>OX467710.1:59779440-60979440 GCA_950111635.1 Agelastica alni | reverse complement strand
TATTTAGGGAGGAAAAAAGACAATAAAAAGATGTCGATAAAGAGTTATTATCAATGTTTTTACAAAATATTGGCAGTGATAGCATATTCAGCAAAGTGACTAGTGAATTCTTTCGTTTCATTTTTGTGATTATAATGAGAGGTCGTAAAATTTCTGCGTATAATCGGACAAGAATAACTTCTTTACACGATGCAGGAAATTCAATCATTAGATATCGGAAATCTTGAGCATTCCTAGATCATCTGTTGTACGAATAGTACACATATATCAAGAATTTGATACAGCGAAAAACAGACTACGTAGTGGACGTCCTCAAATGTCTATCGAACAGCACCGCACCGCATAGCTTCAGCTTCAGCTTCAGCTCTCATACGCCACTTCCAGGGTACGTTTTGCTATATTTTATCGACACCTACAGTTCAAAGACGACTTCATCATGCAGATTTATATACTAGAAAACCATTTTACTTACAGATAAAACCAGAATTGTACTGGTGAGTAATGACAATCGGCAAAGAGTCTGGAGAGAACCAGGTCGTCAACAGCGAAATAATTTTCCCCGCGAAGTTGCTTCCTATCAAAGGGGTGGAAAGGAATAATGTTTATCCGCCGTACCCCATCAATTTGCATTCCACAGAATATGACCAGCAACATTTTCGTCGAACAAGTTATTACGCCCATTATCTGCCCCATACGTAACGAATTAGGTGAAAATTTTGTGCTTATGGACGACAACGCCCAACCGCATCGCGCAAAAAGGATTCAGGATACACTTGAAGCAGGACATACATGTAGGATTACATCGCTAGAGCCATCTACGATCGAATCAACCCACCTCAGACTGCAGATGAGTTAGTCGTAGCAGCTGCAGAGGAATGAAACAATATTTCACAAGACACTATCAACCGCTTGGTTATTTTAATGCACAGACGTGTTAATATATTTATTTTTTTATTAACTCTTAGAATATTTACAATCTGTTTCACTTAAGCTAAAGACGATTAGCGAAAACAATAAGTAAATGGTATGACGTGTAATGTGGTTTGTATGAAATACTTCCATTGAAATATTTCATCTACATATTAAAAGGTTAAATTTTATATACTGTTTTAGGCGTTGATTATTATTAAAATCTCATTGTTAACACTGTTGGTTTAAATCGTTTTAGCCGGCGCACTTCACCGGTTGTGTTGAATAGATCACTCGCGAGCGTATTGGGATGCGATTTAAGTCGATCTTTGTATCGTATGCTATACTGTTTAACTTCACTTTTAATTGATGAGATTTTTAGGTCCTTTTCTAGAGTAGAGTTTGGCACACACCATGGAGCATTAGTTATTATTCCCATGATTTTATTCTGGAACCTCTGTAAAATTTTAAGATTGGAATGGCTTGCTGTTTCCCACAGTTGTATCCCGTAGGTCTACACCGGTTTTAGTATTGTTTTGTACACTAGTATCTTGTTTTGAAGCGACAATTTGGATTTTCTGCTTTTCTGCCTATTACCCAATAGAGTTGTTGTCATTTCAAACCTAGTTGTTTCCTTTTGTTAAATATATGTTTCTGCCATGTTAAACGTTTGTCGAGGTGTATGCCAAGGTACTTTATGCTGTCTGCCTGTGTTATCTGTTGGTTGTTTAAGCTAACATGTGGACAGTTGTCTTTTTTGAGAGTAAAGGTTACCTGAACTGACTTGGTTTAATTGGCTTTTATCTTCCATTTCTTGAGCCACTTTTTAACTTTGTGAGACTGTTGTCAGGTGCCTATTTTTTTCCTTCTACAGTTCCATTATTAATTGGGTCTCTGATAGTCTGGTGCTCGTAAATAGTTTTGCATACCGTATTTTGTTGTAACTTAAGTATATCATTCGTTGTAAATAGTGTTGCACACCTAGTAGTGATAGGATTTAATTATTAATGGCTGTGACATTTTTGTTAATCGGTGGAGATGGAGTGGGGGTTTTTGTTATTAGATTTTGCCTTGATTTTTGGCCTCGATTGTCGTGTGTTGTCAGCTATATTATTGTTTGGTTTGCTTTTCTGTGTGGATGGGCTGGCTATCAACACGGACGAGCGCGATTATAAGTTTGGAACATAGATTTGCGAAGGTTGTTGGCTGACGCGTGTCCCGTGTCATTTCTGATATCCGGCCTGGGAGTGAGTAGTTTAGAGAGTTGCTTGGTGTCAGTCGTCGAAGTCGGGTGAGAGTTTTCGGAACGATTTGATATTAACACGTGAGCAGAACCTCTACGGTTTTTTCTTTCATATCTGGCTGTATTTGGGACATCTTAATTGGATTTTGAAGAATAACCATTTAATTTTTAACTTGACCATTCTATCTTACCTTTGTTGTTGATATTTTGGATTTTGGTGTCGAGTTAAAATATCCGCATGCGGGATCTGATGGAGGGAAGCCATTGTTAATTAGCAGGTGCCGTTCCATAATCAAGCCGGCCACGGGAGTAGTGAATTCGTGTACCCAAAGGTTACAAGTGATTTATTTTAGTATATTTAAACGACGTGACTTATTTTTGACACCACGATTAAGTTTTGTTTTAATTTATTAATATGGTACACTGTTGAAAACTATTTATTGCATTGGATAATATGCCAAGGCTGAACTTTGATTAAAATAGTATTCTCAACAGTTCTTTGTGTCCAAGTAAGAACGTTTATTCATACTTATTTGTAAATATCCTATAATATTGCTATTTTGAAGGACAGCCATCGTAAAAAGAAATATTTTTAAATAAGCTCGATTTTTTTAACCGTGTAAATCTTTATGTAAATGAAAAAGGAAAAAAAACGTGATTAAACTAGCAGCCGTACGTGAACGTTGATAAAGTATTGTTAAAAAGTTGACTTGTATATGTTTTTTTTTGTAACTCGATAAGGTTTGTTATTCTTACCTTTGTTTTAATTATTTAATGGAATCGTAAACTTTGGATTTTTGATTTATTGTTGTCTTATAAAGTTGTAAATTTTGAAGTTTCGATTTATTGTTGGCTGTTAATTTTGATTATGTGTTATAATTTTGTTATTGAGCTGTGTATTTTAATTTATTGTGTGAGTAAACTATCCAATATATTTTTGCTATAATTTTATTTATTTGGTTCACCATAATCTGAGTTGTTTATCGTGTGGCTCTGCTAGTGCCTATAAGACCTAGGGGTTTCCGGCTTGAACCGTCTAAGTCGGTGGCGCGGCTCACTTTTATATATTTTTTTCTTCTCTTCTTCCCTCTACGGCTGAGCTCGGGCATAATTTGCCAGTAGAGAGACCACTGGCAGAGTACTCTTTAGAGAACGAAAAAGACGTGGCACTGTTTTGCAGGTTTCTGGATGCCAGTTGTGTAGTTGTAGAAAGAACCTGTTTATTAGATACGATTCAAGAATTTGGTAGAACCGGTATGGTGTTAATATGTTATTCTAACGTGGAGAAGGTCATACCAAATATTAGTCAGTGTACAACATATTTAATTACTTTTTTTGATTTAATAAATTTTGCCAACAAATTCACAAATTTATTAGTTTTTAATTTCCCAAGTATCTCAGTTCATGGAAAATACTCCATTTACAAAAAACAGATTCAGGAAACAATATACTTATATAAATATATTTTGTTTTTCTAACAAAACATTTATTTAACAAGGCTGAGTGGGGGTTCAAGACTTTTGACGTTGTGTGTATTTTTATGGTATATAATTTAACAAAATAGTATTTTAATATAGGTTATTGATGTAATCATTGGTAACCTTGCAATATTAATTGATCTAATAGTTATTTATAGCATTAGAAACTTTAATGCCGGGGTCCCCCACCTTATTTCTTTTACACATCAACGACCTCTTGAAAACCACCACGAACCCCATTTACAGTTTCGCAGACGATAGCACACTTGTCTCAACTTTTACATCCTATCGATCACTTTCGGTAAATGATACAAATAAACTCAGGCGGGAACAGGTTGATTCCATCAATAGAGATCTTAAAGCAATCGTCGAGTGGGGAACCAACAATCTTGTTCAGTTCAACGCCCAAAAAACACAAAGTGCCACGTTTTCCAAGAAAGTGAATTCCTTAAATCATCCCATCACAATGTCCGGAAATACCCTTGAACCAAATTCCTTCATCTCGATTTTGGAAGTCACGGTGTCCAATAATATGTCTTGGCATGACCATGTTGCTAACATCGCAAAGTCGGCAAGCCAGAGGCTAGGTTTTCTGTGGAAAGCCAGAAAGTTTTTTACTCCTGATCAACTGTTGACGACGTACAAGGCTCAAATCCGACCTCTACTGGAGTATTGCTCGCATATTTGGGGTTCAGCACCAAGGCATTCTCTTCGTCTTCTAGATTTCATTCAGAAAAGAGCCATTCGCTTGATAAACAGCTCAACTCTCACAGATACCCTTCACCCTCTAGAACATAGAAGAAGAGTTGCAGACCAGTCATTGCTCTACAGATATTTCCATGGCAGATGCTCCAGAGAAATAACAACACCATTGGCCACATTCGGCCGAAGAACTCGGCACGCTGATCAGTCTCACACTTTTACTCTTAAGCTTGACACTACAAGGACCAATCTTCATTAAGAATCCTTCTTTTACAGGGCTGCTACGGAATGGAATAAGCTTCCAAAATCAGTTTTTTCAGAGAACTATGACCTGCAACTTTTTAAAAAGCGTGTCCACAATAATTTCCTTTCTATAATCCCTTCCCCTTCCAATAGTCGCAGTGCGGGCCGTCCGCGGCCCACACGATAGGTCTACCCTTTTTGCAAGCCATGTTGTTGGTGTAATGGTGCGCTTAATTTTTACCCTTATCGCTATAACACTTTTTATTTAAAAATAATAAAACTACATTATTTTTGATAAAAAGTAATACTTATTATTAGTCTCAAAAGTTGCTAGTATTTGAGATAATCGCATTTTAAGAATCACCTGCATAATTTTTGTTTACGTGGCTTTTTCACGAGTCCATAAGTTTAAAGATCATCTCATATCCTCCAATATTGTTTAAGAAGTAACGTAAAATTTATTTAAATAAATAAAAAATGCGTACTTATATAATTCTATATAATGTTAATATAAGATTAGTTTCGTTACTATTGTTACTATTGTAGAAAAAAATATTTAAAATTAATAAATATTTACATTTATTTATTTTTACTTTATTATATTACGTAACTGACCGCTATCGGTGCAAAGTATTCGCACGGGTCACCTCTAGTTTTTATTTAATTGGTAAAGGGACGAAATAATTTAACCTTATTTGTTACATGTATTTTTTAGTTGTAGGTTGAAATCACCTTTAAAAGGCACCAAGCGCTGGTGGAAACACGGTAGTGTGGGATTGATAGCTGTATATAAACCACCCACAGCACCAGGGGGTCATCGATCCCAGGCGGAACCACGTTCACATTACTTCGTTTCGAATTGTTGTCCCTAACATGGTGAACCATTCTAACTCCAATTTTCTAGCCCAAATTGAAAGAAATAACAGAATAAAAGATCTTAAACAAAAAGGGATAATTTACTTTCGAATGAAATGACGTCTTCCAACCTCGAAAAAACTGTGTCTTCTTTGCCTTGTAGTTTATGATTAAGTCTGTTAGTTCTGCTCGTGGACATTTGTACCAAAGCCGCACTTAAGGGGCCAAAGAGCCGCATGCGGCTCCGAAGCCGCACTTTGCCGACCACTGCCCTATGCTATATGCTAAATAAATAAATAAATCCCAAGTATCGACCCGAAGGACTACATTTTATTTTTTTTTTATTGATTTGTATGCTTGTGTATGTTATTATTCGTCAGTAGCGTACTGAGACAAAGGTGCCTAGGTATGAATAATGATATGTACATCTGCTTTATCGACTTTCAAAAGGCATTTGATAGAGTCCAACACCCAAAACTCATAGAGATACTTAAGAGAAAAAACATCGATAGCAAACTCATAAGAATAATATCCAATCTCTATTGGCACCAAACAGCAAGAGTCAAAGTCGGAGAAGATCTGAGTGAGGAGATTAAGATATGTCGAGGTGTAAGACAGGGATGTGTATTGTCGCCTCTCTTGTTCAATGTAAATAGTAAAGGCATCTTTGAAAAAGCGCTATCAGAGGAAACCGGTGGTATTGTAATAAACGGGGAAAGAATTAACAACTTGCGATACGCAGACGATACCGTTATCTTCGCCGACAGTCTGGAAGACCTACAATATCTGGTTGAATTAACAAGCATTTTTTGCAATAGATATGGCCTAGATATAAACCTAAAGAAAACCAAAGTCATGGCAACTTCAAAAAACCAAAGCACAAATCACAATAGACCATCTATAAATATTAATAACGACAACCTGAAATGGATATCCTGCTACAAATATCTTGGCACATGGGTAACTGAAACAGCAGAACACACAAAAGAAATCAAATGTCGAATTGAAGTATCTCGCAGCGCTTTCATAAAAATAAATAAAATACTTTGCAGCCGAGATAAAACATTAGAACTGAGAACCAGAATGCTATAATGCTATATTTTCTCCATTTTATTGTATGGAATGGAGGCTTGGACACTTAAATCAGAAAACATCAAGAACATAGAAGCATTTGAAATGTGGTGTTATAGGAGGAAGCTGAGAATACCATGGGATGACAGGGTTTCAAATGAGGAAGTACTACGCCGAATAAATAAAGCCAAAGAAATAAGTAACACCATAAAAAAGGAAAAATTAGAATATCTAGGACATGTTCTGAGAGGAGATAAATATAATATCGTTAAGCTAATTATTTGAGGCAAAATAAAAGGCAAGAGAACGATTGGCAGAAGAAGAATATCTTTGCTGCGCAACTTGAGGGAGCGGTTTGGTTGCACGTCCGCAGAACTCTTCGGGCGGGCGATTGATAAGGTCCGAATAGTGGTGATGATTTCCAATCTCCGATAGGAGCAAAATTTTAAGAAGAAGAACGTACAGTCAATTTTCTCATTGTTAATGGTAATTTTATTTTCACGAAAACATTGTTCTGTTCTCTTCATAAGTGAAGAACCCTTATCAATGATATCCATTAGAATTGGACCTCTCAAAATGAGATTGGTATCATCCGCATAATTTAATTTTTACAGTCGTGGTCTTAGAAAATGCATCAACTATGATTGTTATCGTGGGATTGTATTTGTTTACCTACTAGTAATAAAAAAAAAATGGAATCAGTGACTCATAGTTTAGTTGCCCATAGTATCCAATATTAAGCACGTATTTCTTATTATAATGTCCAATAGACGGTGTTTCAAACAAATCTCTAATGAGGAATAAGTTAAAATAGTGACGTTTGCTAAAGCTGGACTTTCTTCGCGTGAGATAGCAAGGAGGGTGAGGAGTAACCAATCGACTGTGGCAAGAATAATAAAAAAAATCTTTCCCAGGGATCTACAAAGTAAAAGAAAGGGACTGGAAGAAAAAGAAAGACAGATGAATATGAATATAATTTGTTTTTTATTTGGGTTTCAACCACTTTTCACGGCTAATAACATAGTATTTTCTTTTCAAAACATTTTAAAATTAGCAAAAGGTAAGAACAACATTGTTTTAAGATCCTTCATTATTTTTAAGTGATGCAAAATCTATGACCACGACTGTAGGTTGTTGTTAGTAACTATATTTCTTAAATCGTTTATGAAAATTAGGAAGAGTTGTTATTTCTGCTACCTGTTTTGTTTGTCTCAAATAGGATTTTATCCAGCTGTGTAAAGTGTAAAGTAAAAATTATTGTGGGTACATGTTTATAACAATTATTATTAAAAATAATTGTAAGACCTCTTCTTTTTTTGTAGTTAATTACAAATTAATAATTATCTAATATTATAAGTAATATGTTTTTATTTTATATTTAGGTACAAAATTATCAAATAAGCATTTAAAAAATTTTTTTTTCATTTCTTTTTCTTCTTTTTATACTTCGAAAAAACCTTAAGGTCTGTTAATTGCCAAGGCTCAATTCAGTTGGTTATCCTGTGAGAGAGTTCCAGCTATCTCTTCATCTCTTAGGTGGTCTTCCTAGCGGTCGTAGGCCTGCTGGTTTTCCGTCTTTAGCGATGTATGCTAGTCTCTCTTGGTCCATTCTGTCTATGTGGTCACGCCAATATCTTATTCTTTTCCTCCCCTATCTCACTATGTCCTCCACCTTGCATGCCTCTTTTATGTCGCTGTTTTTCATCCTGTCTCTTAGTGTTTTTATCTCTGCTGTTCTGAGGATGCCCTTTGTATTATTTGTGTCAGCTTTAATCTCAATACCATAGGTTAGCACCGGTTTAACACAGGACTTATATATCCACACTTAACTGTCAATGCGCATGTGGTTGTTTTTTCAGATGATATTTCTCAGATATCCTGAAATTATTGCGGCCTTGTTGGCCTGTGATTTTATATCGTTTATCGGGTTATTGCTGCTTAATATGTCCGCTCCTAAGTAACGGAAGCCCATTACCTGTTCTATTGGTTTATTGTCTATTACGACTTTACACCTTACTGGTTCTTTGGCGGTCATAAATTTTGTTTTATTAATGGAGATTGACATGTTGTATTTTTCACTAGTCTGATAAAACTTATGTGTTTGCCTTTGCTGACCGTTTTCCGTTTCTGCCAGGATTACCGCATCATCCGCATAGCACACCATGCTGATTGGTTTGTTGTTCAGTCTGTATCCCCTGTTCATTGTTGTCACACTGTGTATAATCTCGTCCATGACGAGGTTAAAAAGAAATGAGCTGAGACTATCATCCTGTCTTATTTCTGGTAGTGTTCATTGTTGTCACACTGTGTATAATCTCGTTCATGACGAGGTTAAAAAGAAATGAGCTGAGACTATCATCCTGTCTTATTTCTGGTAGTGTTCATTGTTGTCACACTGTGTATAATCTCGTCCATGACGAGGTTAAAAAGAAATGAGCTGAGACTATCATCCTGTCTTATTTCTGGTAGTGTTCATTGTTGTCACACTGTGTATAATCTCGTCCATGACGAGGTTAAAAAGAAATGAGCTGAGACTATCATCCTGTCTTATTTCTGGTAGTGTCGGTATGTCTTTTGTTGTTTAATGGTCTACTTTTATTCTTGTAGTGTTGCCTGTGTTCAGATTTCTAAATATGTTTATTATTGATTTGGGATTTGTTTCTTTTTCAATATGTCCAGTATATCGGGCAGCCGTACTTTGTCGAAGACAAAGAGTGGAAAACGAGCTGACAGACCCATTCCAGGTAAAGAAGGGTATCAGGCAAGGACGCATACTGAGTCCTCTCTTGATCAACATCTATGGCAAATGGGTCATGGGGAGAGCTCTGGAAGGCTGAACTGAAGGAATAACACTGGGCAGCAAAAAGATCAACAACCTTCGCTACGTTGATGAAACAACAGCAATTGCGGCATCAGAGGAGGAACTATGCGACCTGATCAGGCGAATAGAGCATTTCAGCAAGGAGTTTGGTTTAAGAATAAATAAAAAGAAAACCAAAATTATTATAGTTGACCGAGCAAACAACAATAGACCAGAAATAAAGAAAATAAATAACATCGACACAGTTAACACTTTCATTTATTTAGGTTCACTAAATTCCAACGAGGGCGGAGCCAATAAAGAGATCAAAAGGAGAAGCTCCATAGCAAAGGAAGCTATGACTAAACTAACAAACATGGAGAAGTTATGAAATCTCTTTGGCAACAAAAATGAGACTGGTAAGGAGCCTGGTCTTCTCAATCTTTCTCTATGGGTCAGAATGCTGGTCGCTCAAAGTAACGGACAAAAAGAAAATTGACGCCCTGGAAATGTTCTGTTGGCGTAGAATGCTGAGAATCGTGGACACAATGAAGAACCAATGATTGTCGAATGCTGAATTCGATCGCCTTCCCTTTTACCTGTCTTACAATAAACAGGGCATCAGTTGTCAATCTGTTCTTCCGAAATCCTTGTTGTTTATCTTTGTTTTCAATGGTGTGTTCTTGACAATGCTGGTGAGCAGTTTTATTGTGGTGCAAACCAGGGTTATGCCTCTGTAGTTCTCCGGATTGGTTTTTTGTCCATTTTTAAAAAAATTGGCATGGTGATACTTTTGTGCCACTTTGTTGGTATGCTGGATGTGATTATTATTTTGTTAAATAGTTTTTTCACTGGTGATTATTAAACCATTACTTGCAAAAATAATATTTTGGGCTTATTATAAAATGTTGACTACAGTTATGAATTTAATCATTGAAAATTTAATCCAACATGACCATTTTTTTTCTTCATTTTTTTCAACTCAACCCACCTACTGACAACAAGAGCTGATTAATTCATTTTTTGATTAAAAAATATATACAATATCCATAAGAGATGTGAGCCACACCTTTATGATGTATTTCAGAAAAAACTTTCACTCTCACTTGCCATTTATAAAATAATTCACCTTGAAAATTCACTTTTAGCCCGAGGGGCATTTCAGTTTGTGAGTTCCGTAACGATCATTTCAGTTTTACATAACGGAACAAGAGACGGTCGAGTTTTGAGTTAATTTTTAATTATAATAATAGTTGCAAGATGTTGGTTATGCTTTGTTGTAGAACCTTCAGGTTAAGGGTAAAAGGTATATCAATCGTAGTAAACGAAATCTGTTTGAGTTACGAAGAAAATAGTAAATAATAGGTCTAGAAGCATGTAATTTCGTTAAAATAAGATTCTTATTTTGTTAAAAATATAGCTCATTTTACCAATATACGACGGTATTGGATTAGTTTCCGAGGCATCGACTTAACGGGCGCACTGTGTTGAGTGGTACAATAGTATATTTCCCTAAGAATTACATACATACATACATAAAGTCACGTCTTTTTCCCAGGCAGAGACCACTTCCTTTCACTTGCTATTACACACATCTTCTGTTTCGTCTACTTTCATCACTGCTCTCATACATGCTCGTCGGTTGTTGGTACTTTTGACCTGGCCTTTTGCCACGTCTTTTTTGTTCTCTAAAGAGTACTCTGCCAGCGGTCTCTCTACTGGCAAATTATGCCCGAGCTCAGCCGTAGAGGGTAGAAGAAAAAAATATAAAAGTGAGCCGCGCCACCGACTTAGACGGTTCAAGCCGGAAAACCCTAGGTCTTATAGGCACTAGCAGACCCACACGATAAACAACTAAGATTATGGTGAACCAAATAAATAAAATTATAGCTAAAATATATTGAATACTTGACTCACACAACAAATAATTAAGGTACACAGCTCAATAGCAACATTATAACAAATATAGTCAAAATTAACAGCTATGGTAGAATTTTCTTGCTAAAACAAACCAAAAATTTAGAATTTACAACTTCATAAAATAACCAGAACAGAAGTGAGAGTAACAGACTTTACCAAGTTACAAAAAAAGGTAAAACCTATATAAATTAACTCATTAATAACACTAATTCAAACGTTTACATAAGGCTGATAATTTACTCGTTTTAACCATTTACATAAAGATTTTCACTGCCAAAACAATCGAGTTTATTTAAAAATATTTTTACAATGGTTGTCCTTTAAAATATCAAGATTGTAGGATATTTACAAATAAGTAGGAAGAAAATATATTTTTACTTGGACATAAAGAATTATTGAGAAGGTTATTTTAATCCATATTTAGTTTAGGCATATTATCTAATGCAATAAATAGTTTCCAACAATGTACTATATTAATAAACTAAAACAAAACTTAATCGTGGTGTCAAAAGAAGTCACGGCGTTATATATTTAAAAATAAATCACTTATAAACTTTGGGTATACGAATTCACAAAGTACTATATTGATAAACTAAAACAAAACTTACTCTAGGTGTCAAAATGAGACACAGCGTTATATATTTAAAAATAAATCACTGATAATCTTTGGGTATACGAATTCACATGTACTCCTGTGGCCTACTCCTGGGGCCGGTTTGATTATGGGGCGGCACCTGCTAATTAACAATGGCTTCCCTCAAATAAATCCCGCTTGCGGCTATTTTAACTCGACACCAAAAATCCAAAATATCAACAACGTAGGTAAGATAGAATGGTCAAGTTAAAAATTAAGTGATTTTTCTTCAAAATCCAATTAAGATGGCCCAAATACAGCCAGATATGAAAAAAATCCCATAGAGGTTCTGCACACGTGCTAATAACACACCGTCCCAACAACTCTCACCAACCTGACTTCGAAGACTGTCACCCAACGACCGACACTCCTAGGCCGGAAATCAAGAAATGACACGGAATAAACGTCAACCCACAATCTTCTCCAGTCCGGGCTCCACAATCGCCTCGTCCGTGCTGTTAGCCAGCCCCATCCACACAGAAATGCAAACCAAACAATAATCCTATCACTACTAGGTATGCAACACTATTTACAACGAATGATATATTTAAGTTACAACAAAATACGGTATGCAACCCTACTTACGAGTAACTAAGGAATACGAAACTATCAGAAAAGACCCAATTAATAATGGAACTGAAGAAGGAAAAAATAGGCACGTGACACTTTCTTCAAAACAATGTTCATCTGATCGAGATATGTTCTCCGAGGTCGACCTCTACCGACTTGTCCATTCACACTCGCCTTACAAATTTGTTTCGTCATTCTTTCTTCATCCATCCTTTCTACGTGTCCAAACCATATATGTTATATACTTAAAAAATGTAAACCTAAAACTTACCTTTTAAATTAATCATTATTGCTTTAATTTATTTTTTTGGTAATGAGGTTGTGAACGTAGAAAAAATATAGTTCGTGTCGAGAAGTATTTATACTTTGTAGTAATTGGTTATTTTATGCGTCCTTGACTTTTTTCAATTTTTTTTTTGTACTAAATAAACTATAGAAAATATCACCTAAATATTACAAAATGAAAGTTCATCGCACTATAAAATTTTTACCTATTACTCAATATTAGTTTTTCAATCGACATTTTAATTGCATCAAGCGTGAGACATGCGTTAATAATTAAAAATATTTGTTTAACTATAAAAATAGCAAAATAACCACGATTACGTTTAATTAATAAGTAAGTTATTATGTAAACATTTAATAAGTTAATGAGGCAAGCAGTTAATGAATTAACTGGTTTTCATCTGTTGTATTGGAATACTTATAAGACTCGTCTGTCATTGAACTCTAAACTCATAATTTACCAATAGAAAGAATAGAAATCGAAATAATGCCCTGAATACTACCATTTGTGATCACGTATATCCCTTGTTGACTATAGAAGGAAAGTTGTTCGATTACGGTTCCAAATGGACATGAAAATACTTTTACTTCTTATAACATAGATACATAAGGAGTGAATATTTATCGCTAACGAAGTTTTACTTTTTTCTAACAGTAGGTATTTGTCAAAACCGAAAGTCATAATTTTTATTAAATGAAAAATTTTTTTCATTAAGTAGTTAAACATATTATGTAATATATTTTTTCCAAGACCATTGGATTCTACAACAATTACATATGCGTTATCTATTAAAGAATGGATATGATTCCTTAAAAATGTTGGATCCTGATATATTATTCAACAGCTGATAACCAATCACCAAGATCCTGATACATTATTTAACAGCTGACACCCAATTACCAATTTCAATATTCAGGGTCCAACAGGCTAAGACCAATAAGGAAGCTGCAATAGAACAGCTTTTTCATAACAGGGTTCTGCTCCTCTAACTCGATATCGCGAATGTCATGTTCATTCTGATGAACTGTCATCTCGACTATTCGACTATTCGCCATGAAGGCGCAGTACAGATTAAAAATAAAATGGTAATGATAAAATGCTACAGATAGATTTTTAAAAAATCTTTATTGAAATTTTACTTACTTAATGATGACAAAGAAACATTCTAAATTCTAAATTTGGTTCTATGTTAGAGATGGCCACTCTGAGTTCATTTTCTACTTGAAGTTTATTTCTGTATTTAGATTTCACGACAGCAAGTGCAGAAAATCCAGTTTCACAAAGGTAGGACGTTGGAAAAGGCAACAGAATTCTAAGCGCTTTGGCTTTTATAACGGAGTAGTCGTTCGAAAGTTCAGTCCAGAAGTTTGTTAAAGATTTGTTAACAAAGTTTGATTTTTGTAATGATTTGTTGAAATATCTATCAGTTGTTCTTCTTCTTGCAGTGATAGTCCGACAGGTCTATTTTCGAATGGATTTAAAACCCAGCTCCAGTCTGACAACTTGATATCTTTCTCTGCAAAGAAGTATCGCTTGAAATTCTCAGTTAAGTTTTCTAAATGGCTTCCTATGGTCTTTAGCATCACAGCTTTATGAATATCTTCCAATGGGGAATCTTGCACAAAATCGCAAAATGTGGGAAACATTTCCAAACTGTTTTCTTTCAATTTGTTATGCCATAACTGCAATTTCTTACAAAAAGCATCAATCTTTTGACTTAAATCAAATATATTTACGTCTTTTCCTTGCAGCTGAAGATTAAGTATATTAAGTTTTTCAAAAATATCTACTAAATAAGAAAGCTTCAGTAAAAATAATTTGTCGAAAAAATCTGTTGAATGCTTGTGACATTCCTCGCTTAAAAAAATTTCGCTATTTCCCTTCTTAATTCAGACACGCTTAACCGTCTTACCGCGTGACAACCATCTGGATGAGGAATTAAACAACAAAGATTGATGCTCAGCTCCCATATCTTCACACAGAACAGAGAACATTCTTGTTTTTAGTGGTCTGGTTTTTATAAAGTTAACAACTTCAATAACTACTGTCAAAATCATGTTTAGTCCAGGGCTTAGCTTAGATTTTGATGCTAACGCTTCCCGATGTATCATGCAGTGCGTCCAGATAATTTCTGAGGATTCCTTTTTTACTAGCGCTTGTAAACTGTTGTATTTACCAGACATGGCTTGAGCTCCATCGGTGCAAATCGCAACACAATTTTTCCATTGCAAATTCATTTTAGTAATAGAATCATTTGTAATCTTGAACAACTCGGTGGCTGTAGTTCTTCCTTCAATCTGTTTACAAAACAATAAATCTTCACATATTTTAGAACATTGACAGAATCTAATGTAGCAAATCAAATGGGAATCATTACTAGAGTCAGTTGCTTCGTCAAGTTGTATAGCAAACAAGTTTCCAGTAAGCTCAGATTCAAGCTGCTGCTGCATATCAACTGATATATCGTTAATTCGTCGACAGATTGTATCATTTGACAGAGGAATATTGTTAAGTTGTGAAGTAAAATTTTCACCAAACATTATTTCTACAATGTCTGCAAGCGGGTAAAATAAGTTGCTCTGCAATAGTGTGCGGTTTTTTGCATTTAGCTACTTTGTATGCCACTTTATATGATGCCAAGAGAGCCTTCTCATTTACTGCCAGTACTCTATGGAAGCTGGATTTTTGTTTTTTAAACAATCTGAGTTTCTCCACAAAAAAATCTCGCGGTTTATTGACATATTCTCTGTGCAGCGTTTCTAGATGCCTCTGTAATTTATTTGGTTTCATGCTATCTGCAGCCAATACTTTTAAACAGATAACGCATTGTGGTTTTTCTTCGCCACCTACTTCAAGGCTAGTAAAGCCCAAATTTAGGTATGATGGGTCATATTTTCTTGTTTTAGATTTCGGACGATTTCCACCTGAACCTGTCGATGTACAAGCCCCGTCATCCTCAAGTTTTCGTTTTAAAAATTTATCCATACTACATCTACTTGTACACTCACACTTCACAATAATGCTTGCTTAGTGTTAAAACACCTTCACTTAGAGACTGAGAATACCGTATGTGCGCTTCTGTATTTATAGTCGCGTTCAGACAGTTCGAGAAAGATCAGGAAGCTTGAATACCTGGCACGAACGCCGCGAACTTTCCGACAGCATCTTTGGCGCTCTCGACGAGACAATGTTGCCTATTTTAGTCCAAATTCCTAGGTCTACGGATTGGGGGGCGCAACATTTTTTAAATTAAAACAGGGGGGCGTGAATAACAAAAGTTTGAGAACCGCTGTGTTAATGTGTTGATTGCAACTGCAGCGTGTGTGGTCACATGTGGTGCAAAGAAAAGCAGCATTTAGACTATGTTACATGTTTCTTAATTTTCATTGATCAAAAAATTTGACAGTTTAAACTAAGCATGTGAGATTAAAGAATTATGAAAGCCATTTAAGAAACAAATCGTTAATGTTGCTATTGAAGTGTGTGGTGTACGTAAAAAAAGGAAAGGATATAAGTTAAAGAAATGTGCATAAGTTTCAAAATTAGCGTCAGAAAAAAAAACGCCTGATTGGATTGGCTGGCTACTAAAGCCCATCAAAAAACGCAAAAGGTAACGATTAAGGCTGTAAACAAGCAAGGAATCAGTTTAAAAAGTTAAAAAGTGTGGCAAAAAAGTTGTTGCAAGAAAAAAGAAAAATGATAAAATTAAATTAAAATTATTTGACGATTTTCATAACAACAATAAATTCTTCTGAAAGTCCATAGGAACAGCCAGAGGTAAAAACACTATCTCGCAGCTGGAAAAAATGAGAATCCAAGATGGTAGTATAGTAAAAGAAGAGGAATGCATTTTAAAAATATGGAAGAAATACTTTAAAAGTTTATTTGAAAAATAGGATACACAAGCGCAATGAAAGTGAAATTAGTACAAAAGAGATTGCTGAAGCGTTGAAGAGTAAAAAATTGGGTGAGTTTGCAGGGTACGACAGAATAGCTAAACCGCCTTTTTAAGCTTTGCCAAAGGAGCAGTAGCCTACCAGAATACTGGTGTAAGGCCGTTATTGTTCCGCTTTAGAAAGAAAAAGGTTCGCACGCTGCAGAACTGTAAACACTACCAAGGCATTAGTTTACTCAGCATCGTCGCCTACCCCTATGGGAAAAAGGCGTGACTTTATGTATGTTTGTACGTCGGAAATTTGTATGCAAAGGTATTGATTAAAAAAACGAGTCACAAATGAAACTGATAAGAAGTTATGGGAAGTGCAAGGAGGATTTAAAAGAGAAAGAAGCTGAATGGATTAGGTCTTTTCATTACGAGGCATAGTCGAAAAATTCTTGACTAGAAGTTAAAAAGTCTACTGCGCTTTCGTAGGCTTAAAAAAGGCTTATGACAGAGCATTAGTTTAATACGAGCACTGAAATCACTTTACAAGGATTCCACTGCTTGTGTCAGGAGCTTAGTTGGACTAGTATAACATAAAAAAATACGTAGCTTTGCCATGGCTGTTTAACCAATACATAAATGATTGTTGCAAGACGAAAGTAACGGTTTTTGAAAGAGGAGAAAGCTTGACAAACTGCGAAGTGCTGATTGAGAAAGACTTTTATCGACCTAGGTTATTTGCCCCAACAACCAAAGTTAATCTTTACCACCTAATTCAAGAAGCCTGCAATAACATACCTTATGATGCCGTTAAGCTTTTAATTTCAAGTAATCGAATGCGAAACCGCGACGGAGCGGTTTATAGTTACAGTTTATTTTGAACATGCAGGTAATTATTTTTTAAGTTTGATTACCCACACTCTTTGTATGAATTTTATTAAAAGTGATTTACTCCTACTGGGTGTTGTTTAAGCACGAACTTGACATTTGGGTTAATACATTTTGTATTTAACGCAATTTATTGGAATTAGATCACTGCTAGAAAAAAAAATATATGAGTTAAAATAACAAAATAATCCTGCCAAGGTAAACATATTAAAGAATTGTTTATCATTAATTTATTAACCTTGAGCGGTACACACTATTAATTTTGACTTGATATGCATTTTTAAATAATTCAAGATTGTGGGCATTTTTAAAACCAGTCTTGCAAATCAAGTTCTATAGTTTTAGTTTTAAAGTATAACATAATTTATTTTTATTATCTCTAATTCTATTAGAGCGACTGACTGCGTGTGTAGAGTACCAAATAGGAGATTACCAGTGTAGATTCAGAAAGAACCGGTCAACAGTAGACCAGATTTTTACTATAAGGCAGTTGATGGAGGAGTGTTGGGAATACAACAAAACACTGCATCAGCTTTTTATAGATTTTAAGCAAGCATATGATAGCATCCTAAGAGTGGAATTGTGGAATACCATGGCAGAACTGGGCGTAACGAAGAAGTTGATCAGTCTCACAAAAGCTTGTGTAGAGGGATCTACAAGTGCAGTAAGACTTGAAGGAAAATTGTCAACCTTCTTTCCAATCAACGGTGGTCTCAAACAAGGAGATGCGTTATCTCCACTCCTCTTTAACCTTGCCTTGGAAGGCATCATACGAAGGGAAAACATAGAAACGCTCATATTTGGAAATCAGGGTCCGCGCATTGTAGTAGCTGTCGCTGACGATTTAGATATAGTAGGAAATACAACTATCAACGTTAAGGAAGAGTTCATTAAACTGGTAAATGCTGCAAAGAAGGTTGGCCTACAAATAAACGAAGATAAAACAAAATACATGACTACAACAAGAACAGAACGAAGAGACAGGATAGGGCAAAATGTGACAATGGACCACTATAATTTTAAAAGGGTCCATGAGTTTAAATATTTGGGAGCTACAATCACCTCAAATAACAATATAACACAAGAGATTTACAACAGAATTCAAGGAGCCAATCGCTGCTGTTTTGCACTACAAAAAATAATTAAATCGAAAAATGTAACCCTCCGTACGAAAGTAACAATTTATCATGCAATTATAAGACCTATAATGACATATGCATGTGAAACATGGACGATGACAAAACAAAATGAGAAGAATTCTTAGAAGAATATATGAACCAATCAAGGACAACGCCACACAACAATACAGAATTACAACTAACAGGGAAGTGCAAGAACTATATAACCAACCAGATATAGCAAAAATAATAAAGGCAGAGAGATCGAGATGGACCAGACATGTGAAGAGACAAAACCAATGTGTCGTAAAATTGGTGTGGGAAGAGAACCCGGTAGGAAAGCGGCCGCTGGGAAGGCCAAGGATGCGGTGGAGAGATAATATTGCAGCGGACTTACGGACCCTAAATGTCCAACAACCAGAAGAACTTATGATGGACCGCAGCAAGTAGAGGCAAATTGTAATGTCAGCGAAGACCCATCCCGGGTTGTAAGCTACAAAGAAAGAGAGAGAGATTTAAATCGTTATTGGATTTTATACAAATATGGGGATTATTTAAAAACATTTTGTGTCATTCCACTATAACTCGCTCTTTTTCATTATTACCTTTCACAACTACCCAATTGAACATCACTTATGATTAAGACACGTATGTAATAGATACTATAAATATAACTTCTTCTTCAAGTGCCGTCTTCGTTACGAAGGTTATTCTTATTTACGAAACTGCGTCTCTAAATAGATTGTTGTTATTGAAGTTGTACCAATCACGTAGATTATTCATTCATGAATGTCTTCTTTTTTCTACTGAACGCTTTCCAGCTTTTCTTCCTTGCATATATTTTGAAGAAGCTGGTATATCTCCCCTCTCACGGCCCAAATATAATAATTTTCACTTTTTAATGTTAAGGATCACCTATTTGTCTTTTTTCATTCGTCTCAACACTTCGATGTTCGTCACCCTTCCTATCCAAGAGAAATAGTGGTATATTTATTAACAGCGAATAATTGCCCCTTAATTACATTTAAAAAAAAATTAGAAAAAATCTAAAATATCCCTAGATATTGCAGATGTGTGTACCCACTTCTGCATAATAATTTATCATTATTCATTTAATTTTAAACTTGATAACCTTTTAGTATTTCACCTATAATTTAATATAGATATATGAATACTGTATATATTTTTGTTTTCAGATATATTGCTTTAAAATGATTTATAAGCACGAACTTGACATTTGTATTAATTTTTAAAGTTTTATTTCATTACATTGAAATAAAAGTACACCTATCCCCCGATTTACACGGTAGATACGTTCCTGAGAAAAACGTGTAAATCGAAAATTAAAAATTTTCAAGTCAAAACCGTGTAAATCGAAAAGCTTGCAGAAAATGCATAATTTTGCTATTTAACAGTTGTGATTTTTTTCAATATTTTTAGGTGTACACAGAAATAAAAATAAAATGCATTGACAGGTTAAAATATGTAATATATTACGGAAACACTGTTTTTTTATTTAATTACAATACATTAAACAGAAGAACAAAAAATAAAAGCAAAGGTGTTTTATTATCCTTCATCACTATCAGAAATTACTCTCATTCTTTTTTTCGGAATCGAAGGTTGGAATTCACTTTCATCACTCGAAGTTATTTGTGCCGATTCGATGTTTGAAGCAGAAATATTTACATTCTGAGAGGTGGTAATAAAATCGATTATTAACAATTGCTTCGAATTTTTTGTAAGATCTTTGTAAACTTCTTCATATTGAGCCAAGCAGCGATTTATGTCACGTTGGAATCGTAAAGCCCTTTCAGCGTTTGTGTCATTTTGTATAAAATGATTACCCAGCTTTCTTCCCAATGCGAGTCCTTCGCGGATGACTTTAGCAGTGAATGTTACTGGTACTAATTCCTCTTCATCAGATTTGTCAGACTCACTTTCGCAAACTAAGTTAACTAAATAATCCTCACTTAGTTCTTTATCAGCCATTAACTCTGCGATATCATCATCAGTAAAATCATCAAAACCTTCTCCGCCCAATGAATGCGCCATCTGTTCTATCTGCGAATTGTTATGCGATCTTTTGCTGCTTTATGACCACTAGCCGATTTATAAAATTTTGAGACATAAGTCCTTTCAGGCATTTTTTTTCAGAATAACCCTGACTCATCAGCATTGAAAACCTGATCAGGGGTGTATGAATTGTCGTTAATAATTTCTGCAAAATTTGCTGGATATTCTTGGGCTGCATCTACGTCGCCAGAAGCCAGTTCACCTTTTAATTTTAAGCTGTGTAAAGAATGTCTTATTTTAAATCTTTCAAACCAGCCATGACTTGCCAAAAAATTTGGCTTCTTTTCAGTTGAAGAAGATGATGGTAATTGCTCTACAATTTTTTCGTAAATTCGTAATGCTTTATTTATTATAGCGGCCGTATCAATGGGTACTCTTTTTTGTGTTTAATCTTCTATCCAAAGCATTAACGCTTTCTCCATTTTTTCCTTTGCGATATTTCTGGTGTATAATGTTGTGCCCATACTCGTGGTATTGCCAGCTGCAACACTCTTTCTAATTGTGTTTTCATTTGTTCTAATAGTTATTATTGTAGCTTCGTTCATGCTATATGATTTTGCAACATCTACTACTCTATCTCCCTTTCGTAAGCGATCCAAAATTTCGATTTTAGTTTCTAAAGAAATAACTTTTCTTTTAACTTCTTTCGACATTATAAGCCTATAATTTTTTTTAATTTATGTTAATTTATAATAATCTAAATTATGCACTCACTTGTAATTTACGAATATGGAAAATTAAATCTTTCTGAAACTGTGAAACTTTCACTTAAATACAATTTTCCGTAGATAAAACTTTAATATTATGCGAAGAAATACAGACACAGTGTGCATGTGCAGCAAGTCAGCACATAAGCTCGGGATTTCCCGTGAGATGTGTACACAGCGCACGTGTTCAAACACAGTAGCATTTAGTAGAGTGCGATAAAAACAAAAAAAAAACTTATTTGGTAAACCGTGTAAAAGCGAAAACGTGTAAAACAAGTACCGTGTAAATCGGGGGATAGGTGTATTAAATAAATTTTTGCGTTATAAAATATGCAGGTTAATCATAATACAAGGAAATGTATCATGGGTGTAAATAAGTATATAAGGCAGCGGTTCTCAAACTTTTGTTATTCACGCCCCCCTGTTTTAATTTAAAAAATGTTGCGCCCCCCAATCCGTAGACCTAGGAATTTGGACTAAAATAGGCAACATTGTCTCGTCGAGAGCGCCAAAGATGCTGTCGGAAAGTTCGCGGCGTTCGTGCCAGGTATTCAAGCTTCCTGATCTTTCTCGAACTGTCTGAACGCGACTATAAATACAGAAGCGCACATACGGTATTCTCAGTCTCTAAGTGAAGGTGTTTTAACACTAAGCAAGCATTATTGTGAAGTGTGAGTGTACAAGTAGATGTAGTATGGATAAATTTTTAAAACGAAAACTTGAGGATGACGGGGCTTGTACATCGACAGGTTCAGGTGGAAATCGTCCGAAATCTAAAACAAGAAAATATGACCCATCATACCTAAATTTGGGCTTTACTAGCCTTGAAGTAGGTGGCGAAGAAAAACCACAATGCGTTATCTGTTTAAAAGTATTGGCTGCAGATAGCATGAAACCAAATAAATTACAGAGGCATCTAGAAACGCTGCACAGAGAATATGTCAATAAACCGCGAGATTTTTTTGTGGAGAAACTCAGATTGTTTAAAAAACAAAAATCCAGCTTCCATAGAGTACTGGCAGTAAATGAGAAGGCTCTCTTGGCATCATATAAAGTGGCATACAAAGTAGCTAAATGCAAAAAACCGCACACTATTGCAGAGCAACTTATTTTACCCGCTTGCAAAGACATTGTAGAAATAATGTTTGGTGAAAATTTTACTTCACAACTTAACAATATTCCTCTGTCAAATGATACAATCTGTCGACGAATTAACGATATATTAGTTGATATGCAGCAGCAGCTTGAATCTGAGCTTACTGGAAACTTGTTTTCTATACAACTTGACGAAGCAACTGACTCTAGTAATGATTCCCATTTGATTTGCTACATTAGATTCTGTCAATGTTCTAAAATATGTGAAGATTTATTGTTTTGTAAACAGATTGAAGGAAGAACTACAGCCACCGAGTTGTTCAAGATTACAAATGATTCTATTACTAAAATGAATTTGCAATGGAAAAATTGTGTTGCGATTTGCACCGATGGAGCTCAAGCCATGTCTGGTAAATACAACAGTTTACAAGCGCTAGTAAAAAAGAAATCCTCAGAAATTATCTTGACGCACTGCATGATACATCGGAAAGCGTTAACATCAAAATCTAAGCTAAGCCCTGGACTAAACATGATTTTGACAGTAGTTATTGAAGTTGTTAACTTTATAAAAACCAGACCACTAAAAACAAGGATGTTCTCTGTTTTGTGTGAAGATATGGGAGCTGAGCATCAATGTTTGTTGTTTTTTCTCATCCAGATGGTTGTCACGCGGTAAGACGGTTAAGCGTGTCTTTGAATTAAGATTCAACAGCATTTTTCGACAAATTATTTTTACTGAAGCTTTCTTATTTAGTAGATATTTTTGAAAAACTTAATATACCTAATCTTCAGCTGCAAGGAAAAGACGTAAATATATTTGATTTAAGTCAAAAGATTGATGCTTTTTGTAAGAAATTGCAGTTATGGCATAACAAATTAAAAGAAAACAGTTTGGAAATGTTTCCCACATTTTGCGATTTTGTGCAAGATTCCCCATTGGAAGATATTCATAAAGCTGTGATGCTAAAAACCATAGGAAGCCATTTAGAAAACTTAACTGAGAATTTCAAGCGATACTTCTTTGCAGAGAAAGATATCAAGTTGTCAGACTGGAGCTGGGTTTTAAATCCATTCGAAAATAAACCTGTCGGACTATCACTGCAAGAAGAAGAACAACTGATAGATATTTTAACAAATCCCTTACAAAAATCAAACTTTGTTAACAAATCTTTAACAAACTTCTGGACTGAACTTCCGAACGACTACTCCGTTATAAAAGCCAAAGCGCTTAGAATTCTGTTGCCTTTTCCAACGTCCTACCTTTGTGAAACTGGATTTTCTGCACTTGCTGTCGTGAAATCTAAATACAGAAATAAACTTCAAGTAGAAAATGAACTCAGAGTGGCCATCTCTAACATAGAACCAAATTTAGAGAAGTTGTGCGCCTTAAAACAAGCTCATGTTAGCCATTAGTCCTTAGAATGTTTCTTTGTCATCATTAAGTAAGTAAAATTTCAATAAAGATTTTTTAAAAATCTATCTGTAGCATTTTATCATTACCATTTTATTTTTAATCTGTACTGCGCTCCCTCCAATCATGTAAACGCGCCCCCCTTAGGGGGCGCGCCCCACAGTTTGAGAAACGCTGATATAAGGCATGTTTTTAAATTCCGCCGCTGCAGCGCTAAGATCGGCAGTCAGTGTATACGCGTTGTGATCCTTCACCTGTTGACAAGCCATAGACGCCATTACGGCAACAATCGACCGTTTTTAGACTGATTTGTGCGTATTTAAAATGCCCCTGTCAAATGAGAATCCCGCCGATTGTAAAGTACGTGCCGTTATACGCTTTCTTTGTGGTAAAGGCGTAAAAGCAGCTGACATTCATCGTCAGATCTGTGAAATTTATGGAGAAAACATTATGAGTAATGAAATGGTAAGAAAGTGAGTTAGAGTTGCTGTGAAACTCGTTTGTAATCCATCTCGAGAGGCGCCAACATAAAAATGTGGTGTCGCAAAAGGGTATAGAAATATCAAGACAGTCCGCATCACTTTTTGAATGGAGACGTTTGTCCAGGATTTTATTTGATCGATATATCTGTTCGGTGTTCTTCCTCTCCGGCGCCTTCCGTCAACTTTTCCCTGAATGAATTGTTTTTCTAACTCATCTCTCCGAATGACATGGCCAAAGTATTTGAGGGTGTTTCTTTGAATGTCTGGTAACAACCGTTCATTTTCCTCTCTTAAAGGATTGAAGCGTTTGTTCTGCGGGCCGTCCATGGAATTCTAAGCATTGTCCATGACTTGGAGCCGTAGGTAGCGATTGAGAATACGAGGGATTTCATGAAGCGTTGTTTTGTAGCTTTACTTATGTTATGATCTTTCCATACTTTTGTTAGTTTGGCTAACGCTGTCCTTGTTGTCCCGATCCTTCTTTTTATTTCCTTTTCACTGCCACCTTTGTTCGTGATGCATGCACCGAGGTATATAATTGACTTTTTGCACTCTATACCGTATTTTGTTGTAACTTAAATATATCATTCGTTGTAAATAGTGTTGCATAGCCTCGATTATTGTGTATTATCGATTATATTATTGTTTGGTTTACATTTCTGTGTAGATGAGGCTAGCTATCAACACTGACGAACGCGATTCTTAGTGTGGAACATAGACTTGCGAATATTCTTGGTTGACGTCAATTCCGTGTCATTTCTTGATATCCGGCTTGGGAGGTAGTCTGAGTCGTGTGGTGAGAGTCTTGGCAGTCGTGGAGAGAATTTTTGGGGCGGTGTGATATTAACAAGTGTGCAAAACCTCTACGGTTTTCCTTTCATATCTGGCTGTATTTGGGCCATCTTAATTGGATTTTGAAGAAAAACCATTTAATTTTTAACTTGACCATTCTATCTTACCTCCGTTGTTGATATTTTGGATTTTGGTGTCGGGTTAAAATGACCGCATGCGGGATTTATTTGAGGGAAGCCATTGTTAATTAGCAGGTGCCGTTCCATAACCAAACCGGCCACAGGAGTAATGCATTCATATCATCCATATCGACGATAAATTGCAGTGTTATAAAGTCTTGCTTGGTGTTTTTAGCAGGAACTCTGTATTAAGGTGTTCAAGATTAAAGTTTTTTTTTATATTTGATCTACAATATGCGTTTACCCAGAAGTTACAACTGATTTATTTTTGAATATTTAACGACGTGACTTATTTTTGACACCACAATTAAGTTTTGTTCTAATTTATTAATATAATACATTATTAAAAACTATTTATTGCATTAGATAATATGCCAAAACCAAAATTTGATTAAAATAATCTCAATCATTCTTTATGTCCAAGTAAAAATATTTTCTTCATACTTATTTGTAAATATCCTACAATATTAATATTTTAAAAGACAACCATTGTAAATATATTTTTAAATAAACTCGATTGTTTTAACAGTGTAAATCTTTATGTAAATGGTAAAAACATGAGTAAATTAGCAGCCTTATGTGAACGTTTGATTTAGTATTATTAAAGAGTTGACTTATATACGTTTTTTTTGTTGGTAACTTGGTAAAATCTGTTACTCTTACTTTGGTTTTGGTTATTTTATAAAATTGTAAATTTTAAATTTTTGGTTTGTTTTAGCGAAAAAAATTTACCATAGCTGTTAATTTGACTATATTTGTTATAATTTTATTATTGAACTGTGTACTTTGATTTATTGTAGGAGTAAAGTATCTAATATATTTTAGCTATAATTTCATTTATTTAGTTCACCATTATCTCAGTTGTTTATCGTGTGGCTCTGCTAGTGCCTATAAGACCTAGGGGTTTCCGGCTTGAACCGTATAAGTCGGTGGCGCGGCTCACTTTTATATTTTTTTTTCTTCTACTCTCTACGGCTGAGCTCGGGCATAATTTGCCAGTAGAGAGACCGCTGGCAGAGTACTTTATAGAGAACGAACAAGACGTGGCAACTTGCTCCTGTTCAGTTTTAACCCCGATTCCATACTAACTTCTTCGACTCGTTTTAATAAGTTTCTTATTTCCTCTTCACGGCTCGCTAAGATTGTCGTGTCGTCAGCGTATCTGAGATTTGAGATTTTTCTTCCGCCAATGGATATTCCTCCTTTCCAGCCATCTGTTGCCTTCCTTATGATCCACTCCCCGTAAATGTTGAAGAGGAGGGGGGAAAGAATGCACCCTTGTTGGACACATTTTTCTGCTTGGAATTTATTTGACAATTGACCGTCAACACAACATAGGCTTTGTTGTGTACATACAGTTGGCGTATGAGATGTTAGGTGGCTCGGTACGCCCAGGTGGTCTAGTTCACAGTGTCAAAGGCTTTGGTGTAATTAAAAAAACAAAAAATGGCTGGGACATTGTATTCGTACAGCTTTTCTGTTAGCTGTCGGACATTTATTAGCTGATCTCGAGTGCCTTTTTCCGGGATAAACCCAGCCTGTTTGCGGTAGGAGGTAAGGTTTTAATCGTTCATGCAGCACCTGTAGCATAACTTTGCTTGCATGATTTATAAGTGCTATCTTTCTGACGTTACTGCATTGTAGTGTGTGTTTAATATTAAGATACTTGGTTCTAATGCAGCATGGACATAGGGTAAGAACATGCGGCGAAATTAGCTGGTTTTTAAAAATCAGATTTATACATTTTCATGCTTATTCGCTGACAAAAATAATATTATAATTTTCTATAATATTTTACTACTTTCTTCAGGAGCTATTACGGGTGGTGCTTGTTAAAAGGTATAGATGTCGTGACTAGCGCTCTGCGTTCGGTTCTTCATATGTATCAAGTAAAGGTGAGGCCATCAACCGATAATCATCTACTAAAGCGCTGATGAAAGAGAAAAACGTGTGTAAGAACCGTAACAAGTGGAAAGAAGTGTTCTCTGACTACCAGTACGGAAGAAATGCGTGTGTGTGTGTGTTTGTTGGAAAATCTTGTGGGCACGATATCTTGAGACAGAGAGTAACTAAAACTTACAGGGTAAAAGTTTTGCCCGAAGAACAAGACCGAGTTCGAGGATGGGCCATAACGGTACATTCTTTTAGGTAGCTGCCGTACAAGGTGATTCTCAAATTTACCGCATTTTGTAATTTTCGCACGATAACTTCAGGAGGAGAGCTAGGGAGATGAAACTTTCAGGTATTTTTTTTTCACTTTTCCGAACCGAAGGGTAAACTAGAACTATATTAAATAGCCCTCGGTTTGGAATAGTTAGTATTGCTACGGCAATGTTTAGTATTTTTTTGCAATCCATGACGCCATGCACTACACCTGATGCATCATTTGATCGAATGCGGAAACATCGTAAAACGATGGTATTGTATTTTGCAGTAATATCGCTGTAAAAAGGTTTAGTACATAAAATAAAATTTACAGTTAGAAGTTCAAAGGCCACATTAATAACTCACAATTCTTCTTAGCTTCATCTTTATTGACTATTAATGTCAAAATTTAATTGAATTCACATTTTAATATTAACTGGACATGTATTGTTTGTTTTAAGGACATAACTATTTCATTGTTACAATTTTATAAAATCGATTAGGCCCAAACATAAATCCACTTTTAATATTGCGACCAAAATTGATTCGTTACCTTTAATAGTAACTTTTAAAACATAAGTTAATAGTTGTTTTAAAGTTTTTGCTAAATAGCCCTTTAGAAATCGGGGCTTTCAAATTTTTTTTGTTTTCTATATGGTAGAAAATGATTACTTGACTTCGATATAGTGGATTGAAAGTAATCACAATTTGGCTGGTTTTTATTTAACAAAAATATAAATATTTCTATTTTAAAAAATACAATGCACATATACCGACTAGTGAATTAAAAATGAATAGAAACTTAACGAATACAACTTATTGCAAACAGCAAGCGAGGTTTAATCGCCGTGGAAAAAGAAACTGTATGACAGCCGCTCACTACGACTGTCGGAACAATACTTCTTACAACCTTTGCCCTTCGCGGCCGGAGAGAAAATTACCGTCGACCGTATCGGTCTAAATCGGAATGGATACCACTGTCGACCGCCTTGGTCTACAGCTAAAAAGGGAAAAGGGAAGGGTTTTCAAAATATTAGCAAAATTAGAATTAATTTTTTTTCGGGGTGGATAGCGGGTTTAGGACGTAAGAAAACAAAATTCTCGCTCTTCATTAATCGCCGACGTTTCGATCTTTATTTTAGATCTTTCTTAGTTTTGTTTGTGCTGTCTGTATGTGATTTTAATATTATTGAAGAAATAGAAATTATTTGTTTTAATATTGTTATGTGATTAATTCATTTGCTCAATGTTCATTGTAAACATGTTTGCCCTGATTCCGTATTGGATACGATATCAAAAAAAATTTACATTACAGACTTAAAACTTCCACGAATTAAAAAGCCTTGAGAAAGATCTAAAATAAAGATCGAATCGTCGGCGATTTAAAAAGAGCGAGATGTTTGTTTCCTTCCGTCCTAAACCCGCTATCCACCCCGAAAAATAATTGAGAAGGACATGAACCAGAATAATATTAGAATAACAATAACAATTCTCGAATGGGGATCCAATAACTTGGTAGAATTCAATGCAAACAAAACACAAGCATGTCTTTTCTCTAGAAAAGCCGATCTCACTGTGCCTAACATAACTTTGTCAGGAGTAACCATACCACTGAAGTCATCCATATCGATGCTTGGTATTACTATCAGCAATAACCTTTCCTGAGAAAATCACGTGAGGTCCATTGCCAAAAGTGCATCCCAAAAACTTGGTTTTTTGTTTCGTGCCAAGAGCTATTTCACCTCCAGTCAGCTGCTTATGATCTATAAGGCACAGATCCGACCTGTACTGGAGTACTGTTCCCATATTTGGAGTGCAGCACCTAAACATATCCTGAAGCTACTGGATTCTGTCCAAAAAAGGGCAATTCGTCTCGTCGGTGATGCCTCGCTTACAAACTCGCTCACTTGTCTGGAACACCGTAGAAAAGTTGGCGATTTGTCTCTATTTTATAGATATTTTCATGGGCGATGCTCTTCTGAAATATCAACAATCGTTCCTCCTTTGGCAGTCTCTTCGAGATTAACCCGTCAAGTTCAGTCTTCACACCCCTTCGTGGTCACTTTGGAGACCTGCAGAACATCACTTTCCAAAGACTCATTCATCCAACGAATTGCGAGGCTTTGGAACTCATTGCCTAGGGAGGTGTTCCCCGAGGCATACAACCTCCAGAAATTTAAGAAGAACACCAACTCCTACCTTCTTTCCCTTGGTTCCCACGATGTTCTCTGAACATTACAGGATATCCCTTTTCGTGGGAACCAGAACATAAAAAAAAAAAAAAATTTAAAAACGATCTGTGATCACTACAAGCCTGGTATACCAAAAGTGGTTTAGCTTACATTAATTGCAGCAAAAGATTTTTTCGCAGGATCGTTTGGTGTGATGTGGGTATGCCAAATCTAATTTTGCGACCTCGAAAGTAGGTGGCAAATTTTGCGGACCGAAAAACCTTGAAATGTTCGGTATTTTTACAGTTTTTTCTCCATATTTAGCAAATAACCGTACTAAACTTAATTAAAGAGGACAATATTTCGTGTCGATTAAAAAAATGCAAAATTGATCTAGTAGTTCCTTTTTTTATTCACCGTGTGCGTCTGATAGTCAAGACGATGCTCGCGCTCACCGAGGTGTAATTATCATCATTGGAAGTTGATCAAAATGGGTTTTTTAATTTTATTGTGTAGTTAATTATTAACAAAATATACTGTTTTTGATCATATTTTATTATTTTGATCCAATTGTAAACGTAAAATAAATTAAGAGTAAAAGAAAAAATAAATATTTCCTATTTAATTTCTATATATATTATTTGCTATAAAGATTAAGAAAAATGAATATTTAAATATAATAAAACATTATCTAAGCATGGAGTGAGCGGTAGTTTAATACGAGCACTGGAATCACTTTACGAGGATTCCACTGCTTGTGTCAGGATAAACGGAGCTTGCACGGACTGTTTTAACATCAAAAAATGTGTGAGATAGGGATGTGTGGCTTCGCCATGGCTGTTTAACTTATATATTGTTTAAAAGATTTGAAAGAGAGTGCGTATGAATAAAAAATGAATGATTTGATCGTCAAGTGCCTTCTTTACGCCGATGATCAAGTCATATTAGCGTCATCTGAAGGGGGGTTGCAGGCAATGGTTAATGTTATGCATGATGTCCTGAAAATCAAAGGGATGTAACCAAAACAAAAGTAATGGTTTTTGAAAGAAGACAAACTGTGAAGTTCTGATTAAGGGAGAAAGAGTGGAACAAGTAAATGAGTTTGTATACCTGGGTTTAAAATTTACGACAGATAGAAAGTATGACAGTGACATTGAGCGAAGGGTGTTGGCAGGAAAACAAATAAATGGGGCACTGCATAGCTTTATAAACACCCAGAAAGTGTCAAAAAAGGCACGTCTGGTGGTGCATAGAGGCGTGTTGCTTCCTACACTTAAGTATGGTAGTAAATGTTGGGTTTGGCAAAAAAGCATGAAAATAGGATTAATGCTGCGGAGATGAGTAGTCTGAGAAGTATAGCTTGGGTGACTCGGTTGGATAAAGTAAAGAATAGTGAGATAAGAGAACGCTGTGGTGTAAAAGAAGATGTGGTTACAAAGATATATCAAGGAATGCTTAGATGGTTTGGACACGTAGAAAGAATGGATGGAGAAAGATTGACGAAACAAATTTATAAGGCGAGTGTGAATAGACAAGTCGGTAGAGGTCGACCTCGGAGAACATATCTTGATAATATCAACATTGTTCTGAAGAAATGCTAGGTCAAGAGTACCAACAACCGACGAGCATGTATGAGAGCACTAATGAAAGTAGAGGAAGCAAAAGATGTGTGTAAGCAAGTGGAAGGAAGTGGTTTCTGCCTTTCCCTATGGGAAAAAGGCGTGACTTTATGTATGTAGCATTTGACGTATTTTGTAAATTCTTTAAAGTGATTTAAAATAATTATTACCACTTAAACTATAACAGGTTTTTAAAAATAATGATTTAGGCACCAACAAAAATTTCTGTTTTAAGATTTGCACGGTTAATTATCAAATTATATTTTATGATAAGATCACTATTTTAATCTTCGCCGTCACAGTCCGTGAAGTCGCACTGTCACGTTCAAAGTGTTAGGAAACGTGCGACCTCGTAACTATATTTTATTGGAATATACAATGTTTGTTTTCAGAATGAATACTAATGTATCATACTAGTGTATCATACCCAAAAAAATTCAATGTCAATGTCACAAAGAGATATATTATTTATAATTCAAGTTGAGTGAGTAGGGAAAACTAGATACTTTTGATAAACAAATAAAGAAGGCACGAGTGGTTTTAATAATATTTGTTTGCAACATTTATTTTTGCAAAGTAAAATACGTGTATACAATATTAGAGAAACTATTAAAATTTCGTTTTATTTGTTTACAGATATCGAAAAATATTTGCGGACCATAGGCATTTACTCTACAAAAACGCATTATCCGCCTCATTAAAACAGGAATTTTAGAAGACTATTTATTTATTTATTTATGGGCAGGTTATGGCTGGCAATGTTGGAGATGGGCATCCAAGGAAATTAGTGAAGCTAACACAAATGTTTGTAACAAACTCATATGCACAGGTAACGGTAGAAAATAAAACATCAACGCCATTTAGTGTAACATCAGGACTCAGACAAGGAGACCCCCTATTACCTTCTTCTTCACGTGCCGTCCTCTTAGAAGGTTGCTATCATCATGGCGATTCTTGCTTTGGATGTGGCTGCTCGGAACAATTCTATTGAAGTACAGTGATACCACTCTTTCAAGTTCTTTAGCCATGAAGTGCGTCTTCTTACCACACTTTGTTTACCCTGAATTTTTCCTTGTATTATTAGCTGTAACATGCGGTATCTTTCTCCGCGCATAACATGACCCAGATAAGGAAGTTTTACCGTTTTTATTGCGTTCACTATTTCTGCCTCTTTACCTACTCGCCTCAATATCTCTGCGTTTGTTACCCGTTCTGTCCAAGAAACTCTAAATATCCGTCTGTAGACCCACTTTTTGAAAGCTTGGAGTCCATTTAAGTAATATTTGTTTGTTGTCCACGACTCCATTCCATATTAAAGTATTAAAAAAACATAACATTTGGCTAGTCTAATCTTAAAATTGACACTCAGGTCTCTAGTGCAGAATATATATTCCTCATGTTTGTAAACGCAGCTCTAGCCTGACCTATTCTGCATCTTATTTCTCGCGAGTGTCCTCCAGTCTCGTTTAACATAGTACCCAGATATTTGTACTCTGTCACTTTCTCAACCTCCTCATTGCGAATATAAAGACTTTCCTGGACATGTGCTTTGCTGATGATCATGTTTTTTGTCTTCTTTATATTAAGTGTAAGACCGGCTTTCTCACTGTTGTTGACGATTTTATCCATCATTCTTTGTAGGTCCGCGCTACTCTGGGCTATAACCAAGGTATCGTCGGCCAAACGGATATTGTTTATGAGTTTGCCGTTTACCCTAATTCCCGCTGTTTCTTTAGATATAGCCTCTTGCATGATTTTCTCCGAGTAGAGATTAAATAGTAAAGGAGAGAGTCTTACTCCTCTTTCAATTTTTATTTCGTTTGACATCTCCTCGCTCTCTAAAAACACCGTTGCTATTTAAATGTGCCTTGGAATATGCAGTTAACAGAAGGTTTTGCTCATCAAGGCTCAAAACTGCTGTTGGTTTTTACTGATGACATAAATACAAATAAATACTTATTCAAAAAGAACATATGAGAGGTTTTTTCTCAGCTGAAGAAAGAAGCAGGTAATCTGGGCCTACGAGGTAACGAAAAAAAAAAACAAAATATATCGTAGTTACAAAAAATCCAAGGCCTCGAATTGGTCAGAATATAACCATTAATGAGTTCAACTTCGAGGTGGTTAAGGAATTTAAGTACCTGGGAGCGATAATCACGAATGACAATCGAGTAGAAAAAGATGTTTCAGCACGAATAATGGCGGGAAATAGGACGTTAAACCCTCTTACAACAATATTGAAATCTAAGCTGTTAAAGAGACAATCCAAACTAACTTTGTACAGGTCAATAATTCGCTCTGTAGTTACTTATGGAAGCGAAACCTGGACCCTTAATCAACGGGAAATAAATAAGGGGGCGTCCATAAATTACGTGAGATGTTTAAGGGGAGGAGGGGGTCGAGTCAAATCTCATCTAATCTTACGTTGGAGAGACAGGGGGTCTCGGCAAATATCACGCAATTTTTTTTCTGATTGAAACAAAAAAAAATTATACTATTTTGATCCATTTAATCCAGATTGTACATGCTTAAGATTTAATCTTAAGCGTATATCGTTATACGATTAAGATCATTCACTAATTTGTTCGAAAGAAAATAATTTCATTCATACTTCGACGTTATACATCTACTGACTGTCAAACTAACATATTTGTTTTATACTAAATAGCTCAATTTAATTTACGGTACAGTGTAGCCCGTTCTTTGTTTTCGCGCTACTGACAGCCGAACGCGCGACTCGATGAACGAGAGCGTACGAGCTGAGTGGCAGCGACACACGGACAGATTCCAACCTGCTTTGTTTATTCTTGTAAATGTTTCACTCGACTCAGTGCATGCTCTTACTAATTTAAAATGAGTTATCAAGATTTTTATAACGCATACGTCAAAAGATACGTCTATAAGACGAAGAAGTCCTGCCAGGACGATGTGATAAAATTATGGAATACAGCGAAGCAAAAATTCTAAAATACTAGTCTAAACTAGTCGTAAATAAAAGCACGAAGCAAATTTTTTTTTTCTTTTTACAATAACAATCCAACGCGTTTACGTAAGAAACTCACATTTTGAAAAATCTCACGTGAGATTGGGGGATGGGGGAGGGGGTTGAATAAAATCTCACGACATCTCACCAGGGGGGGGAGGGAGGTACAGAAAATTTAAAAAAACACCTCACGTAATTTATGGATGCCCCCTAAGCTTCTTGTGTTTGAAAGAAAAGTCCTCAGAATGATAATGGGTCCAATTATCATTCTGAGGACTTATAAAGATATAACAACAACATAAAGATAAAACAACAGAAGTGTGGAAAAGAAGCCACAATGCTAAATTGGCGAAAATGTATGGCAGTGAAAACATAGTTGGGCACATAAAAACTTACCGAATAAGATGGGCAGGTCAGGTAGTAAGATGAGTAGACAACAGGTTAATGAAAACAGTATTCCTTGAGAGACCCTTGGCAAAAGATCAATAAGATCAATAGGTAGACCTAGAAAAAGATGGAAGGATGCTGTCGCAGCAGATCTATGTAGGATGAGAGTCTAGCGATAGCAAGTAAAAGCACAAGATCGTAGGATATGAAGAGCAATAGTGGATGCGGCTAAGACTCACCCAGAGTTGTAAAGCCAGGAAAGAAGAAGAAGAATATTTATAGATCCCTGTTTTATCGATGATAACCTAAACGCTGTCAAATATCTATAGCTTCTGCAAATGAAATTATTCCGACAGTTAAGCTACTCCCTTTTAATTTTGGGGACATTTGGTTTCAACAGGATAATTGTTCAAGTCACAATTGTTTAAGTGACACAATTTCTCCAATTGACGTTTCCTGATCGTTTAATATCTACACGTGGTACGATTACGTGGCCTTCCAGATCACCAGATTTATCTTCAAATAATTTTTTTTCTTTGTGGATATCTGAAGGAATTTGCTTATCGACACGAATTTGAGAGAGCTAAAAACATGAATGGATTAAGGGAGAAAATTATCCAACTTTTTGCGAACAGTACACCAAATCTACTCAGCTATACAATATTATCTCTGTTTCACAGATTGGGCTATTGTTTGAACTTTTATTAAATTAGATAGATTATTTTTTAGAGCTCTTACTTTTAGTTTATTTTTCAAAAGTTAAAGTTGTGTTTTTAAATTTTTGTTAATGCCGTTGCGGTAAAAATAAACACATTTTTACAAGAGAAATTTTTTGAACTCTTACATAAGTCAGTTTTTTCCCTGATAAGTCAGATGTGCACACATTTTCATAGTAAAGGCACTAATAACTGTCGTCGAAGTGGGGACAATTCGAATTGTAGTAGTGTAGTTAATATCTTGATTATTTGTCACGAATATTTATCATATTTTGTGCTGCTCGACTAGCTAGAGTTTAAATCGCTGAATTGCATTAAAATGTCTGTGATCCGCAAATGTTTTTTCATATTTGTATACGCAAATATATCAAAATGTATACTTAACACTGACAATATTCTTAAAAAAAAATTTACGAATATTTTACAAAGAATAATTAATGTAAATTCAAAGAGAGAGAGAGATATATTTTTTACTAAAAAAGAAAGTGGACAGGGTGGATATAAGTTGTTAGAAATAGTGAAAGTTTGCGAAATAAAAAAAACAATTATTGAATGATGACTAGTAATATTACATAGATTAAATATTCATGATAAATATAACATATATTTAAATGTAAATGTAAAATTGTTGAATTGATGAGATGTGTTACGTATAATATCCTATCCCCAACTTTTTATAAGCAGGTACGGAAACTGAAGGGATATTAAATGGCAACAAGGAAATGAGGATACTTTGTTATTATGACGACGCAGTGCTGACAGCGGAAAATAAAGACGATTTGCAAATGCTCCTTTATCAGTTCCATAAAACCACAAAAGAACTTGGAATGACAATATTAACCAAGAAAACAAAATGCATGACGACCTCAAAGGTTTTGATCAGATGCAAACTAGCCATAGTTAAAAACAAGAGATAAAATTTAAATATCATGGAATAAAAATATCCAGCTATGGAGACATTTAGGCGGAGATAAGAAGTCAAGCAGTAATGGCAACAAGAACAGCAGCATACCTGAATAACATGAAATGAAGTAACAAAGTTCTCGTACATAGGAGTTGAAGCAAAATCGCGTATCTATAAAACAGTTATAAGACCAACAGACTACGATCAAGGTACCCACCCATCTTGTCAGCAAAAGACCTCCGAGAGTCGAATTTTAGCATCTTTCATTCTTGGGAACAATATTGGCAAGAAAATTGCCCTTCACATTGCCGAAATATGCCCTGCATTAGAGAAAGACCACCTGGCTTCAACCAGCCCCGCAAGATATGGTTAGCCATCAACAGAGATCGCACAAATTATGGCAGATGTGCTGACTTTTTTCACAAATGGGGCTTAACGCCATTACCCCAATGTGACTGTGGAGCCGACAGTCATACCATTAAACATATAGTGGAGGAATGCGACTTACGAGCCTACGAAGGGAACTTAACTGACTTCCTGATGCAGCAGTGGACTACATTCTCAATCTAGATATCTGTCTGTGACTATAGCTAAGTTTACTGTTTGTATTAATATTATTTATTATTTAATGTTTTTGGTGTACTCCTCATTTACACATTCTACTTAAGTAATTTTACAAATCTTCGTGTTTTATGTATTTATTTTTCTAACATGCGTATGATGTGTTGCCATACGATAAATAAATAAATACATATAAGATCTATAAAGACTTATGCAGTCGAAACCAGACCGAAATCATCAGGAACTAGAAGAATTTTAACACAGCAGAGATGAAGGTAGTGCGCCGGATGGTGTGCAAGAATCTTATAAAGAGAGGAAAGAAGCGAGGACATCATAGGAATGTGTAAGATATATGGTATCAACGACTGGATACTACATAGAAAGATGAAATGGAAACACCAAATCAGTCGAATATAATCGGAAAGAAGCTAAAGCATGGACGACCCAGAAAACGCTGGAGTGGCAATCTTCCTGAAATTGGAGCCCATGAAGGGGGACAATGAAAAAAGAGGCTCTATCATCCTATATTACTAAAAAACTTTTTTTTTTAAAACGAAATATTTATATTTAAAATGGCTACATTTTAATTTGAAATTTTCTACAATTTCTGGATATTCCCATAATAATAACAATTTGTCAATGTTCTGCATAAGATTTTGTGTCGTATTAACGGTCTTAAAAATTGTTTTCAGTTTGTGGATTTAAATAATTAATTTTCGACCCATCAGCTACTAACATAATTCGTTGGACAGTGTTTAAAATTATTCATTTTCTGGGTAACAGCTTCCACAACTAAATATTTACTTACTTATTTAACGTGGCCAAACAACAGTCTAAGCGTTTTAGCCTCCTTGACCACCGCCCTCCATCAAGTGCTACTTCTTTCCAATTTTGTATTTTTATCATATTGGCGTCTCTCTCTAAATTATCTTTCCACCTTTGTCTAGATCTTCCTGGAGACCTTCTTGCAATATCCTTATTCTTCGCTCTGACTACGTGATCTGCTCATATGAGCCTTCTGGATCTTATTGTGCTAGTGATCCATGGCTGTTTAGTCATTTTCCTTATTTCACCACATGTGCGTTTCCTCCACTGGCTTCTTATTGGATCTTGTACGGGTCCACATATTTTCCTTAAAACTTTATTTTTCTCTTTTTCTCTTTATCTTGTTCTCTAATAGTCATGGTCCACGCCTCGCACCCATACAGAACCACAGGGATCACTATTGTAACGTATATCTTCAGTTTTACTTTTCTTGGTAGATTGCGTGGTCGAAGCAAACTGCTCAGGGCAGCTACGACTCTGTTTCCGCTTTGTAGACGACACTGTATTTCCTTTATATGATTTGTTTCGTTTATCTGTGTGCTCAGGTACTTGAAATCTTTCGAAAGACCCATTATCTGTTGTTAGGTTTATGTCCCTGTGTGTTTCTCTTTGATCTATTTCATGTATTTAGTTTTCTCTTTACTTACCCTGAGCCCTATTCTCTTTCCTCTCGCTTCTATTGGCATAAAGATCTTTTAAGCCATTCATTTGTGTCGCACATGATCCCCAAGTTGTCCGCGTATGCTAACGCCTTGAATTTCTTGCCCATTTTTTACACGTTCATCTATATCATCAAGCCCTCTTATCACATATTTTAGAGCTACGTAAAAAAGTAATCATGAGAGCGCGTCACCCTGTCTTAGCCCAATTCGAATATTAAAGGGTTCTGACGTTGTTTCCTCAACTTTAACTCGGGCCTTGGATTCTAGGACGCACATCTTTGTCAGATTAATGAATTTATTTGGAAAACCAAAGTTTTTCATAATAGTCCAGAGGCTTTTGCGGTGGATGCTGTCATAAACCTGTTTATAGTCAACAAATAAAGCAAAGGTAGCTTGGGCGTGTTCCCATTGTTTTTCCAAAATCTGTCTCGCATTGAATATCTAATCTATTGTCCCCCTCCCCCTTCGGAAACCACACTGATATTACCCAATACACCATTTCGCAAAAAGAGTCAGTCTATTAAGCAGGATGTTAAAGAGTACTTTGTATGCCACAGAATGTAGTGAGATGCCTCTGTAGTTTTGACACACCACAAATAAATAAGTAGTTAAATACCAATAAATATGTATCTTTTATTTAATTTATCTGTAATATAATCTCTTTTCTGCTGAAATTTTCTGATACTAACTTTTAAGACTCCCTCGTACTACATAAATTTACATAAGTTGCAAACCGTTTAATCTCTAACAATTTGCAACAGAAAAAACAGTTTTAAGTTTATATCTGACATAATCTACTCGCAAGTATACAGCGTGGGATGTAGTTTCGAGTGGGACATGTTTCAAAATTCCTCAGGACATATAAGGACAGATTGAGCAAATTGAATTGTGAAAGAACAAAAACAAACAAGAAAAATTTAAATGGAAGTATCTGCGATTTATAAATAATTCAATGCAATATAATTTGTAAGAGATTGATTTTAAAATAATATTGTGCATGCTTAATTTTCACCATTGCATAATGTTTACATATTATTTTAAAAATAATTTTAATTACCTTTTTTTATATCAACTTAATACCGTATATATTTTTAATAACTTGGATAATTTTGGTGCCTAGCATTTTACTATTATAGTTTTAAGAAATTTATGGGCTTAAACTATTTTAATTTTAATAAATTTATTTCATAACTCTAATAAACGAAGCTTACACAGACTGGCTTAACATAAAAAAAGGTGTTAGACAGGGATGAGTGACTTCACTGACTTATTTATGAACGGTTGTTTGAAAGATTTGAAAGAGAGTGTATTATAATATATAGGTACTCACAGAGTATATAAAATAACATGTGAAGATTGTCAAAGCATAAATATATATATATAGATATATAATTTATTTTTATTTCTTTTCTTGGGTTTGTAGTTACAAAATGAAAATATATAATTTTCTTAATTTGACGTTTTGCCCCTTGATTGGGAGCTTTATCTAAAATTGTTTATTGTTTAATTGGAAATGTTAACAATTTTTAATTTACACACACATTTAGTTGGTTTTATATAAAACTCATATTCAAACGTATAGAAAACATATTATATTTGAACACGAAAAATAGAATTAACAAAAGTTCAACACTGCAAACCAAAGAAAAATACCCAAAAGTAGGAACACTCCCTAAAATGATACATTAAAAAAAAGACCGCAAGAGCATCAAAAACAGAAATAATATAAAGAAGCCAAATTTATAACAACCTTTTTTGACTCTATATACAGTAAGTAAAAAAAAGGGGCCCTGCCTTTAGGATAGGTAGAAAACTGAAAAATATTTTGGGATTTGCTTAGTGAAAAATTTTCGTAACGCCATCCGTTTTCAAGATAAAGGGCGTTGAAGAAAAAAAATGTATACACATTTATTACGATTTTGCCGAAACTAATGGAAACATTGTAATGAAATTTTGTACGAATGTGTTTTAGAAGCTGATACATCCCATGAGTTTGTTTGTATATCTGACTCTCAAAGAGGGCGCTAGTTACACGGTTCGTACCAAGTAGTATTGAACATAACTTTTTTAAGGTTAGATTTATTAATCAAAATTTTAAATGAACTTAAACATCATTCAACTTTTCCTCAAAAAGGTACTATTGGTAAAACTCGATATTTTGATTTGAAAATAAATAGGTGATTCTGGTATAAATTAATGATAAAATTATTAATTAGTATCTATGCATTATGTGAATTAAAAATTTTTTGTCGCGTAAATGACACCTCATTGATAAAACGGGTACATTTTAAAAAATTGGAAAAAAAAACAAGAAAGGTCAGCCCTTAATCCAAATCTTTTAAAATGTATTCTTTTCACGGACGAGGCCACCTTTTTGCGACAAGGTATGTTAAACGCTAGTGGTGTGATGAGAATCCACAAGTCAAAAGGGTATCACATTACCAACACTCATTTAAACTTAATGTTTGGGCAGCAACTTTGGGTAACAAAATAATAGGTCATCACATTCTACCTGGAAATTTAAATGGTGATATGTACCAGGATTTTATAAAAAATCACTTATTCGAGATATTAGAAGATTTAACGCTAAACGAGCGAAGATCTCTGTTTTTTATGATAATGGAGTTTCACCGCACTTTGATAGAAGGCGTCGTAATTGGTTGAGTAATCAATCGATGGATTGGTAAAGGTGCAGAAGCTCCGATTCAATGGCCTTCTCGGTCATGCTATTTTAATCCATTGGTCGTATTTTAAGAAAAAAGTCTATGCTACAGAGGTAAATTCACGTCAAGAGTTGGAATTCTTTAGAAAAAAGGATACACTTGTGTTTACGTAAAAACGGAGGACTTTTTGAACACTTACTTTATACCAGCATCGGTTATTACTTTATAATTTTCAAATCAAAATATTTCGAAAACGGTACACATTATCAAGTTTTACAAGGAGTGTAAAATTTTTGGTGTAAAATTAAATAATGTATTCGTAAAAAATTTCATTACAATGTTTCCAGCAGTTTCGGCAAAATCGTAATAAATGTGTATAAGTTTTTTTCTTCAACGCCCTTTATCTTGAATACGGATGGCGTTACAAAAATTTTTTACTAAGCAAACCCCAATTATTTTTTAGTTTTCTACTTATCCTAGAGACGGGGGCACCTTTTTTTGAAACACCCTGTATAATAATGACAATTGATCTTTACATGCACATACACCATAAATATATATAGATCGGTTTTAGAACGTTCCTCAATGTCTTCCGATTCCCAGTTTTTATTGATCCCTGTCCTCCCAGAGTTTTTTTTTTTTATGAAAATAGTCGCAAAAACGGTAGACCTATCATGTGGGCCGCGGACGGCCCGCACTGCGACTATTAGAAGGGGAAGGGATTATAGAAAGGAAATGATTGTGGACACGCTTTTTAAAAAGTTGTAGGTCATAGTTCTCTGGAAAAACTGATTTTGGAAGATTATTCCATTCCGTAGCAGCCCTGTAAAAAAAGGATTCTTGATGAAGATTGGTCCTAGTAGTGTCAATCTTGAGAGTAAATGGGTGAGACTGATCAGCGTGCCGAGTTTTTCGGCCGAATGTGGCCAATGGTGGTACAAGAGTTTTTATTTCTCTGGAGCATCTGCCATGGAAATATCTGTAGAGCAATGACTGGACTGCATTTATTTTTCTATGTTCTAGAGGGTGAAGGGTATCTGTGAGAGTGAATGGCTCTTTTCTGAATGGAATCTAGAAGACGAAGAGAATGCCTTGGTGCTGAACCCCAAATGTGCGAGAAATACTCAAGTAGAGGTCGGATTTGAGCCTTGTACGTCGTCAACAGTTGATCAGGAGTAAAAAACTTTCTGGCTTTCCACATAAAACCTAGCCTCTGGCTTGCCGACTTTGCGATGTTAGGAACATGGTCATGCCAAGACATATTATTGGACACCGTGACTCCCAAAATCGAGATGGAGGGACTTGGTTCAAGGGTATTTCTGGACATTGTGATGGGATGATTTGAGGAATTCACTTTCTTGGAAAACGTGGCACTTTGTGTTTTTTGGGCGCTAAACTGAACAAGATTGTTGGTTCCCCACTCGACGATTGCTTTAAGATCTCTATTGATGGAATCAACCTGTTCATGCCTGAGTCTATTAGTATAATTTACCGAAAGTGATCGATAGGATGTGAAAGTTGAGACAAGTGTGCTATCGTCTGCGAAACTGTAAATGGGGTTCGTGGTGGTTTTCAAGAGGTCGTTGATGTGTAAAAGAAATAAGGTGGGGGACAGGATGGAACCCTGGGGGACCCCGGCATTAGTTTTAAACGCATCAGAAGAAACACCGTCAACTGCCACATGTAAGAAGCGATCTTGCATGAAGCTCAAGAGCCATTGGCGCAGTTTGGTTGGAAGACCGTAGGCAGATAATTTACTTAACAATGCCTGGTGCCAAACGCGGTCAAAGGCTTTAGATATATCCAAGGCTATTGCACGGGATTCACCAAACTTTTCAATAGTGTTTGTCTAGAGCTGAGTAACATAAGCCAGCAAATCTCCAGTAGACCGAAGTTGTCAAAATCCATATTGTCTGTCATGGATTATGTCAAATTTCTCTAGATATTTGATAAGTTCTGTGTTAATCGCTTTTTCCATAACTTTGGATATGACTGAGAGCAATGCAATAGGGCGATAAATTGCAGGAATAGTCTTGTTTCCTTTTTTCGGAGTCGGTTGGACTTTAGCGTTTTTCCACATGGACGGAAATACTCCTTTGCTGTATGATAACTTAAAGAGTCTACAGAGAACTGCTCTTGAGCACAGGTCTTCGGAATTCCATCTGGTCCTACTGCCTTATTAGAGTCAAGATTTCTCTCCCAAACCTCTCGCTCTCATTTCTCTGTCCATTTCCTCTCTCCAACTCTTCCTAGGTCTTCCTCTCTTTTTTTTTTGTTAGGGGTTCCAGTTGAAGACTTTCTTTGGCAAACGGTCCATTCTCTGCACATGTTCATACCTTTTAAGTTGTTTTATTCTAACATCTACAATGCTATGATTAATGCCCTTAATCTTTCTGATCCTGTTATTCCTTATTCGTTCCAGTCTAGATATTCCTGCCGCACGTCTCCAGAAGTCCATCTTTGTTGCTTCTAAAGCTTTTTTTGACCTTTGTTTCAGTTGCCATACCTCACTGCTATAAGTAACTATGTTTTTGACAATACTATTGTATATTCGGTGTTTGTTATGTTTTGAAATATGTTTATCCCTTAATACTCTGTATAGTAAACCAATTTCTTTCCCTTATTATACACCATAAATATATAATAAAGCTCATAGACTACAATTTTTAAAAACTATAATTTGGGTTGGATAAAAACATCAAAAATAAATTATTCTTGTTAACAATGAAATAACACACTTTTATAAACATTCGTTAAACGCCGAACTGAAAATATAAATGAAATGTTTATGAATGAAATGCTATATTCACATGTATTATACATATTTTTACATTATGTTAAATAACAGGTAATCTTTAAAATTTTAAATTTTATGTGTATACTACGGATATGTTTATAATTTATTTACAAGTGACGTGTTATATTTTAAACTCCATGTTATTTTAATTATTAACTTTTAACCTGAGGATGATCGAAAAGAGTGTGTTATTTACTAAAATTTTAATTTTTTTAAGAAAATTGCATAAAATATTTACATTAAATCGGGATACAGGTTTTTTTATTGTTGGCAGGGTAGGTAAAAATCCCAAAAGACATTGGAAGAAATACTTAAATCCACCTAATGGTGTGGAACTTTAACCCACTAAAAACACCTCTCTTCTTAACACCAGAAGCAATTACAATTTTATCGATTGAAGGCCTTAGATTTCGCTATTAAATAGATTAATTATTATCTCTTTGAAAGTTGGTAGACAAATATTCAAAAAATGAGTTGTCGACATTGTTGTTACTTTTGAGATTGCTTTCTCTGGTTTTGGCAAAAGAATCACTTCATATAAACATAAATATGTAAAAAAAATTATACGATAAAGAGAATTAAACAAGAGAATAGTAATAAAGGAAAAGATTAAAAGAAAAAAAATAGTAGAAATCCTTAAACAGCTAAAAAATTGAATACATTTTAAGAAAATCGTATGAAAATCATCATTATTGTTACCATATGAGCCATATCTACCAGTCTTGGCAGGTATGCTACTAACTTTCAGGCTGAAGTCTTCATTATCGAATTGTGTGCAAGAGAGCTGACTAACAGACGTCTAGCAAACAAAAACATAAATATAATATCGGACAGCTAGGCTGCTTTAAAAGCACTGAGCTCCAACAAGGTAAATTCTTAACTTGTATGGAATTGCATTGGATTACATTGGAGCGAACAACAGGGTAACCCTGCTGTGTGTACCTGGGTACCGGGGGGTGAAGAGAAACGAAAAAGCCGACACTTTTGAAAAACAGGAGGCCAAATCTGTACTGGACCAGTACAATGTGCCGCCAAAACAATTATTTCGGATTGGGCGGAGAGGAAAATACTCACGTACTGGTCCGATATAGCAGGGTTGAATCACTCAAAGACCTTCTTACCTAAACCCTCGAGAAACAGAACTAAGCAGATCCTAGAATGGAGCAGGACTGACCTACGAATTCTAACGGGACTGCTTACAGGACACTGTCGTGTAACATACCACCTCGGAAAGATGGATCTGAATCAACAAACGGACTGTCGGTTTTGCTGCGTGGAAGACGAAACTACTGAACATATACTATGTTCATGCCCAGGCCTAGAAAGAATAAGGTTCAACATATTTGGTTATACCAACCCCATACAACCATTAACTTCGTGAGAAGTGCTGGATTGTGCGGTAAATTGTAACCTCTAGGGGTGAGCCACAATAGACCTACTAAAGGTCGCAGTGGAGGGGCGACCTACGCCCCATTCACATGGTACCTAACTTAACCTACCATATGAGGCAAACTTTAGATTAATGGTGTGACAGTTATTACCAAATAACACTGAAAAATACAACAAAATAGTTGCGAATGTTAATGCAGGTAATAATACAATATTGTAATTGCTTGGTTAATGTTGAAATACAAGGTCAATATTGAAAAATAACAGACTTGTAAGACAATTAATTAATATTATTAACAATAAAAAATTAACAAAAAAATACAGCAAAGTTTACTTATCTGCTTGTTTATAATTTAATTAATTAAATACAGTATTTTTAAAAAATATTTAACACTCTTTATTTAAATTAAATTCAGAAAATTAAATAAGATATATTTTTATTTTAACCAACACATGTCAAAATCAAATTAAAATATTTATAACTATTTGAAAAACGTCCTCTTTATTATTGACGTCGTTAACCTCATTTTCTTTTCTTAGGTATTACCAAAAACAATGCCAGTGAAAACCATTCTACGTGACGGCATGGCATAATGGTAAATATGTGTTTATTATAAAATCGTGGTCCGGAACTAAAAATGTGGTCACTTCTTTTATTGTTTTGCTAATGGTTTTAAAGCTTTGTGTCACCCGTGTAGCGTCATAGCTAAAATTATATTATTTATTATAAATAACATCCAGACCACCACTACCATAAAAGATTAAAGAAATAAATTAAAAAAGTATTTTTAATGTTACATGTCGCAATTAATATTGTTACGAGCCCGCCCCTGTCGACTGTCGCCTTGAGGCGACAGCACGTCGGCCACAATGAGGGGAAAATGCATGATAGCCGAGGGCGATTTTCAAAAAATCCAATTATTTCGGAAAATGTCCAGAAAGACATCGATTTGTCGAGAACATTGGTTTATTGATATATAAATAAAATCACAGATCGAAGTTTTTAGTTTAGTTTAAAGTTAAGTATATACATATGACATAAAATACAAGACGAGATCTAATACGACAAAATAGATGAGTACAATTTCGAGCACGTACAGTCTTTTCGATCACTAGGGGCATTAATAACATCAAATAATAACGTTAAAGTAGAAATAAGACAGCGCATGCTACAAGGAAATAAATCTTACTACGCAACTCAGGAATTATTACGATCAAGAATCCTGACCAGATAAACAAAAATATATATTGTCACAAATCCTTAAACTTTACCCGAGTTACTACACCTGGGGGGTAGGCAGATTGAGACGTCAGTGTGAAAATCACTTCCCATCCCCACCTTACTTAATTTCTACTTTTCTTGAAAATGGCTTTAAAATCGAAGCCGAAACGTCGAAATCTACAAATTTCTAGAAGCGGTTCAACTCGAACTTAAAGCATTACTTATATATACAGGGTGTTTCAAAAAAGGTTTCCCCGTCTTTAGGATAGGTAGAAAACTACAAAATAATTGGGGTTTGCTTGGTAAAAAATGTTCGTAACGCCATCCGTATTCAAGGTAAAGAGCGTTAAAGAAAAAAAATGTATATACATTTATTACGATTTTGCCAAAACTAAAGGAAACATTGAAATGAAATTTTTTACGAATGTGTTTTAGAAGCTGATACATCCCACGAAATTATTTTTATATTTGACTCTCATAGAGGGCGCTAGTTACACGGTTCGTACCAAGTAGTATTGATCATAACTTTTTTAAGGTTAGATTTATTAATCAAAATTTCCAGTGAACTTTTTTTGTTTAAACTATTGCATCAACCACGCAGGATTATTAGCAATACAAAATAGATTAATGAATACTTTATATATCCTTAAGAATATGGATATCGTTTAAAAAGTTTTTTATACTAATGTGATCACAGTTATCTTGTAGTAAAGACTTTAAACTATCTTTTAATAAATGATTTTTTCTTTCTAAAGTAAATAAAGGACAGTCAATTAAAATGTGTTTCACAGTTAAACTAGTCTGACACATAAAACAAATAGGTTGGAAGTCACCTGCTAATAAATATTTATATGTAGCTAATGTATGACCTATTCTCAATCTGGATACTATCACCTGATTTTGTCGATCTGGAATCACAATTTTCCATGGTAGCACTAAACTTTTTACTCTCGATAATTTGGAGGTCGAACGGTTCCATATATATATATATATATATATATATATATATATATATATATATATATATATATATATATATATATATATATATATACTTTTGTTAAACATAAATGTTAAAATTAAATATCTATAATTTATTCACCTCACCCTATTGGAGTTCAGATAATGAATGGTTTGTCTTAATTATATTAAAAAAATATTACTTTAAGAATGACCTAAAGCTAAATATTCAAATAAGTGTCCCTGAAATTTTCTATTAGGCATCTGAACTAATACGTTTGGGTGTATCTAGTACCAACGGAATCATTTGGTACTAACAACGGTGGTTTTGATAGTGAAAGTTAATTAAATGTCATTATTTCAGGAAATAGATGTGAAATGTATCTGCCGGTTAGTGTTTCGCGTTAAAATAACCTATTTAATTTTTAATAAAATTCACACGCTCGATACTGTAATAAACGTTTCCGTCATTTAATGATAAAAAAAAATTCAAAATTACATCATTTCCAGCAAATTAACTAATTTAATGGAAATTTGTTTTGCGTTATTAGTAAAAGATAGTCAAAACGAAAATATAAAAATGTTTTTCTCATAAAAATAGTTACGTTGCTGGTATAACAGGCGAATTCAACGATTATTAGGTTGCCACCCACCCGAAAGACTTCTGGCTAATCTTAACGAAGAAACGAGCACGTTCGAAATTTTGTAAACTTTACTTATAAAAAAAATTACATTTCATGCACTAGGAATTAAATTAACTCTTAATTTGAAAGTCTATTTCGATCTTTCCTTTTTCAAAAATTAAGCAAAGATAGGGATTGGAGTGGTAATAGAAGAATTTGTCCTCTCGTAGGTACAAGTATTATTTAAACCAAAAAAAAAAAGGTATTGATATCGCAAGTAATAATCAACAGAAATGGCTTGTGTTTACACAATAATGTTTTACTTAACTGCAAGTGTACCAGGAATTTTTCCATTTGCAAAACCATCAGGTCATCTTTGGTATTTAATTTGATTTATTTCGTTGTAAAAGGCAGTACTCCTTAATTTGTTTAGTTTTAACTAGGTTAATAAACGAACACACTGACAAGCTTCTTCTCTTCTTCTTATACTTCGAGAAGGTCTGTTAACGACAAAGGCTCAATCCGGTTGGTTATCCTGTGAGACAGAGTTCCAGCTATCTCTCCATCTCTTAGGTGGTCTTCCTAGCGGTCGTCTGCCTGCTTGTGTTTCGTTTTTAGCGATGTTTGCTAGTCTCTCTTGGTCCATTCTGTCTATGTGGTCACGTCAATATCTTTTTCTTTGCCTCCCCCTTCTCACTATGTTCTCCACCTTGCATGCCTCTCTTATGTCGCTATTTCTCACCCTGTCTCTAAGTGCCTTCACTGCGATGGTTCTTAAGGTTTTCATCTCCGCCGTTCTGAGGATGCTCTTTGTCTTATTCGTGTCAGCTCTAGTCTCGATACCATAGGTTAGCACCGGTCTTACACAGGACTTATATATCCGCACTTTACTATAAATGCGCATGTGATTGTTTTTTCAGATGATATTTCTCAGACATCCTAAAATTGTTGCGGCTTTATTGACTGTGATTTTATGTCGTTTATCGAGTTATTGCTGCTTGATGTATCCGCTCGTAAGTAACGGATGAGCAACTTTGTTAAATAGTGTAAAAATCCTGATATCGGCGATTGTTGATAATTACAGATTCGATTCTCGGCCGATGCATTCTTTTGTGCTCTTACCATTTAGTACATAATTTTTTTAGTGAGTAAAACAAATCGAACTAAAAGGCGAAAAATATATAGTTTAAAAAAACTAAAAAACACGCTATTAGAGTTAATCAAACTAAAAAGTAAAAAATATTTCTTTACATAGTAATAAAATTACTGACGAGAAAATAAATGTCACTGTCCAAAAAAAAATTAATGTTGATCAATGTCACTGCTTTGTATGACATTATTTTTAAACTAACTCTGCATTTCGGAATGAAAGCACCCCACGCCTTTAAAACAGTGACATTAATTTTCTCGTCAGTAATTTTATTCCTATGTTAAGAATTATTTTTATCTTTTAGTTTGATTGACTCTATAAGCGTGTTTTTTTAAACTATAATCTATTGTGTTAGATCATACGTGAATATTGTTTTATTATTGCAAATAAATTATAAAAAATAAAAACTGCAGCAAATGTGTGTAATACAGATTTAAAAAGTAAGTTGATAAAATTGTAAAACTTGATACAAGTATTTACTGTTAACATTCATTCATTGTACATGTGATTTGAGTGTTTACTATTTAAATTATAGTAAGACAATAGTGAAATCATGTGTTCAGAGTCCAAATGGGTATGGAAAGCGCAAACGTCAGAGTGCAAATAAAATACCGAAAACCAACGTTCAACGCCAATAACAATTTCAGCAGAATAAAAAAAAGATATATAAAAAAGTGAAACTTTGAATTAAAATCTAGCCTGGTATTATATTATATCTTTTGTATGAGAATCAGTAACAATTATATTTGTTTTTATTTTATTTTTTTAAATACCTTGATCAAAATTTATAAATATCGTAAGGGTGTCTAATGACACCACACGGCTTTTTTTTTAATTTTTTTTCCCCTTTTATAGTTATCAACGAACAACAATCATATCGACATTGTTTTGAGGAAAGGCCAGGTCAAAACTACCAACAACCGACGAGCATGTATAAGAGCACTGATAAAAGTAGAAGCAGCAAAAGATGTGTGTAAGAACCGTAGCAAGTAAGAAAAAGCGGTCTTTGCCTACCATTATTGGAAAAAGGCGTAATTATATGTAGGTAAAATTTAAAGCATGTTAATATTTGCACCAGTCATTTGAATACTTAATTATTTTTAACAATAATGATTGTTAATCACATTTTCTATTAATTGGATTTTTTTTTTTTTTTTTTAAAAATTTTGTTTATTGTTAATGCTTTTAAAAGAATCAGCATTAATTCCATGAAGAATGAATTGTTATTTGTCTAGTCTAATGGCTCAATATGTTGTTTCTTTTCGTGACCTCTTTTATTTACACACCCATAATTGTTGATCCAGTTCTGTCGTGACTTACTACTCCACGTACATTATGTTAATTTGACAGAGTGGAATCGTTTTTAACAACCTACTTTGAATTGATTCTTCTTAACGATTATTTAGGATTAAATGAATGATTGTATTAAGCAAACGAAAATGATATTACTTATATTGTGTACTGGTATGTCAGTTAGAAAGTACTTTTACAAACAAAGCAACTTAAATTAATAAGAAAAAACTTTAGACGGTCAAAATAAAAAAAAATAGATTTTTTATTTGTAACGACATATTTTGTTTGGACCGAATAAGTTACCAAAATAGATAAAGTAGCAAAATAAACCTTATGTGTAATTAAAAGCTTATCCGTGTTTAAATTGCCTGGCATTATTTTCTTTTACATTCAATTTTACTTATAAATTAGTTGCAGTGTTATACACTAATTTTTTCGACGATTTTTTATGTGAACCAACTGTATACCATGTCAAATCTTAGATTTTTTTTTTATGAAAATAGTCGCAAAAAGGGTAGACCTATCGTGTAGGCCGCGGACGGCCCGCACTGCGACTATTAGAAGGGGAAGGGATTATAGAAAGAAAATGATTGTGGACACGCTTTTTAAAAAGTTTTAGGTCATAGTTCTCTGGAAAAACTGATTTTAGAAGCTTATTCCATTCTGTAGCAGCCCTGTAAAAGAATAATTCTTGATGAAGATTGGTCCTAGTAGTGTCAATCTTGAGAGTAAATGGGTGAGACTGATCAGCGTGCCGAGTTCTTCGGCCGAATGTGGCCAATGGTGGTACAAGAGTTTTTATTTCTCTGGAGCATCTGCCATGGAAATATCTGTAGAGCAATGACTGGACTGCATTTATTTTTCCATGTTCTAGAGGGTGAAGGGTATCTGTGAGAGTTGAGCTGTTTATCAAGTGAATGGCTCTTTTCTGAATGGAATCTAGAAGACGAAGAGAATGCCTTGGTGCTGAACCCCAAATGTGCGAGCAATACTCAAGTAGAGGTCGGATTTGAGCCTTGTACGTCGTCAACAGTTGATCAGGAGTAAAAAACTTTCTGGCTTTCCACAGAAAACCTAGCCTCTGGCTTGCCGACTTTGCGATGTTAGCAACATGGTCATGCCAAGATATATTATTGGACACCGTGACTCCCAAAATCGAGATGGAGGGACTTGGTTCAAGGGTATTTCCGGACATTATGATGGGATGATTTGAGAAATTCACTTTCTTGGAAAACGTGGCACTTTGTGTTTTTTGGGCGCTAAACTGAACAAGATTGTTGGTTCCCCACTCGACGATTGCTTTAAGATCTCTATTGATGGAATCAACCTGTTCCTGCCTGAGTCTATTAGTATCATTTACCGAAAGTGATCGATAGGATGTGAAAGTTGAGACAAGTGTGCTATCGTCTGCGAAACTGTAAATGGGGTTCGTGGTAGTTTTCAAGAGGTCGTTGATGTGTAAAAGAAATAAGGTAGGGGACAGGATGGAACCCTGGGGGACCCCGACATTAGTTTTAAACGCATCAGAAGAAATACCGTCAACTGCCACATGTAAGGAGTAATCTTGCATGAAGATCAAGAGCCATTGGCGCAGTTTGGTTGGAAGACCGTAGGCAGATAATTTACTTAACAATGCCTGGTGCCAAAAGCGGTCAAAGGCTTTGGATATATCCAAGGCTATTGCACGGGATTCACCAAACTTTTCAATAGTGTTTGTCCAGAGCTGAGTGACATAAGCCAGCAAATCTCCAGTAGACCGAAGTTGTCGAAATCCATATTGTCTGTCATGGATTATCTCAAATTTCTTTAGATATTTGATAAGTTTTGTGTTAATAGCTTTTTCCATAACTTTAGATATGACTGAGAGCAATGCAATAGGGCGATAATTTGCAGGAATAGTCTTGTTTCCTTTTTTCGGAGTCGGTTGGACTTTAGCGTTTTTCCACATGGGCGGAAATACTTCTTTGCTGTATGATAACTTGAAGAGTCTACAGAGAACTGGGGTGAGCTCTTGAGCAAAGGTCTTCAGGACAATTGTCGGAATTCCATCTGGTCCTACTGCCTTATTAGAGTCAAGATTTCGTAGGATTTTCCTGATAGTGCGATTGCGGATAGTGACCTCAGGCATTGATGCGTTTATTCTAGGTATCGTTGGGGGTTGTTTTCCATTGGTATCGAGGGTTGAGTTAGAGCTGAACATTTCGGCCAGCAGATCCGCTTTTTCTTTGGAAGATATGGCTGTCGTGCCGTCGGACCTCTCGAGTGGTGGTAAAGAAGAAGTTGTGAAATTCTTATTTATGGCTTTAGCCAAAGATTGTCGCTTTGTATTTCTCAAAAGCATTCGACAAGGTTCGAGCTGCACTTCTCATTAATTATTATGGCTCTATCTATCTAACTTTTGCGTGTAAAACCATTACAGTAACTTATCGTAAGTTTTTAACTTTACAATACCATTTTAAAAACTTTACAAGAATCCGTGTCAATATTTTATATTCTATACGACTTCTTATCTTTAAAACAGTATTCCTAGTTCATGACGAATAAATAGTTTCTTCGGATGAGAATTGTTGCTCCAAATAAATAATTTTATTCTCGTAAAAAGTCTTATGGTTGTGTAATATATCTATTTAAAAATTTAAACACAGATAAACAAGCTTTGTGTCATCATTATCATCATCTTCAGCTTTTCTCCGTCCATCTTCGGACAAGCCCCTTAAATTCGTTACCATTCGCTTCTGTCGGTCGTCTGACTCATCCATTGGGTACCTGCCAGTTTCTGGATGTCATATTTCCACCTCGTTATTGGTCGTCCTTGGTTCCTTTTAGTTATTCTGGGCCTTCACTCAGTTGTCTTCCTGGTCCATCTATTATCATCTGTCCTCATCAAATGGCCAGCTCATTTCCATTTAAGCCTTGCCCCCCGTTCTGCGGTGTCCATCACTTTTGTCTTTCGGTGTTGTAGTCGTATTCCTGGCATTTTCCTCTCCATTTTTCTTTAAGTTATCCTTAAACACTCCATGGTCCCCTCATTAAGGCTTCATGTTTCTGCGGCGTACGTTAAGGTCGGCAGGAAACATTCGTCAAAAACTTTTGTTTTAAGGTATTGTGGAAATTTGGAATTAAAGACATCACTAAGTTTTCCATATGCTGTCTATCCAAGTTGAATTTTTCTGAAGATTTCCGCTCTCTGACTGTCCTTATCGAAGAATATTCTTTGTCCGAGGTACACGTATTCGCCTACGAGTTTAATTTTACTGTTGTTGCCAAGGTCAACATCTGTAACATTATTGAAATTAAACATTACTTTTGTTTTTGCTGCGTTCATTTGTAGGCCGTACCTTTTTGCGGCACTGTTTAAGTCTTTAAATTATCCATATTCTCGGCAAGAAGTACAGTACCGTCTGCAAAGCGAAGGTTATTTAATTGTTCTCCATTGATGATAACACCCTTGGCCTCCCATTCCAGTGTTTTAAAGATATCCTGCAGAGCTGTTGTGAATATTTTAGGGAGATATTGTATCTCCCTGTCTTACACCTCTTCATACATTGATTGGATCAGTTCCACCAAAGACTTGGACTGTCATGGTTGCGTCGTGGTAGATAGCGTTGATCAGCTGTATATTGACTATCGATACGGCATATCTTTAGGGCATTTAGAAAAGCCCAATTTTCAAGTGTATCAAACTTTTTTTCAAAGTCGATAAAAGCGAGGAAGACTCGTTGATTACATTCCAGTAATTTTTATATTATTTGCCGTAATGTGTGAATATGATCAATCGTACTGTACTCCCCACGAAAACCGGCTTCTTCCACTGGCTGGAATTTGTCAAGCTTGTTGGTAACCCTGTTCGTTATTATTCTTGTCAGGAGCTTGTAGGTATGAGACAGCAGTAAGATTGGCCTGTAGTTTTTAATGCCTTCCTTGTCTCCTTTCTTAAAGAGGATAATCACGTCCGCGTTTTTCCATGCTTGAGGGATTTAAGCTTTATCTAAGCAGTCGTTGAAAAGTTTTTTTATACATCCCAATAGTTTTGTGCCTCCCATCTTGATGTATTCGATTATTATATCATCCGGACCTGATGCTTTGTTATTTTTTATTTTTTTGAATTATAAAGAACAGATATAATTCAAACCTTTGTGCATCATAAAAAAATTGGAATTTAACTTATCACTGACAAACAGTGTGTATCGAAAGAATGATATAAATTCGATAATGAAATGTTAAAAAAACGCTAGGACATGTCGATTGGTATTTTTAAAAAAACATTTTTTTTCAACAAAACCTTTCTGTACGGGGTGTGTCATGTAACAGAGGCCAATACCAACTTTTTTATTTTAAGTGCAACACCCTCTTTTATTTAAAAATTCTGTTTTTTAGATTTATTGTAAAAATAAAAGAATTTATTCATTACTAAAATTATACTGTAGTGTGTATTAAGTCGAAATGACAGCTATTAACGAGGCAGCTGTCTGGAGACTCCTCAATGAATAAAAGTTTAGCGAGACATCCATCCTTTGCGACAGCCAAGCTGCTATCAAATCACTGAACTCAGTCTACTTGACCTTTAGGCCAGCGTTGTCTGGCTAAACCGGGACACAGGGACATACCAGGCAACTGTAAGGCGGACGAGCTAGCAAGAGAGAGCACCACCCTTTCAGCTGTACCTGTCTCATCTCAGCAAAGAGTACCGATTGGACATTCCCGGCTCCTCCTGCACAGCAAAGTAGTTCAAAAAGCCAACTTGAGATGGCAAATTAAACCCACATGAACATCATCGAAACAGATTTGCCCTAAACTAGATCTACGTCGAACTAATGATGTTTTAACTCTATCCAGGGAGTCCATTGGAAATGCGATCGTGGCCATAACAGAACACTGGGCAGGTGGATCCCATGCACGGCGCATAGGAATCACAGAGCTACGACACGACTTTTGTAGAAGCTGGCACGATAAGGAAGAGGAGGAAAAAATGGTTCATCTTCTCTGCCCTAGACAGAAAACTATTTTCTATACTAGGGTAACTGAACTTAGATGACTTATCTGATCTCAGCTCAGGTAGCACACTTTTTTATTAAAAGTTCTAACTAGTTCTCACGACAGAGGGGGAAGGCACCATTATCCATCACGGTATCACAACGGGCCAAAAAGCCTAAGTGGGTTCCCTCCGAACCGCCGTTTTAACCTAACCTAACCTATACAATTATGAACTTCGCCAAAAGAACTGAATTGTGCTGTGAACTACAATAGACCCATCAGGGGTCGCAGTGGAGATACGGCCTTTCTATGCCCCTTCTTCATCTTCTTCCGATGCATATCCATTAATGGATGTTAGCGATTACATTTTTATTGCTTTCCGGTTTCTTGCAGTGTGTATCGGGGCATGTACATCGTGTATGCCTGTTCATTGCCCAATTTTTCTTTCGTCCGATTCCTCTTCTGTTTTCTATTTTGCCTTCAATTATGAGTTGAATATACTGGTATTTTTTTATTTCTCATAATGTTCCCTGGATATGCTGTTTTTTTTATTGACTTCAAGAAGTTGGCGTTTTTGGTTGATGCGTGTAAGAACTGCCTCATTTGTTATTTTCACTGTCCATGGTATCTTCTACGCCCAACTCTCACAACACCCAACCTAACCTAGCTTTTCGTTATCATTTTTTTATTAACAGAATATTATTATATTGCAGACTATATTCTTGGTAACTAAATATTCAACAACAAAAATATTATTAATAATATAGTAACGTTATAGATGTTAGATTAGTTTAACCATGAAATTGAACTTGAAACTATTTATTAAAATATAGTAATTACAGACATAAATGAATATCTATGCAGTTGTCAACATCAAGGCTATTAAGGTTATTTAATCATTAAACATGTTATTGCTAAGTATTACTTAATAATTAAAATTAATAAAAGAAACAAATATTTTCTTTTTCTTTAGCATAAAGTCCTTGCGATCTGTTATACCTATCTTCAATAAAGAAATTGAATGCATACATCGTTTCGCAATAAAACCACAATAAACCTAGCAGAACCACACCTTGAAAAATCTATTTTTTTATGCTTAATATAGGTCATTATTTATTACTCTTTTTGTTACTAATTTATTACCACATTGGCAAATTAATTACCCTTCATTTAAACGAAAAAACCATCGACTCTGCTAGCTTCATATAAACCTAGCAGAGCCACACATTGAAAAATCTTTTTTTTTTATACCTAACATTGGTCATTATTTATTACTAATTTAGTACCACATTGGCGAAATTATTACCCTTTATTAAAACGAAAAAACCATCGGCTCTGCTAGCTTCATATAAACCTAGCAGAGCCACACATTGAAAATTCTTTTTTTTTTATACCTAACATAGGTCATTATTTATTACTAATTTATTACCACATTGGCGAAATTATTACCCTTTATTAAAACGAAAAAACCATCGGCTCTGCTAGCTTCATATAAAGCTAGCAGAGACACACCATGAAAAATATTTTTTTTCATGCTTAATATAGGTCATTATTTATTATTTTTTTATTACCAATTCATTACCACATTGGCGAATTTATTACCCTTTATTAAAACGAAAAAACCATCGGCTCTGCTAGCTTCATATAAAGCTAGTAGAGACACACCTTGAAAAATATTTTTTTTCATGCTTAATATAGGTCATTATTTATTATTTTTTTATTACCAATTTATTACCACATTGGCAAATTTATTACCCTTTATTAAAACGAAAAAACCATCGGCTCTGCTAGCTTCATATAAAGCTATCAGAGACACACCTTAAAAATTTTTTTTTTCTTGCTTAATATAGGTCATTATTTATTATTTTTTTATTACCAATTTATCACCACATTGGCGAATTTATTACTCTTCAATAAAACGAAAAAACCATCGGCTCTGCTAGCTTCATATAAACTTAGCAGAGTCACACCTCGAAAAATGTTTGTTTTTCATACTTAATATAGGTCATTATTTATTACTCTTTTATTACTAATTTATTACCATATTCCCGAATGTTTTACTTTCCATTTTAAGGAAAAAATCATAGCAGAACCAAAACTCCAAGTATCCGTGTATAGAAATTTTATTTGGAACTTTCATCCTTGGAGTTTTGTTTCTGCTAGGTTGAGATCGAAATAACGGAATCGATGATTTTTTCCTTTAAATGGATAGTTAAAAATTTGGGGATATGGTAATAAATAAGTTACAAAATAGTAACAAAATATGACCTATATCAAATATGAAAAAGGAAATAAAGGGTAATAAATTCACCCATCCAATACATAACCCACATTGTCCAACACCGTGGAAATAGAGCATTGCATAGCTTTATGAACAGCCAGAAAGTGTCAAAAAAGGCACGTCTGGCTGTGCATAGAGAAGTGTTGGTTCCTACACTGATGTATGGTAGTGAATGTTGGGTTTGGCAAAAGAAGCATGAAAATAGGATTAATGCTGCGGAGATGAGTAGTCTGAGAAGTTGGATAAAGTAAAAAATAGTGAGATAAAAGAACGCTGTGGTGTAAAAGAAGATGTGGTTACAAAGATAGCTAAAGAAATGTTAAGATGGTTTGGACACGTAGAAAGGGTGTATGAGATAATATTGACGAAACAAATTTATAAGGCGAGTATGAATGGACAAGTCGGTAGATGTCGAACACGGCGAACATATCTCGATCAGATCAACATTGTTTTGAAGAAAGGCCAGGTCAAGAGTACCAACAACCGAGGAGCAAGTATGAGACCACTGATGAAAGTAGAGGAAGCAAAAGATGTGTGTAAGAACCGTAGCCGAAGTGGAAGGAAATGGTCTCTGCCTACCCCTACGGGAAAAAGGCGTGAATATATGTATGTATGTATTTTGTATTTTGTAATTATTGCAATTTGAATCCATATGTTAAGCCATACGATAAATAAATACCAATGTGGAATGATCTCCCGACCAACACGCGCCAATGGCTCATAAGCTTCATGCAAGATCGCTACTTACATATAGCAGTTGACGGTATTTCTTCTGATTCGTTGAAAACCAATGCAGGGGTCCCCCAGGGTTTTATCCTGTCCCCCACCCTATTTCTTTTACACATTAACGACCTCTTAAAAACCATTACGAACCCCATTTACAGTTTCGCAGACGACAGCACACTTGTCTCTAATTTCACATCCTATCGATCACTTTCGGTGAATGATACAAATAGAGTTAGGTAGGAACATGTTGACTTCATCAAGATCTTGAAGCAATCGTCGAGTGGGGAACCAACAATCTTGTTCAGTTCAACGCCCAGAAAACACAAAGCACCACGTTTTCCAAGAAAGTGAATTCCTCAAATCATTCCATCACAATGTCCGGAAATACCCTTGAATTAAGTCCCTTCATCGCGATTTTGGGAGTCACGGTGTCTAATAATATGTCTTTGCTTGACCATGTTGCTAACATCGCAAAATCAGCAAGTCAGGGGCTGGTTTTTCTGTGGAAAGCTAGAAAGTTTTTTACTCCTGATTCTTTCGTCTTCTTGATTTCATTCAAAAAAGAGCCATTCGCTTGATAAACAGCTCAACTCTCACAGATACCCTTCACCCTCTAGAACATAGAAGAAGAGTTGCAGACCAGTCATTGCTCTACAGATATTTCCATGGCAGATGCTCCAGAGAAATAAAAACTCTTGTACCACCATTGGCCACATTCGGCCGAAGAACTCTGCACGCTGATCAGTCTCACCCATTTACTCTCAAGATTGACACTACAAGGACCAATCTTCATCAAAAATCCTTCTTTTACAGGGATAAAAGTAGATTTAAGCAAAACAAAAGTAATTTTTAAACGTAAAAGAATGCATAAAAAGTTAAAGGGTGCTGATTAAAGGAGAAAGAGTGAAACAAGTAAATGAGTTCGTGTATTTGGGTTCAAAGTTTACGAGAAACGGAAAATATAACCTTAGGACTATAATAGGAAAAACAAGGGGAGACCGAATTAGAAACACTGACATCAGGGAACAGTGCGGAGTGCAAGACATCGTAAGATGGGGAAGACAAAGAAAAAGATGCTGGTACGCTCACGTAAGAAAAATGGAACAGAGCAGACTTCCACGCATCGCACTTGAAGGGAAACCAATAGGGAAAAGAGCACCCGGAAGACCACCTAAGAGATGGAAGGACAGCTGGCAGTCCACCTCCCAGGAACTGATACAGAGAAAACTACAAAACTAACAGATCAAAAGATCTTAAATATGGATAAGAAGAAGAAGAAAAAGGAAACTATAACTATTGGAAATTGTAAGGCTCGTGAAAGATTATCTCAATTAAGGAACTGCAGTGGTCGATTAAAAACTTTTATTGATAGATCAATTAACTTAATGTAAAATGTTTACAATTATAGCGACTAATTTTCAACTATCGATTGCCGAATCGTAAGTAAATTGGGTGAAATAAAAACTCTTGTACCATCACTGGCCACATTCGGCCGAAGAATTTGGCACGCTAATCAGTCCTTCTTTTACAGGGCTGCTACGGAATGGAACAAGCTTCCAAAATATGACCTGCAACTTTTAAAAAAGCAGGTCCACAATTATCTCATTTCTGTATATCTTGCTTCCAAATATGGGGTGTTATACACGATTATACATTGGATGTAATTCAATACCAGTCGCGACACATAGTCAGGGGAGTAGTTGTTATCTGATGTACAATCGACCCACACATATACCTATATAAAAATAGGTAATGTACAGCGAAAGTAAGCTGGTTTTTAATATATATATATATATATATATGTAATAAATTACTGCAGTACTATTTTGAAATTTGCAAAAGGCTTTGCTAGGTTTATTGGGGTATAAATTTCGTGGCGTTTTTGCAGACTCACCCTGTTTACATAAAAGGTAATTTTATTATTAATATTAAGACTTATAAATTAAAAAAAAAACGAGCAAAACTCCTAACAGAATTAGCAGAACATCACCTTTTTTTATTTGAAAGATAAAAATACCTTTAATAAAAAAAATTAAATTACAAATTCGCTAATAACCAAGAATGCCAAGAATTTTACAAATTTAAAGTTATTTGAATAATTAAATTAGTCATTGGAGGTCAGATTTAAAGAATGCGGTGAATTTAAAATCAATTCTAAGCCCAATTTTGTTGTTTTGTCATCGTAACTTTGAGGCACTGTTTGATACGAGAAGGGTTTAATTTTGACACGGTTTTTTTTGTTATTACCCGGATGGATTTTTATTAGACACACATCATCTGTTAAACCTTTGGATCGTTAGCAAAATTCCAAAGTTATTACACATTGGTATAACAATAAAATTAAAATTATATCGCTATATTGGCTATTTTTTATGTACATTTCTAACCCCAAATATGTCTCTGTAGACAACACATTTTTGTAAATTGAATACATTAACAAAAATAGGTGCTAATTTGATGATTGCATATTTCTAAAAAGGTTTGTTTATGTAGTTTTCATTTACGTGCAATGGATGAGTAATTGGGTGTAAATAATTATTTTTTATATACGTCTGTGTAACAAAAATAATAAATTTTCGATATGATTTTATATATCACAAATAACTAAACTTAATTTTGCAAGGTATTATTTTTTCAATGTTACAACTACCTACTGTTTAGTCATTCTTGCTTATAAAGTTATTTATTTCTTAATAAGTTTTACGGTAATAAAAATTAGAATTTAAATAACAATTTTAACTTTAATTGTTTTTAATTCATACTTTCTGGTCGTGAGGAAAATATAGTGTGTTACTCGATTAGAAAATATTTTTCCACGACCATACTATCTTATTATGAAATTATAACATAATGACAACATTTACACACTAGAGTGAGAATATTCATTCTGTAACAGTTTTCTTATGGGGTTTACAAGTATTTTCATTCCATCACTTGTTACGCTATGAATATTCCGTAATTGTTTTAAACAATAGCGATTGTCATGGATGTCAAATAAATTCTAAAGTAAATGTTAATAACTTAATTAAATTGGCGACGAGTCGCCCTTAAAAGTTTTGTTTAAAAATGAGCAAGAATTTAAGTGAATTAGATTTATAATTTGAAAATACTCCTCCTCAGATTACAAATTACTCTAACAAAAGACAGAAAACCCACTTCCTTAAATATCAGTAGTCTGAGTGCGACCCGAGAGGTCCACACGACTAACTTCCCGTGGAAAAAATAAAAAAATACAATATGTTTTGTTGTTATCATTATTATCAAAATAATTATAAAAAACGATTTCAAATTGTTTATAACAAATTATAAGTGGTAAGGAGTGAATTGTGGTCGACATTATCTAAGTATGGGGTGAGCGGTAGTTTAATACGAGCACTGGAATCACTATACGAGGATTCCACTGCTTGTGTCAGGATAAACGGTGCTTACACAGACTGGTTTAACATTAAAAAAGGTGTGAGACAGGGATGTGTGGCTTCGACGTGGCTGTTTAACTTATACATGGACGATTGTTTAAAAGATTTGAAAGAGAGTGCGTATAGATTGAAAATGAATTATTTGATCGTCAAATGCCTTCTTTACGCCGATGATCAAGTCATATTAGCGTCATCTGAAGAGGAGTGCGATGGTTAATGTTATGCATGATGCCCTGAAAATCAAAGGGATGAAAACAAATGTATGCAAAACAAAAGTAATGGTTTTTGAAAGAAAAGAAAGCAGGACAAACTGTGAAGTTCTGATTAACGGAGAAAGAGTAAATGAGTTTGTATACCTGGGTTCAAAATTGACAAGAGATGAAAAGTATGACAGTGACATTGAGCGAAGGGTATTGGCAGGAAAACAAATGAATGGGGCACTGCAAAGCTTTATGAATACCCAGAAAGTGGCAAAAAAGGCACGTCTGGCTGTGCATAGAGGAGTGTTGGTTCCTACACTTATGTATGGTAGTGAATGTTGGGTTTGTCAGAAGAAGCATGAAAATAGGATTATTGCTGTTGAGATGAGTAGTCTGAGAAGTATAGCTGAAGTGACTCTGATGGATAAAGCGAAGAATAGTGGGATAAGGGAACAATGTGGTGTAAAAGAAGATGTGGTTACAAAGATAGATAAAGGAATGCTTAGGTGGTTTGGACACGTAGAAAGGATGGATGAAGGAAGATTGACAAAACAAATTTATAAGGCGAGTGTGAATGGACAAGTTGGTAGAGGTCCACCTTGGAGAACATATCTCGATCAGATCAACATTGTTTTGAAGAAAAGCCAGGTCGAGAGTCCCAACAACCGACGAGTATGTATAAGAGCACTGATGAAAGTAGAGGAAGCAAAAGATGTGTGTAAGAACTGTAGCAAGTAGAGGGGAGTTGTCTCTGCTTACCCCTGCGGGAAAGAGGCGTGACTATATGTATGTATGTAATTGTCATTGTCACTGTAGACAACACATTTTTGTGAATTGAATACATTAACAAAAATAGGTGCTAATTTGATGACTGCATAATTCTAAAAAGGTTTGTTAATGTAGTTTCCATTTACGTGCAATGGATGAGTAACTGGGTGTAAATAATTATTTTTTATATACGTTGGTGTAACAAAAATAACAATGTAGCCGGTTAAAGAATTTATAATGTTTCCGATATGATTTTATAAATCATAATGAACTAAACTTAATTTTGCAAGGTATTTTTTTTTTCAATGTTACAACTACCTACTATTTAATCTTTCTTGCTTATAAAGTTATTTATTTTTTAATAAGTTTTAAGTCAAACAAGATTTAATTTAATATGCACCAGATACATTTATAAATTTATTGTTTGTGGGTACTTCTTAAATTTTTATCAAATATTCATTTTATTTGAAAAAAAATTTAAAATGAGACAAAAAGCAACTAGGAGTTCTTTGCATAATTGCGATAGGTACATTTACTCTACATTTTATTTACTCTACTATTCTACTCCGTGGCTTACAACCAAGGGTGGGTTTTTGCAGACTAGTCCTCCACTGTTGTCTTTCCTTCACGGAATCGAGTGGATTTTGGATTCCCATTGTCCTTAAGTCTTTGGCAACATTGTTTCTCCATCGTAGTCGTGGGCGGCCTGGGGGTCTTTTACCATCCGGTGTTTCCTCCCATATAAGCTTGACAGTGAGATTATCCGGTAGTCTTCTCACATGTCCCGGCCACTGTAATCGTTTGGATTTTACTTCTCGGACAATGTTAGGATCTCCGTATAGGTCTTCTAGCTCTCTGTTTGTATGAGTTCTGTATCTTCCTGTTGTTGCATCTACGGTTGGACCATATATTTTTCTGAGTACCCTCCGCTCAAAGACTCGGAGGCGTTCTTCATTTGCCACAGTCAGCGTCCACGTTTCACATCCGTACATCACAACTGGTCTAATTATTGTTTTGTATATGTTTATTTTTGTACGTCTTGATGTTTGCTTTGATTTTAGTAGATTATGAGTTGCATAAAGGTATTTGTTTCCGGCTTGTATTCTATAGTTAACTTCTTCTGTCCCATCAGTGTCTTCTGATAGTGTTGTTCCCCGATATTTGAATTTTTTGACCCGTTCGAAGTTGCAGTTACCCATTGTAATGTTTTGACCTACTCTTCATGTTAATTTTCCAATTTTTAATTAAGTTTTCTCGGTTTAGAATTGATTCCAAATTTTAAGGGTAATTGTATTATCGTGTCCTTAATAAGTATTAAAAATTTTAAAATTTTCTGACAGTATGCCTACACCACGCCAACAACCTTAAGTTTTATCAGTAATTTTTAGTTTGACGCGCTGCTCGATCTGTTCACTCGGCACCTCGTATTTATTTAAATTGACAAAGAGAGCAACTTTGTGAAATTTCCACAAAATGTATGATATAATTTACCAAAATCTCATAACAAGCCGATAAAAACTGATCTAAATAAAAGTGAAATTTTAAATAAACACTTTATCCATTCAATTTTTTTCTTTGTTTTATTATGCAAGATTTAAGAACCGCACGAATCAATAGTTCATTGTGAAGACTCCGTAAAATTTAACATTGTACCGTTTTAAACCTATTTTAAATGGTAATGATTTATTGGGACCTTGAGTATTTGAATATTTGCCGCTGTAACTACACAAAATTATTCTTTTGTTTTCTTATTTAATGGTAATGGACTCGTTTACTTTTCATGGAAGATAATCATTTGACATGACATGGCATACTTCAATTAACTCCTTAAAATGACCTTTTAGTTATTAAATTTATTATTGTAATGACTAGATATTAATAATAAGCAATTAAATTATAAATTGTTAGTGGTTAGTGACATTTTACTCCAATTTTTTGCATTTTATTGCGTAAAAATACAACAATTAACTTCTATTGATCACTTCTATACACCATTATTATAAAACATTTAAGTTTAAACCCTTGATTGTTTCAGTAGTACAATATTTCATTATTTTTAGACTGTACCTACTTGTGTCAAAAGAGCTATACTTTTGGATTAACAAGGCTAATATTACCATATTTTAAATACTTGATAATATATTATCTTCTTCTCTTTCTTCCTTGTTTTTCTTTGTATCCTTTGCCGTTCAATTGTTAGAGAGGTTGTTGCTCTATCTCTTGCGGGGTCTTTCAACGCTTTGGCGCCCTAAGGGCGACTTGTCTCTAGTTATTTTGACCATTCTGTCGTCATTCATCCGATCTATGTGTTCGTTCCACTCTCTCTTTCTTTCCAGTATCCATTCATTTACATTGTTTATTTTACATGTTCTTCTAATATCCTCGCTTCTCTCTCTGTCAAAAAGTGTATTCTCTTTGTGTTCGATGTATCTGGTCTAGTTTTTGCTGTGTAGGTTTATATAGGTCGGATGACCGCCTTGTAGATTCGAGATTTGGTCTTAATTCCGATATATTTGTTTCGGAGGATTTTATCGTTTAGGTAAGCTGAGGTTCGTGCTGCTTTTTCCGCTTGGTTTCTTACCTCCGCCTCGATGTCACCGTATCCTGATATTTCTATGCCTAGGTATTTAAATTTCATCTTCTGTTGTATAATTTTATTATCCACAATCAGTTTGCATCTGATAGGTGTTTTTGAGGTGGTCATGCATTTCGTTTTTGCTGCAGATATCTTATTTTTAGACTTTTTGTCGTTGTGCTGAATTTGAATAGTAATCCCTGTAGTTCATCTTCGTTTTCTGCAATCATCTGCATAGCATAGGATTTTGACGTCTTTGGTTCCCATTTTATATCCTTTCAGGTTTAGTATAGCCGGAGTGACTCGGTTGGATAAAGTAAAGAATAGTGAGATAAGAGAACGCTGTGGTGTAAGACAAGATGTGGTTACAAAAATAAATAAAAGAATGCTTAGATGGTTTGGACACGTAGAAAGAATGGATGAAGGAAGATTGACGAAACAAATTTATAAGGCGAGTGTGAATGGACAAGTCGGTAGAGGTCGACCTCGGCGAACAAATCTCGATCAGATCCACATTGTTTTAAATAAAGGCCAGGTCAAGAGTACCAACAACCGACGAGCAAGTATAAGAGCACTGATGAAAGTAGAGGAAGCAAAAGATGTGTGGTAGAACCGTAGCAAGTGGTCTCTGCCTACCCCTACGGGAAAAAGAAGTGACTATATGTATGTATGTATGTGTGTTGTAATGCACGAGTGAAGATAGCTTTCGAATACATGTTGAACAACCTGTCGTACGCCTTGCTGTATAGATGCACTCTTCGGTTCACTGTTCTCAAGACTTACAAATGCGGTTTGATTATGGTAGAGTGTTCTGATAATGGCTAGTTCGTTTTTATTTGTTTTTATCTTTACGGAATTACACAAGCTGTTGTGGTCGACGCAGTCGAATGCTTTCTGAGAGTCTATGAAGCGCATGTGTACCACTTTATTCTGGTCTCTGCACTTTTGAAGTTACTGTTGAACTAAATAGCGCTTCTTTCAAGTTTAGGGCAAGTTGTTTCTTTTGTATTTTCAAGAAATTTATATCAGTTAGAGTTTTTACTTTATTCAGTCAACAGTAATTTAAAATTTGGAATTTTGTTTTGAAAAATGCCTGGACGTAAGCTATGTGCGGATGAAGCTAATTGGGCTATAGGTATGATTGAGTCGTCTTCGGAGAGACGTTACGAACGTTTTCCTAGCAGTGAAAGTGTCATTTCGCGGCTTCTACATAGATATCGAGCAACTGGAAACGTGATAGAATAACCTAGAAGTGGACGACCAAGGGTTACCACCACCGTTATCTGACTGTGTATACTCGTAGAAAACCTCTGGGGACTTGTCGGATCATACAACAGTATCTTTTAAAGGTGACACGCGTTTTGATCCCCGGACAAAATATCCCTGACAAAATATCCCCGCGACAAAATATCCCTGAACCATTGTTGCTCTCAGTATCTATATGTATGATAGCATGACACTGATTCAACATTGCACCGCCAGGAAATATCATTTTTGTTTTTACGGTTTTAACAATATGTCATCCCTTCAAATAACAATAAATTATGACCCTTTTGTGATTGTATAAATTGAAGAGGAAACTATAAAAACACAGACTTGTGCCAGAGAAACAGCTGAAATTACAAAAATCATACTACCACGGATGTACAAATACATACATTATCGATAACTCCTAACTAACAGTTCAAAAAGTTACCAAAGATGGCGCAAAGATAAAATTTTGTTGAGTTATTCGAAGAGTGGCATTAATGATTTAATAATTTAGTTTAGGTTAGGTTAGGTTATTATCGATAATCAGTATTTATCGTTTTGTGCAATATTATATTGTTAATGTTTTTTACATCACACAAACGTTGAATAGACTTAAATTGCTCCCCTTCATGAAAATCTTAAGTAAAATATTTGACATTATTAAAATTATAAGACTCTATTTGCTCCCCTTCATGGAAATCTTTGGTAAAATATTTACTATTACCAAAATTATTAAACTCTATTTGCTTGCCTTCATGGAAATCATTAGTAAAATATTTACTGTTACCAAAATTAATAGACTCTATTTGCCCCCCTTCATGGAAATCATTAGTGAGTGATGTAAAAGTTTTTTTGGCAATAAAAATATAATGTGTTTTTTTTTATTACTTTTGTTGTGTAATTTATTTTGTCAAAAAATTGTTTATTATGTTAACGACGGTGATGTTATTTTATGATATACATATTATGTTATTATTAAATTTTCAATATTTTTGGTCGCGTATTTTTGGTCGAGAGATTTTCTGTCGGAGATTTTATATCACGGAAATATTTTGTTGCTGGGATATTCTGTCCGGGGATCAAAACGCAGACGACCCTTCTAAATGCTTAAGGTGTTTCGGTTTTAATTGTAACACTACGTCGAAGATTACACGAGGTTAACTTACGTTTACGATGACTTTTGAGAAAAGTTCCATTAACACAAATTCATATGCGTGTTCGAATGGCATGGGCTAATGAACATGCGAATTGAAATGCTGAATGGAGGTTTGCATAAACGGTTTTCTGATAGTCGGCGTGTTCGTGTATGGACTCTTCCTCTAGTGCCCAGAAATCAAATCCGTTGAGAGGTGGTACAGTTGCTATTTGTTTTAATGGTCGTAGTGATTTTTTAATGCTTGATGAGAACATGAATGCGCAGATAGACGTACAAAGAGATATTAACCATGTTATATGTTTGTTTTATGCTATTGGACCACCATTTTTTAAACGTTAATGCTCGACCGCATCATGTAAGAGTAGTCGAAGACGCTTTGGACTTTTTTGGTATACTGCATTTGGCCCGACCTCAATCCCATCGAGCATGCTTAGGATCAACTAAAAAAAAACCTTGAATTCCCATCGACCACCCTCACAGATACTTCAAGAACTTAGATAACTTTGATCTTAACTTTGGAGACAAATCGATCAGGCCTATTTCAACGCCCTTATTAAAAGTATGCAAAAGCAACGGCTATAATAAAAGCTTTAGAATGGTGTATTTTAAACAAACCTTTTAGCGTAGTAATAGTGTCTGATTCCCGATCAGTTCTACAGGCTCTCCGCAGCCCTGCCATAATACATTTCAATAATGTGTTATTCTTCTTCTTCAAGTGCCGTATCAGGTTCCCCTGACGTTGGCAATTACTTGGGCAAATCTTTCTCGATTCTGCGCCAATCGAAACAGTTTCTCTGCGCTGCGTATACCGGTCCATTCACGGATGTTCCTCAACCAGGAAGCCTGCTTTCTTCCTACTTCTCTACGTCCTTCCACTTTTCCCATCATGATCAGTTGTAGGATTCTGTATCGCTCTTCTCTGAAGATATGTCCAAGATATGAGATTTTCCTGCACTTAACTGTATTTAGAAGCAAACGTGTTGCGTCGTTCCTGTTTAGCACCATTTCGTTGGTCTGCATAGCTGTCCAGGGTATTCTCAGCATTCGCCGGTGTAACCACATCTCAAACGCTTCTAACCGATTAACTGAAGCGGCCTTAATGGTCCAGACATTCTGCTTTTACACAGTTTAGTAGATGTTGCAGGTCTTCTAGTTTGTCACTTAGGATGACAGTGTCGTCAGCATATCGTATCGTATTTATATATTTTCCATTGATTTGTACTTCCATTTCTTGTTCTTGATTAGCCCGTTTAAAATTTTTATCTGAATATATGTTAAAAAGCAGTGGTGACAGTATGCAGCCCTGTCTGACGCCTCGTAGAATTTGGCTTTCTTCTGTGAGCTTTCCGTTTAGTCGTACTGCTGCTTTCTGTCTCCAGTATAAATTTTCGATAATTCTAACGTCCCTGCTGTCCACCTCTATGTTCCTTAAGATGTCTATAAGCTCTGTCGAAGGCCTTCTCGTAAACATACAAAAAGGTCTTTGCGCTGGTCACGGCATTTTTGTAGTAGTATGTTAAGATCAAACAGTGCCTCTCTAGTTCCTAAAGCGTTTTTAAATCCAAATTGGGTTTCTTCCAAATCTGCCTTACATTTGGCTCTTATCCTCCCGTGAATAATTTTGAGAAAGACCTTCAAGGTGTGGCTCATAAGGCTTATTAGTCTATACTCACTGCATCGTTTTGCTCGTTGTTTTTTTAGAATTGGAATGAATACGGATTTCAGCCAATCTTCCGGTATGTCTCCAGTCGTGTACACCGCATTAAACAGTTAGACTAAGATTCCAATGTTTTTATCTTTGATCATCGGTAACAGCTCCGTTGGGATGTCATCAGGTCCGGTGGCTTTTTTGGTTTTTGCGGATTTTATTGCAAATAGAACCTCACTCTTGAGAATTTCTGGTCCTCCTTCTATATCTGCGTGGTCATCAAAGTTGGATTCATTCGGTCTATTATCATCAAACAGCTTATTTATGTATTTGAGCCATGTGTTATTATGTTTGATTAAAAAATTAATATTTCAATTACATTAAACAAGCACGCCAATTTAATTCGTTTGGGCTAAAGCACATTCTGGTATTACGGGGAATAAATTAGTGGACACTATAGCAAAGAAAGCCTGTAACTCAGGGGTGAGAATATCAATGCTAAACTGGAAAGATATTTTTAACGTTTTTCGGAAAGATATCAGAACGAAATGGAGAAAACAATGTGATGAGTATACAAAAAACATAAACAGCCAATATTTCAATATACACCCAAAGTTACCCAATAATATCCCATATATTGATTGTTGGGATTGCAACAAACACAATCTGCCATCATCGCACGTCTGAAGATTAATAATGGTCGTTTTTCATCACATTTATTTAAAATCGGTGTTATAAACTCACCTAATTGTGTAACATGCAACTCCATAGGAGATACAAATCACATATACTTGGAGTGTCACAAAAACATTGATCATATTCTGTAAATGTGCCTGTAAATATACTAATTGTTAATCCAACCCGACAGATTTATTTTTAATAGCCTGATCAATTTCACATTTAATGCTAAAATAAATATATAAAAATAAGTATACACAAACAATTTTAATTAAAAAAAAATAATAATAAAACAAACTGCGGCAAAATGTCTTGAACCAATGCCATCCCCTTCTCCAACAAAAAAAAAAAGGAATGCAGAGTCATTGTTTATTTGGTTTTAACAACTTAGAACCTAAAGATTTCAAGAAAATCCCACCTCATACAACCATGAACTTCGCGAGAACTGGATTGTGCGGTGAAGTGTAACCTCTAATGGTGAATCACATTAGACCCATTAAGGGTCACAGTGGACGGGTGACCTTACTTTCCTCTCACGTGATACCATACCTAACCTAATTTCATTGTTTTTTTTTTAACAAAATGATCAACTCCCCGTATACAAAATAAGAAGTTTTCATAGATATCAATAACATTCATTTTTCACAAACATTATTTATCAAATTACCTAAACTTGACAATGGGGCAAAATAATAATAAAAATATTCAAGTGATATTACCTTTATTGCTTCAGTGCAAGGCCGTTATCGTGCCGCTTTACAAGGGAAAAGGTTCGCAGCAGGACTGTAAGAACTACCGAGGTATTAGTTTACTCAGCATAGTCGGCAAACTGTTTGCAAAGATATTGATCAAAAGAGTAACGAATGAAACTGAGAAGATGATATGGGATGTGCAAGCAGGATTTAGAAGAGGAAGGAGATGTATGGATCAGGTCTTTTCCTTACGAGGTATAGTCGAAAATTTCTTGGCTAGAAGTCAGAAGGTCTATTGCGCTTTTATAGACTTGGAAAAGGCCTATGACAGAGTGGTAAGGAGTGAATTGTGGTCTACATTGTCTATGTATGGGGTGAGTGGTAGTTTAATACGAGCACTGAAATCACTTTACGAGGATTCCACTGCTTGTGTCAGGATAAACGGAGCTTGCACGGACTGGTTTAACATCGAAAAAGGTGTGAGACAGGGATGTGTGGCTTCGCCATGGCTGTTTAATTTATACATAGACAATTGTTTAAAAGATCTGAAAGAGAGTGCGTATGGATTAAAAATGAATGATTTGATCGTCAAATGCCTTCTTTACGCCGATGATCAAGTCATATTACCGTTATCTGAAGAGGAGTTGCAGGCGATGGTTAATGTTATGCATGATTCCCTGAAAATCAAAGGGATGAAAATAAATGTGAGCAAAACGAAAGTAATGGTTTTTGAAAGAGAAGAAAGCATGACAAACTGTGGGGTTTCGATTGAGGGAGAAAGAGTGGAACAAGTTAATGAATTTGTGTACTTGGGTTCAAAATTTACTAGAGATGGAAAGTATGACAGTGACATTGAGCGAAGGGTGTTGGCAGGAAAACAAATGATGTGGAACTGCATAGCTTTATAAATAGCCAGAAAGTGTCAAAAAAGGCACGTCTGGCGGTGCATAGAGGTGTGTTGGTTCCTACACTTATGTATGGTAGTGAATGTTGGGTTTGGCAGAAGAAGCATGAAAATAGGATTAATGCTGCGGAGATGAGTAGTTTGAGGAGTATAGCCGGAGTGACTCGGTTGGATAATGTTAAGAATAGTGAGATAAGAAAACGCTGTGGTGTAAAAGATGATGTGGTCACAAAGATAGATAAAGGAATGCTTATATGGTTTGGACACGTAGAAAGGATGGATGAAGGAAGACTGACGAAACAAATTTATAAGGCGAGTGTGAATGGGCAAATCGGTAGAGGTCGACCTCGGAGAACATATCTCGATCAGATCAACATTGTTTTGAAGAAAGGCCAGGTCAAGAGTACCAACAACCGAAGAGCATGTATGAGAGCACTGATGAAAGTAGAGGAAGCAAAAGATGTGTGTACGAACCGTAGCAAGTGGAAGGAAGTGGTCTCTGCCTACCCCTATGGGAAAAAGGCGTTACTTTATGTATGTATGTATGTATGCTTCAGTAAAAGTAGTTGACCATTCTATTTTAAGATAAATATGGATGTTAAATATTTAAAAAAAAAGTTAATTAAACTAAAGTTTATTTTCTTCGGTTGTGTTAGCGCAATAAAAGGAAATGCATTATAAAACGCCGCGAAGATAAACGATTCAAAAAAAAGAAATAGAAGAAAATCAAATCATGCCGGTAATTAGCGACGGTTGTAAATAATACCCAGAAGGAACATAATACATTTTTTTAACCAACAAAAATACTAAATCTCATCGCACTAAACTGTCTATTTATATAGTTTTCCGGAAATACATTAAGTGAGGTTCATTGCATTATTCATACGCAATGAATCGTAAAATGGTAGATTTACGAAGATTGCGGATTGTGACCTTTAACTGAATATTATGTATTCCGTATGCTGTAATTTAATTAAGATATTTAGTATACTAGATCCTTATACTTAAGTTTAAATAAATAAAAATGTACCAACAGTGTAGTTGACATTTAAAATTAATATTTATGTAAAAAAGGCAAGTACTACAAAACATTTAGTAGTTTTATGAAGAAAAAGCTTTTTAAAAATATCTTATCCACATCGAAGTGTGTTTATTAATACAAAGTACATGTAATTTTGTTCAAAAAAAAAATTAACGTGAGTGTCGTGGAACACTCGGTTGAAACGAAGTTCCTTTCGTAGTACGAGGGCGGTTTGATAAGTCAGTAACTTTTTGAATAAAACAAATTTTTTTCCGCAAATAAATATTTTATTTTTCTACATAATCACCTTTTAGCTCGATACATTTAGTCCAGCGTTTTTCTAATTTTTTTATTCCCTCCAAATAATAGGTTTTTTCAAAGCTCTCAAAATACGCGTTTGTTTCGGTAATGACTTCTTCATTCGACTCAAATCTCTTACCGCACAGCCATTTCTTTGGGTTTGGAAACAGAAAATAGTCGTAGGGGGCTAAATCTGGAGAATATGCTGGATGGGGTAGCAGTTCGTATCCCAATTCGTGGATTTTGGCCATCGTGACTAGACAAGTGTACACACGTACATTGTCTGGAACAGCACTTTCTTCTTTGCCAAATGCGGCCGTTTTTGCTTCAAATCAACGTCGAATCTGTTCAAAAGCTTTGAATAATATTCGCCGGTGATCGTTTTACCTTTCTTGAGGTAATCGATGTGAATGACACCGCGTACATCCCAAAAAACTGTGGCCATGACCTTGTTGGCTGGCAGACTCTGTTTCGCCTTCTTTGGTCCACGTTCACCCCGAGCAACCCACTGTTTCGATTGTTCCTTGGTCTCTGGCGTGTTGTGATGGATCCATGTTTCATCCACAGTAACAAAACGGCGCAAAAATTCGTCCGGATTACGGCTGAACATCGCTAAACACTCTTTTGAAGTGGTCACACGATTGCGCTTATGGTCGAGTGTGAGCAATCGCGGCACCCATCTCGCAGAGAGTTTTTTCATGTCCAAACATTCGTGTAAAATATGATGTACTCGTTCAGTTGAGATACACCTACAGCATGAGCCAACTCACGCACTTTCATTCTCCGATCATCCAATATCATTTCATGGATTTTATCGACGATTTCCGGCGTTATCACTTCTTTTGGGCGACCTGGACGTTCGGCATCACTAGTGCTGGTACTACCATAACGGAACTCTGTAAACCACTTCTTAACCATTGAAATTGATGGTGTCGAGTCCCCGTAGTATTTATCAAGTCTTTCCTTAGTTTCAGTGATGAGTTTTTTAAGTAAAAAGTAATGCTTAATCAGCACACGAAATTCACTTTTTTCCATTTTCGTAAAAATTCACGAGGTTGTCTGCTTTGAATGGCTATCAAACACCAACTGCACGACGTAGATTGCTCAAAATTAGAAAGTTGCCCACTGATAGATTATAGTTGACGGCAGCACTGTTGCATTTGGAGTAACTGCGCGGGAAATTCAAAAAGTCACTGACTTATGAAACTGCCCTCATATATTATTATTGATAAACGTATTACATTTTCTCTCACGCTTATTATTGCATTTTTCGGCCTTTTATCTTTTTTTTGATTTTTTTTTTTAGTAAATTTATCAACTAATTCTCTCTCCTTCTTTCTCTCTTCGTCAGCCTTTTTCCATCCACTCCCGGACGTAGGCCATTCATCTCTATTCTGTGCCACTTGATACCATCTCTTTCCTGCTTTTTTCTTGATGTCATCAATCCATCTTTGTTGCGGTCGCCACACACTTCTTTTGTTTTCACCAGGTCTTCATTGTAACAGTTGTTTTGTTCACCTTTCATTCTTTTGTCTGGCTACGTGTCCCACCAGCTCCATTTTGGCTTACTTATGCTCGAGATTACGTCCTCTACTTTGGTCTTGTCTCTAATGACTTCGTTTCTTATATGATCCCCAAGACTTATTTTCAGAATTTTTCTCTCTATGGCTCTATGTGTTTTTCTTAATCTATTTGCCGAGTTTATCGCCATTGATATCGTTTCCATACCATAGGTCATGACTGGCAGGATGCACGTATGAAATACTTTCCTTTTGAGATTGATTGGTATATCCTTGTTATTTAGTTTTCCGACTGCTGCCCAAGTTAATCGTATTCTTCTTGATATTTTTGCTGTTTGATTGTTTTTTCCTAGTTGTATTTCGTGTCCTAGATAAATGTATTCTTGTACTTTTGGAACAATTTGCTCTTCTATGTATATGTTTCCTTCTTCTGAGGTCATTATTTTTGTTTTTTCGATGTTCATTGTTAAACCTACCATCCTAGACTTCAACTTTGGATCCTTTAACATTTCTTGTAATTCTTTCAAGTTAGTGCTAATAATTACTATGTCATCGGCAAAACGAAGGTGGTTGAGTTATCTACTATCTACGTTTATACCCTTACCTTCCCAATTAATTGTTTTAAATACATCTTTCAAGGCTAGTGTAAACCGTTTAGGCGATATTGTGTCAACTAATTGGCTATGAAAAAAAAAGAAAGTCGTTATATAAAAATTTTTATTTAAAAATAATTAGTCCACTTGTTTGTCAAAATGACAATTGTAAAAATAACGCGCATGCGCATTCTCTTGTATAAGAGAGGAGACGCGTAGCATAGAAATACTTAGCAACGCGACGTCCATTTGTGTAGCCCACGAGTTTGTCAAAACGACAATTGCAAAAATAACGTGCCTGCGCGTTCTGTTGTATAGGAGAGGAGACGCGTAGCATAGAAATACTAAACAACGCGAGGTCCATTTGTGTAGTTCGATGTGTTTGTTAAAATGACAATTGCAAAAATAACGCGCATGTGCGTTCTGTTGTATAGGAAAGAAGTTGCGTAGCATAGAAATACTTAGCAAGAGTTATCCATAGCGCGTATGCTATTGGCTGTGCCCAGTCATAGGTGCGCACTTATTGGTTCAAGGCATCCAATAAGTTCGCACCCGCTGCGCAGGTCAAATGTTTCAAATCACAAAAATCTTACACTTTTTTTCGCCTAGCCCCCATCGTACCGTCCAATATGGAACTTAGTTCCAAAAATAATATATTTTACTTATAAAATTTAATGCTGAGCAATACGCTATCTGGCGAAATAAACTCTCATCAATATCACGTGACCAGCAAATGTAATTGCTTTGTATTTATTTACCTGGAAGCTTACATTTGTGTAAAGATTATAGTTGTTTATTAGTGACTAAAAATTTGTTAAATGTGAAAATGACCAGCAGAGCTAATTGTTGTTTACCTAGATGTAACTCTGTGTATAAAAAAAGATAGATAGAGGAACGCTTAGATGGTTTGGACACGTAGAAAGGATGGATGAAGGAAGATTGACGAAACAAATTTATAATGCGAGTGTGAATGGACAAGTCGGTAGAGGTCGACCTCGGAGAACATATCTCAATCAGATCAACATTGTTTTGAAGAAAAAGTCAAGAGTCAAGAGTACCAACAACCGACGAGCATGTATGAGAGCACTGATGAAAGTAGAGAAAGCAAAAGATGTGTGTAAGAACCGTAGCAAGTGAAAGGAAGTGGTCTCTGCCTACCCTTATGGGAAAAAGGCGTGACTGTATGTATGTATGTATAAAAAAAACCCAACAAACAATAACGTGGTTTATTGTCAGAACAGCATCACCTTCCACAATGCATTACTACTTGAAATAGCAGCCAGGTAAACAAAAATTGAGGAAAATTGTAGAAACATATCCGTTCAAATATCTAAAATAAAATGTCAATTAAAAAGGTACACCATTTATCTGTAATCAGTGTACAAAACAGTAAAGGCCTTAAATAAAAATAAGCATTCATCGTTGTAATTAGATCAAATATGCAATATCAAAATTGTATTTTAGTTTATTCCTTGTTAACAACATATGTAAATTATAAGGTTAATTAATAAATAAAGTAATCGATGTCCATAACTATATTGTGTCTACTGACGACACTGTTAATAGCGTATTACAGTGAGATAGTGTTTCAAATTACATAACTGTTACAAAGTGGAATTACTGGTAAAAAACTTGAACGAAAATGAAAGTGGTCGACTTCTATATTTTATGTAGCTATTGAAAAAGTAGCTTAGCTCTGCATAAACTGCTTGGAATTTTATTTAACATGTGTTCTATTTTGTTTATCATAAATATGTACATTGCATAATATCTTGCCGAGTTGTTTGATTGTAATATTTATCTTCCATTTTTAATCATTCCTGTAGTTATATGTTTTATAAAATGAAAAAAATCGCTACAAAATTTTAGTGTTTTTTCAACGAAGGAATTTAAAAAAATTTCTGCTATTAAAAGTTGCTATTAAAAATTTAGAGATAGCACTTTCAATATCGACTTCTTTAAGCAAATCATGCTCTATATTCAAAGTGAGATGATTAAGACGTTTTTGACCCATCGCGTTCCTTAATTTATTTTTAATAAGTTTTAATGTTGAGAAAGAACGTTCTCCACTGCAGTTAGTGATCACGGGAGACAAGTAAATGCGCAAGGCAATTTCCAAGTTTGGGAAACACGATTCTACAGAATTATTTAATAAAAGTTTATAAAATTGCTGTTCCAGAGGCTCCTGTATCTTGCTGTCAATAACAGTAGCCACATCTGTTTTCAGCAGCTGTGCGAACTGCACTAATGTGCTACCTAAGCTGTTCTCCAAATCATCTTCGTAATCACTGAGCATACTTGAGGATTTTTCTAAAAATACGAGTACCTATTTATTTTTACGATTTAACGTGACGAAATCGAGTTTTAGATTTTCAAGTGGAAGTGAAGTATAGCATAAGTGCTTCGCGTTTAAGGCATGCAAGATATTTTATGCTCATATCTAAATTAATATTTTTTTATTACGGTCATACAGGCCCCCAATTTCGCGGGGCCCGTAGCATTTGCTACTCTTGATACGTGGCTAATCCGGCACGGGGTATTACATATATAATAACATAATTAAAATCAGTGCTTTTATTTAAAAACCAGCCAGTCCAAATAACTTTTGATTTTACGTAAACAATAAACAGGTTAAATTTTAAATCATGGGGGAGGTTAAAAATCACGGAACCCAAGATAGAAGAAATTTCGTAACAATACGAACGAATTAAACAAAAAATCAAAACATTGCTGACATAGTTTATTATGGAACAAATACTTTGGTTGTGATTTTGATTTTATTTTTAGCGTTTCCAATACCAATAACTTTTACTTTTATTAACTCATTTAATGACACATGGTATTGGATTTTTCTGCTTTTTACAATCTATGTTACCTATACCAGGGAATAGTTAAATGTTTTTATACGCAAATATCCATATAAACAACTATAAATAAAACTTCTTTTGTGTGTACGCCAAAAGAAAAATTTGAATCACCTGCATAATTAATTTAATTTAACATTCCTTAAAATAAAATCAAGTTGAACATTATTAAGATTGCTTTGTATCATATTTTAAAAAATACTGACAATAAAAGCAGGGGCGGGTTTAAGCTTAAACAACTATGGGTTTAAAATTCACTTATATTTTAGAGTGTTATTTTAAATAGAATGAGAGATATTTTCGCTAATAGTATAAGAGATATGAAATTGTTTTTGTAGTGATATTTTTTGTAGATGAGCGATAGAATAAAATTAAGTGAGCAATAATTAATTATATTTTGAGCGAAAAAATATTATATTTTAAGCACTAAAGTTCAATAAAATTGCATCATTTCAAAGGACAAGTTTATTTATTCACAAGTTATTCATAGTATAGGTTAAGGATGAAATTCAACTTATGCGTAGCATCAGCGTGCAGATGCTTAGTCAATGCCGATTGAGCTAACAGTCGATTGGTCGAAAATTGGCGAAAACTAGCTTCACCATCTTCTCCGTCTTCATCAGCGTAATTGACCGTATGAGCAAATACAAAGGGAGTGTCGTCATCCTCGGGAATAATTAAGATGATGATGCACCAGGCCTCGAGTTCACCTAAGCTGATGGCGCTTGGACCGTAGAGCCTCTTTTTTAGTGCTTGGAAGAAGTTGCTGGTCTGTGCAACATTTTGTGGCTTAAATCTTTCCTCCTTAAGAGTCTCAAAAATGTGCTTGGGTTTCATTCTAACTGTGATGCAAAATATGAAATTAGTAAATTTATTTAATACCTATTCAACTACTTTTACTTACCGAGATTGCTGAAAAAGAGATTCAATCTTTTTTTTTCATGGTGAGACTGAGTTGAGTATTGCCGGCATCGGAGCATGAATGAGCAGATGTAGCATGATAAAGGTCCATACGCATGGAGGTAGCATCATACAACATTTAAAAAATATTTTAAAAAACAAATTCTAAAAGTTTGGAACAAATCGTAATTTAAAACATTTAATTTAATGTTCCAATAAACATATTATTTGTTGATTTTTATAAAATACTAGGCATAATACATTAAAAAACTCCCAAACTAAAAAAAAAGTGCTTGTTTAGAATATATATCGCTTAAAAATTATCGCTCAAGAGTTATTGACCAATTGAAAAAAATATTGCTCATTTAATTAAAATGACGCTTATTCTATTTATAAAGATATCGCTCATTTTATTTAAAATAACGCTCATTTTAATGACACCCCTAAAAATCCTTCTCCGCTCTTTCTTAAATGTCCAAATAAATTTTATAATCCTTTTAGTTAATACTGTACCTAAAAAAATTAATAGAACACATTTCATTTTATTTTATTTTATTTTATTTTATTTTATTTTATTTTATTTTATTTTATTTTATTTTATTTTATTTTATTTTATTTTATTTTATTTTATTTTATTTTATTTTATTTTATTTTATTTTATTTTATTTTATTTTATTTTATTTTATTTTATTTTATTTTATTTTATTTTATTTTATTTTATTTTATTTTATTTTATTTTATTTTATTTTTAATTAATATTAATATGGAAAGTATGACAGTGACATTGAGCAAAGAGTGTTGACAAAAAATGAATGGGTCACTTTATAGCTTTATGAACAGCTTCTTCTTCACTAGCTGCCGTCTCCGCTTCGAATGTTGGCAGTCATCATTGCAATTCTTATTTTTAAGACCGCAGTTTTAAATACTTCAGTATTACTGCATTCAAACCAATCCCTAAGCTTCTTCAGCCATAAATTTCGTCTTCTTCCTATAGATCTCTTGCCTTGGATTTTTCTCTGCATAATTATTTGTAGCATTTGATATTTTTCTCCCCTTATGACATGTCCCATGTACAGCAGTTTTTTTCTCTTAATTGTCGGAATCACTTTTCTCTCCTTATGCATACATCTCATCACTTCCACTTTGGTTATTCTACCCATGAGATCCTCAATATTCTCCGGTATATCCACATCTCAAATGCCTCCAGTCTCCTCATGTCGGTTACTCTCAGTGTCCAGGCCTCCATCCTTTAGTTCAGTATAGACAGCACATAGCATCTCATCAGTCGCATTTTTAAATCAAGGTTTAAATCTCTGCAGCAGAAAAGCCTCTTCATTCTTGTAAAGGTCCTTCTCGCTGAACAGCTAGAACGTGTCAAAAAAGGCACATCTGGCTGAGCATAAAGGTGTGTTGGTTCCTACATTTATGTATAGTAGTGAATGTTGGGTTTGGCAGAAAAAGCATGAAAATAGGGCTAATGCTGCGGAGATGAGTAGTCTGAAAAGTATAGCCGGAATGATTCGGTTTAATAAAGTAAAGAATAGTGAGATAAGAGAACGCTGTGGTGTAAAAGAAGATGTGGTTACAAGGATAGATAAAGGAATGCTTAGATGGTTTGGACACGTAGAAAGGATGGATAAAAGAAAATTGACGAAAAAAATGTATAAGGCGAGTGTAAATAGGTCGGTAGAGGTCGTCCTCGGCGAACATATTTCGATCAGATCAACATTGTTTTGAAGAAAGGCCAGGACAAGAGTACCAGTAACCGACGAGCATGTATGAGAGCATTAATGAAAGTAGAAGAAGCAAAAGATGTGTTTAAAAACCGTAGCGGAAGTGGAAGGAAGTGGTATCTGCCTACCCCAACGGGAAAAAAGTCGTGACTATATGTATGTTAAAGTCAAAAAATTAAAGTTGTAAACTGGTAGGCTGTTGTACTTATAGCGACAATTAGACCTGCATTGCTAAGAAAACTTTTAAAATAATCAAATATTTGTCAATTTATTTCTGTGACTTGATTTAAAAATTGCGAACTTAGTAGTTTCCTAGCAGTTATTTTGAATAATATAAAGTTAAAAAATGTCCAATGCACTTCTTTCTCGGGACAGGCACAACAACAAAAGTCATCAACAGTGTGGTCGAATTATTCAATGATTAAAAGTATGTTACAATTCAATATGTAATAATGTAGATATTTCAAAAAATTTGAAACCAATTACATTTCTGAAACGAAATGGAAATGGTTACACGCCCAAGAAAGCTGCGATTTTTACGAGTACACAAACTAGTGATTTTTTAAGTAATGCTTCCGATGAAGTTCATTTAATGGCCAAAGTTGTTGTTGTATTTGTAATTGCAGAAGATCGTCGAATTTTTGAAATCAGCCAGATTACATTATATGATATTAAAGATTCGGGAACGTTATTAATTGTAAAACCTAAGCAAACAAGAAATGCTGTAAACAGGAGAATTGTAGTTACTAAAGAATACATTAAATTTTACCAAATGTATATAGCAACAACTTTAGAGTCAATATATTCTATGCTAAAAAGTACTTTAAATGTCAACAAAAAAAAATCAGTTGGATATCGTCCAAAGAAATCAAGAATTAACGAAAGAAGAAATTAAAAGATTTGTGCATAAAGTACCAGATAATAGATTTCTGCTAGAAAAGGCGATTTAAATTATTATAAATGAATCAATTGAAATTATGTGCAATTTTTCAGTTATTTTTAATAATAGGCGTTTGTGGAGCATGTCGAAGAGATGAGTTGGTAAAAATAATGATCGATGATTAGATCACAAGGATATGATTATTATTATAAGAATTCACGATTCCAAATCTCATACTCAAAGAACTTTTGTAATCTCAAGTCCAAACTACATTAACATATGCTGCAGATACTGTGTGTTACGACCGGCGGTTACCACTAGTCGAAGATTTTTTGGGAATACGTCAAAGAAAAATGTGTCAATCAAGTGGTTGGCGTCAACAAAATAAGGAATGTACCAAAATAAATAGCTCAAATTGCCTCACCCAGAAACCTATACAGGACACCGCTTCAGACGCTCTTCCGCAATCCTGTTAGCCGACTCAGGAGCCGATATCACAACCATCAAGCGACATGACGGATGGCGCTCTAGTATGGTAGCCGATATATATATATATATATATATATATATATATATATATATATATATATATATATATATATATATATATATATATATATACATATATACATATATATATATGGAAAATTCTATACGAACAATAACAACAGCAGCTTTATTGAACACCCGGAAATAGAAGTTACGATAACTAATAGCACTGGATCTGTCATAAATTTTACTAACTGCAACATCGGCACTTTCAATTTTCGTGTAGTACAAGATAAATAATAATTATAATGGTCGTCATGTTTGAAATAGTTTTTTTATTCACTTATCTGAATACTTATCTCCCTGATCCGTGCAATATCGATGGTTCGCTATCCCATCTCTACCATACATACTTACCCAGAATTGACAGATGACAAGACACGAAAGGAATATTGTCATCTGTTATCTGTGACATTGAAAAACCTATAAAAATTAAAGGGTAAAAAGAAAAATGGTGAAAACTGAAAATCAGCAACCATCTGAAAACTGTGGAGTTTGCGAATTATGTAAGTTTTGGATAATGTTTTATTATTATTATGTATTGAAACTAATGTACTCGTATCTTAAGTATTCAATTAATAAATTTGTGAACAAGTTCCCAACATGTGATCAACTGTTTAAGAACGTAAAAGTCTTTTACGTTCTAGAACATAAAAGTATGTATCAGCTGAGTGACAGAAAAGAGCCACTTTGCTTACTGAGATTTTAACTAAAATGTCAACATTTGATGATAGTTTTCAAAAAATAATTTTTATTAAGTACCTAAAACAGTAGCTAATTTTTTTCAACTTGAAAATGATAACTTATATACAGGTCATTTATTTCGAAGGTTGTCTGCTACACTTGAGGGAAACTTAATGACACTAAAAGAAACATGGCGGTTGGAAGTCATCAACGGACTCTGAAGGGTATGTTAATAAATCGGTATTACATAGGCAAAAATAGCTAATAAAGTGTTTGGTACGTATGGCAGTGATGAACAGCCGATTTGCGACCAGGTTAATCAACGGTAGTTGTGTCCATGGCAGAAAAAAATATAATTTTAACGCAAAAAAATTCGACTGTTGTACCGAATAGTTCAGTCATTCATGCAATGAACATTTGGTAATAATTATACTTTTGATAAAAGTAATATTCTAAAATTAAATATCTATCTTTACTTAGGTATGTGGATATATCCGAAAAAAAGTATTCATTTTTTTCCGAAGAAAAAAGTAATTTTATAAAAAGTGATATGTTGTTACCTGTAGTTTATAGCAATAAAAAAAATTATTATTTGTTTATTGTATACATATTAAAAGAATAAAGGTAGTTTATAGCAATAGTTTATTTCTAAAATGGTGGTTTTTAAACGAAATTTAATGATATATCTGTTTAAATACATTTAATGACTGTTAACCTAACCTAACCCAGTTTAATAATATATCTTCATGCCCCCTCGTAGTAAGGAAAACGAAAGTTTACTTAAAAAGGTTGAAAAATGCGTCGCTGTATTGGTTACGCAAACGTAATATAGCTATGATATATTATACAAAATCGGTCTGCGATTAAAAGAAATTTTTTGATCTGCATCCTGCTTCATTAAAAATTATTGCATATTATCAGCTAAGTATTAACAAATGGGTGTGTTAGAATTAAATCCGGTGTCTAATTATTTGATTAAGGGTTGTAGTAAAAAATTGGACTTTTTATCGTACCTACATAAAAATAAAGCGTAGATTCAACACTTTATCACGAGTTTTAAATTATGTCAATACATCTAGGTACATATTAGTGTCAGAAAAATGCGAAAGTAGGTAGATGTATGTTAATGGTAAAGGGGTAGATATGTACACTAAAGACATAGATGAAGATTTTTGTTAAAAATAAAAAAATTAGTTGTAAAAATGTATTAAAATCTTATATTTGATTTTGCTGATACTCAGTATTTCCTAAAATTAATACTAATAAACAAACTTATATTATCTTGCGTTGGGTTTATTTTTTAACTAGTGTTTTATTATGTCATAAAAGACATTATGATAGATTTAATTATTTTAATAAACTCCTGGACAACGCAACAATATGAAATTATGCAAAACAATATTTTATCTTTTTCTATGTCCAGTTTATCGAGTATTTGAATAGTAGGCTATGCATATATTTTGTCTCGTTGTTAATGACAACCATCAAAACAACTTGTTATAGTTTTAAAGAATTTGTTATAAGATAAACAATTTTGTGCAGATAGATTTTCGTTACTATTAAGCTTATAAATTGTTCCTTTTTTTAATGTAATACGTTTTTTGTTTAAGACTGTTAATTAAAAAATTAATTAAAAATTAATTTAATTAAATAAGAGGTAGTGCAGGACTTAGTTATATTGGATGAGGAAATATTGTTAAAGTTTTGTTGCAAATTTGTTAGGCAAAATAAGTCGTACGGTAAGACGCTTAAATGAGGTAGAATATTATTATAGAAGACCAGGGCAAGAGTGAAAACATGCACTAATGACTGAGATACATTTTTTATTGAAAAATACGCTTTAAGAAACAGGACTATCAAGTTCTGTGATCAGAAACGAACTCGAAGCTGTCTGCAATGTCACAATTTCTCAGTTAGAAAACGGTCAAATGAAGCTGGATTAAACTCTTGGTCACTACAAAAAACAAAGATGTCAGGTTACGTTTTGCTAAAATCGTCAAAGTTGATCTGTAGGTATTGGAAAAAAGTTTTATTTACAGATTAAACTGGGCTCGACAAACTGTTTGCAAAGATATTGAATAAAAGAATGACAAATGAAACTGAGATGATATGGGATGTGCAAGCAGGATTTAAAAGAGGAAGGAGTTGTATGGATCAGGTCTTTTCATTACGAGGTATAGTCGAAAAATTCTTGGCTAGAAGTCAGGTCTATTGCGCTTTTATAGGCTTGCAAAAGGCCTATGACAGAGTGGTGAGTAGTAAATTGTGGTCAACATTATCTATGTATGGGGTGAGCGGTAATTAAATACGAGCACTGAAATTACTTTACGAGGATTCCACTGCTTATGTCAGGATAAACGGAGCTTGTTTAAAAGATTTGAAAGAAAGTGCGAAGTTAATAAAAATAAATGATTTAATCGTGAAATACCTTCATTAATCCGATGATCAAGTCATATTAGCGTCATCTGAAGAGGAGTTGCAGGCGATGGTTAATGTTATGCATAATGCCCCTAGTAGGAGATACAGGAATTTGGTCACAATTTTTTAACCCGCGAATAGTGAAAACTCAATTAAGGAAACTGTAAATAAAGAAATTTTACTGTATTGTAAGACGCAATCTGGATGTATTAGACTAACACCAGTTTACATACATACAGTCACGCCTTTTTCCCGTAAGGATAGGCAGACACCACTTCCTTCCACTTGCTACGGTTCTTACACACATCTTTTGCTTCCTCTATTTTTATCAGGGCTCTCATGCATGCTCGTCGGTTGTTTTTACTCTTGTCCTGGCCTTTCTTCAAAACAATGTTGATCTGATCGAGATATGTTCGCCGAGGTCGACCACTACCGACTTGTCCATTCACACTCGCCATATAAATTTGTTTCGTCAATCTTCCTTCATTCATCCTTTCTACGTGTCCAAACCATCTAAGCATTACTTTATTCATCTTTGTAACCACATCTTCTTTTACACCACAGCGTTCTATTATTTCACTATTTTTTACTTTATCCAACCGAGTCACTCCGGCTATACTTCTCGGACTACTCATCCTCGCAGCATTAATCCTATTTTCATGCTTTTTATGGGATTACCTCAATAAAAATGTTAAATGTCAAATACCTGCCTCTAGAAACCTGAAATAACTGCAGTAAGTACAGTATGGGAATAAATTTCTTAAAATTTGATCCAAAAATTAAATAAAAAGCATGTCTAGACGTAAAAAATGTGTGATCCGAACTAAACTAGACAACATACGCTGCTGGTGTTGCACTTGCACCATTAATTTCGCTAGTAGTGTGTCCTATTTACACCATAATATATTTTTTACAATATTGTTAATAAGTCTTGGGAAAAACTTTAATTTCAATCTTATAGAGAAATAACTTGTTTATCATTACATATTAAACTATATTTTAATTAAATCGGTACGTAATTTCAGTATCCTCTACATATTTATTAAAAAAAATTGGTTGTCTGTAAAGTCGGTTTACGGACGATAATTTTACGTGATAACGTCATAAGAAAACATTGATGAAAAATTGCATACATTTATAAATTGAATTGCATTATTATCACTGATTTAACATTATTTTGTATAATACAAAGGAGTTAATTTTAAATTACAATTTTTGCGATAAATTAACATTTATTTGCACTCGGTTGTTCAAATATTTTTTTACAGATTAATTACAAGTAACAATATGCTATTAAAAACTTATATACATGTGTGATATTTAAGATCCTTTAATCCGCAATATTCTGTTAAGGATAGGACGATGATAGGAAAAGTAGGAAATCAAGGGGAGTGTTTCAGGTGTAATGTACCTTGAAAAAGACAAATCGATGGTTGTTCCTCTCAGCGTTGTTGACTTATTAACATCTGATACGCATTCAAAATTGTACATATCTTTCATGTATTTGGGAAATGAGTCATCATTTTTCACGTATGTGTTGAAGTCGCCGCGAAGAAGAATTGGTAAATCGGCTTCAATATTCACGTCAAATGCTTAAAATGCAAGAAGTAATTACCTTTTTTTTTGCATTTGTTGTTGTCATAAACAATGGAAACCACATTAAGTTTTCACTTTACCTTATAAACAGTTGACAAAACAGTTCACGTGTAGGTTGTGTGCTGTCGCTGTCTCTTTTCTACTCGGACGCATCAGTCGATGGAGTGGAAGAGAGATAGATGCGTCACAAGCCGAACGCTTAGACCGATCGTGCCTCTCTATCGTTTGTTCCGCGCTCTCGCTTGCACGCTCGGCTCAGGCGGAACGTGACAATGAGTCATGATTTTTCGTGCGTGCAGTCGGCGTTCATCGATTTATAAGACGTTATCACGTCAAACAAGTTTATTTTTTAAACCGGCTTGTCAAATAAATAACTTTTTATTAGATCGGTAAAAAATTTTATTACAATCATTGTCATTTTCGACAAAATTGTTTGTATTAACAAAATGTTTCACGCACCATTAACTGCTTGAAAAAAAACTTATAAAAAATATGGTTCATAATAATCAGATTTATTCTATTATCAAAATATTTGTCATAAATATATCGTAGTAAAAAATACAATAATTTATTAAGTAATTTTTCAACAACATAGTGTTTATTGATATTTTTATCACCAATTTATTCATAGGATATATTTTTCCCATAAAATTTAGCGGGGGCTAATAATGTTCTACTGTTTTATGTAGCATGATTAACGGTGAACAACTTCTTCTTTCGGTAAAACCTAGTTTTTAATGCTTTTCTGAAATTTTTAGACCACCGAGTTCAGTAAACTTATAAAAATATTTAAATATTGTTATGGGAATAAAGTGGAGGTAGAAAATTTGCAATTAACTAAAATATTTTTTATTAAAAGAATTAAATTTTAAGAACCAAAACGGGAAAGACAACTTTAAAAAAAAATCACACACATTTCAAACTGTAATATTATTGCAGTAAACTATAGAAGTATTTTAAAGTCCGACAGCGAAAATTAGGTGTGAGAATTATAACTGCTGTATATACCTACATATTTTAAATATAGGTATAAGTGTGTAGATTATATATCAAAAAACAAAATACTCCTTTGGCTATATGCCTGCGCCAGGCAATAAATTACATCTGATATATAACCGTGTTTACTACCCCATCACAGGAAGCGAGATATACAGGTGCTTGTTAAGTAAGAGAAAGGGCTTAAATTTATCTGTTTGAAGAAACCACCTTTGGACCAGTTTTGGAGTGATTTGCTCCTCATCAGCACAGGGTAGGTTTTTTTGAACATACACATTCAAGTTCCGACTCCTATGAAATACACAAGATGTACCACGCAAAAGTGCTAGTCGCGACATCTGTACTTTTTAACAAGCACCACCCGGTAAATAACTTTCAAAAACGGAGAATACTATAATGTGCAATATATATATATATATATATATATATATATATATATATATATATATATATATAAATGAAAATATGTTTGTATGTATGTCCTTTAAAAACTCCCAAACGGCTGGACCAATTGGGATGAAATTTGCAGAAGTTGTTTTATGCATACCAAGGGAGGTTTAAGTGAAAAAAAACTTTTGTGTAGGAAGTTGTAGTGTTATCTCCCATACAACGCAAATGAAATATTCGTAGCCAAACACCTGTCACTTCAAATTTTTTAATCGAAAATATTGAAGCAGACAAACATTAACAATTTTGATATTAAAGTTCCTGTTTTTCGCACGGTCAATTATATGTTGGCTGCTCCAGAGTTGGAACACCAAAGAATCTTCACGTTTTTACACCTACCGAAAAAACTGTAAATATTGGTTATCAGCTGGCATTAAAATAAAACATTTCTTAAATAAATAAAATTTCAATATGGATTGGGCGTCCGAGAAAAAATAAAATAAAATAATGGGGTGTACACCGGGTTCTGCTAGTTAAGCAATAATTAAAAAACTCACTAAGAAAAATTAACAACGTACATTATAAATCATCATAAGATTAACGAAGTCTGTTTTATAAAGAGTCTTCATCGTTTCCAAATATTAATTAACTTAGTATAGGAAATCCAAACTTAAATAAAATATAATTTACCTTTCTCATACTCCCAAAAAGATAAAACAGTGCCAACATTTGTTATTGTTGCAATAATTTGTAAAAATTTTTTTAGTAATATTCTAAATTTTTAATAATCGTTTCAATTAATAAACATTTAGTTAATTATAAATGATCTAAACCTTCCTAACGTCACCAATTTTAAAACTATTTTTTTTAATATTTGTTGCAAACACCATGGGTTGCAAATAACTTATTTTGCTGTAAAATATATGTCAAAAAAAGAATAAATGAACAAATAAAACAATGACTTGGTAAGTATCCTATATTTTCATTAATAACAACAATAATTTAAGGCAACGAAAAAATGCTATACAGGGTGATTCAAAATTTAATGTTGATATTTTAAGGACGTATTGCTGGGATCAAAATAAATCTTTCAAATAAAATGCACACCCTCCGAGCTTCAGCCACTGTAAATTGTGTAAAAAACGATTATTTCAACTTTTGATTATAATAACAGATCCATTTTTTTGAAAATTGGCATGCCCCAGTTTTTTTTAGGCACCCATTTTTTGCTTTAAAAGTTAGGTAAACCCGGTTTTTGGGGGGAGTTGAAAGGGGGTCCACAGTTTATTGGCCCAAATTTTATGTTTAAAAATATTTTTTTTTATTTTTGTCAAAAATTAATTGTTTTTAAGATTTTTCGCCTATTAAAAAATATAACCACAAAATATTACCCCCACTACCCCCCAATATAGTTTTTTTTTATTTGACAAATTTTTTGTTTTATTTTTTTACGAAAATTTATTATTTTTTTTGTAAGATTTTTCGCAATCTTTTTATATTTTAATTCTGTACTTAGCTGGATTTATTTTAATGAAATGTTTTGTGTATGTTTGAGTGGGTTTCTGGATGGTTTTGATTTACAATTGGATCCGGTAGGTGACGCTGCCATTGGGTTCTAAGATTTTTTTTTATTTTTTTCAAGATTTTTTCTGCATCTTTTTTTAATAGCTAAACTTTTTAAACTTCAAAATGAAAATTACTGAAACATTTGAAGTATTGCAATGGTTTAAATATATGTAAATATTGATACAGGGTAAGAAATTTTCTAAAAAGTTTAAAACAGGTACCTACTTACATTAAAAAAAATTAAAGCACATTGGAAAAATCAAATAAAACTATTGAATAAAAAAAAGTGGGATAATATTATAGACCTTTGTAAACGAAGCTTAAAATATAATGATAAATAAAAAAATAACCTGCCAAAAAGGTGATAATTATTTAAATTATAACTTTTACAAAACAGCTGGGCTATCATGTTACCAGAATCAAAAATAACTGTACTATTACGAATCACAAAAAATTAAGGCATAATTCTAGCTAATTTACTTGAGTATCAAGACATACCTAATAAATTATATTAATTATGTACCTTGATGTTTAATAATAGAGTGTTAAGAAGTGAATTGTGTACGACATTGTCTATGTATGGGGTGAACTGTAGTTTAATACGAGCACTGAAATCACTTTACAAGGATTCCACTACTTGTGTCAGGATAAACGGAGCTTGCATGGACTGGTTTAATATCAAAAAGAGTGTGAGACAGGGATGTGTGGCTTCGCCATGGCTTTTTAACTTACACATAGATGATTGTTTAAAAGATTGGAAAGAGAGCGCGTATGGATTGAAAATGAATGATTTGATCGTCAAATGTCGATGATTAAGTCATCTAAAGAGGAGTTGCAGGCTATGGTTAATGTTATGCATAATGCCCTGAAAATCAAAGGGATAAAAAAATGCAAGCAAAACTAAAGTAATGGTTTTTATGAGAAAAGAACTGTGAAGTTCCGATTAAGGGAGAAAGAGTGAAAAAAGTAAATGAGTTTCTGTACTTGGGTTCAAAGTTTAAGAGAGATGGAAAGTATGACAGTGTTATTGAGCGAAGGAAAACAAATGAATGGGGCACTGCATAGCTTTATGAGCAGCCAGAAAGTGTCAAAAAAGGCATGACTATCTGTGCTTAGAGGTATTTTGGTTCCTACACTTATGTATGGTAGTGAATGTTGGGTTTGGCAGAAGAAGCATAAAAACAGGAATCATACCGCGGAGATGAGTAGTTTGCGAAGTATAGCCGGAGTGACTCGAACGCTGTGGTGTAAAAAGAAGATGTGGTTACAAAGATAGATAAAGAAATGCTTAGATGGTTTGGACACGTAAAAAGAATGGATAAAGAAAGAATGACGAAGAAATTTATAAGGCGAGTGTGAATGGACAAGTCAGTTAAGGTCGACCTCGGCAAACATATCTTGATCAGATCAACATTGTTTTGAAGAAAGGCCAGGTCAAGAGTACCAACAACTGACGAGCATGTATGAGAGCACTGATGAAAGTAGAGGAAGCGAAAGATGTGGGAAAGAACCGTAGCAAGTGAAAGGAAGTGGTCTTTGCCTACCCTTACGGAAAAAAAAGTCGTGACTATATGTATGCATGTATGTTCAATTAATAAAATTTTACAATGATAAAATACTTATATTTTAAATCTCTCATATTTCACTACTTTGTTTTTTAACATTTCCTTTACAAAAAATCGTTTTAACATTAGCATAAACGTGATCTTTATCAATAGTAAGAGAAAGTTCTTTTGCATTGACCATTGTCGGTAGTGATGAGAGTAAATAAATAAATATACGTATCTGCTTTTGTACTCATACATTTTGGCTACTAACTAACAAAGAATTTTCCTAAAAGTTTCAATAAAAAAAATGTGTAAATTTTTTTAAGTATAGGATAGAGTCATTTAGTTCGGTAATTTAATTTTTTTTCACACTTATAATTTGATTAAAAAGAGATTTAGCTGTTTTTAACGCTCATCTAAAATTTGTCCACAATACGCACTTTCATTTTTAATTTAAAATATATGCAGTGCCGTAGAAAATTAATTGCTTGAAAGAAAAAAAGTAGATAATAGTAAATTGGTTTAACCAAATATTAAAAAAACCAAGAACTTTTTTCTTTATCTAAAATATTGTGATATTTTTGTCTAAACTTTTAAAATTTTATTTAAATATTTATAAAATACCAAATTATCACACGAATAATTAAAAAAAACTTAAGTATCTAATTACAAAAATAAAATAGAACGCTTAAAGTTGTAAAATATATTTAACACGTATCACTTACTTGTTTGCAAACTTTTAATTAATCAACTTTAACTTTTATTTTATTTTGATGAATAAAATTATAATATTATGGTTGCAATAAAAAGAGTAATTCTGACAAAAATAGAAATTAACTAATATAAGTTTATTTGGGATATAAATTGATTATTATTTTTTAAATATAGTTACCATTATATAATTATGGTTTTACCCAATAAAAGAAGCAATTCTGATAAAAATAGAAATTCACGAATAGATATTTATTCAAGAAATTAATAATAAATATTTTTTAAATGTAGCTAGCATTATATAATTGTAATGTTTTTATTTAACCTTACCCGACCTGAATACAAAAAATTATTTTTATATAAATAATTATTAACATAATGTATTTTTAGATGGTAGGTATTTAAAAAAAGGCCTTAATAGTAATGATATAAATATATATTCATACATTTTAATAGGTAATAAGTATCATTAATCAAAAACAACTATTGAAATTAAAAGATAAATAATTTATTATTGTAAATTCTTAATTATTTTAGTACGTAAGTATTTTTTTAAATAAAAATTTATACGACTTATAGAGTTTATTATTTATTTAATTTGTAATTAAACCCAGTCAGTTAATAGAAAATAATTTAAATTTTTTTTATTTATTGATTGATTTCTTTTCATTAAAACTTTAACGTGAGTAATAATAAACACAATATTTTATTAGTAATTTAAAAATAATAAACGCACTTATGTCTTAGAAAATTTTATTCTTGTTAATCATTGTAAATTGTAATTAAATTGTTTAAGAGATATAAGAAATATTTATTTATTCAAAATTTTATATACGGATACAGATAAATTTTATTTGATTGATTTTATAAGTATTTAAAAAAAAATTAAAAATACTGACCAGTGTAAATATGTAGTATCCTATCATCTTAACAATCTTCCGTAACTATAAATATAAACAAAGTGTCTCACGCACCAAACTGCACTCAGCGCTATTCGAATGATAGTACGCAATCACTGACCGGTGCTGTTTTTTCGAGCTGTTCAGTCGAGTAGTCCCAGTCCGGGCTGTCAAGATTCTCCGGTGGCTGCAACCGTAGGCGTGCCCCGCCATAGTTGCCGGAGGTCGAGGCACAATGCAAGGTTGTATGTATGACGCATTATATCACTTCGGTGCATCTTTGCGTATGTAGGGCAAAAGCGGAGTTTCCTGCGAAGTGACTGGGAAGATATAATTTTTGTAGAGATAAACTCCTTTTTTTAACATTTAATTTATTGGATTAGGTAAAATCTAACATGTATTTTTTTTTTTTATGAAAATAGTCGCAAAAAGGGTAGGCCTATCGTGTGGGCCGCGCACTGCGACTATTAGAAGGGGAAGGGATTATAGAAAGGAAATGATTGTGGACACGCTTTTTAAAAAGTTGCAGATCATAGTTCTCTGGAAAAACTGATTTTGGAAGCTTATTTCATTCCGTAGCAGCACTGTAAAAGAAGGATTCTTGATGAAAATTGGTCCTTGTAGTGTCAATCTTAAGAATAAATGGGTGAGACTGATCAGCGTGCCGAGTTCTTCGGCCGTATGTGGCCAATGGCGGTACAAGAGTTTTTATTTCTCTGGAGCATCTGCCATGGAAATATCTGTAGAGCAATGACTGGTCTGCAACTCTTCTTCTATGTTCTAGAGGGTGAAGGGTATCTGTGAGAGTTGGGCTGTTTATCAAACGAATGGCTCTTTTCTGAATGGAATCTAGAAGACGAAGAGAATGCCTTGGTGCTGAACCCCAAATTTGCGAGCAATACTCCAGTAGAGGTCGGATTTGAGCCTTGTACGTCGTCAACAGTTGATCAGGAGTAAAAAACTCTCTAGCTTTCCACAGAAAACCTAGCCTCTGGCTTGCCGACTTTGCGATGTTAGCAACATGGTCATGCCAATACATATTATTGGACACCGTGACTCCCAAAATCGAGATGGAGGGACTTGGTTCAAGGGTATTTCCGGACATTGTGATGGGATGATTTGAGGAATTCACTTTCTTGGAAAACGTGGCACTTTGTGTTTTTTGGGCGTTAAACTGAACAAGATTGTTGGTTCCCCACTCGACGATTGCTTCAAGATCTCTATTGATGGAATCAACCTGTTCCTGCCTGAGTCTATTTGTATCATTCACCGAAAGTGATCGATGTGAAAGTTGAGACAAGTGTGCTATCGTCTGCGAAACTGTAAATGGGGTTCGTGGTGGTTTTCAAGAGGTCGTTGATGTGTAAAATAAATAAGGTGGGGGACAGGATGGAACCCTGGGGGACCCCGGCATTATTTTAATTTATTTCTAGAAAAAATTGTTTTTATTACATGGAAAAGCTACTACTACTACGACGGCGCTACAGCCTAGATCGAGCCTTGGCCTCCTCAATCCTTCTTCCCTATCCGTCCCGATCCACCCAGTATTTCTTCAGCATTCTTTCGTACCCCATCTTCACAGCGCAGCTTCGGCTTTCCTACTGACCTCTTTGCTTCAGGTTTTTCTGTGAGCACCTTTTTTTGGGACCCTGTCGTTTGGCATTCTTTGGGCATGTCCTTTCCATCTCAGTCACATCAGTTTTAAATGCATTAAATTGTGGATTCTTCATACAACTGGTATATTTCATGATCATGTGTGCCCTCCAGAAATCCCCTTCATTTACTGGACCAAGAATTCTTCTTAGGATTTTTCATTCGAATCGGTCCAAAAGCTCCGCGTTTTTGGCTGATAGTATCCACGTTTTATCTCCGTATGTCAAAACTGTGCGGATCATTGTTTTATAGACTTTAATTTTGGACTTCCTGTGTACATCACTTGATTTTAAAATGGGTAGTATTGAGTGGTATGCTCTATTTGCTGCATTGGTCCTTTTTTTAATGTCTTTGGTTTCGTCGTTGTCATGTGATATGTTTGAGCTAAGGTAGGTTAAGTTTTTCACTACTTTAAAATTGTAATTGTTCCAATGCCAAATTAAAGAGAGTTGGGGCCATCCCATCTCCCTGCTTTAGTCCCTTAGATACCCTAAAAGATTCGCTAGTTTCGCCGTCCACCTTTACCTGACGTTTAGTGTTAGTCATGGTCAGTCTTATTAGTTTTGGTGGTATATTAAAATCCAGTAATAGTGAATAAAGCTTTTCTCTCTTAATAAAATCATAAGCTTGCTTGAAGTTAATGTAGAGTTGATAGAGATTGACATTGTATTCCCAGAATTTTTCATTAATTTGCCTCACGGTGAAGATTTGATCTGGTGTGGATCTACCTGGTCTGAAACTAGCTTGGTATTCGTTTAAAATATTTTCGGCTATGAGTGGTAATTATATTAACTTAAAGTTGTATCCCATGTGGCGAAAAAAAAGACTTCAAATAGTCACTTTAAATGTAAGAAGTGGGTTAAATCATAAATTTAAGAAATTATGAGTGAAATTATAAGTAAAAGACAAATTAAATAAAATCAAACGAAAAGGATGCAATACCACTACAAATGGACTTTATACAGCCTACTGAAGTTTCAAAAACCAGCAGAGGTTGTCAGGGCGTTAGTGTCATACTTTTTGCTAGAATGAATAAGTGTGTGAGCCCAATACTTCTGTGGTTAGCTATTGAAGTGTGTGTTATAAAAAAAAGAAAAGAGTGTCTTCTTCTGTTGATGCCTATCCGTTCCGGATGGTGGCGAGGATAATGGCTATACAAACTTTATTCACTGATGCACGGAATAAGTCCACAGTTGATGTATTAAACCACACTCGGAGATTCTTCAGTCATGAGATTCTTCTCCTTCCTATACTCCTACCTTGTATTTTGCCTTGGAGTATAAGCTGTAAAAGCCGGTATCCTTCAGGATTCCACATGATGTGGCCGAGCGTTTCTTTACCTGATACAAGATTTCTTTTTTTTTCTTCATTTTATGTAGCACCTCTTCGTTGGTTACATGATCCACCCATGAAATTCTCAGAACACGACGGTAGAGCCAGAGTTCAGAAGCTTCTAATTTTTTGCAAGATACTTCAGATAAGGTCCATGACTCAACGCCGTATAAAAGAGTTGAGAACACATAGCACCTCAGTATCCGCATTTTGGTGTTTAAAGACAGGTCCCTACTTTTCAACAATTTTGCCATTTTAAGATATATGGCTCGAGCCTTTTCAATTCGGCATCTGATCTCAACAGAGTGGTCCCACTCTTCGTTAATATTTGTTCCCAAATAGATATACTTGTTAACTCTTTGAACGGGTCTGTTATGTATCAGTAGCTGGCCTTCCATGCGTTCATTTTTAGAGATAATAATGAATTTAGTCTTTTTCGCATTCATCCGCAGTCCATATCTTTCACTTACTTTCACCAATATGTTTATTAATCCTTCTTTTAGATCGTTTAAGATAATAACTGTGTCATCCGCATATCGTTATTAATGCACTCGCCATTAACAATCACCCCGTCGGAGGTATTTTCCAGGGCTTCTTGAAATATGTATTCTGAATATATGTTGAACAGTAATGGCGAAAGTACACACCCCTGTCGAAGTACTCACTCTATCGGATTCCTCACTGTCTATTCAGACCGAAGAGATCTGATTCCAATAAAGATTTGCTATAATTTTTAGACCTTGTTTCACCAGTCCACTTGATTAAAGAGTGCAAGTTAAAGATACAGTGCGTAAAGAATTAAAAAGAAGTGTCAGAGAAGAAGAAAGTCTGGCCGGATTGGCTGGCTACAAAAGCCAATCAAAGAAGGCAAAAGATAACAATTAGGGATGTAAACAAGGTAAGGAATAAGTATAAAAGTTTGAAAAATGTAGCAAAAGAAGTTGTGGTAAGAAAGGAGAATAATAAGAATGAATTTGATAGGTTATCTGACGATTTTAAGAACATTAAATTCTTCTGGTCCATAAAAACAGCTAGAGGTTAAAATAATGCCACGCAAATGAAAAAAATCAGAAACCAAGATGGTAGTATGGTAAAAGAGGAGAAAGGCGTTTGAGCGAAAGCTGCAAGTGAAATTAGTACGACCAAGATTGTGGAAGCATTGAACCGTATGAAATTGGGTAAGGCTGCAGGGTATGAAAGAACTACAATTGAAATGCTAAAGGCTGGATAGTGGGTGGTAGCTATTCTGTTGTACCGCGTTTTTAACCTTTGCTTGACGAGCGGTAGCGTACCAGAAGACAAAGGACAAAGAGAAAAAGGTTCGCAACAGGACAGTAGTAACTACCAAAAAATTAGTTTATCAGCATCGTCGCAAAGGTGTTAATTAAAAGTGATAAAAATATATGAAATGTGCAAACAGGGCTTAAAAGAGAAAGAAATTGTATGGATCAGGTTTTTATTACAAGACACAGTCAAACAATTCTTAGGTAAAAAACAAAAAGACTACTGCGCTTTTTATAAACTTGGAAAACGACAAAGTGGTGAGAAATAAATTGTGGTAGACATTGCTCATGTATGGGGTCAGCGGTTGTATTATACGAACATTGAAATCTCTTTATCAGAATTTCACTGCTGGTGCCAGGATAAACGAAACTTACACGGACTGGTTTAACATCGAAAGGGTGTGGGACAGGGATATGTAGCTTCGCCATGGCTGTTTAACTTATACATAGACGGTTGTTTAAAAGATTTAAAAGAGAGTGCGTATGGATTGAAAATGAATTATTTGATCGTCAAATGCCTTCTTTACGCCGATGATCAAGTCATATTAGCGTCATCTGAAGAGGAGTTGCAGGCGATGGTTAATGTTATGCATGATGCCCTGAAAATCAAAGGGATGAAAAAAAATGTAAGCAAAACGAAAGTAATGATGATCAGATCATAGTAGCATCATATGAAAAGTATTTTTAGGCGATGGTTAATATTATGCATGATACCCTAAAAATTAGAGGGATGTAAGTAAATATTGAAATTTTAATTGATAAATCGAACCTTAAAAAAGTTTATTAAAAGATAGTTTAAAGTCTTTACTACAAGATAACTGTGATCACATTAGTATAAAAAACTTTTTAAACGATATCCATATTCTTAAGGATATATAAAGTATTCATCAATCTATTTTGTATTGTTAATAATCCTACCTGGTTGATGCAATAGTTTAAACAAAAAAAAATTCACTGGAAATTTTGATTAATAAATCTAACCTTAAAAAAGTTATGATCAATACTACTTGGTACGAACCGTGTAACTAGCGCCCTCTACGAGAGTCAAATATAAAAACAATGTCACGGGATGTATCAGCTTTTAAATCATATTCGTATAAAAATTTTTTACAATGTTTCCAGTAGTTTTGGCAAAATCGTAACAAATGTGTATACATTTTTTTCTTCAACGTCCTTTATCTTGAATACGGATGGCGTTACGAAAATTTTTTAATAAGCAAACCCCAATTATTTTTTAGTTTGCTACCTATCCGGGGTCACCTTTTTTTGAAACACTCTGTATACATATATATGCCACCGCGACAAAATTTATTAATCAAGAAATATTAATAAAAAACAATGACTATGTTCCAAGATACATTTCCAGTCGAACAACGCGACGTTAGTATCTTGATTGTTGTATTCTATGATATTAATTTTAGGTAATGGTAATTTATTTAAATAAATTAAAAAAAGTAAGTACATATTATGATTTAAATTAGTACTGGTACATTGTTTATAATAAACTAATTTAAATGATAAATAATTAATTAATTCCTGCTAGACTTAAGATTATCGCCACATATCCTGTTGATTATGGGAGCTGATTTGTGAAAAACCTCTAATTATCTTTTTTTTATACATTATTTATTATTTATTTCCTTTAATATTATCAGCTAATGTAGTGTTAATACTATTAGAGGTTCAATTAATTTTAAAAAGAGAAAAAGAAAAATACTACTTATTTAATGAAAGTTGTAATTTGCTATATAGTTTCTCCAATTTTAACATTTTTTTTTAGTTTTAAAGGATATTGGATTTCTTCATGGAAAACTTAAACGTGTTTTATCTATAAAACTTAAATAAAATCAAACTTGGATGTTTGTTATTATATTGTTACGTTATTTACTTTTTGGGTTCGATGATTCTAAACACTCAATACAATAACCAAACAATTTTATTCTAATATTTCTTACAGTAAATTTTACTTGACAAATTACTTAGATATCAATAGAAGAGTATTTCTGAAACTCAAGCCGCTACTCTGTGCCAAGCAACTGAACATTCATCTGCGGGAAAGGTTTACCAAGTGCTATGTATGGTCTATTCTGTTGTACTCTTGCGAAACATGGACGCTTCACCAAAAAATTATTGACCGCATTAATGCATTCGAGATGTGGCTGTACAGAAGGATGCTTAAAATTCCGTGAACAAGCCGAACTACTAACGAGAATGTACTGATCAGAATAGGGCATGAGAGAGAGAGAGAGAGCTCTTAAGCACCATCAGGCGCCGCAAACTGAAATACTTGGGTCATGTGATGCGTGGACCACGTTATAGTCTGCTTCGGCTTATTCTGAATAGCAAGATCAAGGGGAAAAATGGATATGCCGCAAAAATCAAAATCTCCGTCAGGGCTAACTGAGGAACTTTTCCACGCAGCTCAAGATAGAGATAGATACAAAGTAGTCAATATGGGAGTCGCCAACGCTTGAGAAAGCAAGACACTGTAAGAAGAAGGTTGGTTTTATACCAATGTATTGTTTGCTAGAGGTCTGTTAGTTAGCTCTCTTGTACACACTTTATTTAGCCTAAAAGATTGTAGCATACTTACCATGACTGGTAGATATTTCAGTCTTTGGTTTACTGCTGAAAACACCGACCTTAACTTTCGAAAATACACCAATAAAAAAAACAAATTATTTCCCACTCAAGTATACAGTCCCAAGAACAATATGTCACCCGACACATTGTATATCGTTGCCTGGCAATTGTCAAATAAATATTCAAACTTCCAAACTTACAAACTTCCCTTGTATGAGTCTGTTTTTGTCACTGTCAGTATAAAGAAATCTTTTAAAGTGGATATATTGTTTTCTAAGTTAGTTATAAAGTGAAAAGTGATGGATGCCAATAATTCAGGTAAAGTCAATAAATTACTATACTTTTTGAACTGATTTTTTATTTTTTGGTTATGTTTGGAGCTTTCAAAAACAATATATTTCATAGAGAAATTTTAAAGAGTTTTTAGTTTTTAAAACCTATTTTGTTATATTTCCCCGTTCGTCCCAGTAATATGTTTTGTTAGATTTAGTACTTTGTTGCTTTAGCTTCGTAACGTTTAACAAATTATGCGCAGAATCCCGCATATTACCAAAATGGAGCACTACAACAATTTGTTGTTAACATTTTGTAAAATGGAACTTTTGTTTTTGGTTTTTGTAGGTTCATCGAGCACCTCGGGTGTAAGAATATTAACCCGTCTATATATTTTCGAGCAGATAAACATGTCAAATTTGTCAACATTAAATGAAAAATTGGAGTATTTGGAAAATCATCTCTTGTCATGCTATGGGGACACAGAACACAACAACAAAAGACTAAAACAAAATTTTTCTCATTTTAAATCTTACATAAAACAAAAAATAATTTGCGTTGTCGGCCTTGTCGGTCTTGTACCATTGGAATTTCGAAGGTCCCTTCTAGCCAATAATTATTTTGTTTTAAAAAAAATCTTTAATCTTATATGCTGTTCAAGATATTTTGGAAAGCGAGGAGGAAGATAATATGTTGCCTTTTATTGATATTTAAATATTTTTTACTACATTTTTCCTATTTCCCGGAAGGCAAAAGGTTGTTTATTTCGTTATTTTGAAATTATTTTATTAAAACAATTTAAAATGTTAAAAGTATTTTTTGACTATATACATATAGTTTTTTTAAGTCTTACAACCCCCTGGAAAACACATTAGTCCACTTAGTGGTTAATTTTGTTTGCAAATAATAATTTTTTATGACTTACGGAACTTTCAATGGCAATAGTAATGTTTATGTTTAATGTTTAATGTTTTTTAGTGTCTTCGTCATTTACATTTATGTATTCATTTTTATAAAATGCTCATGATGTGTTGCCATATGATAAATAAATAAAGAGCCTTTGTAATCTGAGTAATAGGTTCATGAAAACATGCTTAAAAGATGAAATTCAGAAAATTAATTCCATTGGGCTTACGGAATTCTTACTGATAAAATTATTTAATAGCCTTGCATCCTGTTTTCCGTAGGTAGCTATTTTTGACCCTTTCGGTTACAACTGCAATAGCTGAAAGAGGTTTTTCGAAATTAAAACTGATTAAAAATTATCTTATTAAGAAACCTAAGGGAATAGACAGGTTTAAGTACTATAGAAGACCTGATACACACAGCAACAGACCTTGAAGGGTACAGAAATGTGATCGCCAACATCCAATAGTGTGGATAGGCAGATGAAGAAGAAAAAAAATTATCTTGGGATTTCGGCTTGTCAGTACTGTCTATAGAGACAAAAAATCTCGAAAAACTAAAATTGTCTTTAGCTGTGGCTGTTTTAATAAGCAAGTTTGCCGAAAAAAACACTAAAAAAGTATATATTTGAATTTTTTGGCTTACTTGAAGAAAGGCCAGGTCAAGAGTACTAACAACCGACGAGCATGTATGAGAGCACGTAGCAAGTGGAAGGAAGTGGTCTCTGCCTACCCCTATGGGAAAAAGGCGTGACTTTATGTATGTATGTACTATGACATACACGGCAAAAACTCGACCAGACACAGCGAGAACTAAACAACTTCTAGAGACAATCAAAATGAGAGTACTTCGTAGAATAACTGGAAAGACGATCTTGGACAGAGAAAGAAGCGAGAATATAAGAAGGACATGTAAGGTAAAAAACATCAATGAGTGGGTTCTCGGCAGAAAAAGGGGGTGGAATAAGTACATCAGTAGAATGGACAACGAAAGAATAGTCAGAACAGCACGCGACAAATCACCAATGGGTCGTAGGAGTTTAGGACGCCCCCGAAAACGATGGAGCGACAACTTAGCAGTGCAACAGGCAGAGGGACGATGAAAAGAAACAGGCGATCCGCCTGGTTTAAGAATGAAGAAGAAGAAGAAGGAACTTACATTGCTATAATGAATCATTATTTGCAAACAAAATTAACCGCCCAATTGATTTCCCGGTTTAAAATGTTTTCCAGAGGGGTGTAAGACTTTTGACAGTGAGGATATCACAAAAAAACAAATTAATTGGTCTTTTTATTAATTTTATAGTCAATACATATCATAAAATAATTTTGGCCGCCGAAATCGTTCTAATCGTTTTATTGTATTTAGGCACTGGAAAGTGGATTTCTTCTCTCACCCATTCGTTTCTCTTCGGAAAGAAGACTTTGAAAGACTTTTCTGCGTGAATTTGTGTGGCTTATTAATTAATAAATTCGAATGTTTAAAACACAAATAAACACATGAGTACCAGAAGTAAGGTCAGAATATATAAGACATGTGTAAGACCGATTATGACATACGCGATAGAGACCAGAGTGGAGAACACGACTACAAAGCGACTTCTTAGATCAACGGAAATGCGAATTCTTAGATCGATAACTGGCTATACCTTACTTGACCATAAAAGAAGCGAAGAGATAAGGGAAATATGTGAAGTCCAAGACATAGTAAGATGGGCAAGAAACCGAAGAAGAGAATGGAGAGACCATGTTAGCAGAATGCCAAACGACCGGCTGGCAAAAATTGTGAGAGAGAAACGGCCCAACACACCACGCCCAACTGGTCGCCCACCAAAAAGATGGTATGATAGCTGGTCTTCATCGTCCCAATTGTTTTTGGGCAACCTTTGAGGCAAACACAGGACGTAGTCCTAACGTAAGAAGAAGAAGAAGAATGTTTGAAACAATTGATTAAGAACGAAAATACTTTCTGTGAAAAAATAAAAAATTGGTTAATTTAAGCCGATTGTTTTCTTGCAAATTACAAAATCTTTTTATTAATTTATTTAAATGTTTTACCGCCTGCACAGCAATTTCTGTTAATGACTGCAAACTTTCTTTTTTTCTGCATGCTAATGACAGTAATTAAAACAATTTTCGCACTTATGATCATAACAATCAAAACAATACTGCTACTGACAAATTGAACAAATTTCATTTTCGTCATTGTGTGCACAATGACTTTTCTCATAGTTTTCCAAGATGTTACGTAAGATAAATGCGAATTTAAATGCCTTTTGTCATGCACGTGCGCAGCCTTGATAAAAAATATAAAATTATTGCTTTTTTTCATTATTATATGGCCGAGGGATGACGCAATGTCCATTTAGCCAATAACTATAGTACTAATATTATTTAACTTGGATGGGATAAGGCTATACTTTTCACACCCAGGGGTCATTCAGGGTGACTAACTCACAGAAAAGGTAGACCACGGTTCAGTTAGGAAATGTTTACTTTTGGTTAGGTAACAAAAGGTTTACTTACAGCTAGCTAATACTACAGTTTTAGATTGCATGCTTTGATAAATGTCAGTAACATGTTGTATACTAGCAGCTTTTTTAATGCTATAAGGTGCATTAACTTAAAGGAAGGAAGAATATTGATAAATTATTGCTTTAAAATCCATTTAGGAAATCGTATATCAAAATTAAGTAAATTATTAAATATCAAAAAAAAGAAATGTTAAATATTTTTGTAAATGCCTGTTAGAACCTATCTATTACTTATAAGATGTTGATAAACAGGGCGATTTATTAAGAATGTCTAATCTCCGAATTGTAGATTCTAGACCTTAAAATATAATGATTCTGCCTAATATGCCTTTTACAAATATTGCTAGTTTATAGTATATATATATATATATATATATATATATATATATATATATATAGATATATATATATATATGTAAAAATTTATAGAAAACTGTAGTGTTAGTACAGTCAACTATAAAGGTATTTTCGACAGCGTGAATAGATGCAAAAAACTGTACTGTACTGTTGACTGTACTAACACTAAAGTTTTCTATAAATGTTTACATTTCTATTCTCCATATTCTGGTAGTTACTTACCGGGTGGTGCTTGTTTAAAAGTACAGATGTCGCCACTAACGCTTTTGCGTGGTCCTTCATGTGTACTTAATAGGAGTCTAAGGTTAAATGTGTTTGTTCGAGAAAACCTGCCCTGTACTGATGAGGATCAATCACTCCGAAACTAGTATACAGGTGGTTTCTTTGAACAAATAAATTCAATAGCCTTTTGTCCTATTTAACAAGCATCTGTATATCTTGCTTCCAAAGATGGGGTGTTATACACAATTATACATTAGATGTAATTCAATACCTGTCGCGACACATAGTCAGGGAAGTAGTTGTTATCTAATGTTCAATCGACCCACACATATCACATATACCTATATAAAAAATAGGTATTATATAGCGAAAGTAAGCTGGTTTTTAAACAATCAGTTACACATTTTTGCATATATATATATATATATATATATATATATATATATATATATATATATATATATACTATAAACTTGCACGCTCCTTTTGGTATTTTCTGGGATGGCTTTGCTTATATTTTTAAAAATAATAGTCGGATATTTGTTATAGTCGAGTGATATTCAGAAAGATTATTTCATGAACACCGCAAGTTGGGGTTGTCGCACAAAATTTATAATTCTTCTGCTGACAAAAAGACATAAATTGTCTCCATACAGACTCCTTACTCTATTTGGTATTTTCTGGAATGGATTTGCTAACATTTATGATGATGATTTCCCTAGTGGAACATGAACCAAAAAGAGGTGTTTTCAATTTATTAAATGTTACGTTAAATTATGACACTCATTCATGGCACTCTTATACAATCAAACTAAATAGCCACTCATATTTCTTTATTTACCTGAATAGTCGATCATATTGCATATTATGTGACTAAATTCATGACTTTTTATTGGTGGAGCCATTTGTAAATAAATAATCAATCATATTGCATATTAAGTGACTAAATTCATGACTTTTTATTGGTGGAGGCAGGTGTGAAAGAAATAATCACGAATATTCTTGCTGTATGCGGCTATAACTATTTATAGGACGTTTGATACCAAAAAATCATTCATATTTTTATATTAATTTGCCGTCGCTTCGGGCAAAATATTGGTTACAGGTGCGTACTCGTTGACCACATTCCGTTACGGTATTGTATTTTTTAAAAATAATGCAGAATTTAATATAACTAGGTTAGGTTAGGTTAGGTTAGGTTTTATGTGAGTGGGGCGTGGTCGCCCCTCCACCGCGACCCTTAGTAGGTCTATTGTGGCTCACCCCTAGAGGCTACAGTTCACCGTACAATCCAGCCCTTCTTACGAAGTTCATGGTTGTATAGGGTGAGATTTTTTTTAAAATCGGTAGGTTCTAGGTTAGTGTAACCAAATATGTTGAACCTTATTCTTTCCAGGCCGGGGCATGAACAAAGTATATGTTCAGCAGTTTCGTCTTCCACGCAGCAGAACCGACAGTCCGTTTGTTGGTTCAGATCTATCTTTCTGAGGTGGTATCTCAGACGACAGTGTCCCGTAAGCAGTCCCGTTAGAATTCGCAGGTCATTTCTGCTCCATTCTAGGATCTGCTTAGTTGTGTTTCTCGAGGGTTGTAACGGTAAAAACGCCTTCGAGTGGGTTAGCCCTGGTAAGTCGGACCAGTACGTGAGTATTTTCCTCTCCAACCAGTCCGAAATAATTGTTTTGGCGGCACTTGTGGTGACTCCAAAAACCGGTTCTGGTCCAGTGAACAAAGATTCGGCCCCCTGTTTTGCAAGGGTGTCGGCTTTTTCGTTTCCTTCCTATAACTAATTAGCATTAACTTTTTAAATTGTATTATCATAAAATAACCAACCAAAATATCTTTAAATAGTGATAAAGATTTATTAAAGTAAATTTCATTAATATAAGTTACTGTGTATCGCGTGAGAGATTCCTTGAAAGAAATTGTTACCCGAATTTTTTGTAGATTGTTTGATTGTATTATTTAAATAGACAAATAAAAACTACTTACATGATGTTTTCGTGTAAGAAAATATGTTTTAACTTCCTACAAACAAAAAGTTTAAGGTCAATAATCCATTGTATGTAAACAATAAAGCCTTGTTTATTTGTGATTAAAACCAAAGCACATTATAAAATTTAAGTTATTTGCTAATTTAACAAAATATTAATGCATAAATAAAAAAAAAACTATGGAAGTTGTTTTAATAAATATTGCTAAATCGACCCTTTTAATTTTGTTTAACAATCGCAAAAAACGTTGTTTACAATAAACCAAAATCTACGCGACTTACAACAGATTTTTATAGCTCATACGAGCTTACTACAAAGGTTAACATATAATTCTTTGTCATAAATCCCATAATTAAAATCTAACCAAACTATCATTAAACTACCCTTGAATTACATCCTTTCCAATAAAAAAAAAGGATTGAAAGAGCTCGAGCATAGTTCAATAACATAAAAAGAATATTCACAAGCAGGGATCTATCACTGCCTCTGAAAATAAGGTTAGCAAAGTGCTAAGTGTTCTCAATTCTACTCTACGGAGCAGAAGCATGGACAACGACGGAAGCTGTAACGAAAAAATTAAACGCCTTTGAAATGTGAATATACCGCCATACCCTCAAAATTTCGTGAACTGACCATATAACTAATAAAGAGATGCTGCAGCAAATCGGGAAAGAAAAAGAAATTACACTTACAATTAAAAAGAAGAAATTGGAATACATCGGTCACATAATCTTCTTCTTATAGTGCATCTCCTATCGGAGGTTTGCTATCATCACAGCTATCCGGACCTTATTGACTGCAGCTCGGAAGAGTTTAACATTGCTATAATTAAACCAGTCCCTTAGGTTTTTAAGCCAAGACACACGGCGTCTTCCAATATTCCTCCATCCACCAATCTTTCCCTGAACTATCAGCTGGAGAAGTGCGTATTTGTGTCCTCTCAGTATATGACCTAGATATTGAAGCTTTCTCTTTTTTATGGTGTTAATGACTACACATTCCTTATGCATCCGATTTAGGACTTCCATATTAGAGATCTTTTCTGTCCAGGGAATACGCCACATTCTACGGTAGCACCACATCTCGAAGGCTTGTAGTTTGTCTGTATGATTCTCCTTAAAAGTCCATGCCTCCACTCCATACAAAAGCGCGGAAAACACGTAACAACGCAGCATCCTTATCCTAAGTCCAATCTTGATATCTCGACTGGTGAACAACTTTTTCATTTTTGTTAATGTTGACCTGGCTATCTTTATTCTCGTTCTTATTTCTCTTGTTCGGTCACCTGATTGTTCTACCCAGGTTCTCAGGTATTTGTATGACTGCGCATTCTCTATTAAGATGTCTGCTACTGACAGGTTTACATGGTTGTAGCGGTGGGGGATAATTTCTAAAAACGCTATAACTTTGTTGTTCTTGGTCATAAGACGTAAAACTACTTTTGTTCGAAGTATATATAAAATATTTTTAACTTTTTTTCTAACAATTTTTGCTTTGGTTTGTTTGTGCTGTCTGTATGTGATTTTAGTATTATTAAAGGAATAGAAATTATTCGTTTTAATATTGTTTTGTTATGTTATTAATTCATTTGATTAATGTTAATTGTAAACATGTTTGCCCTGATTCTGTGATTGATACGATAATAAAAAAAAATTACATTACAGACTTAAGACTTCCACGAGACAACTGGCAGCAAACAATCAGGTTACTCTGATGTGGGTTCCAGGTCACAAGGAAGTGAAAGGCAACGAAAAAGCAGATTGCCTTGCCAAAGAAGGGGCAAATACATAATTTTCCGTACCAAAACCCTTCTGTGGACTTTCCAAAGCCCACTTGAAAGAAGAGGCTCGACGCTGTGAAACAGTTGAAATGAAATCTCACTGGCATAAAGTGTTAGGACAAAGACAAGCGAAAAGGCTAGTAAGTCTTTCGCCAATAAAAGCTAAACAGCTTCTCGAGTTAGACAAGAAAGACTTTAAACTGGTGACGGGGCTCCTTACTGGACACTGCCCTCTGAGGTATCACCTTAAAAATATGGGCAAAACAGAGAGTGATAGTTGCCGCTATTGCGAGAACTTCGCTAAAACTGCAGAACATTTGCTTTGCGAATTTCCAGCGCTTTTCTGCAAGTGGCTTAAGTTTCTGGAAGGAGCCTTCCTAAAGCCCATCGATGTCAAAAACTTAACCCCCAGGAAACTGATAAACTTTGCTCAAAGTCTCGAAATCCTGGGCCTCGAATGGATTAAGGATTAAGGGTTATGCACAAAAGATCTGATGGGTCGAGGTGCTTGAGGGGCTGCGTGGCCTTCACGACCCTCCCTACAATCTACATCTAAGACTTCCACGAATTAAAAAGCATTGAGAAACATCTAAAATAAAGATCATAACGTCGGCGATTTAAGAAGAGAAAAAAGTTTGTTTTCTTTCGTCCTCAACCCGCTATCCACCCCGAAAAATAATTGAGAAGGACATGAACCAGAAAAATCTTTCATGTATTTTAAAACGGGATTTTAAGTGGGAAGTTATTAGTTTATTGCAAAATACCTTAATAACAATATTTTAGCCCTGTTAATGAAGTTTCTATTTCACTGGTTGTTTTTAGATATACTACTAAATTTCGCGTTGGCTGGGACCACGCGGAGTTGCCGGCGTAATCTTTGAATCCCGATTTGTCCGCAAAATTTGGGAATTTATTTAAAAACAACCAGTGAAATAGAAGCTTCATTAACAGGGCTAAAATATTGTTACTAAGGTATTTTGCGATAAACTGATAGCTTCCCACTCAAAATCCCGAATTAAATTACATTAAAAATTTTGTTTTGTTTTTCGTTTTGTGACCGTTTGTATGTAAAAATCGTTCATATAAAAGTTAAAGATATTTTATTTATGCCTCGAACAAAAGTCTTTATGACCAAGAACAACAAAGTTATAGCGTTTGTAGAAATTATCCCCCACAGCTACTTCAGGCGCCATTTTGAACAGGTTCCGCCGCTCGGATTTTTGGGGACTTTTTGGAAATGTTTGTTTTTTATACCTTTTAAAACATCAGCTTGCCCCTAATTTTTTCCAGGTATTACGCCATCTTGGAGTTATTTTACTGTGGTAAAAATGAATGCAACAGACGTAAAAAATTATAAGCATGTTATTAAAACGATCTGATTTATACTTGTTATTGTATTAAATAACCTTTCACTTGATCCCACACGAATCCTTTTTCTTCTATTTATGACAATTATAATGTTTGTTATTCTAATTAAAAATCGCCATGATAAATAGATACTAGAGCAATATTCTAAATGACGTAATAAATAAGTACCTATAACAGTTAGTAGATTCACGAGTGAAGTACGGTTGAAGGTTGGTTATTCTAAAACTGGGGTACCTACGTAAAAGTAAAAGTATTTTACTGCTGTTACTTTTGTGCAAGAGTATGTAGTTAATTATTGGGATGTTACAAATACTGACTTGTTTTTAATTACCTTCGTTAATTATAGTAAGGTAGGTACATAAAAAAAATTAGATCAAAGCATTTAAAACATGGAAGATCTACGTTAACATATTTTTTTTGGGTTTTATACCTTTGGTAATCAAATTATCGTATATATATAGTTCTCTCGAAGGAGTAGGCAGATTGAGACCTCAGTGTGAAAATCACTTCTCATCCCAAAATTTACTTTCTACTTCTTGAAAATGGCTATAAAATCGAAGCCGAAACGTCGAAATAAACAAATTTCTAGACGCGGTTCAACCCGAACTTTAAGTATTACAAGTATATATATATATATATATATATACATATATATATATATATATATATATATATATATTTATATATATATATAAAAATATTTATATATATATAAATATATATATATATATATATATATATATATATATATATATATATATATCCATCAGTTTAGAACATACGACGACGTTGTCCGATATCTAGACGCCGTTTTCTTAGATCTTCCCATAGACCCTCCTGTAGGTTTCTTAAACTCATGGCCTTCTTTATCCCCTCGTTCCATGTTATTTTTGGTATTTCTCTTTTCTTTTTGTGATTTCATTGCTTATTTTGGTAATCTATACTCCGCCATACGCTGCACATGTCCATACCAAGAGAGTTGTCTTTGTTCGATATCATTAATGATCGTATCCTTCAGTCCCATTCTTTGTCGGATGTCTTCGTTTCTCACTCTATCTGCACGGGAAATTCTTGCTACTCGTCTAAGTGCATCCATTTCTGTAGCTTCTAGCATCCTTTTATTCCTCTCGGTCATTCTTCATGTTTCTGAACCATAGAGTGGGCTACTTTTAATTATTGTGTTGTATATGTTGTATTTTCTCTGTGTGGTTATTTGTTTACTCTAGAGAATTCCATTTAGACATCCAATTGCCTTCCTTGCCTGTAATATTCTTGCTTTTATTTCTTTCTCATCTTTTCCTGTTTTATCGAATGTTATTCCTAAATATTTGTAATCTTGCTTTTATATATGCATCTACAATATCTAAGTTGTTTAGTTGTAAGTTCTGGTTTTCCGTCCCAACGCTGAGGTATCTAGTTTTTTGGATGTTCATAGTGAGACCCCATTCCTCATAAGTTTCTTTTAGTTTGCGGGTCATGTATTCGAGGTCTTCTCTGTCTCCTGCCAAAACTACCTGGTCATCTGCAAATTGTAAGCTGTATATTGTAGAATTTTCTAATGGTACTCCCATTCCTAAACATTCTTTTTCCACTTTGTGAGTGCTTCTTTAATGTATATCTTAAACAATTATGGGGATATACAACAACTTTGTCGAAAGCCTTTGGTTGTATTAAAGGGTTCTGATAGTTTCTTACCGATTTTAATCCTAGAGACAAAATAAGCGTAGAGATTTTTTACTGCTGTTATAAGTGTCTGATTTATATTAGTATCGTGCAGTGTTTCCCAAAGTAGGCACGTGGGTATATTGTCGTATGTTTTTGTAAGATCAATAAAACTAATGCCGGGGTCCCCCACCTTATTTCTTTTACACATCAACGACCTCTTGAAAACCACCACGAATCCCATTTACAGTTTCGCAGACGATAGCACACTTGTCTCAACTTTCACATCCTATCGATCACTTTCGGTGAATGATACAAATAGACTCAGACAGGAACAGGTTGATTCCATCAATAGAGATCTTAAAGCAATCGTCGAGTGGGGAACCAACAATCTTGTTCAGTTCAACGCCCAAAAAACACAAAGTGCCACGTTTTCCAAGAAAGTGAATTCCTCAAATCATCCCATCACAATGTCCGGAAATACCCTTGAACCAAGTCCCTCCATCTCGATTTTGGGAGTCACGGTGTCCAATAATATGTCTTGGCATGACCATGTTGCTAACATCGCAAAGTCGGCAAGCCAGAGGCTAGGTTTTCTGTGGAAAGCCAGAAAGTTTTTTACTCCTGATCAACTGTTGACGACGTACAAGGCTCAAATCCGACCTCTACTGGAGTATTGCTCGCACATTTGGGGTTCAGCACCAAGGTATTCTCTTCGTCTTCTACATTCCATTCAGAAAAGAGCCATTCGCTTGATAAACAGCTCAACTCTCACAGATACCCTTCACCCTCTAGAACATAGAAGAAGAGTTGCAGACCAGTCATTGCTCTACAGATATTTTCATGGCAGATGCTCCAAAAAAATAAAAACTCTTGTACCACCATTGGCCACATTCGGCCGAAGAACTCGGCACGCTGATCAGTCTCACCCATTTACTCTCAAGATTGACACTACTAGGACCAATCTTCATCAAGAATCCTTCTTTTACAGGGCTGCTACGGAATGGAATAAGCTTCCAAAATCAGTTTTTCCAGAGAACTATGACCTGCAACTTTTTAAAAAGCGTGTCCACAATCATTTTTTTTCTATAATCCCTTTCCCTTCTAATAGTCGCAGTGCGGGCCGTCCGCGGCCCACACGATAGGTCTACCCTTTTTGCGACTATTTTCATAAAAAAAAAAAAAAAAATAGCATGTGTGTTCCTAGGTTCACAGCTGATCTCTTTTGTATTATTTGTTTTATGGTAAACACGTTATCACTGCGAAATCTTCCACTTCTTAAACCACTTTGGTCTTCCTCTTCTACATATTCTGCCTCTATTAAATCTCTAAGTACTCGTCCATATAGTCTACTTATAGAGCTCGTTACCGAGATTTCCCTGTAGTTGCCGCAGTCGCTTCTATTGCCCTTCTTGAGGATTGATGAAATATAGGCGACCTTTCATTCCTTGGGAACCCATAATGTAATATGTGTTTTTAAAATTAGTTTTTCGTCTACCTCTACAAAAAATGACAATTTACGTACCAATTTCCGGACGAAAAATCAAATATTTTTGAAGGCATAGTTTTCATTCGCTGTGGTCGCTATGATACGGCACGGTGCGAGAGCGGCCATTGGGTCATTTTCGTAAATCCATGATTTAATAAAAGCATAGGCGCCTGTGAAAATAACTGCCATTTGCTGTTTTTAAATTAATTATCTCTAGATTTTACGTGTGAATGACACCGTGGTGTGAATATTAGTGTTCATAATAATCAGAAATGGATTGTGATAGTAATATAGATATTAGTAACACTACTCCGGAGCTGCGGTAATTGTCAACTACGGCCACGTTGGTTTTACTTTTTCAGAAATCACGAATTTTACACGAAAAACCATTGTAACGTGCCTATTTTTTCCCTTCTACAGTTCCATTATAATTGTGTCTCTGATACTTTTGTATTCCTCAGGTACTGGTAAATAGTGTCGCGTGCCGTATTTTGTTGTAACTTAAATATATCATTCGTTGTAAATAGTGTTGCATACCTTATTGTGATAGGATTCGATTGTTAATGGCTGTGGCATTTTTGTTTATCGCTGGAGATGGAGTGGGGGTTTTCGTTATTAGATTTTTCTTTGGTTTTTGGCCTCGATTGTTGTGTGTTGTCGGTTATATTATTGTTTGGTTTGCATTTCTGTGTGGATGGGGCTGGCTATCAATACGGACGAGGACGATTCTTGGTGTGGAGCATGGACTTGCGAATATTTGGTTTACGTCAATTCCGGCTTGATCCGGCTTGGGAAGTGCTAGTCGTTTGGTGGCAGTCTTGGGAGTGGTGTGGTGAGAATTTTTGGGATGGTGTGATATTGGCAGGTGTGCAGAACCTCTACGGTTTTACTTTCATATCTGGCTGTATTTGGGCCACCTTAATTGGATTTTGAAGAAAAACCATTTAATTTTTAACTTCTTCTATCTTACCTTCGTTATTGATATTTTGGATTTTGGTGTCGAGTTAAAATAACCGCATGCGGGATTTATTTGAGGGAAGCCATTGTTAATTAGCAGGTGCCGTTCCATAACCCAAACCGGCCACAGGAGTAGTGCATTCGTATCATCCATATCGACGATAAATTGCAGTGTTATAAAGACTTGCTTGGTGTTTTTAGCAGGAACTCCGTATTAAGGTGTTCAAGATTAAAGTTATTTTTTTTTTATATTTGATCTATAATATACGTTTACCCAAAGGTTACAAGTGAATTATTTTTGAATATTTAACGACGTGACTTATTTTTGACACCACAATTAAGTTTTGTTTTAATTTATTAATATAATACATTATTAAAAACTATTTATTGCATTAGATAATATGCCAAAACTAAACTTTGATTAAAATAATCTTAATAATTATTTATGTCCAAGTAAAAATATTTTCTTCATACTTATTTGTAAATATCCTACAATATTGATATTTTAAAGGACAACCATTGTAAAAATATTTTTAAATAAACTCGATTGTTTTCGCAGTGTAAATCTTTATGTAAATGGTAAAAACATGAGTAAATTAGCAGCCTTATGTAAACGTTTGATTTAGTATTATTAAGGAGTTGATTTGTATACGTTTTTTTTTCTGGTAACTTGGTAAAGTCTGTTACTCTTACTTTTGTTTTGGTTATTTTATAAAGTTGTAAATTTTAAATTTTTGGTTTGTTTTAGCAAGAAAATTTACCATAGCTGTTGATTTTGACTATATTTTATATAAGTTTATTATTGAACTGTGTGCTTCGATTTATTGTTAGCTGTTAATTTTGACTATATTGGTTATAATTTTATTATTGAACTGTGTACTTTGATTTATTGTAGGAGTAAAGTATCCAATATATTTTAGCTATAATTTCATTTATTTAGTTCACCATAATCTCAGTTGTTTATCGTGTGGCTCTGCTAGTGCCTATAAGACCTAGGGGTTTCCGGCTTGAACCGTCTAAGTCGGTGGCGCGGCTCACTTTTATATATTTTTTTTTTCTACCCTCTACGGCTGAGCTCGGGCATAATTTGCCAGTAGAGAGACCGCTGGCAGAGTACTCTATAGAGAACGAAAAAGACGTGGCACAATAGAACACATTTATAATATGCACCTCGGCGAAAAACTATCTAATGTCTCGCCTGCTTGCAGACTCGATAATATACAGTTTTTTTTTGTTGGTACATAAATAATTATTAAAAAATTATTGTAAGAAAGACATACAGAAAAATCTGCTGCCGCGGAGCACACAATTAATAATAATAATCACAGAATTAAATTCGAGGACTCTCAAGTCTTATGCACCACATCTGCATATTACCCGAGGCTTTATAGAGAAGCGATTGAATTACATAAACACCAGCGGAACTTTAATAATTCTGAGGAAACACATAAAATAATTAGAACATGGATACCTGTACTTAAAAATACAAGGCTGCTTCCTTACAAAAATAAGAAGAATGAATATCCGGAACGTGACCAATTTCTGAACAGCCATCAAATATGCCCCACCCACCAAAACGTATACAACCTGCGATCGCGACATACAAATGTCATAGACTGTCAGCCTTCAAAAATCAGACAATAATATCTCCAGAAGATGCCATCCACTGTAGATGGCGAAACGTCGAGTATAAATTCAGACCTACGACGGCCAAAATACCCGAAAAACCATTTACCAATAAACGATGGCCGCGAAAGCCTTTTGCAATATATTGTAGGAAGGTTTAAAAATTAAGAATTAAATTAAGAAAATAAAAACATGTAAAACATAATTTAGTAATAATCAAAAGTAAAAAAATCAAATACAACACAATTATTTAATTACAAGTATGGTAAATAAGAAAAATTAGTCATGTCAAGAGGTCAACGTAGCAAGGTTATAAAGCATTTCAATTACTTGGAAACGAGGTTAGGCAATTGGGCGGACAACATTTACATGCAGTTTACACATGACATCATTCTTTACCGCATAACGTTGATTTTATTTAAATTTTTTTAAAGGAATATCTTTAGATTGGTTCATTATAAAAACATTTTAGAATCATAGGTTGTCGTTATTATCGTTGGGAATAAACTCATATTTAGAGTTTTATTTTACCAGTAGTTTAAATTTAAAAAAAAATTGCTTTTGAAAATAATATTTTTAGCCGTTTATTTGTTACTTTAAAATTTTTTCATTGTCTCTAAATTCCAAATTGGTTTTTGGTTTTTGCTATACAGGGTCATTTATTTTAAAAACTATTTTATCTTTAAAATATAAACTACTGTACAAAGGTTAAGGAACTTTGCAGTTTAAAACCCGATCAAATTTACAATTTATATGAGACAGGTATTTTTACGGTGGCCACGAAAACTCCAAAAATAATAACTCCTAGAGAAAAGCGTAAGGTGGCAAAAGCAGAAAGAGGCACCAATTTTTCTGCAGTATGTTGCATAAATGCAAATGGGTCGTTTGTTCCACCATTTTTAATATTTCCAAATTTAAAATGCAATCATTTTTTGTGAACAGTACACCTCCCGGATTTGTTGATGTTGCACATGATAGTGGCTGGATGACTGCCAACCACTTTTTAAGTTATCAGGAGCATGTTATTCAACAAGTAAGACCTAACAAGCAAACCCCTGTTTTATTTTTAATGAATAACCGTGCAAGTCATGTCACATTAAATGCAGTCAATCTATGCCGTGAGAACCATATAATTTTACTTGGATTTCCTGCACATACAAGTCACCGTATGCAGCCACTTAATATGTCATTATTCTTCCTAGTCTAACGTCGAGAACGACGTGTAGTGATCACAAGTTAATGTCAGGTGTTGTTACTCAGAACTCTTCTTACAGTCTCTCGCCATCTCCCACGGTCAGCAGCAGTTCTAATGGCTTCCACTAGTGGACGCTCTGTTACTTTTGATACAATATCTGTCCATCTAGATGGGTAGCGTCCACGTTTCCTTTTGCCAAGGGGTTTGCCCTGGACAATCAGTCTCTCAATGTTGTCGTGACGAGTTATATGTCCGAAGAAGTTCAGTATTCTCGCTGATGTCAAGCTACTGAGACGGTTTGATGGTCCAACCTCGTTTAGCACTGACACATTGGTGCGAAGTGCCGTCCACGGTATTCTTAGCATTCTTCGCCATACCCACATTTCAAAGGCATCGACCCGACGCCTGTCGGCTGCCTTCATAACCCATGTCTCGGAAGCGTACCAGAAAATGGAGAACACTAGGATATGGACCAGTGATTTTTTTGGTATCGATGGATATATATATATATATATATATATATATATATATATATATATATATATATATATATATATATATATATATATATATATATCGATCTTTCCAAATTTTATGTAATTGGCTCATTGCTGTTCGGCCAAGTTGAATACGACGGCAGATCTCCATCTCGCAGCTGCCGGAGGAGTGGATAAGGGCACCCAGATAAACAAACTGATCTACCACTTCACAGTTGGCAATGTGATGTGGTCTGTTTGCTGTCTTATCCGATCTATCAACTATCAATACTTTAGATTTGGCATAGTTGATTTTTAGACCATACTCTTTTGATGTTCTCTCGAGTCGTTGTATCAATTCTGTGTCATTATATGGTCCCTTAAAAACCGCTTACGGTAAAGCATGCGAGGACTTTTTAAGCAGCAACCCTGGACGAGTTATTACACTTTTTCTTTTATGTGCCCTATCCGGTGCCATACCCCAAACGTTGGATATCACTCTGGCTAGAGCATTTCGATCTTCTGTATATGAGTTTTCCTACTGAACGTATATTTGTCCATTCACGAATGTTCTTCAACCATGACTGTTGCCTTCTTCCACGTCCACGGCGCCCCTCTATTTTCCCCTTCATTATATTTTGGAGTAGTTGATATTAATCTCCCCTTAGTATGTGACCAAGGTAAGCAATTTTCCAGCATTTTATGGTGGTCATTAATTGCCTATCAGTTTTAGCCCTTCTGAGGACTTCCTCATTTGTTACATGGTCTGCCCAAGGTATGCGCAGCATCCTCCTGTGCAGCCACATCTCAAATGCCTCTTGTCAGTTCATTGTACTGATCTTGAGTGTCCATGTCACCGTACCACAGTGGTCAATAGTGTATATATATATATATCATTCAGTCATACGTTGTCTTGGCTTAAAGTTATTACGCAAGCTTATTTAAAAGTGGCCAGTCTTTCAAATGCTATTAGTGGATTTAAAGCCACAGAAATAAAACCATTTAATTCTCAAATATTTTCGGATGATGATTTTAGAGCTTCTGCCACCACGGAGAGAGATATAGTTACACCAACGCCGGAAGTTAATGCCACAAACCTAAAAAAGAAAAAACCAGCAAGAAAGCCCCTGAAAGAATGGAATATACAGCAGCTATCAACCTCGACAAATATCTCTAAGGATTTAGAGTCAATCAAAATCGCCAAACAAAGAAGACGAAGGAAACCTAAACAATGAAGGAGTCGCGTGTGGGCTTCCCTCATTACCTTGAGCAGAACCAAAAGCTAGACGCACTAGAAACGCTCGTTATTTCCAGCACTCCGGTTAATGATGCTCTCGGAAAAAAAGATTGAAAACTTAAAAAAGAACAGAAAAAACGTAATAAAGGATTACAAAAGACAAATGAAACGAAAGGTAAATATTTGATAACATAATTCTTGAATATTGTACCTCACATATATTTAGGTATTCAACTTGTTAATACATACCTGAAAATTATTTTGATTTTAAATTATGTTTTTGAAGATATCTTAACAATAATTATAATAATTATTTAAATGCGTGACAAGAAGGCAAACCATTAAGATAATATAACCTTTACTTCAGCAACTGGTATCATATATCCGGTAATTGTAATAACGAGTATGTGTTAAATATCATATACCTACAATATCTGTAAAACAAGAACTAACGTACCTATAATATTGATTTTTTTAAACATAAAAATCCCACCAACAACCTTGGCGATTATTGCTGGTCAACAACCACTCAGAATCAAACTGTAGCAGTTTTGTATTTTTTTAACCAATCCATATAAGAGCACCTCGCTTAATTTATTTAACTCTCTTAATATAGGTCTACCCACGCTCTTTGATACGTTTTAATCAAACTTTAATAAAAATTTGCATACACATGATATACTTCCATTTTAATATTATTTTATTTAACATTATAAAAATAAAGCCACACCTAAACAAAGTAAGTAAAAGTAAATATTTATTTGTAAGCATTAGCATCAAAAGTGTTTCTAATAAAACAAAAATTGCATTACCTATTTATTTTCACGAAAGCTATGACAGTACTAAAGTTTAATGTAAGCAAATGGATTGTTTTTCTTCGTATTCTCTGCCGTTCAATTATTAGAGAGATTGTCGCTCCATCTCTTACGGGGTCTTTTAACTCTTCGGCGCCCTAAGGACGACTTGTCTCTAGTTATTTTGAACATTCTGTTGTCATTCATTCGATCTATGTATTCGCTTCACTCTCTCTTTCTTCCCAGTATTCATTCATTTACGTTGTTTTTTTTACATGTTCTTCTAATGTCCTCGCTTCTCTCCCTGTCAAAAAGTGTTTTTTTCAGCGATCCTGCGCACTATTCTCATTTCGGTGATTTCTAATATTCTCTTTGTGCTCGATGTATCTGGTCTAGTTTCCGCTGCGTATGTTAATATAGGTCGGATGAACGCCTTGTAGATTCGGGATTTGGTCTCGATTCCGATATATTTGTTTCGGAGGATTGTAAGCTGAGGCTCGTAATGCTTTTGCCGCTTGGTTTCTTACCTCCGCCTCGATGTCACCGTATCCTGATATTTCTATGCCTTGGTCTTTAAATTTCATCTCCTGTTGTATAATTTTATAATCCACAACTAGTTTGCATCTAATAGATGTTTTTAAGGTGGTCATGCAGTTTGTTTTTGCTGCAGATATCTTTATTTTTAGACTTTTTGTCGTTGTGCTGAATTTGAATAGTAATCTCTAGCATAGGATTTTGATGTCTTTGTTCCTTTCAGGTTACGAGTGCTTTTTATTATTTCGTCCATATCGATGTTAAACAATAAGGGGCTGAGGGAATGTCCTTATGGAATACCACTATTTACAGGAATTTCTTCGGTAGTCGTGCCATTAATTTTGGCTTGTATTTTGTTTCCCTGGTAAATATTTTTGATTGTTTTTATGATGTTATATGGGATTTGCCTGTTGTATAGAAGGTGTACCACGTCCTCCAGTTGTATTCGGTTAAACGCCTTTTCCAGGTCTTTAAAACACATAAAGGCCAGTTTGTTATACTCGATAGATTTTTCAGTAATTTATCGCAGGACAAATACCGCATCTGTACAAGATCTTCCTAATCTGATTTCTTGTTGTTAATCGCCCAATGTGGTGAGTTCATTTATTTTATTTGTTATAATCTTTGTTACTAACTTTAAGGTTGTATTTAACTTTTATGCCGCGGTAGTTTGCGAGTATCTTTTTGTCTCCTTTTTTGAACAGTGAGATTGTGGCGCCATTCTTCAGGAATTTTTTGATGTAAAAGGATTTTGCGAATTATGGCTGTTAGCTGCTGTTTTAGGCTTCTCCCGCCGTATTTAAGAAGTTCATTTGGAATACCGTCTGGGACTGGACTTTTTCTGTTCTTAAGTTTCATTAATGCCGTTTCTATATCCTTTTCTTTATTTTAGTTATTTCGTTAGTTGCGATTTCTGGGGTGTCCGGTATGCTTTCTGTATATTTTTTAATATAGTTCTTTAAGATACTGGACCCAAGTTTCCTTTGTTAAGTGGTGTCACGTGCCTATTTTCTCCCTTCTACGGTTCATTATAATTCTTACTCGTATTCCTTGTTGCATACACTAGTACACTATGCTATAACTCGAATATATCATTCGTTGTAGATACTGTTGCATAACTTTCGATAGTTTTTTGCAATTTCTGTGTGGATGGGACTGGATATCCACACGAACGAGGCACAGACTTGAGAAGATTGTGGGTTGACGTTTATTCCGCGCCATTTTTCTTGATTTCCGGGATAGGAGGGAGAGTCGTTTGGAGAGCTTCATCGAAGTCGGAGGTGTCGGTGAACGTTGTTGGGGACGGTGTTATTGTTGTGGATATTGTTGGAGTTGGTGTCAAGTTAAAATAACCGTTATCGGGATCTATTTGAGGGAAGCCATCGTTAACCAGTGCCACCCCCATAATCTAACCAGCCCCCGGAGTAGTTCAGGAGTAGCACCGGAGTAGGCCACAGGAGTAGGCCACAGGAGTACATGTGAATTCGTTTACCCAAAGGTTATCATTGATTTGTTTTTTAAATATATAACGCCTTGTCTCGTTCGACACCACCAGTAAGTTTTGTTTCAGTTTATAAGTATAGTACTTTGAGAATTCGTATATCCAAGTGATTTATTTTTAAATATATATAACGCAGTGACTCATGCTGACACCACTATCATGTTCTGTTTAGTTCATTAGTATAGTACTTTGTGGGAAACTATTTATTGCATTAGATAATATGCCAAAACTAAACTTGGATTAAAATAACCTTCTCAATAATTTTTTATGTCCAAGTGAAAACATATTTTCTTCCTACTTATTTGTAAATATCCTACAATCTTGATATTTTAAAGGACAACCATTGTAAAGATATTTTTAAATGAACTCGATTGTTTTGGCAGTGAAAATCTTTATGTAATGAGTTAATTTATATATGTCTTACCTTTTGTTGTAACTTGGTAAAGTCTGTTACTCTTACTTCTATTCTGGTTATTTTATAAAGCTGTAAATTTTACATTTTTGGTTGGTTCTAGCAAGAAAATTTTACCATAGCTGTTAACTTTACTATATTTGTTATGATGTTGCTATTGAACTGTGTACCTTAATTATCTATTGAGTGAGTAAAGTATCCAACATATTTTTGCTATAATTTTATTTATTTGGTTCACCATAATCATAGTTGTTTATCTTGTAGCCCTGCTAGTGCCTATAAGATCTAGGGGTTTCCGGCTTATACCGTCAAGCCGGTGGCGCAGCTCACTTTTATATTTTTTCTTCTACCCTCTACGGCTGAGCTCGGGCATAATTTGCCAGTAGAGAAACCGCTAGCAGAGTACTCGTTAGAGAACGAAAAAGACGTGGCAGTGGTTTGTGCTAATAAATTCTCTGGCATCTAAAGAATCTCCACATCTGTTTTTGGAGGTCATAAAAGTCATTTTCCATTTTCTCGAGAAGGATTCCCAATACTTTTTTTTTGCCTTACTAGTGTATAGGTGGCATTTCGTACCCTCTTATAATCATCATATGCTTACGGCGTTTTTGTTGTCATGTATTTTAGTTAAATGTTAACAAAGTAATTGCTTTTACATATTAAGTAGCTGAGAATCTGAAATCTAAACTAACCTATTGTGTAATAATTGGCGGCCGATGGAAAGATTTTCTCTGCTAGGGTTGGCCATATATCTCCCAGTACGGATTCCCTGATTGACGCGATGCTAGAAGAGTCACAGAGCAAAAGTGTTCGATTGCCTCGTCTTCATTCATTGCCTTTGCATAATAAAAGTGTTACCTAGCTTATAAAGATGCTTTCGTACTATCCCGGTTACTATTCCAACAAAGAAACCTTAAATTTCTGTAGTACAATTTAATCGTGAGTAGGCTTCGGATAAATAAACAGTAAAACAGTAAAATTATCCATCTAAAATATTAAAAACATGCATTAAAAAATCGTTTATTGGATTTAAGTAAAACATTTTTTAAACGTTTTCTTGGTCTATTTACAATAAATTTTCGGATTTTTAATATTACATTAAAATGACATGATGTCATAAATTGTCAAATACAGGGTGATTGATTAGTGTGATAAATCTCAGTAGCTCTGTTATCATGAGAAATACCACCGAAAGTTGGGCATAAAAATTTTAGTCAGCTTTAAGCTTCATATTTCAAATTTAGTTATAATGTTACAGGGTGTTCCATAACGCGGTGCCAGATCAAAGTTTTTTTAACTTAAAATTGAAATCCGCTTTACTTCCCCATTACAACAATATAAGGTAGAATGTTATACGGAGTATTTAAAAAATTATAACCAATGGAAACGGAAATGTTCAAATATGGGTATACACTCAGCTTCGCTGACGACCAGATCGTTATAGTACAAAATTCTAATGATATTAAGTATATGACTCGGAAACTCATTGAGAAATACGAGAAGTAGGGACTCGAAGTAAACATTGCAAAAACAGAATACCTAAGTTTGAGAGGAAGCCAGCAAAACCTTATTTTGGAAAATGGCCAAAGAATAAAAAACTGACAAAAGTACAAATACTAGGCGTAAATATTACAAACGATGGAACCTTGGACGATGCCATTAAAGATAGGAATATACAGGGAAGGCAAGCTGTGTCCCTTTGGGACCAAAAAATCACAAAAATAACAAACATCGTATATACAACAACATTGTCAAAAGCATCGTTACTCAAGGCAGCGAGATATAGCCACTCAAAGAAAGAACAAAGAAAACGTTGGAAGCGATGGAAATGGATTTTTGGAGGCGTTCGGTAGGCAGGTCGAAGCTTGAAAGAATCCGTAATGACCGAATACGACAGAGAGGAAGACCAAGGAGAAGCTGGAAAGAGGCCATAGATGAAGAAATAAGAGATAGAGGCTTGGAACCTTTGAAATGATCGAGAACAAAAGAGACTAGTTGTCGGAAGACGTCGAAGAACGTTTTAAACACGATATTTATGAGGCAGATATTTTGGTTCAATTTGAAACACGTTTTTATGATTTCAGTAAATTGGCAAATATCACATCATTTATGAGTTATCCTTCTTCGTGTAAAAACATTGAAAAATTAGCTATTGAAATAGGAAGTCAATTTAACATGGACTGATGTTCTGTTAAATATAAGTAATTGCAGATTTCAACAGATATACACCTCAAAGCCACTGCATCTGATACAAAATGCTGGTCTTTTATGTCTGAAGATAAATATCCGAATCTAAGGCAAATCGCCTTTTAACTATCGGTAATGTTTGGATCAACTTACTTGTCCGAGGTTGCATTTTCTGAAATGAAGATAATTAAGTCAAAATATCGCATTCGATTAACTAACGAACATTTGTCATCATGCTTGCGATCTCATGAAAAGTATGCTGAGGACATGCAGAGCCACGCTTCAACATCCAAAGTCACTCTTTAAAGATGAATACTAGAACTCTTTTGTTTTGTAACACCTAATAAACTCGCAATTTAGAATCATTAAGATGTTTTTCATTGATATTTTAGAGCATACCTACACTTACCTTGACTAAAAAATGCATATTGTGCGTTAAAACTTATATCTATATCACGTATGCACCCTACCTAGACGACAATCCTGCATCACACATACTTGCGGCCTCTCAGAGTCGATCGATCGTAGTCAACAATATTGAAGTAGATCGCCAGCAGTTCAAGTTTGAGCACCCCGCTGTATATCATACAACGGCATTCCCGTTATTCGTGTATGAACTAAGAAAATTTAAAAATAACAATATTTTAAAGACAATTCTCATTTGTATTTTTTACTATATGTATTGTTTAAATAAATAACAAAAAGTTATAAATACATTAAATCAAAACAAAAATGTAATGAATTATAAAAAAATGTATAAAAGGCAGTGAAAAAAATGTAAAAATGTTAAAGACTGAGGTTGAGGCTAATACTTAAAACATAAACATAAGAAATACAAGGATTAAAAATTCAATATTATTTAATCTAAAGGATACCAGACAAATTCGAAATCCTTAAGTCCAAAAGTCTTTTCTGTTTTTTCATTGGGGGTTTCGGGAGAATCCAGACCAAGATTAATAAATTTAAATTTAGGTCTGTATCCATTTTCGTCAGCAACGTAAGTGACGATCCTGCTGATACCATCTCGACCATTGACGAAGTATCCACCGATTTTAGCACCATTTTTAAGACCCTTTTCGTAGTGGCCATGAAACCCGACTGTGTATTTGAACTTGTATAGGATGTTAGTAACATCTTTTACCTAAAATGTATCGTTGTGAAAATACTTTATGTGGTAACAACAAACATTTATAATATTTCTTTGAATCAATTATCCTGCCACGTCTTTTTTTTTTGGTTCTCTAAAGAGTACTCTGCTAGTGGTCTCTCTACTGGCAAATTATGCCCGAGCTCAGCCGTAGAGGGTAGAAGAAAAAAAATGTAAAAGTGAGCCGCGCCACCGACTTAAGACGATACAAGCCGGAAACCCCTAGGTCTTGTAAGCACCAGCAGAGCCACACGATAAACAACAAACAATTATGGTGAACTAGATAAATAAAACTATACTTACAATTACTGCAATATATTAATTAAGTAAAAATGATGTTCTGATTTTTTTACAATAAATTCTGTATTTTCGTAAAGTGGTTTAAACGAATTTAATACACTTTTCTTAAAATAATATTTAAATTAATTATAACAACCTTTCAGACAATAATAAAAACCTAATGAGGTACAAAACAGAATAAAAAAAACAACAAAAAGAAAATGTTCACAATATTTAAAATTTCGAAAATAATTGGTTTTATATAGAATTCCTGATAGCAAAAGATTAACACAAAAAAAAAAGGAATACAAAATAAATGAACTTGCAACAAGAATAATATTTTAAAACCCTCACAATAACCACATAAATTATATTCAGTAATATATAAATGCAGATTCAACTTGTAGCCGGTACAAATTTAACGAAAAATAATTTGTTACTTTTAAACTATTGAAAACTTCATTGAGACGTCACTGGGAGCAGGTACAAATTTAATGAAAATAACTTGTTACTTTTAAACTATTGAAAACACTTAGATCAAGCACATAATAACTGATAAGTTGATAAAATTAAATTCAATACCATGCAACCAATTGAAAACTTCACTGAGACATCACGGTAACATCGATGATCCAAGAACCGAAACACCAAGTAGTATTATCATAACAATTTCTGCTAAAAACACCAGGCAAGTCTTTATAACACTGAAATTTATCGTCGATGTGGATGGAACGGCACGTGGTACTTCACGATGGCTTCACTTCATCAAATCCCACACGTGGTGATTTTAACTCGACCCCAATAACCAAAATATCCACCACATAGGCACGACAGAATGGTCAAGTTAAAAATTAAATGGTTTATCTTCCTTATCCAATTAAGATGGCCCAAATACAGCCAGATATGAAAGAAAAACCGTAGAAGTTCTGCTCACGTGTTAATATCAAATCGTTCCAAAAACTCTCAACCGACTTCCACCACTAACACCAAACGAATCATCACCACTCCTCGCTCCCAGACCGGATATCAGAAAAATGACCCGGGACAAGCGTCAGCCAACCTTTGCAAATCTAAGTTCCTAGTTCATAATCGCATTCGTCCGTGTTAATAGCCAGCCCATTCACACAGAAAAGCAAACCAAACAATAATATAGCTGACAACACACAACAATCGAGGCCAACGATCAAGGCGAAGTCTAATAACAGAGACACCCACTCCAATTAACAGAATGTCACAGCCATTAATGATTAAATCCTATCCGTACTAAGTATGCAACACTATATACAACAAACAAAAATACGGTATGCAAAACTATTTACGAACACCAAACTATCAGAGACGTACTTAATAATGAAACGGTAGATGGGAAAAAATAGGCACGTGACAATCCTTTAATGGTTTTGCCACTTTTCTTAACAATTTGATAGTGTACAAATTTTTTTTATTTTTATTTGTAACAGTAATTTTTAATATAATATTGAATATGATATTTTTTAAAAGGTAAATTATTAGATTTACTAACGTTAAAAAAATATTAGAGAAATGTTATTATTTCTGGTACGGTCTTACTCAATCTTTCACCCTTACACATATATATAGCAGGTGTTTTCGAAAAATCAACGAAAATAAAGAAGCCAGTCTAGTCAACGCAGGCACACCACCAATTAAGTACAGGGCGAAGGAAAGAGAAGAAAATGGAAAGAATTTAAAAAAAGATGCAGAGGAGAGAACATTCAGAGGATGGCAGATGGCAGACGGCTTGAAACAACGCAAATGAAGGATCCTGGAAGCGCAGACTCTTCCCGGATGTAAAAAGGTGGACAAAGAGGGATCACGGAGAAGTGAACTACTATCTGACTTAATTTCTGTTAGGACACCGAAGCTTTAGGGCGTACATGTGCTCCTTGATTAGAGCGAGCACTGAGGAGTGCCTGTACTTCGGGGAACATGATACAGCGGAACATACCATCTTTAATTGCACCCGATGAAAGGAATACAAAGAATGAGCACGCGCGGCTGCAGGTATAGTCCTAACAGCAAAAAACATCGTGAAGTTCATGCTGGTAGGTAAGAGAGAATGGGAGATAATTAGTCAATGGACAACGGAGATACTAAACAAAAAGGAAAAAGAGGAGCCCAAACAGGAAAAGTTTTAGTTATAAAATAATAAAAAAAAAACCTTACTCTCTTAAATAATGCGAAAGTAGTTCTAGGAAGTTGAAGAAGAGAAGGAGGAGGGGATTTGGTGGGTATACTTACATGGGAGTCCTACACAAAGCGCGTAAAGCATTTTCCCTTCTCCAAAAAAAAGGTCGGAGTGCACAGCAAAGCCTCTTATTAAAATTTAGTTTAATTTATTAATTACAGTAAATTAGCCAAATACCTTAAACATTCTTAAAATCTCAGAACAGCGACTGCTGTTTAAATACCAGCCTATACAATAAAATAGAAATAATTTTATGAATAAAATTTTCTTTTCTTGTCTAGCTCCATTTTAAAACAAGTGGACTTATATTACTTCTTTACTATTTACCATAAATATAGGATACAGAATGAACACCAAACCTATCAGCATAGCTATGCCGACGATACAGCAATATTCGCAGAAAACGAAGATGACATGCAACGGCAGCTATTCAAGTTCTACCAAGTGAGTCGACAACTTAATATGAGCATATCCATCGAAAAAACAAAAAGCATGACCATTGCTAAAGAGCCACTTAGATGCAAGCTCGTAATTAAAAATAAGCGCATATAGCAAGTGATGCAGTATAAATACCTCGGCATGAATATCTCCAGCGACCACGATCCAACAAGGGACCTTAGAGGCCAAATTAATAAAGCAACAGTAACATCAGGCTGCCTAAGAGAAATAGTAAAGGCCAACCAATACATGCGAATGAACAGTAAGATTAAAATCTACAAAGCATGCTATGCGTAGCAGAATTGAGGGTGCTGAGAGCGATAGCCAGCATCACCCGAAGGGATCCCGTAAGAAACACGGATATAAGAAAAAAATGCGGCGTACAGGACATAGTATAATGGGGAAGGCAAAGAAGACGGGAATGCTACAGTCACGTCAGAAGGATGGCTGTAGATAGACTTCGTATAGCACTTGGGGAACACCAGTGGAAAGCAGACAACTCAGTAGACCACCAAAGAGATGGAAAGACAGCTGGCAATCCATATCACAAGAATTATTGTGACGGCAAGCTCGCACTTAACAGATCATTCTGATTTCAAAGGAGTATAAGAAGAAGAAGACTATTTATCGATGATAAACTTTAAATTAAACTAATTTAAATCAGACACCAAAACTATATCAACAAATGGTTTGCCAGCAGCTGAATCACTATCAATAACATACCTATATATATATATATATATATATATATATATATATATATATATATATATATATATATATATACAGTGTAGAACAGCCAAATGAAATAAATTCGATAACGAATAAATGAGAGCGTGTTGGGAAAAACGCTTGGACACGTTGATTTGTATTTTAAGATGCGCATTTTTTTCAAAAACAATAATTATATAAGGTTTGTCATGTGACAGTGGCCGATACCAACTTTCTTATTTTAAATACAACCCCCTATATATTATTTATTTTTTGGATTCTTTAAAAAATTCTAGACATAATTCATGTGCAATGTCCCATACCTATCTTTAACTGTTTCGGAAATATTAAGTGTTTTCAGATGTATTACAAAAATTAACATTAAAAAAAGAAAATTATTTTATTTCACAAATAATATAGAAAAAAAAAACAAAAAAACATAAGTGATGTTCAAAATGTTCGCCGCGAACGTCTTGGCAACATGATAATCTGGTATAGAGTCTTCTAACGTTACTTAACATCTCAGGCGTGACTGATCTAATCGCAAGCGTGATTCGTCTTTTTAATTCATGTAAGTTGAGTGGTTTAGTTTTGTATACTATACTTTTGACATATCCCCACAAAAAGAAGTCTAATGGCGTCAGATCAGGAGATCGTGCCGGCCATTCTATTGATCCGCGCCTCTCTATCCACCGATTTGGAAAATTTTGGTTCAGGTACTGCCGGACATTGATTTGGTAATGGGGCGGTGCTCCATCTTGCTGAAACCATAGTATATTGGCAGGAACTTGTGGGTTTGCTGGATCAGGATATAAGTTTGTCAAAGTTGGCACGACATTATTTTTGAGCAGTTCTTAATATTTATCTCCATTCAAGTTGCCATCAATGAAAAAGGGACCTATGATATGATTTCCAACAATTCCTGCCCAAACATTAACTTTTTCAGGATATTGCGTATGTTCCTCTCTCATCATGCAGACAGACAACAAGTTGTTAAGGCTATGAGTTTTATACGAAAATAAACAAAATTGTTTTTGTATTTTTTTTATTTCATATCAGTAAAAAGTAACGCATTATCTCAATATTAAGAGCTAAATGGGAAATTAGTATTGAGTGTAATGTAGCGAATTTGTGAAATAAAATTTTCTTTTTTTAATGTTAATTTTTGTAATACATCTGAAAACACTTAATATTTCCAAAATAGTTGAAGATAGGTATGGGACCTTGTATATGAATTATGTCTAGAATTTTTTAAAGAATTCAAAAAATAAATAATATACAGGGGGTTGTTTTTAAAATAAGAAAGTTGGTATCGACCACTGTCACATGACACACCCTATATAATTATTTTTTTTTGAAAAAAATGCGCATCCTAAAATACAAATCGACGTGTCCAAGCGTTTTTCCCAACACGCTCTCATTTATTCGTTATCGAATTTATTCCATTTGGCTGTTCCACACTGTATACAGATGCTTCAAAAAGTGACGAGGGAGTAGAAACATCCTTCACTGTAAATAACAACCTTTTTTTATATAAATCTCCAAAATATACCACTACTTATACAGCAGAGCTTACACTTCACGCACTGAATTATATAGATAACAATAACATCAATAAATGTGTCATCATCACAGATTTCTTAAGTGCAGTCTCATCGTTAAACAACTCTACCCTCAACACCCAATTCATATTTTAATAAAATCCTTACTAAACAGGATCCAAATTAAAAACCTGCTGACCACTTTCCTGTGTTTACCTTCCCACGTTGGAATCCGCGGCAATGAAGAAATTGATATCCAAGCTAAAGACGCCATATTAAGTCCAGAAGCATTAGTGTCCACACAAGTTATCCATCTTGACCTCAAACCTAATCTAAAAAATTTAATTTTAAGTGCGTGGCAGTGCCAGTGGAACGAATCAAATTCTAAATCACTCGAAGTGAAGCAATCAGTACTACCCTGGAAACTAACCCCTCAGAAAAGAAGTCACCAAACCATCCTAACAAGACTTAGAATTGGTCACACTCGAGTTACGCATCAACACCTTCTTACAAGAGACGAAGCCCCCATGTGACACACGTGTGATTTACCCATCAGTGTAAAACATATTTTGGTAGAATGTCCGCTATTTACCTTAGACAGGCACAAAAATAATATAACAGGATCACTAAAAAACATTTTTTCCGCCAAAACTGACTTTACAAATTTACTAAAATTTCTACAAGATAACGACCTTTTGTATAAGATATAATTATAATCTTAAATTCACAATGCCAATAACCCTTACAGGTTGAGGCATTATAAAAAAAAATTATTAAAATATAAAAAAAAATTTATGAAATACTTTTTTTTAATTATAGTTGTTTTACTTATTACCTCTACTCCATTGGGTAGACCATCCACCATTCCAGGATATTTGTCTTTTATTGGAATATCTATTTGCTTTTTACCCATTACATGAATAATGTTGTTATCTACCATCACTGGGGGAAGTCTCGATATATCGTAAGGTTGCAATAATGGATTGGGTCCAAGTGTGCCTATGGGAGGAGCTACTAACTGACCAAATTTATCTAGGACGAATTAATTTTGTAAAATTACAATAATTTTTGTGTCACTTATTCGATTACTTATAACAATATTTTATACCAGCTTGTGAAACCAATGCAGAAATCAATATAACTAAAAGTTTTTACCACAAAAATATTAGTAGGTACTGATTAGCTTTTCAGTTTTAACTCCCAATCCATTTTTGGTCTTATAATAACCAATTCATTAAACTAATCGCACTAATCGTTTTAAAGTTTTTTTATTTAAATGTAAAGTAACAAACAAATATTTCTTTATTTAAGTTAAAGCACTTAATTTTTAAGAATTTCTAAATTAAAAAAATTTAGTTTTAGTGGCATTAAAAAAGTATGGAATTCTTTTTAGTTTTTTTCTTTTAATATTTAAGTTTCTAGCCAAAACTGTATGTCGTATCCGTTAATATTAAATAATGTGTATTTTTTTAGCTTTTATTTATCATAAACTTTAGGCCCGTATCTCATTAAGACGCCATGGGACGTTGCCAGCTACGTTGCTAAACAATTCGTATTGAAATGTATGGCAGCTAACTTTATAAGGTTTTTCTACGCTTTGTGTGGTCGAAACGTACTTTTAAAATATTAACCACAATGAGTTAAAATTTCATTTTAAAACATTTCGTTCTCATATTCTTAGGAAAAGGTATCAGTACTATTTTCCTAATTACTCTGCTATACGATTAGGGGGTATCAGATTCCACCTTCGTAATAAGTTTAAACTGCTATACAATTGTACAATTACATTTGTATCAATTCTTATAGTTTCTCGTGTTCGCAAAGATATTAAAACGAAAACATCGCAATCGAATTTATGTTAAGCCAACTAAAAACAAAACAGAGCCATTTGCAGGAACCTCGTCAACATTTTAAAAAAACCCTCAGACCCGTCGATTTTTTATTAAAGGGGGACACTCTTTTCCGGTATTTTTGACTTCACTTTCAACCCCAAGCAAGGGTAAGAATTACCCCAAATTTTTTAAATGACATTGGGGGTCGAATGAGATGTCTTTTAAAAGCTCTTACAATTCTCTTTACAATACTTTGAAAAAAATTATCTTTTAAAATTTCAATTATTTTAGTTGTTTACTTACTACGTAATTGATTAAATGTTTAAACTGATGACCGCCCGCTTCCATACAATAATAAAGATTTTGTTTAAAACTTTCACGTACATTCCGAAGAATTTCCGGAGTAATTCAATGGCAATCATCGTCAACGATTCTTTGACGCAAATCTTTCAATGACGCTAGTTGTGTTTTATAGATTTTACTTTTCAGATGTCCCCACAAAAAAAATCGAGGGAAGATGAATCTGGTGATCGTGGAGGCCATTCAATGATTCCTCTTCTCTCAATCCAATGCCGTGGAAAACGTTGGTCTAAATACTAACGGACAATCGTCGCATAATGCGAAGGAGCACCATGGAAGATTTTCGTCTAAGAATCGTTGACAAGTACCGTCGAATTACTCCGGAAATTCTTCGGAATGTGCGTGAACGTTTTGAAGAAAATCTTTATTTTAATAATGAAGCGGCGGTCATCAGTTCGAACATTTTATCAATTAAGTAGTAAGTAAGCAACTAAAATAATTAAAATTATAACATGTAATTTATTTCAAGTATTGGTAGAAAATGTAAAATTTAAAAACTATTGTAAAGAAAATGGTCAGAGCTTACAAAAGACATCTTATTCGACCCCTAATGCCATTTAAAAATTTTGAGGTAATTCTTACCCTCGCTTGGGGTTGAAGGTAGTGGAGTCAAAAATACCGAAAAAGAGTGTCTCCCTTTAATAAAAAACCGACGGGTCTAAGCGTTTTTCTAAAATATTGACGAGGTTCCTGCAAATGGCTCTGTTTCGTTTTCGGTTGGCCTTTCTGTAACGGTGCTGAAACGGTCGATCGTGGAAACTCACAGTAAGGATTTCTATTACTTACTTAAAAACTATTGAGGTATTAGTTCACTCAGCATAGTCGGCAAACTGTATGCAAAGATATTGATCAAAAGAGTAACGAATGAAACTGAGAAGATGATATGGGATGTGCAAGCAGGATTTAGAAGAGGAAGGAGATGTATGGATCAGGTCTTTTCCTTACGAGGTATAGTCGAAAAATTCTTGGCTAGAAGTCAGGTCTATTGCGCTTTTATAGACTTGGAAAAGGCCTATGACAGAGTGGTGAGGAGTGAATTGTGGTCTATATTGTCTATGTATGGGGTGAGTGGTAGTTTAATACGAGCACTGAAATCACTTTACGAGGATTCCACTGCTTGTGTCAGGATAAACGGAGCTTGCACGGACTGGTTTAACATCGAAAAAGGTGTGAGACAGGGATGTGTGGCTTCGCCATGGCTGTTTAACTTATACATAGACAATTGTATAAAAGATCTGAAAGAGAGTGCGTATGGATTAAAAATGAATGATTTGGTCGTCAAATGCCTTCTTTACGCCGATGATCAAGTCATATTAGCGTTATCTGAAGAGGAGTTGCAGGCGATGGTTAATGTTATGCATGATTCCCTGAAAATCAAAGGGATGAAAATAAATGTGAGCAAAATGAAAGTAATGGTTTTTGAAAGAGAAGAAAGCATGACAAACTGTGGGGTTTTGATTAAGGGAGAAAGAGTGGAAGAAGTTAATGAATTTGTGTACTTGGATTCAAAATTTACTAGAGATGGAAAGTATGACAGTGATATTGAGCGAAGGGTGTTGGCAGGAAAATAAATGAATGGGGTACTGCATAGCTTTATGAATAGCCAGAAAGTGTCAAAAAAGGCACGTCTGGCGGTGCATAGAGGTGTGTTGGTTCCTACACTTATGTATGATAGTAAATGTTGGGTTTGGCAGAAAAAGCATGAAAATAGGATTAATGCTGCGGAGATGAGTAGTCTGAGATGTATAGCCGGAGTGACTCGGTTGGATAAAGTTAAGAATAGTGAGATTAGAAAACGCTGTGGTGTAAAAGAAGATGTGGTCAGAAAGATAGATAAAGGAATGCTTAGATGGTTTGGACACGTAGAAAGGATGGATGAAGGAAGATTGACGAAACAAATTTATAAGGCGAGTGTGAATGGGCAAATCGGTAGAGGTCGACCTCGGAGAACATATCTCGATCAACATTGTTTTAAAGAAAGGCCAGATCAAGAGTACCAACAACCGAAGAGCATGTACGAGAGCACTGATGAAAGTAGAGGAAGCAAAAGATGTGTGTACGAACCGTAGCAAGTGGAAGGAAGTGGTCTCTGCCTACCCCTATGGGAAAAAGGCGTGATTTTATGTATGTATGTATGTATTACTTACATTGAAGCATTATTTTATGGTAAGTCCCTTTTTATAAAGCAAGTGACATTATTTTTAGTCGATGAGTTAATCAGAATTTGTTACTTAAAATATTAGTAATTCTTGAATTTACAATCCTTAAGAATTATATCTATATATATATATGTATATATATATATATATATATATATATATATATATATATGTTTATGTTCATTTTTAACCACGCTCTTTCTAGCGTTCAATATGAATTGTTTAACTACGTAACTGACGACATCACCATGGCGTCTACGTTGATGTACTTACGGGTCTTTTATATTAAGTCTTTGAAAATAATTAAGTCTAGTTTTTTTTTAATAACCGGTAATACATTTTAAATACAAATACATACCCTGTGAATATATATTTTCATTAAACTTCTCGGGCATTATTTTAACATTATCTGGTTCAGCAAAATTGACACTACCAATCACACCATTTTTATTTTGTTCAATATGTTCTACAAAAACTTTTTCCTCCAAGGTTTTTTTGCCACTTTTAGTTTGAATTGTGGCACTAAGTATGGCTTGAATACCTGTGGGTGTTTCGATTGAATATTGATTTGGAAAGTTAGAGTTATAAACTTCGCTCGGTTGATTGTTTACTCCGTCTTTACTAGTAAATCCAATAATACCAGAATGTTTTAAACCCACATCAGCTGGACTCATAAATAATCTTTGTTGGGGCTTTTCAGCATTCTGCGCGTTGAAGAACGGCCGAGGTAATTTATCTCCAGTGGTTGAAACAATGTTAGCGTTATGACCTGATGGTAATAATTTAACATCTGGCGGACGATCAGCAAATCTATTTTGCAAGTAAGGTTTTTCATTGCCTTGAGATACAGCGTTACCTTTATAACTCGAAACACCAGCTGTTGCAATTGGAGTTTCAATGGAAGTATCTCTGAATGTAGGGATTCGAGAAAAAAATTTTGAACCCGGCTTCGGAGTAGTTACAAGACCACATCCAGCACAGGCTGGTTTAATGGTGCTTTGGGTGGTGAAGACATAAGAAGCCTTCTCTGTACCTACAATTGGTTGCTGTGGTGATGTTTGTTCAATTCTTTCAAATTGCTGCATATTTTTTAACTGAGTTTTGGGTTTAGCTGGTTCTATTTGATTTGGTAGATTTGCTTTCTTGAGATATTTTGAAGCTTCAGGAGAGATTGGACCAAGAGCTGGGGATCCATCTAGAGCTACAACATACATTTTTAATTTAAATGTTAAAATATATAATATAATTTTTTAAACTTACGTGCGCTTATTCGGATGTTTCTCATGCTTAAAATTTTAAAATTTCCATTTTCGTCAGTTGCATATACAGTAACGTGGTACACACCATCGGCAGTAATAAAACCAAATTCTCCCTGGATAATTCCATTTTGGTCTGTAAAAAAAATTTAAATAATAAATAGGTAGCAAAATTTACAATAATCTATTAAATTAACGGAACAATTTTTTAACAAACATTGCAATACTTTACTTATTTTAAATGTTAAAACTCTTTATAAAAGCTTGTCCAACCATTTTTAGCACAATAATTATTAAAAGATATCAAAATACAATATTTACCTAAGAGTAAGTAATTAAATTTAAAAAAAAATCAGGTATAAAAAAAAGACAATTTGTAAATTTTTATTTTAATATTTTTTCTGCAGCCATCTCGAAAATAAAATTTTTCTGCAGCCGTCTCAAAAAAACAAAATTTTCGGTATGATTTATTAAATCGAAAATACCACTTTACACAAATCGTACCGAAAATATCTATTTTCGGCACGATTTGTGAGGCTGAAATAATCCCACATAAGAAAAGTGAATCTGCTAAAAAAGCTACTCACGAATATGGAGTAATGATAAAAATGTGCATATTATAAATGAACAAGTGATTCTTGCATATTTAATGAAAAAATTTAAAATATTAAAGCCAACAAGCCCCTGGAGCAATTACTCGATGCCTAAGTCCACAATTAATCTTAAAAATAATAAGATAGATAAAGGAATGCTTAGATTGTTTGGACACGTAGAAAGGATGGATGAAGGAAGATTAACGAAACAAATTTATAAGGCGAGTGTGAATGGACAAGTCGGTAGAGGTCGACCTCGGAGAACATATCTCGATCAGATCAACATTGTTTTGAAGAAAGGCCAGGTCAAGAGTACCAACAACCAACGAGCATGTATGAGAGCACTGATGAAAGTAGAGGAAGCAAAAGATGTGTGTAAGAACCGTAGCAAGTGGAAGGAAGTGGTCTCTGCCTACCCCTATGAGAAAAAGGCGTGACTTTATTTATGTATGTATGTGTGTATCTAATTTAAGCGTAAGTTATTACAAAAAGATCCCAAGGAAACAAAGCTTTGCAAGTTTGAGCAGAAGAGAAATCTTGGACATGATAAAACTGTAGGACGAAAACACACCGTCTGGCTTGCAGAAGAAACTCTATCATATTGCTTCATATGAACTGGCATGGTGTGGTGAAGAAGGTAATCAATGTTTAGAGCATTATTTCAAAAACGAAACAAAAAAAGCGGGGTTGACCACCACAAGAATAGAGTATAACCCTATATTTTCCAAAACGGCTCACGGGGGATCACAAAGATGTGCGGACAGTAAATGGTTAATACTAAATACCAAAGACCCTAATATTTGTCCTGTGTGATTGCCCAAGAAATTACTCAGCAAGCAAAATGCAAATATCAAAACTGACAGGTTTTTTAACAGTTAATATTGCTTAGGATAAACCATATTTTTCAGGATGGTACAAAAATATGCCGATTAGGGTGAACATAATGTCTTAGTGAATAAAAGAATCTGCAGAGATGATTGAACTCGATACTAAAAAAAAAAAAAATTACCAACCATTCCACACGATCGACTAGAGTGTCTCACCTTGCCAAAGCAGGTATCAATGAGCATGAAATTATAAAAATCACAGGACACAGCTCATCTAATTCATTGAAACCTTACCCGCAATTGGATAATGAATATTATTCAAATTTAATTAATAATCTGAAAGAGAATGGGGAAGTATCATTAACTTTCAACACATCAGAACAAAACAGTGTTAAAAAATCCCTCACCCAAGGGCACATTTATATTAATTGTATTTTATATGTTCAAAACTTTAATGCATTCTAATTTAAATAACTATTTCAGTTTATATTGAGACGAATTATTTGTTGAAATAAAAATATAAAATCTTAAAAGTGATTTTTATTGGAAAGTCAAATAATAATCTTTTAAATACCACACGAGAGTTCGATAAATTAGGCCTTTCCAGGCCTTTTCTCAAACTTGTTGTCATTTGGCAATAATAACTACCGCCCTTCGGGCTCTCGTGTCTATCGCCTGGCAACAAGTTTTCTAAAATCTGTCAAATTATTTTTAATTTATTCTCAAGAGAGAGGTATGAATCGATCTACAATTTTTTTCAAAGAAGAAACAATAATAAAAATGTGCATACCATAAATGAACTAGTGATTCTTGCATATTTAATAAAAAAATCTAAAATCTTAAAGCCATCAAGCCTCTAGAGCAGGGGTCTCCAAACTTTCCAGCCTTAGGGCCATACTGATTACTCCAGTAAGTTCCGAGGGCCAAAACCATATTATCATTGTTGCCGCTGGTAAAAAGTGAAATAGTCCACTGATGAAAAAAAAAATCCGAAAAAGTACGCAACGTTTAAAAAAGGCTGCAAATAGGACTAAAGTCCGCAAAACGGCAACACTGCATATTATTAATTTTCCTGTCATTATCTGTAATTTCTAATTGATACTGTTTCAATCACAACTACGAAGTAAATGTTTTTCACATTTTAAAACATGTGAAATATTCAGCTACACCACTGAGACTGAGTTTCCTATCGATTTTGCAATCGAAACTTTGAGTGCTTTGAAAATAAATTATGATACTCGTTTCTCGGACTTTGATGCCATTGCGAATCAAATCAAGATTTTTCAGAATCCTTTTGATACTGACATTGAAACCCTAGCCCCGAAACTTCAAATGGAAATTATTGATCTACAGTGCAGTGATATAATTAAGAACAAATATCAAAACTCATCTTTGTTGGAATTTTATAAGAGTCTTCCACTGACACAATTTGATAATTTGCATAAAATTGCTCGTGGGCTGTTTTCTGTTTTTGGTACTACTTATTTGTGTGAGAAGACCTTCTCCAAAATGAAGTACACAAAAAATGTTTATAGATCTAAATTAACTGATGAGCATCTTAAATCTCTTTTAATAATTGGTACAATTAAAATTAGTCCACAACTACAAACTATTGTCAGTGGAAAATCTCAATTACATAAATCTCATTAGTATTTCATATGTCATTATGCTTGTTATAAGTTATGTTTTTATTTAAAATGTTAGTTGGATTCATTTCAATAATTTGTTAGTTATTATATACCGAAGTTAAATTTTCTGCATATTATACATGTCTTTACTCATTACAATTCTGTGTTTCTTTATCCAACTTATCACAAAAACAATAACAATAAGCCTACAACAATGTTATAAGTAGTTAGCCCATGACCATATCAATGTAGATGTCATATTAATAATTATTCAACATAAAATTAGAATACTTCAGTAAACTAAATTTAATTTGCTATAAAAAATATGTTCTCTAAAAGGAGTTTTCAAGTATGCTAGCTCTCCGCGGGCCGGACGAAATCTGTTCGCGGGCCGGATGTGGCCCTCGGGCCGTAGTTTGGAGACCCCTGCTCTAGAGCAATAACTCGATGCCCCACAATAAATATTAAAAATAAAATAGATATATGCCGCTATCCCAAAGTTATTGCTTTTCTTTAAAGAAAACCCATGGGCTATAAACCAAAAAAATCGAAAGTATTGAATAAAAAAGAAATAGATCACATCTTATCAGCAACTGGAGATAATATCTACCTAATAAAATTCTATCTGATTCCTCTTCTTTATTTTTTTTTTAATTTCCCAATTAATTTAAAATCTATTCACATCAGAACAATAGGTAAATATTTTGGTTATCAGATAAATAGAGATGCAGGAAAATAACCCAGTAGTTATTTCCTATTGAATCTTAATTACAAACGCAACTACTAAAAACTAGGGACAAAAAAATATTAATATGCTAAAATAAGTTAAATAAAAGTATTAAAAGTTATTATAAAAAGTCTATTGACTAAATCGTGTAGAGTAAATCGTTTGAGTCTACGTCTTATAATACGTTGCGACACTAGATTTTTTGCAAGACTGTTTGGGTGCGTTTTAAGCCTGTTAGTATAGTTTTCACTTAACTTTTTAATTTAATTTTTAACTGGGTTCACATTCAGATCTCGAGCGATAGCACTATAAGGCACAAACCATGGAGCATTGGTGATTATTCTAAGTGATTTTGCTTGGAACCTTTCGATTATTCCTATATTCGAATTTGATGCCGAACCCCAGAGTTGAGCTCCGTATGTCCAGACTGGTTTGAGGATAACTTTGTATATCAAGACCTTGTTCTCAATAGATAGCTTGGAGTGACGTCCTATAAACCAGTAGAGTTTGTGCAGCTTAATACCGAGTTGTTTCCTTTTTGCGAAGATGTGATTTTTCCACGTTAGTCTTCGGTCCAAATGTATCCCTAAGTATTTTACGACGTCTCGTTGTCTCCTTGCCATTTAGTCTGACCGGTGGGCAAATTCCTCGTCTATTCGTGAAAGTTATATGTACCGATTTTGTTTCGTTGACTTTTATTCTCCACGATTTTAACCATACTTGTAGACTGAAGGTTGGATTGTAAAAGTTGAGAAGCTATTTGGGGGTCCTCGTGCGAAGTCCTCGTCCTCGTCAGCAAAGGTGGCCGTTACGGCGTTGCAGAAAATAATATTTCTTTGTACAGAAAATATTTGTCATTACGTCAAGCAAACCAAATCGTGGATCATTTGTTTATTAACCGACTTCAAAAAAGGAGGTTCTCAATTCGATCGTATTTTTTTCGTGTTTGTTACCTCAGAACTTTCGACTGGTTTAACCGATTTTGATAATTCTTTTTTTAATTCAAAGCTGGTGCTTCCTGTGTGATCTTATTTTAATTTGGTTTAGTTCTGACAATGGCATCCATGAGAAAACTTTTAAAGTCGGTTATTTTTCTTAAAGAATTAATGTAAAAACAGAAAATGTACTATACAACCCATTCGTATTTACAATTTTTAAAAAATCGCCTGTACAATTGCTAAATTTCTTAAATTACCGAATCCCAAAGAATACATCGGGCACTGTTTACGCAGGAGCTCAACCATTTTACTCGCTGAAAGTGGTGGTAGCATAATTAACTTGAAGAGAGACGAAGGATGAAAATCAACCAAAGTAGCAGAAAGATATGTGAAAAATTCTTAAAGAAACAAAATTCACATAGCTACATAGATTAAAAAGGGCCGTAATGTAATTAATATCCCGAAAACTAGTACATTTGCTGATGCGACTAATTTAAGTCCAACAATGCAACTTCTGTTAATATCCCCAATAATATTAACATAAGTAATTGTCAAAGGTACAGTAGCTTGGCGACTAGCCTCTAAAATAACAAATATTCGGCTTAATATACTTCACATTCGTAAACTTCTTCCTCCGATTGTACTTAAGACTCACGATTACTAAAAATTTCGTCGTCGCCGATCGGATCGTTATTCGAATGTTTTCGTTGTGCGCAGATTTTGTGATCTCTCGCCCGCCAAGCTACTTCTGTTGCACTGTAATTGTCTTATTAATAATCATGATTAATGTAGGTATTTGTAAAATTAATGATTATAAGTAATTGTAAGAAAGTTCATACGTTATTATCCATCGATATCCTTTTTAATATACAAAACAGCTACAGAAAAAATATTGTTCGTAAAACGATTCAAAAGTGATTTTACAAGACTCGCAGGATTCCGGAACGCCTACGGCTCGTTTTGGTAAGTACCTAATCATCCCGTAAAATATTATTTTTGGAACTTGTTAGGTATATTATTATTTTTTTTGTATCTTGTTGAATATAATTGGATTTATTTGTATTGTCATAAAGAGTAAAAGCTATTAACAAAATTTAAATAAACCAACTAAAATAAAGAAGTAAAGAGTCCAAATAGTGTATTGTTTACCCAATTTAATTTTTATGTATTTAAAAAATTGGTTGTCTCTAAAGTCAGTTTACAGACGATAATTTTACGTGATAACGTTATAAGAAAACATTGATGAAAAATTGCATAGGTATTTTTATGAATTGAATTATCATTATTTTGTATAATACAAAAAAAGAGTTAATTCAAAATTACAATTTTTTTGCCACAATTGTTGTAATAAAGAATGGAAACCAAATGAACTTTTTACTTCAATTTATAAACAGTTTACGTGTAGGTTATGTGCTGCCGCATCGGCCGATGGAGTGAAAGAGAGATAAATGCATCACGAGCCGAACGAACGCTTGGGCCGATCGTGCACTCTCGCTTGCACGCTCGGCTTAGGCGGAACGTGACAATGAGTCATGCGTTTTCGTTATCACGTCAAAAAATTCGACTACAATTACATTTTTTATACCTAAGGCAAATGTTTTAATTACTTAAATAAGGTAGTTTGTATGTTTGTTGTAAACTACTGAACCAATCATCATGAAATTTTGTACACATAGAGTAAAGGACATAGGACACTTTTTTTAAAAAAAGTAAATACTGTAGTCAGTTTAATATTGAATTAAGATTAGTATCCCTAAAACTAATATATCATTAAATGACAAATAGACGTCAAAATTAAAAGGTACGTTCAGAAATTGTATAAGTGTTATTTTAATTAATTTGATTGAATTTTGAAAATTTGTAAGAGCGTAAATTGGGTTAGGCTTACTTTTTTTTTTAATTTTTTGTTCAATATTTTTTTACGAAATGCCTCGCAATCCTAGATCGAACCTGTCTAAGAATTCATCACGGGCCCGGGCAGCAAAAATTGCTCGATCAGAAGAATCTTCCGTTCATGCAGAATTTTTTTGTAGTAAGATATTTTAATAAAGCATGTTTTTAATTTTTTATACTAGGTCGGTTTTCGTGATGCCCTGGGAACCAGAGAAGCCCTATTTGCCATACGAGTTTTAATCCAACGGTGCAGAGGTGTTAACTGTGATGTATACATATGCTTTATTAACTATCAGAAAGCATTTGATTGGTTCCAACTCACAAGAAATTCTCTGCCGTATAGAGAAAGCGAGAACAATATTTCTAAAAATGGCATCACTCTTTAAAAACAAAAATTTACAAATGAACAAAATAAGGCTTCTTCAATGCTACGTCTTCTCTGTGTTGCTGTATGGAGTAGAAACATGGACGTTGACGGAGGCTACCACACAAAAACTACAATCCTAGAAATTTGGCTGTACCGCAGAATTCTGAAGATTCCATGGACAGACCATGTGACCATTTAATCAGTGCTAACAAAAATGATCAAGAAGTTAGAAGTCATGGATATTGCAAAGACCAGAAAACTAGAATATCTTGGTCGGAATTCTACAACGGATTCTCCAAGGCAAGATATTGGGAAAGAGAGGACCGGGAGATGGCCGAAGAACCTGAGAACGTGGTTCTCTACTACCACGACCGGGCTAGTCCGTGCCGCAGAAAACAAGATAATAATATCCAGAATGATTGCCAACATTCTGACTGCATAGGCACTTTAAGAAGAAGATACTAGGTTGAATTTAAAAATTCTTAAATACTGATTTACTTTTTAATGATCTTTGACAGTTATTTCAGGACATTAACGAGAGCAAAGCCGCGGGTAAAAGCTAGGAAGAAAGTTATATTTGATTACAGTTTAATTGCAGTATTCCAACAATGTTAATATCTTTATTTTTTAATATATTTATTTTGTCTTAAAATACTATTACGGATAAACGATATATTTATGATATTTATTACAGTGCAACAGTAGTAGCTTGGCGGGCGAGAGATCACAAAATCTGCGCACAACGAAAACATTCGAATAACGATCCGATCGGCGACGACGAAATTTTCAGTAATCGTGAGTCTCAAGTACAATCGGAGATAGAAATTACGAATGTGAAGTATATTCAGCCGAATATTTGTTATTTTATAGGCTAGTCGCACGCCAAGCTACTTCTGTTGCACTGTACTCGCACTCATTATAAATAAGTATAAATAAAATATTTTAAAAGTAGTATTTTTAATCTTTTTAAGTTTTCACATCAAAATCTTAATTAAGAAAGTTAATGGTAACCGCCAACACATTTTTCTTTTCATTGTCAAAAAATAAAGTTTCATTCATTTTCAATTAATTATTCTTATATTGTCCATGGCATTGTCGGCGAAGTTTTGAAAGCAGCATAATACCACAAAACCTTTTTATCAAACAATATCTCACATAAAAATCAATATTAACTCTATAAGCTGAGATGAAAGGCCCTTTATAAAAGGTTTATAAAAGCTTTGTTCAAATGGAAATGTCCGTGAAGCGTGCCGAGGTTTTTCAGAGACGGTATTGTGCTAATTTTATATAAAAGGGTCTAAAAAATGTGAAAATACATAATCTATCGCAAAAAAATATAATATGGCGTACACTTGCTGAAAGTTAATTAATATAATAGTTAAGTAAACGTTACTGAAAAATTTTTTTTAACGAATTTGTTATTTTTAATTGTAAAACACACAGCATTCAACTATAAAGATGCTTCATTAGTAGAACCTTCAATAATTCGCTTAATATATGACTCTTGCAGATAAGTCACTTTGGTGGTTAGTGATGAATTACTAATTCAATAGTAATAGGAATTTCTTGACATAAAAAAGGTAAACGTAATTTTTTGGTCTGCTACAAAAAGCTATCATAAAGCAGTTGCTAATTGCCACTAGGTTTACACCACAAAACACCTTCTCCACCAGTATTTTTAAATCACTATGCCACATTTTAATAAATCGTTAAAAAGTCTTGGAATTTTTTAATCTAAAAATAAAAAATAAAAAGCATAGTAAAAAAAGGTTTTTTGCCCGAAGCATAAAATTAAGTTTTTAATTAAAAACCTTTATAATTATATGTCCAGTGCATTCATCAAATAAATTCATTGTAACTTAAATAAACAGTAGTATAAAAAATTCCAGAAACAGGTAAATTTTTGATCTTAATTAATTATTTTTTAAAAAAAATAATCCATTATACAATGGTAAATAACCTTTAAGTCATGAGTAAATGGGTGAGACTGATCAGCGTGCCGAGTTCTTCGGCCGAATGTGGCCAATAGTGGTACAAGAGTTTTTATTTCTCTGGAGCATCTGCCATGGAAATATCTGTAGAGCAATGACAGGTCTGCAACTCTTCTTCTATGTTCTAGAGGGTGAAGGGTATCTGTGAGAGTTGAGCTGTTTATCAAGCGAATGGCTCTTTTCTGAATGGAATCTAGAAGACGAAGAGAATGCCTTGGTGCTGAACCCCAAATATGCGAGCAATACTCTAGTAGAGGTCGGATTTGAGCCTTGTACGTCGTCAACAGTTGATCAGGAGTAAAAAACTTTCTGGCTTTCCACAGAAAACCTAGCCTCTGGCTTGCCGACTTTGCGATGTTAGCAACATGGTCATGCCAAGACATATTATTGGACACCGTGACTGCCAAAATCGAGATGGAGGGACTTGGTTCAAGGGTATTTCCGGACATTGTGATGGGATGATTTGAGGAATTCACTTTCTTGGAAAACGTGGCACTTTGTGTTTTTTGGGCGTTAGACTGAACAAGATTGTTGGTTCCCCACTCGACGATTGCTTTAAGATCTCTATTGATGGAATCAACCTGTTCCTGCCTGAGTCTTTTTGTATCATTCACCGAAAGTGATCGACAAGTGTGCTATCGTCTGCGAAACTGTAAATGGGGTTCGTGGTGGTTTTCAAGAGGTCGTTGATGTGTAAAAGAAAAGAAATAAGGATGGAACCCTGGGGGACCCCGGCATTAGTTTTAAACGCATCAGAAGAAATATTGTCAACTGCCACAGGTAAGGAGCGATCTTGCATGAAGCTCAAGAGCCATTGGCGCAGTTTGGTTGGAAGACCGTAGGCAGATAATTTACTTAACAATGCCTGGTGCCAAATGCGGTCAAAGGCTTTAGATATATCCAAGGCTATTGCATGGGATTCACCAAACTTTTAAATAGTGTTTGTCCAGAGCTGAGTGACATAAGCCAGCAAATCTCCAGTAGATCGAAGTTGTCGAAATCCATATTGTCTGTCATGGATTATCTCAAATTTCTCTAGATATTTAATAAGTTCTGTGTTAATCGCTTTTTCCATAACTTTGGATATGACTGAGAGCAATGCAATAGGGCGATAATTTGCAGGAATAGTCTTCTTTCCTTTTTTCGGAATCGGTTGGACTTTAGCGTTTTTTCACATGGACGGAAATATTACGACTTTCTTATTTTGACAAAAAAAAAATCAAAAATAAGCAACAATCCCCCTTTTTTCAATTTGCGGATTTCCCTTGCTGAGTTGATTCCAAAAATGTATCACAAGTTGATTCAAATTTTCATTTAAACATTGTATCTATCCATTTTCCTAGCCGCTCGACTAAACAGAAAAAGTTTAAAAGTATTTCTTGCCATTTGTTTTTTTAATTTAACGTAAAAAACTGTCATAAATATTCAATTACAATTCCGTATTGTTAATCTAATTTATTGTATCGTATTAAACGATCTGTTTGGTTAAAGTGCCTCTATCTGAAAGTGAAATTATTGAAATTTTAATAATGATTGGTGTTGGCGATAGGATGCAAACTCAATAAGAGGTACGCACAATATTTCATAAAATGCACCCATATCGTGAACGTATCTCCTAATCTATAGTAAGCAGAATAAAAAAGAACTATGCAACGAGATGTACTTTTGTCGGCATTTGACGATCTACAATATGCAGTGCGAGGATGCTTTAGAGATTTGGATAAATTCTGCAAGTTCTGTTATGATGAATAAAAAAAATAATAAACTAAATGACAATTTCATTGATAACGTTTTACTTTCGGATAAGGCGACATTTTATTTTCATGTTAACCGACAAAACACCCGATATTGATATAAAGGAAATCCAAATTTATAACGCATTGTGAGGAATACAATTATTGGCCCGCTAGATTACCTGATCTTACCTCATTAGACTTTTTATTATAGGATTATTTAAAATCTAAAGTCTACACTAACAGACCGTGACCTAAGAGCCCGAATCAGGCAGGAAATGCAGAACGTAACACCCGCTTTGCTACAGAATGTTAAAAACTAAATTATTTCCAGGTTAAGTCATTGTTTAGTGGTCAATGAAGAACAATTTAAATTTATACTGTATATTGTTCTTGGTTAGATTATAAGTTGTCATAAATCACTTTTGCATTTTTGTTCACCCCGTACCAATTTAAATCAACTTGTGATTCATTTTTGGAATGAGTTTAACAAGGGAAATCCGCAAATTGAAAAAAAAAGGTGTAGCATTTAAAAAACAGCAGTGACAGTATAAGCTCGAGATGATGATGATGAATTTATGCGTTACTTTATGGACGCTTTGTATAATGTGTCAAAACAATTTAAGTAAACTTTAAACTTTTTATTCATTTATTAATCTTAGGTAATAATAACACTTAATTTAATTTATTTCACCATTTATTAAACAACAGAACGTGTTTTCATAAAATAGTAGGAAGTTAGAGTATTATTACGATATTTTTATTTAAATATTTGCTTCTAAGCAAAAACTCCATTTACCTATTATTTTTATTTAAAAATAAAGAATCACTTCTCCAATAATTAATAAAGGACTTATCATCCAATAGCAAAAAGTAGGTACCATCTATTAATTATAGTAAATCTATTTTAAAAAACATTACTTACTTTAAAAAAGTTAGGTAGGTATCAAAAATCTTTTTTTGTTATTTAACACAAATGGTTTTTAAAATAGAAGGATGAATTCAATGATTTTTAATTTGAGATCATTTTTTTTATATATTTAACCATTTCTACGTTTTACTGTATAATACTGTATAATTTAGCAGCCATCTTAAAATGAACTAGTGAAGGTAAGAATTTGTAATGGTATATTTCAATTACATAATTGTGTTAAATCTCAAACTATATCCCTGTATTCGTTAAGATATTATAGAGAGATATTGCAATTGACTTCAATGTCACATCCAAAAGGGCAAGAGCTCATACTTGGAGCGAAACGGTCGATCGTGGAATTCCTATTTTTGCATTGGAACCAACAAGCATTCATTTTATGGTAAGTCCTTTTTTTATTATAGTTGGTTACATTCTTTCTAGTGGATCTACTATAGTTGCACCCCCTTCTCAAATATACATTCACACTTAATCTAGGTGGTTACGTGGATTGAGATTCAGAAATGCCGAAGCACGTCAACTTTTAACTCTAGAGAGGGACACTTTTTAGCGCTAATGTCATAAACGTCAGATTCACCCCCTCCCTATTGGAGATACCCCTTAAAGTTTTTCAAATGACGTTTGGTATCAAGTCATACCTCATTTAAAAGGTCTGCTAAATCTCTATTTAATCATTATTGTTTTGCCTTTGATACCAACCTTTCATTGTTATTTAATCGTTGTATAAAATTGGCTTTCTTTAAACTTATCATATTTCCTCATATTATCTTTACAATTAAAAGTCATAGTTACAGTGACACAAACAAAAACAATATTGACAATTAAAAAAGTCATGATAATTACAATAACAGAAATCAGTTTTGTGGTCTTTATTAGTAAATTGAGCAAGGCGCTCAGAATCTTGGCGAGTACTTAAAGCACTTAGAAGAAACAACAGAGAAAAAGTTCGAATATCATATATCAAAGAACAGGAGTGGGAACTATATTACAAAGATCTACTCACGGAGACTAGGCCCCAATTTATGAGAAATGAAGAAATATCAGCAGATGAAAACGAACAAATTACTCTAACATTACCGGAAGTCAAACGTGCTATAAAATCTATGAAGAACAGGAAATCTAGCGGTCCAGGAGAAATACCACCGGAATTAATTAAATACGGAACTGAGAAGTTGGGGCGAATGATACACACAATGTTCCTCCGAGCACTAAATGGAGAAGAACTACCAGATAAATGGACGGAAGCCTACATAACGTCTATCCATAAAAAAGGAGAGAAAAAAAAGTGCGAAAACTACAGGGGAATCAGCGTAATAGCTTCGATGGGCCGACTATTTGGAAAAGTCGTCAAACAAAAATTAGAAGAACAGATACAAGGAAAAGTTGATGAAGATCAGGGAGGATTTACGGCTGGAAGATCATGTATGGACCATATATATACAATTCAACAACTCATAGAGAAAAAAATGGCCAAGAACAGAGAGGTACATTTTGCATTTGTGGATATCCGAAAGGCCTATGATTCTGTCCCTCGGTCTAAAATCTGGGAAGCCATGTTATGGGTATAACGCAGAGAATTATCAGAACAGTCCAAAATATGTACAAAAAAAATACCGTAAGGATTAAAGAGGGAAATAAACTATCAAATGCCTTCAAAACAACTAAGGGTCTCCTCCAAGAATGCTCAACATCACCCACACTATTCAAAATATTTCTACAACAGACACTAAGACCATGGAAGAGAAAATGTGCAGGAATGGGAATACCAATTAGAAATGATCATCTGTATACTCTATGCTTTGCCGATGATCAAGTAATCATAGCTCAAGATGAGGAGGATTTAGGTTTTATGATGCGGAAACTAGAGGAGGAATATGGGAAAAATGGAGTGGAAATCAACCTCGAAATGACCCAATATATGTCAACGGCACAAGAAAGGATATATCACCTAGAAATAGATGATAACCGACAGATCTCAGGAACAGACAAATTTAAGTACCTAGGGTTTATAATATCAAAAAGTGGAACAACAGAGGAAGAAATAAAAAATAGACTAGGTCAAACTAGGGCATGTATTAATCAATTAAACCCAATATTATGGGACCGCCACATAACCAAGACTAATAAAACGAGAATATTCAATTCAATAGTTCGCAGCATAATGACTTATGGAGCTGAAATGTGGGTGATCAACAAAAAAAACAAAGGGAAGATTGTAGCCACAGAAATGGACTTTTGGAGAAGGAGTTGTGGAGTGAACAGATTAGATCGAATAAGAAATGAGGAGATCAGGAGAAGAATGGAGGTAAAAAAAGACATACTAGAACACATAGAGGAAAAGAAACTAACGTGGTACGGACATGTTAGAAGAACTCCGGAGGATCGCTGGATACACCTAGTAACTGAGTGGAGTCCATTAGGCAGACGAAAGAGAGGTCGACCAAGGCGATCATGAAGAGATGCAGTGGATGAGGCGATGGAATTAAGAAACCTGCAGGACGGAGACTGGCAGGACAAGGACAACTGGAGACAAGGGCTGAAAGCAGGAAGGCAGCGACAGCTGTAGATATCCTGGATTTTATATATTAGTAAATTGTCGATCATTAAGAGATATTGCTGGTATTGACAATTATTATACATTTTCTGAAAGGACCGAAATTATTTTTCTTTACAAAAAATGTGAGAAAAGTGCTAGAAAAACAGCTAGTGTATTTCATGAAAAACAAACATAAGTCGATCATAAGTTAATGTTATTCCAAACATTTTTGGAAACAGCTTCTGTCTTGAATAAGAAGCGTAAGGAAAAAAAGAGTTTTAGATGAAAACACACAAATAGAAGTAATTGGAAATTTTGCTATGGATCCAACAACATCCATCAGAAAAGTAGCAGCCTCAGCACATCTTTCCGTAGGTTCTGTACATAACTCTCTTTATATGCACAAATTTCACCTGTAGAAGATACATCTATTGAACGAACTAAATAAAGATGATCCCGATCGTACAGTTAAATTTTGTAAAATAATGACAAATAAGCTTAACTCCAACAAAATTTCAAATCATAATATTTGTTTTAGCGACAAGTCTACCTTTTTTTAAATAAATTAGCCAATCGGCTATTGGAATGATACAAATCCACATATTTTTCGTGAAGGTCATTCCCAAACTTTTAGATAGCGTTATCAAACCTTTAATTGTATGGAAAACCAACTAAATGACTGGCGAAATTTTTTTATTGATTAAATTAACTTATATTTTCAGCAAGATATGGCTCCACCACATTTTGACCTCCGTGTGAAAGATTGGTTAAACCAAAATTATCCAGGCAAGAGGATTGGTCGAAGAGGTGCTATAGAGTGGCCACCTAAATCTCCAGTATTAACACCACTCGACTTTTTTTTTGAGATTATTTAAAATCTGAGGTCTACAAAATACAACTATTTCTTGATGATTTAAGACAGCGCATTATTTAAGTTTTTAGAGATATACAAAAGGAAACATTTCAAAAAGTGCGACATTAATTTGAAAAAGGACTTTATTATTTTCTGAATGTTAATGGTAGTTACTTTGAACACATGATTAAAAAAGAGTTATTTCTTGTTAACATTTTTTTAACTTTATTTGTACATACATACATACATATAGTCACGCATTTTTCCCGTAGGGGTAGGCAGAGACCACTTCCTTCCACTTGCTATGATTTTGACACACATCTTTTGCTTCCTTTACTTTCATCAGGGGTCTCATGCATGCTCGTCAGTTGTTGGTACTCTTGACCTGGCCTTTCTTCAAAACAATGTTGATCTGATCGAGATATGTTCGCCGAGGTCAACCTCTATCGACTTGTCCATTCACAATGGCCTTATAAATTTGTTTCGTCAATCTTCCTTTATCCATCCTTTTTACGTATCCAAACCATCTAAGCATTCCTTTATCTATCTTTGTAACCACATCTTCTTTTACACCACAGCGTTCTCTTATCTCACTATTTTTTACTTTATCCAACCGAGTCACTCTGGCTATACTTCTCAAACTACTCATCATTTTATTTGTAAATTTTTTAAAATATTCTTTAATGAGACTTTCTGTCATAACATAATACGGAGGCATACGAAAAGTTTAAAAAAAGCCAATTTTAAACGACGATTAAATAACAATTAAAGGCTGGCATCAAAGGCAAAACAATATGATTAAATAGAAATTTTCCAGACCTTTTAAAAAGGTGTAACATAATACCTAACACCATTTGAAAAAATTTAAGGGGTATATCCAGTATTGAGGGGGTGACTCTGACGTTTATGACATTAGCGCTAAAAAGTGTCTCACTTAAGTTAAAAGTTAATATGTCATATTTCTGAAATATTAAGGGTGGCTCCTTTTCAAATGAACACAGTGTATATTGAAAAGACAACTGATTATTAAAAATTAGTTTACAAATCTAAATAAACAGTTTGGTAAATGTTGGCAAACCTTGTATACCACTGATAAAATTTCGATATCTGATGGTTGCTTTTTGGGTTTTGACCACGCGAAATTTTTTATATAAAATTTAGTTAAAAAAAGTTTTCTATATGCTGCCAATTTAAATAGACACTGTAAAAAATTAATTAATTTTAGTATGTTGTTTTTTAAATTACATTTACAGTAATGAGAGCATCACAATACGCTCTCAACTTTTACGTTTGTTTCTTTCATAATAAATACTACTAATGTCAAACTGTGATGTAAATGCACCTGATGGTAGCTTTTTACCCATGATGGGCATTTAAACTAAACGTTTAACTGGTTTGTGTAATGAATTTACCGAACACCGTCTTTTATTATAGACTAATGAGTAATGACTGTAACTAATTGTGTAATTACATATTTTTGGTTCATGTAAAATTAAGCAGCACAGTATTGCAACACAAAAAATGTTATTTAATTAATTTTGCCGTGATCCGCCCCTGCGTTTTTTTCCGCTTCCCCATTGTTCGGGTTATGCTGTATAATTTGAAGTAGGTGGCATCGAAGGTTGAAGGAATAACAATGAATTGAAAACTACGCTTCCTAAATAACGTTTCTTTGTTTCATTTGTTTTTTATTCATAATGTGTTTTGATCTCACGAAATACAAAAATTCAGTAATAATGGTAACACACATTTCCTTTTAATGATTATTAACATTAAAAATCACAAACTTTGTTGACTCAGATCTGATATATTTTTTTAAATTTTGGTCTCCAAATCCAAATATAAAGCCAGTTTGAATGTACCACAAATTTTAAACAACAAAATACCATTTTTTTGTTCTTACATACATACATAAAGTCACGCCTTTTTCCCATAGGGGTAGGCAGAGACCAATTCCTTCCACTTGCTACGGTTCTTACACACATCTTTTGCTTCCTCTACTTTCATTAGTGCTCTCATACAAGCTCTTCGGTTGTTGGTACTCTTGACCTGGCCTTTCTTCAAAACAATGTTGATCTGATCGAGATATGTTCTCCGAGGTCGACCTCTACCGACTTGTCCATTCACACTCGCATTATAAATTTGTTTCGTCAATCTTCCTTCATCCATCCTTTTTACGTGTCCAAACCATCTAAGCATTCCTTTATCTATCTTTGTAACCACATCTTCTTTTACATCACAGCGTTCTCTTATCTCACTATTCTTTACTTTATTCAACCGAGTCACTCCGGCTATACTTCTCAGACTACTCATCTCCGCAGCATTAATCCTATTTTTATGCTTCTGCCAAACCCAACATTCACTACCATACATAAGTGTAGGAACCAACACACCTCTATGCACCGCCAGACGTGCCTTTTTTAACACTTTCTGGCTATTCATAAAGCAATGCAGTGCCCCATTTATATGATTTCCTGCCAACACCCTTCGCTCAATGTCACTGTCATACTTTCCATCTCTAGTAAATTTTGAACCCAAGTACACAAATTCATTTACTTGTCCCACTCTTTCTCCCTCAATCGAAACTCCACAGTTTTCCATGCTTTCTTCTCTTTCAAGAACCATTACTTTCGTTTTGCTCACATTTATTTTCATCCCTTTGATTTTCAGGGAATCATGCATAACATTAACCAAAGCCTGCAACTCCTCTTCAGATAACGCTAATATGACTTTATCATCGGCATAAAGAAGGCATTTGACGATCAAATCATTCATTTTTAATCCATACGCACCCTCTTTCAGATCTTTTAAACAATTGTTTGAGTATAAGTTAAACAGCCATGGCGAAGCCACACATTCCTGTCTCACACCTTTTTCGATGTTAAACCAGTCCGTGCAAGCTCCGTTTATCCTGACACAAGCAGTGGAATCCTCGTAAAGTGAGTTTAGTGCTCGTATTAAACTACCACTCACCCCATACATAGACAATGTAGACCACATCAGCTGCTCAATGTACATAAAAAACAGAAATGTTTAAATTTAAAATAATGGAAGAAAACCAACCACAGTTTTAAGATCAGCATGCCCTTTTAACTTTTAAACAGCATGGAAATTTAACTTACTCAACACAAATTATGTTAAAATTTGTTCGCACCAATAAATTCAGACTTTTGTTTGCTGATTATCACTCATTCATATCATTTATTTTAAAATCGCAATGACAAGCATAATTATTATTAAAAAAATTATTTTAGCTTCACAATGTAATTTATTTGACAATTATAAAAATATTATGCGTTGGACATTTCGCTGAAAGATCCTCAGCAATATTGTACATATTAAGTACAACCAATTTCAAATAAAATATGCAATGTGTTTGCATGGGTGTAACATAATAATTCAATTATAATAAAATAACAAATTTAGGGGCGTGCCGACGGGGGACCTCCCATAACTAAAATATATTATAGCTAGCACTCTCAGATAGCCTAAAACTGCACCATTTAAAAGGTTTGTTTTCAAAATTTCCTGGGGCCCTCAGAGCAAAATCCTGTGCACGCCACTAAACAAATTAACATTTGATAGAAAATATTGAGACCTCTGTTGACTAAATAATAATAATCTAAGTAAAAACCTTCAAATCATTCCTGTTTTGCTTTATAGATTTAATACTAGATGTCACCAGTAAAGAAATTTGTTTTTGACGCCATATTATAAAAAATTTATTTTATTTTTGTATTTTTTTGGACAAATATATGCACATACAAGTTTATTTCTGTTGTAGATTACTCTAAATAATAATTTTCTAGTAGATTTAAAATCGCTGGATAGGTTGCAAAGTCTTTATCAACCCATGTCTTGGACAAAATCACATGAGAGAGTAATTCTTTACTGGTAACCTTATATTATGACAGTGAATACTTGACTTTATAAGGCTATTACTAAAGTCTGGTATTGAAACGAAAATAAATTTATAGTTTAACAAAAACCAATTTCCCTAGCAAATAAACAATTTTTTTAGAATTGTATTTTTTAAAACAGAACTTATACCCTATTTACCTTTTTTTTCGTGCCTATGTTGTTGTCCATCAATAGTAAATCCAAATTCGTAGGGTCTGCCTTCGTCACTGTCTTTCTGTCCAAAACTTACGTTCAAAGTAATCAATATGGATAGGAAAATCTTAAACAGATAGTACAATTAGTTTGTTGTTTATGTAAAAATATGTCAATGCATTTTTATGACAAGGTTATAATTTTTTTATTTATTTTAAATATACAGGATCGAGCAATAAGAGCAAAAAGTTATTATTTTGTGACAATAGGAGAAATAAAAATATGTTAAACATGCATATATACATATAGTCACGCCTTTTTCCTGTAGAAGAAGGCAAAGACCATTTCCTTCCATTTGCTACGGTTCTTACACACATCTTTCCCTTCTTCTACTTTTATTAGTGCTCTCATACATGCTCGTCGGTTGTTGGTACCATTGATCTGACCCTTCTTCAAAACAATGTCGGTCTGATCGCCGAGGTCGACCTCTTCCGACTTACTCGAGCTCCATTGACCTGGACCCGGACATGATAAATACCGAAAAATGTTCGCTAAAATTAACTACAAACGATTCAGACAAATGCAGTGAACTTTATTTTTTTGTTATTTTAATAGTAACTAAGGAAATTTAAAAGAAGAACGTTCCAACAACTTAATAAGAATGAAAACTTTATAATAACAATAATAATAACTTTTAATATTATTAAATTTGTTTAAAACTGTGCCCAAGTGATTTATTGTAAAAGATTAATGACTACTATTCATGATTTTAACACAATATTACATTTGCAATACTTATTAAAGACTGCACCTGTGGTTAGGCGAATCTAAATTTTCCGATTAAAATTTGAGGTATTGTTCAAATACACTTATCCTTTCAAAAACATACCTCCTTCTAGGAGCAATTATGTTTGAATTCTAACTTTTACATGCTAAGAATAAATCACAATTATATTTGTTACAAAAAACCAGAAAAACACCGGCAAGCTAATAACAAATGTTTTAAATAACAGCTGACAGCATTCATTATTGTATTATTCATAAAATCATTCGATTGTAATATTTCGATTACACGCGCCAACCTTTAAACTTTCAAACCTTGCATCGCGATTGGTCGTTTGCGATAACATTGAAAATAGTTGGCATATTTTCCGCGGCTTTTGTTTGCTTCTGTGAACTGTGCATAATTTATTGTTACTGCTTTGTCTTGTTTTCGAGAGTATAGGATTATACTCAATACCTACAGTTTCTTTTCCATTATTTTTAATTTCAGATACAAAATAAGTAGTTTTGCAGTAAGCTGCTTCTCATTCGCGCCAAGCCAATGCAAACGCCAAAATGTGATATAATTTCTTTTGTAGTCCTTCCGGTTAATTTTCGTCATATAATCTGGCCATTACAAATACTTTAGTTTTATTAAGAGCTGATACACTAGATTTTCTCTTTTTGGGTTGTGCTTGTAAGATTTTACGTTTAGCATTACGTGCAGCTCGTGATGAATTAAACTAAACATCGGAGAAAGGATCAAATACAATATTGAATTTGTTATATTTACTTTGTAGCATTTTAGCAGTGGTGTTCCAAATTGTTTTAACTAACGCTTCTTTGTAGTCTTCTTCGTTACTTTTTCGCATATTAAATGCCCAATCTTGCAATATTACATTCAATTTCTCGATGGAAGTATCAGAAAAATTTCGTCAGATTGATGATTGCGTCGCAACTGTCAAACTATTTATTTTGGCAACTATTGTAACTTCCTTTTTTTTCCCTTCTACAGTTGCATTATAATTGTGTCTCTGATAGTTTTGTATTCCTTAGGTACTCGTAAATAGTGTCGCGTGCCGTATTTTGTTGTAACTTAAATATATCATTCGTTGTAAATAGTGTTGCATACCTTGTTGTGATAGGATTCGATTGTTAATGATTGTGGCATTTTTGTTAATCGCTGGAGATTGAGTGGGGGTTTTCGTTATTAGATTTTGCTTTGGTTTTTGGCCTCGATTGTGGTGTGTTGTCGGTTATATTATTGTTTGGTTTGCATTTCTGTGTGGATGGGGCTGGCTATCAACACGGGCGAGCGCGATTCTTGGTGTGGAGCATGGACTTGCGAATATTGTTGGTTCCGTGTCATTTTCTTGATATCCGGCTTGGGAAGTATATAGTCGTGTGGTGACAGTCTTGGGAGTAGTGTGGTGAGAATTTTTGGGACGGTGTGATATTAACAAGTGTGCGGAGCCTCTACGGTTTTCTTTTCATATCTGGCTGTATTTGGGCCATCTTGATTCGATTTTGAAGAAAAACCATTTAATTTTTAACTTGACCATTCTATCTTACCTTCGTTGTTGATATTTTGGATTCTGGTGTCGAGTTAAAATAACCGCATGCGGGATTTATTTGAGGGAAGCCATTGTTAATTAGCAGATGCCGTTCCATAACCCAAACCGGCCACAGGAGTAGTGCATTCGTATCATCCATATCGACGATAAATTGCAGTGTTATAAAGACTTGCTTGGTGTTTTTAGCAGGAACTCCGTATTAAGGTGTTGAAGATTAAAGTTATTCAATTTTTTTTTATATTTGATCTACAATATACGTTTACCCAAAGGTTACAAGTGAGTTATTTTTAAATATTTAACGACGTGACTTATTTTTGACACCACAGTTAAGTTTTTTTTAATTTATTAATATAATACATTATTAAAAACTATTTATTGCATTAGATAATATGCCAAAACTGAGAACTTTGATTTATTGTTAGCTGCTAATTTTGACTATATTTGTTATAATGTTATTATTGAACTGAGTACTTTGATTTATTGTTGGCTGTTGATTTTGACTATATTTGTTATAAGTTTATTATTGAACTGTGTACTTTGATTTATTGTAGGAGTAAAGTATCCAATATATTTTAGCTATATTTTCATTTATTTGGTTCACCATAATCTTAGTTGTTTATCGTGTGGCTCTGCTAGTGCCTATAAGACCTAGGGGTTTCCGGCTTGAACCGTCTAAGTCGGTGGCGCGGCTCACTTTTATATATTTTTTTCTTTTACCCTCTACGGCTGAGCTCGGGCATAATTTGCCAGTAGAGAGACCGCTGGCAGAGTACTCTATAGAAAACGAAAAGACGTGGCACTATACTGCGATACTAGTGCATTTTTGCTGTAAAAGTTGAAGCTAACTTTTGCCACTGTCAAAGTGACAATTGCACTGTGACATATGTGATTTTTAAATATGAATTGAATTGTCATAGATATGAAGAAAATAAAAATTCAACATTATTAAAATTTTCACATACTAATGCAAAAGTTTTGTATAAATGTATACATTAAACTACAAACCTTTTGGAGTATATTTACGTATTTTCATCGAATTTTCATTCTTATTTAGTTGTTGGAACGTCCTTTTTTAAATTTCCTTAGTTAGATACTATTAAAACTACAAAATAATAAAATTCACTATATTCCTCTGAATCATTTGTAGTTTATTTTAGCAAAAAAATGGTTATTTTTTTTATATCGGGGTCTGGTTTGATAACGCTTCATACTCGCCTTTTAAAACTGTTTCGTCAATCTTCCTTCATCCATCCTTTCTACGTGTCCAAATCATCTAAGCATTCCCTTATCTATTTTTGTAACCACATCTTCTTTACACCAAAGCGTTCCCTTATCTCAACATTCTTCAATTGATCCAACCGAGTCACTCCGGTTATACAATTCTCAGACTACTCATCTCCGCAGTATTAATCTTATTTTTATGCTTCTTTTGCCAAATCCAACATTCACTCGCATACATAAGTATAGGGACCAGCACTACTCTGTGCAGTGCTTGAACATACAATTTTAAATAAAAGATCCGATATTTTGTCATTAACATAAAACAAAACAAAAAAAATGGGGCAAAGAAATTTTTTCATAGTTAAAAAAACCTAGTTAAAAACTAACTTTAAGCATCTGCCTAATAATATAGGTTACATATTGAGGAAAAATAATTTATTGAATAGAGACTTAAAAATTATGTACTAAATATAAATATGTCTTCTTCTTCTTCTTTTGGCTCATAACCCTTGGTGGGTTTTGGCTTGCTCAACTATGTTCCTCCATCTGGTTCTATCTACCGCTATTTTCCTCCAGTTTCCTATTCTCAGAGTTTTTAAGTTTTCCTCTACATCTTCTATCCACTTTTTCTTGGGTCGCCCTTTCGGTCTTGTATTTTGAGGTTTCCATTCGAGGATTTTTTTCACTATTCTCTCTTTCCCCATCCTTTGACTTTTTATGTATCTTGCTATATTCTCTCCTTCTAAAAGTGCATCAATTTCGTGATTCATTCTTATTCTCCACATACCGTTTTCATGTATTGGGCCGTATATTCTTCTGAGGATCTTTCTTTCAAATATTCTCAATTGATTTTCATCGTTGTTTGTTAGTGTCCATGTTTCACATCCATAGGTTACTACTGGTCTTTAAGTGTTTTATAAATTGTGATCTTAGACTTTCTGTTTAGTATACTGCTCCTTCTTCTTCTTTAGGTGCCCTGTCCTCCTCGGACGTTGGCAATCATCAGCGCTATCTGAACCTTGTCTACAGCTCGGCGGAACAATGTGGTAGTGCTCACTCCATACCATTGTCTTAAGTTTTTTAGCCAGGATATCTTTCTTCTACCCGGGCCTCTTCGTCCTTCGATCTTCCCTTCTATAATAAGCTTTAAAAGTCGATACTTGTCATTTCTTAAGATGTGACCAAAATACTCCAGTTTGCGCTTTTTTAGTGTAAACAGAACTTCCAGCTGCTTGTCGAGGCGTAGAAGTACCTCGGTGTTACGCACTCTTTCTACCCAGGAGATTCTTAATAGCCTTCTGTACGTCCACATTTCAAAGGCCTCCAATTTTTTGCACATCGCATCTGTCAAAGTCCAAGCTTCCATTCCATAAAACAGTATGCTAAACACGTAACAGCGAAGCACTCGGACGCGCAGAGGCAAGCTTAAATTTCTGCTGCAAAGTACTTTACGCATTTTCAGGAACGAAGCACGAGCTTGTTCTATTCTGGCACGAATCTCCTGCATGCTGTCCCACTTCTCATTTAGTTGACACCCAAGATATTTAAAAGTTTCTACTCGCTCAATTCGTTGACCGTTAATTGTCAGGTGTCCGTCCACGTTGTTTGATTTGCTAACTGCTAGCCACTTTGTCTTTCTCACGTTCAGGCTAAGTCCGGCCTCTGAGCTTGCAGCCGTCACGCGGCTTACCAGCTCCTGCAGTCCTTCCAGTGAGTCGGCAACAAGAACCGTGTCATCCGCATACCTCAGATTGTTGATATTAATCCCATTGACAGATATCCCCTCGTCACATTCATCCAACGCCTCTTGAAATATCCTGTCGGAATACAAATTAAATAACAGTGGTGATAAAATGCATCCTTGACGAACGCCTCTCAGGATTTTGATCTCGTCGGACGAGGTGTTATCGATTCTTATTTGAGCACTTTGGTTCCAGTAAATATTGGCTATTATTCTAAGGTCTCGTTGTTCCAGTTCTATTTCTTTAAGAATGTTGATCAGTTTTTCGTGCTTTACTTTATCAAAGGCTTTTTCGTAATCGATGAAACATGCGTAAACGGTCACCGACATGTCCCGGCACCTTTGGATAAGAACCTGTATGCTAAATAGTGCCTCCCTTGTTCCAAAGCCATTGCGAAAACCAAACTGAGAGTCCCCCATCATTGTCTCGCACTTCGCATATATTCTTTTGTGTATTATTTTCAAGAAGAGTTTAAGCACATGACTCATCAGGCTAATAAGACGATAATCACCGTAGTTCTTGGCCTTCGCGTTTTTGGGGAGCGGGACAAAAGTAGATTTTAACCAATCAGAAGGTATACTGCCGTTTCGGTAAATAAGATTGAATAGCTTTACCAGCGTGTTCAGTGATTCTTCGTTTTGCAGTATTTTTAGAACTTCTATATAGACGTCATCAGGACCACTAGCTTTCCCATTTTTTGAAATTGACAGCGCATACCGAACTTCTGCCTTCATTATTTCCAAGCCTTGGCCTTGATTAAAGAATTCTTTCTGAAGTTCTGGCCGGGTATCGTGAAATAGGTGCTCGATGTAGTCGCACCATTCCGTCAGTTTTTCTGAAGTATCCAGTATCAGCCTGCCCTGTGCGTTCTGTAAAGTCGTCGCGTTTCTATTTCTGCAGATACCTGCTGCCTCTTTTATCTTCTTGTGCATGTTGAAGGTATCGTGTTTTGTTTCCATTGCTTCTATCTCTTGGCATTGCTCGTAAAACCATTTCTCTTTTGCTTCTCTTATCTTGTTTTTGATTATGCGGTTTTGCGCCCGGTATTCGTTGCTCTTGCCTTTGAGTGTCCGTCTTTTTTCCATAAGATCAAGGATTTCCTCTGACATCCATGGTTTCTTCTTGTGGTTTTGTTGAGGTTTAAGTATTTTGGTGGTACTTTCTGTGATGGTATTTTTTATATTGGACCACAATTCATCAGTCTCGGCTGCCTCCGTTATGGGTATCGCATCAAGTCTGGAATTCAGTTCATGTTTCAGTTTACTTATTATATTTATGTCCTTTAGCCTTGAAACATCTGGCTTATTATGTCTGGGTCTTTGCAAACATCTTTTGAGTGTAAGTCTTGCTGCTGCAACAACTGGATTGTGGTCTGAGTTTATGTCTGCACCTGGATATGTTTTTGCATACTTTATGCAGTTTCTGTATCGCTTTTTAATAAGTATGAAGTCTATTTGATTACGAATAATTTTTTCAGGGGTATGGGCGCTAGATGTCCACGTATAGAGCCTTCTTGTTGGAAGTTTGAAAAAGGTGTTTGACACAATGAAATCTTGTTCCTGGCAGAACTGAACTAGCCGGTCTCCTCTATCGTACTGCTCCTGCAGTACATATATTTCGTCTTGTCTTTGTTCACTTGCAGGCTTCCTTTGTTTACCTGTAACTCAAGCTCTATGGCGATTTGATTCAGTGAGGCGAGGTCACGTGCAATTATTGTAATGTCGTCCGCATACCCAAGTATTTGTGTGGTTTTATTTACGATGCTTCCAAATCTATCAGTAGGTTGAAGAGCACTGCCAAAAAAGCGTCTTCTTGTCTTACCCCGACTTTCACTTTAAATTCTTCGCTGAGCTGTTGTTGTACTCTTATAGCTGCTGTAGATTCGGTCGTGGTAATTCCCACCATTTTTACTAATTTTCGGGGTATTACTAGGAGGGTTGAACTTTGTAGCATTTTCTTCCTGTGTACTTTATCGAATGCCTGCTTAAAATCTATAAAGAGATAATGCATATCTATGTTATATTCATAGCATTTCTTCTGTATTTGTCTTAAAGTAAACACATGTGGTCAGTGGTTGATCTATTCTTTTTGATTCTTTTTTTATTCTTTTTGAATCCACATTGGTATTCGCTTAGTATTTCCTCTGAGTAGGGTGTCATTCGATCATGGATCACCCCTGATAATATTTTCTATGCGGGACACTAAGTAGTGTTATTTCTCTATAGTTACTACAGTTAGTCTTATAACCTTTTTTGTGTATCGGGAGGATAATTCATAGTTTCCAGTCCTTTGACATCTCTTCTTGCTCCCAGATGTATAGTATTAGTTTGTTAATTTGTCTCCATAGTCTCTCTCCTCCGTTCTTTATTAGGTTTTCCGGTCTTTTATTATTTTCGTTACCTCTTTGTACGATGGTGGTTCTACTTCCGGCTCTGCACTATAATATATTATTTCATTTTCCACTTCTTGTTGCTGCTGTTCTCGTTCTAGTACCTCTTCAAAATATTCTTTCCATCGTCTTATTGTATCCGGCTTTTCCGTTAGGTAATATAAATATGTAAATATGTAATGTAAATATGAACATGTAATTAAATTTAAAAAATATATGTTTAGTAAAAATCAAATACAAAATAGATAAATTTAAAATATTAACTGATTAAGATCGGATCATAAAGATCCTATAAAAAAAATTATTTAATTGTGGGGCGAAAAAATTATAACATTTATTTAAATATTTATTAAAAAAAATTGTTTTTTTCTTAATTGTTTTTTTTTGTAACTAGTTCGGTTCTGCTAGCGATATATTAAATAAAATGTAAAGATCTCATTAAATTTAAATTCTTTTTTAAGGTTAAATTAGTTTAAAATGGTTTTTAAACTTTACAAAAATTAAATTAACACCTTAAAGGTACGTGTTTAAATTAACGTATTATTGTGACAGCAACTAATATTTAAATAATTACCACAACCATAGAATAGTTTACAACTGCTAGAAAAATTAGTATTTATTGTTTATTTAATTATTTTAAAGCTCTTTAAGGGTTTACTTAAACACTACTTGTTAATGGAATCATATCAAGCAACGAAACAAACAACAAATACTCAGTAATCAATCAGCGCCTACTCAATTTTTACATGTAATAATTAAAAGGTAATGTATTCTACATAGCAGATATACGAAATTAACTTAGGATAACTTGTACAAAGACATTAATTAAGTATATTTATTACATTAGATTTTTATTATCATATTTATTATTTAAGTAAGGAGAGTAAGGACTTTCAAAAGGGATTTGATAGAGTCCAACACCCAAAACTCCTGGATATACTAAAGAGAAAAAACATTAATAGCAAAAACATAAGAATAATATCCAATCTCTATTGGCACCAAACACCACGAGTCAAAGTCGGAGAAGATCTGAGTGAGGAGATTAAGATATGTCGAGGTGTAAGACAGGGATGTGTATTGTTGGCTCTCTTGTTTAATGTACATAGTGAAGGCATCTTTGAAGAAGCGCTGTCAGAGGAAACCAGTGGTATTGTCATAAACGGGGAAAGAATTAACAACTTGCGATACGCAGACGATACCGTTATCTTCACCGACAGCCTGGAAGACCTACAACATCTGGTTGAGTTAACAAGCATTTTCTGCAAGAGATATGGCCTAGATATGAGCCTAAAGGAAACCAAAGTCATGGCAACTTCAAAAAATCCAAACACAAATCACAATAGACCATCTATAAATATCCTCCTACAAATATCTTAGCACATGGGTAACTGAAACAGCAGAACACACAAAAGAAATCAAGTGTCGAACTGTAGTAGCTCGCAGCGTATATATATATATATATATATATATATATATATATATATATATATATATATATATATATATATGTGTATATATATATATATATGTACATATATGTTTAAGCGTAGTGATTCACGTAGTGATGGAAAAATGTGATGAAATATAGTTTCAGGATTTCATCCGTATATATATAAATATATATATATATATATACATATAATACTCTGCAGCCGAGATATAACATTAGAACTGAGAACCAGAATGCTAAAATGCTATATATTCTTCATTCTATTGTATGGAATGGAGGCTTGGACACTTAAATCAGAAAACATCAAGAACATAGAAGCATTAAAAATTTGGTGTTATAGGAGGAGCTGAGAATACCATGGGTTGACAAGGTTTCAAATGAGGAAGTACTTCGAGAATGAATAAAGCCAAAGAAATTAGTAACACCATAAAAAGGAGAACATTAGAATATCTAGGACATGTTCTGAGAGGAGATAGATATAATATCCTTAAGCTAATTATTCAAGGCAAAATAAAAGGCAAGAGAACGATTTGAATTTGAATCTTTTGGCTGCGCAACTTAAAGGAGCGGTTTGGTTGCACGTCCACAGAACTCTTCAGGCGGGCGATTGATAAGGTCCTAGTAGTGGTGATGATTTCCAATCTCTGATAGAAGCGGAATATTAAGAAGTAAGGATAGCTCGGGAAAAATCACCACTGGGAAGAAGAAGTACAAGAAGACATTGAAAAAGATGGAGCGACAATCTTACCATTGATTAAAGTCGCAGGCGTGCTGCGAAGAATGAACAGGCCATTTGCCTAAAATAGAGAAGGAAGAAGAAGATATTTATTATTTTATAAATTGTAATTTAATAGTAGAGATGTTTTTAATATTTGTGTAAATGTTGAATTCATATATTCAATACTTTGAAATTGACATTTAAAAGGGTGGCTATATCTTTAAGAATTAACCTTTCATTCTAATGGCATACCGTATTTTATTAAATTATAATCCTAAAAAATATATGGGGTAAATGGGGAGTTGATTCCCTCTTAAAATCCATAATAAATAAAAATAATCAAATGCGACTATTTCCAATTGGTTATCGTATACTAGTACCTATTTCGTATAAAATTATTGTTGTTAAAGCGTTTTAAGGCAATGTAAAAGATACTTAATTTATATTCTTAACTGGATCACTCTGTAACTTTTTTTGTGTGCACTTTTGCATACACAGGGTGATTCATAACTATTGTGACATAGGTTAAGGGCGGGTAATTTAAACCATAATACTCGTATGACAATGGAGATAATTCATGACAGACAGAGCTGGAAAGTTTTTTACTCATGATCAACTATTGATTCTTGATGGAGATTGGTCCTTGTAGTGTCAATCTTAAGAGTAAATGGGTGTGATTGATCAGCGTGCCGAGTTCTTCGGCCGAATGTGGCCAGTGGTGGTATAAGAGTTTTTATTTCTCTGGAGCATCTGCCATGGCAATATCTGTAAAGTAATGTCTGGTCTGCAACTCTTCTTCTATGTTCTAGTGGGTGAAGGGTATCTGTGAGAGTTAAGATGTTTATCAGCCGAATGGCCCTTTTCTGAATGGAATCTAGAAGACGAAGAGAATGCCTTGGTGCTGAACCCCAAATGTGCGAGCAATACTCCAGTAGAGGTCGGATTTGAGCCTTGTATGTCGTCAACAGTTGATCAGGAGTAAAAAACTTTCTGTCTTTCCACAGAAAACCTAGCCTCTGGCATGCCGACTTTGCGATGTTAGCAACATGGTCATGCCAAGACATATTATTAGACTCCAAAAATCGAGATGAAGGAACTTGATTCAAGGGTATTTCCGGACATTGTAATGGAATGATTTAAGGAATTCACTTTCTTGGAAAACGTGGCGCTTTGTGTTTTCTGGGCGTTGAACTGAAAAAGATCGTTGGATTCCCACTCGACGATTGCTTCAAGATCTCTATTAATGGAGTCATCTTCTTAAATATCAAGAATTGGACGAGAGTAAATTGTGTTATATCGCAATATTTTTATACAAAAAATTCGTAGTTGGTCTGTGTACCATTATTAACGGACCACCCTGTATATTAAACTTTTGAAATACTACTTTTAGAATCGTTTTATAATGTTATGCACTTGAGAATGGTACTTTATTAAAATGTATACAATTATAAATTTATTATTCTTTTGGTACGGGGTGTGTCAGATCCCACCCTGGTTATAATAAAATAATTTTTCATCTCGGTAATAAAGGGTTAAACTTTTTTTCTTTTCTCTAAGCAGCTTTTTCCTTATTTTCCGTTTTTCTCGGTATTTCACGCAATTTAAATTTTATAATGCTTGCTGAGACCAAAAGCAAAGTAGCTTTTTATCCATTTAAAACAAACTCACGTTAAACATTTATTTTAATTTATTATAATACACATGAATTTCTGTTATTTATGTTGTTTAAACTTATTTTTTTGAATAATGTTTTTTTAAAACAATTTGTAGGTATATATCATATAAACGGTATTATGTAATGATGTTTGGTAAATATTTATAAGGAAAAATTTAAATTGAATATATTTTTAAGTAATTTTAAGGTATAAAAACTTGTCACCAACTAATTTATCAGTTTGGTTGTTCTTGAGATGTGAATAAATAATAATTTTTCAAATGTGTTATTACCTCCTGCTACAGCTGAGTTTTAAATTTAAGCCCAAATTTGTTACTTTTTTTAAACTATTTAGTACAGTCTGTTTTTTTTTTAGGTTTTTGCTGCCCTTTTTAAACTTACTCATTCTACCTTACTTCCACGTACAAAATACTCGATAACTAATTTTATACTTCTTCTTCTTCTAGGTGCCATGACCGTTTAACGATCGTTAGCGATCATTCTGGCTATCATGTTTGTAATCATTATTTTGTTGGTAGCCGCTCCGAAAAAATGTATAGCGGTGAGACCAAACCACTGTCTGAGATTTTTGAGCCAGGAAATTCTTCGTCTGCTGGGGCGTCTCTTACTATTAATCTTACCCTGTATTATAAGATGTAGAATGTCATACTTTTCTGGGTGTCTTATGATATATTCGAAATATTCGAGTTTTCGTTGTTTTACAATATTGACCACTTCTGTATCTTTATGCATTCTTCTAAGCACCTTCTCGTTTGTGATCTTTTCCACCCAACTTACTCTTAGCATTCTCCTGTACAACCACATCTCGAAAGCCTGTAGACGTTTGAGCGTGGCTTCTGTTAGTGTCCAGCTCTCGACTCCGTACAAAAGAACTGGAAAGACATATGCTCTAATCATTCTCATTCGCAGTGCAATCGACAGATCGTGACTGGTAAAAAGTTTTTTCAGGCGAATAAATAATTTTTATACAGAAATAGTATATAACACACCTAGGACAGAAATAGTATATTACACACCGAGGTGGGATGAGATTCATTCCTGTCGTGAGATTAGTTAGTTAACCGAGACGCAAAGCTAAGAGTGAGGTTGGAAAATAGAGGAGTGTAATGTGACACTTCCCAACCTTCAAGTAATAACAAAAATAGCGGACATTACGGTCGCAAACATCTACAAATCACCACAAGCACCCTGGCCTGATAACGTTCTAGACACTTACCCACACCCTTCAATATACACAGGCGATTTTAACAGTCACCACACTGAATGGAAATACCGAACCACAGATGAGAACGGCGAGCGCCTTGCAAACTGGGCAGACTCACACTATCTCCACCTAATCTTTGATGCTAAAGAACGAAATACTTTTAGATCAGCTGCATGGAACACTGAAACCAATCCAGACATTTGCTTTGCCTCAGAGAATGTTCTAAAACGCCCGATTCCAATGTTAAGAAAAGTCCTAGACGACTTTCCGCACAGCCAACATCGCCCTATAGTCCTCGAAATTGGAATTAAATTTCCGATAATCCACTCTACACCCAGGCCCAGATGGAATTTTGGAAAGGCCCAATGGAATGAATTTGCTGTTCAGCTGGATAAAGTCGTCAGATGGATCCATCCAGTGAGCAGAAACTATAATAGATTCGTAAAAGCCGTGATAACAACTGCGAAAAACTATATACCTCGAGGATTCCGCAGAGAATACATACCGGGCTGGAACGCTGAGACGCAGCAGCTCTACCAGGAATTCCAGAACAATGGAGACTCTGAAATAGCCGACGAACTGCTCAACCGCCTGGACACAGAACACAGAATAAATGGAAAAAAACAACAGGCAGCAAGGACTTTAAGAGATCTAGCAGGAAAGCTTGGAGCCTTTTGAAGAAGCTGGGTAGCTCTAATCCACCAACTCGCGTACCACCGGAAGTATCAGCTGACCAAATCGCTACAAGAGTCATAACACTCTCTAAGGCCCCAAGTATAAGACAACAGAATACACATATTAAGAAACAACTGACACTCCTCCGCCATACGACAACACCCCACCCAGAATTCTCCAAACCATTCTCTGCAGAAGAGGTAGATAAGGCACTTGAAGACACCAAATCTGGCAAAGCTCCGGGATTCGACGGAATTTACCCCGAATTCCTCAAGAACTGTGGAAAACACACTCGAATGTGGCTGAGTAAATTCTACTCTGACATTTTACTGACAAGTTATATGCCAATGGAGCTTAAGAAATCAAAAATAATTGCGATTCTAAAACCAAACAAACCCAAGAACCTACCTGAAAGCTTTCGCCCAATAGCCTTGTTAAGCTCATGCTATAAGCTCCTAGAAAGGATGTTATTAAACCGACTGAGTCCTCTGATAATGGAGCACATTCCTGTTGAACAAGCTGGGTTTAGGCTCCACCGTAGCTGTGTCGACCAGGTGCTCAGCTTAACAGCACACATCGAAGCAGGGTTTCAAAAACAGCTGGAGACAACTGTAGTGTATGTCGACCTGACAGCAGCATACGACACGGTCTGGAGAGAGGGGCTCCTCTACAAGTTTCTCAACGTGATACCATGCAGCCGAACAACATCTCTACTGAACAACATGCTCTGCGATAGACCCTTCCAAATAATAACAGGAGGAAGCAGGAGCAAGATGAGACATCTCAATAATGGGCTGCCCCTGGGCTCTGTACTTGCACCTGTCCTGTTTAATCTATATATTTCCGACACCCCACAGACATCGTCAAGAAAGTTCGGATATGCCGATGACCTGGCCCTTGCATCCCAAAGTAAAACCATCGAAGAAGCTAGTAACGTACTATCAGAAGACCTGAACATGCTGGGAAAATACTTCGCCGACTGGAGGCTAATTCCAAATATGAACAAGACTGAAGCGATGTGCTTCCACCTAAACAATAAACAAGCACGAGTAGAGCCCCAAGTGTATTTCAATAATAATCCACTACGCTATAATCCTTGCCCAAAATATCTAGGGGTAACAATGCACCGAACACTTTCATACAAAACACATTTAAAGAACACCGCAGCTAAAATAAATACCAGAAACTACTTGGGGCGCGAACGCATCCACTCTTAAAACCTCAGCGCTCAGCCTTGTCTACTCAGTAGCTGAGTACTGCGCCCCAGTCTGGATAAACAGCTGCCAAGTAAAGAACATCGATACCAAACTCAACGAGACAATGAGACTAATTAGTGGCTGTCTAAAAAGCACACCTCTGCCCTGGCTCCCTGTTCTAAGCCACATTGCACCTCCCTCCATCCGTAGACAAGAGAGCCTAGTTAGGGAATATAATAAAATAATAACAAATCCCCTACTTCCAATACATAGTGACCTTCCCGAAGCCGGCCTGCAGAGATTGAAGTCTAGATCTCCCCCAATATTGCTAGCAGAAAAACTTGTTAGAGATAATTTCAATTTGACCAATCAATGGAGAGAACACTGGGAAGCCTCGAAACCAGTCCAGGATGTACATATAACTGATCCTACAGTGTCCTTACCAGATATGGAGCTGCCTCGCCACGAGTGGAAAACATTTAACAGGATAAGAACGTCTCACGGTATTTGCCGCGACTCATTCTATAAGTGGGGACTCACCGAAACACCAACCTGTAACTGCGGAAAGCCTCGCCAGACTGTCCACCATATTGCAATGGAGTGCCCCCTTACTGCATACGGAGGAGAAATGAGCGACTTCTATGAGGCCACTGACTCTGTGCTGGACTGGATCAATGGTCTAGATTTTAAAATTTAACTTCAAATCGTGCTATATTTATGTTTATACTTTATTTCTACTTTTGGATATACACTTATATGTTTTATGACGTAATGTGAATGTGTACAATTTTAACTAATTATAACTAAATCCATGTATGCCATACGCTAAATAAATAAATAAATAAATCCCAACCTTCAATGACGTTAATAATGACAGCATTACACATATGGTTGTAAATAATAGTATATTACACACCTAGCGCAGTAAAGTAAGAAATGTCTCAGAGCACATGTTTGTTGACCGAGGCAAAGCCGAGATCATCGTGCATGTATTTTGAGACATTTCTTACTTTAATGCCCTTGGTGTGTATACTATTTTTCTCGCTACTGAAGCCGAAAAGCAGCAACTTCGTTTTGCGTAGCGTGCCGAAAGTGACGCGTTCTGCACAGTAGGGAAAAAAATAGTATACACACCACGGGCATTAAAGTAAGAACACATGTATGATGATTTTGGCTTCGCATTTACTTTACTTTAATTTATTGCCCTAGGTGTGTAATACACTATTTATGCTTACATAATTAAAATCAAACAAGAAACAACTACAACAAAAAATTACCAACAAGATTGACAAATTGGTTTTACTATCATTAATATTTACGGCATAGCTTAAGTAATTAAAATAACAAAATTGGGGTCCTTTCTAATACGTCCCTGCTTTTTAAATTTATTCTCCATAGCTAATGGCTTGACCGATTTTAATCAAAATTTTAGCCAATCTTTAGATTAGCCTGAAGTTTAACCCCGCATTTTTAACCCTGTATTTTCAACCCCGAAACGTAAATCTAACTTATTTAATTGATTTGTCAAATTTAACGGTAATGATAATTATTATGATTAATTTCTTCTTCGGAATTCTTTGTACTACCTGAATATAGTCGTTTTATGTGGACGATCATAACGTAGTGCAAAAGTCATTTCTTGTAAGCACCGATCTATGTTAAAACCACGAGCGAAGTTATACCACAAAACTACCCGAATATCGTTTCGTAACCAAGATGCCGGCTTGGCGCAGCGGATAGTGTGCAAGTATGAACACGTCTCAACATGCACCAACACTCAGATTCCTGCGCCACGTGGTTGCGTCATATCGCAAAACTTTTCTAGCTCCCTTTGTATTCTATTTTGCAAATTTTTTTATTTTAATTCCCAACTACGAATTTGATTTTTTTAACAAAACTTTAATACAATATATAAAACAAGTGTGCGTCATTTATTGCCCATTCTTCAGTTACTTCGATCTTTAACAAAAGATCATATCATCAATATTTACATGATAATTTCCATAATAAAATGTCAGAAAATCTTTTATATTTATAAGGAAATATTCACATATATTATTATATATTTATGAAATAATGTTACAGAACGTCCTCACATTTCACCATTCCTTTTAGAACAGTGACATTAATTTTCTCGTCAGTAATTTTATTCCTGTATTAAGAATTATTTTTTACTTTTTAGTTTGATTAACTCTACCAGCTGTTTTTAGTCTTTTTAAACTATAATTTTTTATTCATGTTACTTATTCGAGTTTTTTGCTTCAATAAATTTTAATTTTATAAAAAGTTTTAATTGAAATTAGAGAATGTCCCATGTGTGGCACATCATAAAAAATGCATTTAGAATTAGAATTCAGGCATGTGATCATCCAAAAAAGTCTTGATTAATTTAAAATGCAATAAAACGCAACGCCTATTTAATAATAATGTGTCAATTTTTCTGTCAAATCAAAGGTGAATTAAAACGAATTTTGTAAAAAATTAGTGATTTGATATTGAGAAAGTTTGTTTAACATTGATATTAGTAAATTATTGTAGGTATTTTTTGAATACTTTCAATTTGTTATATTTAATTCGCCCTACAGGAGCATAGCTGTTGGAGTTTCATTTCCAACAAGCTATAAATTTTTTTTTGGTTCCAATTAAATTAATCTCGAGCCGTCCCTGAGCGTCTTAAACCGTTAGACCTCGAGGCAAATTCTGAGAACCGGTTTCCCTTTTATTTACAGTATCTTCCAAAAGACCATTAAAGACCGTCGATAATTCTTTCATCCAATCGATTAAACGATCGTTTTTCCACGGCGTACGAATTATTTCGGCGTTTGTTATTCTTTTAAGTTATCCAGTTAAGAAGGGTGAATTTACGTAAAAGAAGCAAATCATTAGTGGTACAAGTGCATAGTATATTTTAAAGCAACAGTAACACAGTAACAACAGTAACAAAAAAACGTAAAAACAAGGGACCTATGATTTAAACCAGTCCAATGTTATCGAAGTATATTATTATTTTCTCGTGTTTAAAAAAGAAATTACAACCCTTTTTTGTACAATAGGCCCATTAGTGTGTGGAAGTGCAATAACTTACTTAGGATAAAAAATACAAAGAAATGTTTTAAATAAAAGTTGTTGCATTTGCGCCGATACACATTACATTTTGATATTACTGGGTGTTTAACCTAAACAGGACAACATCTTTTTTTTTGGGACACCCAATATTTTTGTTTACCATCGAGTTCAGCGTAAAATTCTGCATCTAGCCCTATCTTTTTCCCATAAATTGCGATGTTGCCAAGTTGGAGCGAAAAATATGAAAATTTGACGATAATTAGTGCACTATAAATGCTGCCTAATAAACGTTATCAGTGATAAGCAACTAAACTTATTTAAAAGGTACGAAGGTAAAGGATGGCTGATATGTCTGACATTGTGCAAGAGATAATTCCAAAAAAAAAATTTAACTATAAATTTTAGTAGTAATAATCAAAATAATGAAAGTCAGATGAGTTTCCAGAGAAACTTAAATCGTAGAGCCTTTATCTTTCTTGGTTTATCAACTGCAAATGTAAATAATATATTGCCAAAATATGATTGCAGTGATTGCTGGTATCAAGATTGTGGTGTAAGTCAACACATGACATATCTTAAAAATTGGTTGAAAAATTTTTTTATACTTAAAGAACAAATTAATGTGAACTGGTGATGCCACCAAATTAAAAGAAACAGGAATAGGTGAAATAAAGTTATTGGCATTCAATGGAATAGTTTTGAAAAATAAGCTGTATGTACCTAAAAATGTCTTTTAGCCTATTTTTTGTGTCACAAATGTTGTAAAAATGATATATTCAGGAAGCAGATGTTAGTCAGTCAAATTTTAAGAATCGTAAAGATAATGAAATTGTAGCAATAGCTTAAAGAGATGAAAAGAAAATTTATTTTAGATGATGTTTAAAAGAGATGAAACTAAAAAAAGTCTTGTAACTGTGTTAATAATTAAAACTTGACATGACAGATTAGCTCATCAAAATATAAAATAAGTGAAAGACATTCAGTAAAATTTATAGATGACTGGAATGGTTATGATTGTGCAGAATGTGTAAAATGGAAACAACAACATATTCTACATCCATTAAATACAAAGATAGCTCAAAGACCATTAGATTTAATTCATGTAGATTTGCGTGAAATTAACATTCCATCATTGAAAGAAACTAAATTTTTCTTAATTTTTAAAGAGGATTTTTCACATTTAAGAACAGTACACTTTTTAAAATCAAATGATGAAGCTGTTTCTAAACTAAATATGATTGTGAAGATGGTAGCAATCAGTTTAAATGGAATATAAAATGTTTGAGATCTGACATAAAACGAAAATTAAAAATGAAAATTCTAAAAAAAATTTTTAAAAGAATTGGGAATTTTTTAAAGTTAGTCAAATGCATATACACCTAAACAAAATGGACGTATTAAACGAGAAATAAGAATCATTGTTAAATCTTCAAGATCTGTCATTTGTGCTTAAAATCATATGGATAATATATGGGCAGATTCCAAGCACCAAGAAACTGGAATCACAAATTTAGAAATTTTTTGAAATCATTTGGATTTAACAATACCAATGATGATTTATGTGTCTACTATAATAAAGATAAAAGTATAAGAATTTTTACTTTTTGTTGATGACGGTCTAATTTCTGGAACAAATAAACATTATATGTTTAACATCGTTGACAAGCCATAAAAAAAATTTGATATCACTTATAAAACTACAACAAATATTTTAAGAATGAAAATTTAAAAAACAAAACAAGGTATTTTTGTCTACCAATCAAAATATACTGAAAAGATCTTAATACGTTTTGATTTTGATTGTCTAAATTTAACACATTTTTTTTGCAGAGGTGAAGAAAATCCTTGACGGAGAAGTTATAAGTCTTTCAGCTCAAGGTCTACTGTAAGACTCCCTGACTGATGTCAGGTCTACTCACTAAAAACTCCACCCCTATTTAGGTCCGTCTGGCTATTGCCTCTGGTGACACTTAGGCCTATTGGCCCAGTAATATTTGTGTTTTTTTCCCAATCCAGTTTTTTACAGATACTCTTACTGTACGCTTTGGTACTCCTAGCATCTGCCCTTGGTTTGGGAGAGTTTTCGAACTTCTTGCAAGTTCGTCTGCTCTTTCGTTACCTGTAATTCCCTGGTATCCTGGAACCCATATCAGTTTTACGTGATTACGGTCTGCTAGTGTTCTCAGTTCTTCTTTGCAGTCCCATACCAGCTTGGACGTCACTTCCTTGCTATACAAGGCCTTAAGTGCCGCTTGACTGTCTGACAGGATTTAACACATACTTCAATGAAAAAGGAATGATTACAGACCATAAAAACTTTGTAAATGACAGAGAATTGGACAAATGAAAACCATATCGTGGAGCGAAAAAATGCCTTCATAATTTTTTGCAAATCACTTGCGAAAAACTCACTCAATGAAAAATAGGTTAGCTTGACGTCTTTCAAAAATTTATACGTATACAGATACACATATGGACCAAAAATAAAAATATACCGTGTAAACACTTTAATAACAATAATATGATTTTCACTCAATAATTTGTATTTTTATTATATTTTTAAAAAAATTTAAATATCGCCTTTGGAAACACGCCATTTTAAAAGGGTCGTTAAGCATTTTTCTGTTATAAAAATAACTTCTACTGCTGGTTACAAAAGATATATCGATATACAAAATCTTATTTAATATTTATTATTATTGTCTTTGTCGTAATAACTATTAATTATTCTCTTGGTAACATATTTTATGATCCACCATTGTTTGTCATGAAATGCATAGTTATTCTGCAAGTAATTACTCAATAATTAAGTTCTTTTAAAATAAATCCTGCAGTTTTGCATATACTAATGTATTTTAATGCAAAAGCTGTAAGCATATATATAAAAGATCAATAATTTTTACTTTCATTAACATTGCTAGTTTTTTAAATTCAACAAAAAAATTTTTGTAATTTTTTTTTATTTATGTTATTTAAATAAGCCGTTCAGTAAATTTCCATATTTTATGCCAAATATTCAAACAACTCCAATCTGCATAAAATTACCACATAGAAATCCCATTAATTTTTACCAGCTTTAAGTTATTTTAATATTTTTGATTCCAATACTAATTTATTAACAGGATTTTTATGTAAATATTTTTTGTTTAAGTTATAAAAAAAAACTTAAATAACATTGACGAATTTGACTAAAGTTAGCCTTTGTGGCCACTTTTAATCACAGTAAAATATCTCAAAAGATATTTTTTTTAAATACAGATTTTTTTTCATAAAGTGGGGTAAAAAATGAGAAAGCTGGATATAAAATATTAATAATCCACTTTTTACTATTTTACACAAAAATACGTATATAGTCCATAGATTGGATTTGTCTTGGAACATTTCCCAACATGGTTCTCACTCCAAAGAATTTTTTTTAAGCATACATACATACAGTGCTTTTATTTCAAAACAAGCCATTCCAAATAACTTTTGATTTTGCGTAAATGTAAGAAAAACAAAAAACACGTCGAATTTTAATTCATAGGAAAGGTTTAAAAATGTTTTTCTGCTGTTTCCAAGTAGCACACCTTTACAATCTCCCACCTTTCTTTAAAATGTCAAATAGCAACCCCTACCTTGTGATACTTGTACATCCAATGAAATCCGAAGAAAAATGCAAATCAACCATATAAACAACAAATTTTATCGATTAATTTTGCAGATAACAGTTAACATGCGAAATCAAAATAAAAACTAAAATGAAAGTTATTACAGTAACTGTTCAAAGTGTGCTCCGTTATTTTGTAGGTAATAATATAACCTGTTTTCAAATTCTTCATAAACTCTTTGCAAAGGTTTGCTAGTAATTCGTCTACATTTTTTAGTTTTTCTAAGCTTTAGTTCTTTAACGTCTTCGGGAGGAGTTTTGTATACTAAAGTTTTTAAATAGCTCTTTAGAAATAAGTCAAGTGGTGTTAGATCTGGAGATCTTGCTGGCTATTTCATTAGACCTCTGCTGCCAATCCAATGTTATTAAAATCGCCTTCGTCCTGTTAAAAGTATATATTCTGTTCATTTAGCACCAGATTTTTCTGTTCATTAACTTGTCTTTCTAGTGACTGAGTAACAAGTGGATTAATTTTATTTTCTTATAATTGTTGGTATAATTGTAACTAAAACAAATATTTGCGTCTTTTGGTATTTTTTAGGACGTTTTTTTACAAAATTCAATTTTGCGGTCATAGTCGTCTTCACTAAGCTGATGATGAATTTGTATACAATAAGAAAAAAAAAATGCAATTTTAACAGTTTGTTTATAAAATCAACATAATTATTTGTAAGTTTTGTTACCTACTTTTAGAATGAAATAGGTAGGATCTATTGCAAAATGACCAATTACTTCAATTTGTGCAGCTTCGTCGAGAACTCTGGGATTAATATTTGTTTTATTACAAACGGATTTAGTTTTTCAAAATTTTCCTACCAAATTTATAAAGGTCTGGTGGCCTATATTTTTATAAGGATGCCTTTTATTAAAAACTCGAGCTGTTCCTCGAGCGCACTTGTTTTGATGACTACATAAATATTATTTCTATTCATTATCGCAGAGAATACACAATTTTTAAATAACTTAAAATGCTACAGCTACAAATATTGGCTAATTTACCGTCACGAATAACTAACTAAATATACTTTTAATATTTTTGAAACAAAGAAACAAAACGACAAAAAATGTCAAAAAAGGTGACATGTATTCTGTAAGTTAATTGATCCTTAATTAGAGATCTACCTTTTTTAACAGTGGCTTAGGTCGTTTTTGTTATGTTAAAGAGGTGCCAATTGGATACAGCAGCCTAACCTTGATTAAAAATTTGGTGTGTTTTTTATTTTTTTTACCTTTACGCAAAATCAAAAGTTATTTGGACTGGCTGGTTTTGAAATAAAAGCACTGCAAATATAGTCACGCATTTTTGCCGTAGGGGTAGGCAAAGACCCCTTCCTTTCACCTGCTACGGCAATATATTCAATGCTCTTATTATTATAGTGTAAGAATAGGTCTGCAATGTTTAAATGTAAAGGTCTATAATTTAAATCTCTACAGCCATTTAGAATCTTTTTACAAGTTTCTTAAAATTTATAATGCATAGAAGTGTTAAATGAGATGATTTTCAGCAAAAACGTTAACTAAAAAGTAGATAAAAAAGTACTTTTCTCGTGACATGATAATTTTCTTTAGTCTAGATGAAAATTTTAAAAATGTGGCCAATTGACTTTTCGCTCTTTTAAAATAATCAGATCCACGTTCATTTTGAGGCGTCACAATCCAAATTGTTTTTTTTTTGCTGAATGTCTGTGAAGGTGCTGTTATCAATGTTTGTTTTAAATCTATACATAAAAAGATTAAATTATGTTTGTTTGTCCTTTATGCGTTTCTAAACCGTAAATGTGTATTAATTGCACCAACTCAATAGATATGATAGTTTTTATCCTAAAAAGTTCTACGAATAAAAAGAGGATGGAATGTAAAAACCATCAAAAACGGCTGATATTAGTGTCGCATTTATAGTCTGCCGGGACGCTGAGTTAAATAGTGATATTAACAATTATATAAGCACCCATACAAAAGGAGTGGGAAAAGAATGAAACATAAAAACTATTAAAAATGCCAATATTAGTGTCCAATTCGTAGTTTTTGGTCTCGCTGAGATTAATAGTGACATTTCCAATTTTGTTAGTACCTCTGGGTAAGGAGTGGGAAGGGTATGGAATATAACATACATATATACATATAGTCAAGCCTTTTTCCCGTAGGGGTAGGCAAAGACCACTTTCTTCCACTTGCTCCGGTTCTTGCACACATCTTTTGCTTTCTCTACTTTTATCGGTGCTTTTATACATGCTCGTCGGTTGTTGGTACTCTTGACCTGGCCTTTCTTTAAAACAATGTTGATCTGATCGAGATATGTTCAAGTGCAAGTATACAAACTCATTTACTTGTTCCACTCATTCTCCCTTTATCGGAACTTTACAGTTTGTCATGCTTTCTTCTCTTTCAACAACCATTACTTTCGTTTTGCTTACATTTATTTTCATCCCTTTGATTTTTAGGGCATCATGCATAATATTAACCATCGCCTGCAACTCCTCTTTAGATTTTTATTTTTTTATGAAATTAGTCGCAAAAAGGGTAGACCTATCGTGTGGGCCGCGGACGGCCCGCACTGCGACTATCAGAAGGGGAAGGGATTTTACTTACATCCCTCTAATTTTTAGGGTATCATGCATAATATTAACCATCGCCTAAAAATACTTTTCATATGATGCTACTATAATCTGATCATCATTACTTTCGTTTTGCTTACATTTATTTTTATCCCTTTGATTTTCAGGGCATCATGCATAACATTAACCATCGCCTGCAACTCCTCTTTAGATGACGCTAATATGACCTGATCATCAGCGTAAAAAGGCATTGTCTATGTATAAGTTAAACAGCCATGGCGAAGCCACACATCCCTGTCTCACACCTTTTTCGATGTTAAACCAGTCCGTGTAAGCTCCGTTTATCCTGACACAAGCAGTGGAATCCTCGTAAAGTGATTTCAGTGCTGGTATTAAACTACCGCTTACCCCATAGATAGACAATGTCGACCAAAATTCACTCCTCACCACCCTGTCATAGGTCTTTTCAAAGTTTATAAAATCGCAAAAGAATTTTTGACTTCTATTAATTGCAAATTAAATTTGTCCATATTATTGCTAAATGAGGTGGTACACTTTTAAAGAATATACAATATGATGCATTGCTATTATCACACATGTTATTTTTTAATTTTATTTTATACTATTTTTTAAATTTATTACCGTACCCAAAATTTATAGTTTTTTTAAAAAGTGTAAAATGGTAAACATCTTTTATAAATAATTATAATAGATCATAACAGCTTTACATAAATAAATAATTTAAAATATATGAATAATGGTACCTAATAAATAATTCATTATTTGCAAAAAAAATTGCCCATTTTTCTTTTAATTTAAGATAATAAAGGATTAATAATAAAAAAAAATTTATATCAAAAACGAAATTGTCATTTTTTTAATCAGATTTTAAAATCATAGCAATTAGTAAAAACATAAATAATAAATAAAATTTTAAAAAAATCAATATTATTTAAAATATTACATTGCAAACATGGATTTGTTTAAAAATAATATTAATATTTGTTACTAAAAAATAAACATTTATTTCTAGTAAAAATATTTAAACATAAGCGAGTAAATAAAGTAAAAAAAATGTTATTTTTTTTAATTTAAAAAGCTTTTAAGCCCATTTACAATTTGATCACTTTTTGTGTTTTACAATGTTTACTTACTCTTGAAGAAATTTATTATATCGCTTACATAAAACCTTGGTTTTATAATTATGTTTAAATACTTTTTAAACAATTTATGCAATAATATCTAAATTTTTTGTTTTTATAAAACATGTAGGTCGAGAGAACTTTTAAACAAATAAAATTTTATATTTATATTTCATAAATGTTAATTTTTATTTACCTTCGTTTTAAACATCTCGTGAATTTTCCAGTACCTACTATTAGTTAAACTATATTATCACTACACTAAAATCTTCGGTTAAATTATGACAGCAGACGGATCATTTTAAATCGTACTCTTCATTATTCTCTTCATCTTGGTTTTATGAGCGATCCCCTCCAATGTTTTTAAATATCCCGCGTTCCTTCAGAGGAAAAACAAAGCGCGTATACAGTGTGTACATAAAGTTACGTAACTTACTAAGATTTCAATTTCTGTAGGGTTAAAAAAATATTTTTGAATAAAATGTTTTTAAAATAATTCAGGCCATCTGCATAAGTCGATTAGAAGTATACAGGGTGCAACGTTACTATAAAATATCTTTTCAACATAATTTTTTTAATATAATAAATAATAAAATATATGGAAATAATAGAAATCATATTATCAAGAATAACATGAAATCAGAAGGCTTCAAAACAAAAGAGGGTCTGAGACAAGGCGGATCATTAAGCCCAATGCTGTTTAATATTTTCATGGACGACATCATCAAGGAATGTGAAAGAAATATCAAAAAAAATGTGCATTGGATACAAAAATATGCAAAGATTGGAGATAGCTGAAGGTGCATTTGCAGATGACATAATAATAATGCTGAAAATGAAAAACAAATACAATATAATATAGAAGTATGGAATGAAGCACTAAAGAGAAAACAGATGAAAATAAATACATAAAGATGAAACCAAAGTAATGACTATAGGAGACGAAGAAATAAATATTATGATAGATGATATAAAAATAGAACAAGTCAAAGAGTTTAAATATCTAGGAGTAACAATAGACGAAAAGGGAAGACAAGAAGCGGAAATCAACGACTGAATTGAGAAAACCATAAAACTGTATTATGCAATTAACAGGAAATTCATCAACAAAAAAGAAATTTCAAGACATACAAAACTAAAAATATTCAAGACAATATACAGACCTGTATTAACATATGGTTGTGAATCTTGGATATTAACAAAAAAACCAAAAGTAGAATACAAGCAACAGAAATAAAATATCTAAGAAGAATTAAAGGAGTGACAAGAAGAGATAAAATAATAAATACACAAATAAGAGAAGAACTAGACATAGAAGACATTATTTCATTCATAGAACACATGGGGACACATACAGAGAATGTTAAACAGTAGACCTGTTAAACAAATCAATGAAGCAAAAACACAAAACAAGAGAAAAATAGGAAGACCTAGAAAAACCTGGAACGGCATAAAAGGAAAGATTTTACAAGGAAGAAATAAGAAATGGAGTGAAGCAGACATTAACAAGAAACAGAAAAGAATGGAAGAAGTTTATAAAACAAGAATAAAATGATAACCCGACACCCTAAAGGTTCAAGATTATATATATTTTTAGTTTTTTTTTAGTTTATTAAATTATAAATACAAGTGTCTAAACCTCAAAATTATACTTTTAATAGTTCCAAAATTACAGAGGTTTGAAACTAAAATTTACAAAAAATTTTAGGTTATCTACCATTAATTTTTTTTAAATGACATGAATTATTTCTTATTGTCATTAGTAAAAGGTGTTTACTGTAATTAAATACATTTAAAAATAAAGTATGTTTATCGAACAGAAAAGAATAATGATTTTTATATGAGAGGTTATGGTGATTGTCAAGGAACTTATGATAAGGTAGTTTACTTATTTAATGATACGTATCAGATCAACATTGTTTTGTAGAAAGGCCAGGTCAAGAGTACCAACAACCGAAGAGCATATATGAGAGCACTGATGAAAGTAGAGGAAGCAAAAGATGTGTGTACGAACCGTAGCAAGTGAAAGGAAGTGGTCTCTGCCTACCCCTATGGGAAAAAGGCGTGACTTTATGTATGTATGTACGTATCAAAATCGCAACCAAATTACCAAAACTGAAAATTGGAGAATTTTGAAACTTTTTGAAGAAGTGGATTCAACTAAAAATCGTCCTAAAACTGGCCGACCAAAGACCGTAACTAATGATAAAAAATCCTTGGATGTTATGCAAAGTTTTGTAGAAAATCCTTTTACATCCATTCTGAAAACTGCATTAGAACATGATTTTATTTCAGGATCCGTCTGTAACATTATTAAGAAGAATAAGTTTCATCCTTAGAAAATAACGCTATTGCAAGAATTATCTGAAGAGGGTTATGACCGCAGAGTGGAATTTTGTGAAACAATAATGCAAAAGGTAGATGCAGATCCTCATTTTCCAAGCAAGATTTTTTTTACGATAAAGCCACATGTTAAATGGTAACGTTAACTGTACTTATTGAAGCGGTACTAATTCTATATAGATGCGGGAACATAGAACACAAAGGTCTTTAAAAGTTACTGTTTGGGCAGGTATTATTGGCACCACTGTTATTGAACCATTCTTTGTAGAAGGCAATTTGAAGTATTTAGATTTGTTAATAAATGAAAAAGTTCCTACAATAACAAATGACATTTGGTTTCAGCAGGATGGTGCCTCACCACACTTTGGTGTTGCTGTTCAAAATTACTTAAATAAAGTTTTCCAAGACAGGTGGATTGAAAGAAGAGGTACAATTGGATAGCCAGTCATATCTTTTGATTTATCGCCTTTAGACTATTTTCTCTGGGGGTATCTAAAAATCATTGTGTACAAGACAAAACCTGATAATAGGGATAAACTAAGAAATAGAATACTGATAACATCCCGTCAAGTAACAAATCAGCAATTGCCTAATACAATATCAAAAAATTTTAATATACTTGGATACTATCAAATAGAAGAAGAAAGACAATTTAAACATCTAATTAAAAAAGATTAATAATTTAAATTTTCTTGTTAATTATATTGGTAATCAAAACGTTCCCGTAAATAATCTATCTTAATAATTGTAGAATAAATAAGGTTAGAATTATGAGGTCTTGACGATTGTAAGTTATTTTGGAGTAACGGTGCACCCTGTATACTTCTAATCGACCTATTTAGATGGCCTGAAATATTTGAAAAAACTTTTATTCAACAATATTTTGTAAACCAAATAGAAATTAAAAAATAAGCAAGCTACGTTACTTTATGTACACACTGTAGATATATGTTACAATTTTTTTTATCAATTAAGGAAGAAAAATAATTTTGCAACTAAACACAACTTTTATAATCTTTATATTTTTATGATTTGCAAAAGTTTACAAGACAATGTCCTGCCCTAAAATCACACCTAAAAAAATTTAAGGTAGGGAAAGTCCGGGAGAGTTGAACCGCTTTTTGTTTTAAGTTATCGTATTTTATTATGAATACGGTTTATATATTTAGGTTTACTTATGCATAATTACTTTTTTGATATTATAGTACTGAAATATGTTATATATTTGAATGAAAAATGGGATACGAGTAACGTGACCGTTTATTTTTTGACTCAAGACGGGATATATTTAGGTCAATTAACAGGTAGTCAACAAAAAAAAACACTTTTTTAAAGTTATTTATTTAGAAAAAATCAGTTAGCTTAAAAGATACGAATTAAAAAATTTCTATACCCAAATCATTTAGTTACATTCATATTTATCAGAGGAACAAATTTGCTTTACTATAGCTGGTGATGATTTTAAGTAAGAATAAAACTCTTAGCACGTTTTAAATATTTACCCTAATTATTAACATCGCCTTTAGAACTGAAATTTATAACTGGGTTTTCTTTTTACTGGAACATTTGTAGCAGGCAAACAGGAAATATATTTAATTAAAAAAATTAAAAAAGTTTTTATGCTGGAGATTGTTGGCTTAAAAGTGTTTGAATACTTTCCACCCAACAAGTTTCCGTGGAAACATTTAGATTATTCCATTCGGTTACTGTTTGTATGGAATTGCATCGAATCCCTAGAGTACCTTGGTGCGAACAACAGGGTGACCCTACTGTGGGTACCTGGGCACCAGGAGGTGGAGGGAAACGAAAACGCCGACACCCTTGCAAAACAGGGGGCCGAATCTGCGTTCACTGGACCAGAACCGGTTTTGGAGTCACCACAAGTGCCGCCAAAACAATTATTTCGGACTGGGAGGAAAGAAAAATACTTACGTACTGGTCCGATATACCAGGGTTAACCCTTTCGAAGGCGTTTCTACCTAAACCCTCGAGAAACACAACTAAGCAGATCCTAGAATGGAGCAGAAATGACCTGCGTATTCTAACGGGACTGCTTACAGGACACTGTCGTCTAAGATACCACCTTAGAAAGATAGGTCTGAACCAACAAACGGACTGTCGGTTTTGCTGCGTGGAAGACGAAACTTCCGAACATATACTATGTTCATGCCCTGGCCTGGGAAGAATAAGGTTCAACATATTTGGTCACACCAACCTAGAACCTACCGATTTCAAAAAAATCTAACCCCAAACAACCATGAACTTCGTAAGAAGGGCTGAATTGTGCGGTGAACTGTAGCCTCTAGGGATGAGCCACAATAGACCTACTAAGGGTCGCAGTGGAGGGGTGACCACGCCCCACTCACATTATACCTAACCTAACCTAACCTAACCTACTTTTTGCGATGTAATGTAGTTACAAATTAATGAAAATTTGTCAAAAACTTCTGTATCTTTATTACAGTCAATATATTCCTTTTCAATTAATACATCCAGAGATTTTTAAACGTCTTCCCATGCGGGGACTTTTTTTAAATCTGCCCGATAAAATATCTCCGTAAATGGAAGAAACTGATTGGTCTGTTCCTGAATCAAATTGTTTTTGAATTGATTGATTTCTTTTGCAGCATCAATTGCCGATACAGTCTAACCTTCAAGTTGTAATACAGCTTGATGAAAACTTGTGACTGAGCGTGTAAAAAATAAAGACAAATTCGTATGTGCGACCTTCAAACAAGTTTTTTAGTAACAGTGGACATTTTTTAATAATCAAAAAGTAGTTTTTAATGGCTGATACATTTTTAAAACACTTTCGTAATCTAAGGGTAGCATGTCTGCAGCAGATTTTATTGCATTGTGAATAACGTAGGCTCCACATCCACTACCTATTATTGGCTTTTTGAGAGATAATTGTAATTTCGTTAACACATTGTTAGTTCCTCGCCTAACCGCGCCCCCGAAATTGACGTTGGCATTGTCCCACAAAATGCCACGTCTTTTGCTGTCAAATTATTATCTGTCAACACTTGGTTTAAAAAATTGACAATGACGTCAGACGTCTCACCTGGTTGGTCTTGAAGATCTAAAATTTTTACTTGCACACCTACGTAAGGTTAAAAAAAGCGCACTACAATGGGGTATATTTTTTTTGTTACCGTGGTTTGAGCGTCGTTTAGTATTGAAATACAATTGAACTTATTAAGATCATCTTTTAACTCTTTCATCGCTGTAGGCGTCACAACATTACTACAATAGCTTTTGATTTCGTGGTTTCAGAAAAGGGGACAATTTTGCGTCCCAGAGTTCATTTCGGGGACAACGGGACGTCTGGTTAGATATGAGTCATTTCTCCCAACCTATAGAAACACTTGAACCGCGGTCTGGGGAGAGTTGAACATTGCTTTTTAAAGGCGAAAATAAAAACATTTTTTTTAATAAAACTCGTAGCGCGAGACAAGCTAGTGGCATCAGGTGTTCTTAAGCTCACTTCTAGATTTCTGGAAAGAAAACCACGCAACCAATCTTTTCCAGAAGCAGTGTTTGTTGCCCAGCAACCAGGATACTTTTTTGAATTCGCCTCTGCGAATTGCAATGCTTGCTTTCTAGTCAGACCGTAATGCATTTTACTGCATAATAGTAAATATTCAACTAGGAATGTTTTTTTCTTTAAATTTTTGTAATTTTTGTTCGTTCAACTTATAACGTCTTGGTGTAGGTACTTCTATCGATTCCATACTAGATGTTTTTCTTAAAGATGCACCCTCCTTTACCTCACGTATAGCGTTTTCTAATAATGTGAGGTATATTTTTTTCTTTTGCGTGTTGTTTTAGAAGGCTTGTATCGAAAAGGCATTTTTAATAAGTTTTAATAAGTTTTGGCGTAATAACTTTTTCTTAAATAAAAATTCGTAAAAATTTATACATAGGTGTCTAGAAAAAGTAATGCTTGCTTAACAGCCAACATTTATTACTTATTTGTTTTTACTGAAAATAGTCGCAAAAAGGGTAGACCTATCGTGTGGGCTGCGGAGGGCCCGCACTGCGACTATTAGAAGGGGGAGGGATTATAGAAAGGAAATGATTGTGGACCCGCTTTTCAAAAAGTTGCAGGTCATAGTTCTCTGGAAAAACTGATTTTGGAAGTCTGTTTTACTCTGTAGCAGCCATGTAAAAGAAGGATCATTGATGGAGATTGGTCCTTGTAGTGTCAATCTTGAGAGTAAATGGGTGAGACTGATCAGCGTGCCGAGTTCTTAGGCCGAATGTGACCAGTGGTGGTACAAGAATTTTTATTTCTCTAGAGTATCTGTCATGAAAATATCTGTAGAGTAATGTCTGATCTGCAACTCTTCTAGTTTTAGTGGGTAAAGTGTATGTGTAAGACTTGAGCTGTTTATCAACAGAATAACCCTTTTCTGAATGGAATCTAGAAGACCAAGAGAATGCCTTGGTGCTGAACCCCAAATCTGCGAGCAATACTCCAGTAGAGGTTGAATTTGAGCCTTATACGTCGTCAACAAGTGATCAGGAGTAAAAAACTCTCTAGCTTTCCACAGAAAACCTAGCCTCTGGCTTGCTGACTTTGCTATGTTAGCAACATGGTCATGCCAAGACATATTATTGGACACCGTGACTCCCAATATCGAAATGGAGGGACTTGGTTCGAGAGTATTTCCGGACATTGTAATGGGATGATTTGAGGAATTCACTTTCTTGGAAAACGTGGCACTTTGTGTTTTTTGGGCGTTAAACTGAACAAGATTGTTGGTTTCCCACTCAACGATTGCTTTAAGATCTCTATTAATGGAATCAACCTGTTCCTGCCTGAGTCTATTTGTATCATTCACCGAAAGTGATCGATAGGATGTAAAAGTTAAGACAAGTGTGCTGTTGTCTGCAAAACTGTAAATGGGGTTCGTGGTGGTTTTCAAGAGGTCCTTGATGTGTAAAAGAAATAGGGTGGGGGACAATATTGAACCCTGGAGGACCCCGGCATTGGTTTTTAACACATCAGAAGATTTATCTCAAATTTCTCCAGATATTTGATGAGTTTGACTGAGAGCAATGCAATAGGGCGATAATTCGCAGGAATAGTCTTCTTTCTTTTTTTCGGAATCGGTTGGACTTTAGCGTTTTTCCACATGAACGGAAATACTCCTTTGCTGTATGATAGCTTGAAGAGTCTACAGAGAACTGGGGTGAGCTCTTGAGCACAGTTCTTTAGGACAATTGTGGGAATTCCATCTGGTCCTACTGCCTTATTAGAGTCAAGATTTCGTAGGATTTTCCTGATAGTGGAATGGCGGAGAGCGACCTCAGGCATTGATAAGTTTATTTATATTTTCTTGGATATTATTAAAGCTTGCATTTAAAAGTTTTATCGCTACAATACTTTTTTTTTGGTTTTATCGTTAATTTAATTTTAACAGCTATAATTATAAGTTATATATTAAAGCAAAGATCGAAATAGAAAAATGCATTATAACCATTTCCACATAATATATATATTTTTTTGCTTTTAAATGTAAATATCCGTTGAAACGTTTATTTATTACTGACCTAGAATATGATAGCAAAGTTATTTCTTTTAAATTAATGCTAGATTAATGTGTACAATTCAATTAATGTTTATTACAAAAACACGTTACATTCGGTGACGCACCGAAATGATTAATGGATGGATTAACTTAAAAAATTAGTAAATTCAATGTTTACATTTGTTTGGACAATGGAATTATATTGACCTCAGAAGAGCTCAAGCCATTTTGTCTTCGACCTTAATTTTTTACAATAAATATTTTAAATTTAAATAATTAACAGTGGTGGCGGCCAGTTGTTTGAATTGAATTATACAGACGTGATAGAAAAATCGATAGAATTTAACAAGCCCCTGTTTGTCTGTTTTGTGGATTTAACCAAGTCATTCGACAGGGTCCGACTAGATGAAGTTATAGACCAGAACAACATCGATTACCGGTACCAAAGAATTATACAGGAGCTGAACGGCAGAAGTAGAACAAGAATAAAAACGAACCATAAACTGTCTAAGAAACTGCAAATCATTACGGGCTTAAGACAAGGTGACAGCCTTAGTCCTACTCTGTTCAACATCATTATGGACCAAATCATAGAAATTATTAAATAAGTGAACGCTAGGTATAGGATGGGCAATCGCACCATTAAAATATTATGCTATGCAGACGATGCAATATATCCGAGAATGAAGATGACCTACAACGCCTGTTATCCAAGACAACAGTAACAGCACAGAAATTTAACATGAACGTCGCAACAACAAAAACACAGTCAATGGTTATCTCTAAAGAACCCATAAGGTGTAAACTGACAAGCTACAACAAGATAATCCAGCAGGTGAGAAGATTCAACTACCTAGGAAAGGACTTATCAAACTTATCATATATCTGGAGAAATTTGAGATAATCCATGACAGACAATATGGATTTCGACAACTTCGGTCTACTGGAGATTTGCTGGCTTATGTCACTCAGCTCTGGACAAACACTATTGAAAAGTTTGGTGAATCCCGTGCAATAGCATTGGATATATCTAAAGCCATTGACCGCGTTTGGCACCGGCATTGTTAAGTAAATTATCTGGCTATGGTCTCCCAACCAAACTGCGCCAATGACTCTTGACCTTCATGCAAGATCGCTCCTTACATGTGGCAGTTGACGGTATTTTTCTGATGCGTTTAAAACTAATGCCGGGGTCCCCCAGGGTTCCATCCTGTCCCCCACCTTATTTCTTTTACACATCAACGACCTCTTGAAAACCACCACGAACCCCATTTACAGTTTCGCAGACGATAGCACACTTGTCCCAACTTTCACATCGTATCGATCACTTTCGGTGAATGATACAAATAGACTCAGGCAGGAACAGATTGATTTCATCAATAGAGATCTTGAAGCAATCGTCGAAAGGGAAATCAACAATCTTGTTCAGTTCAACGCCCAAAAAACACAAAGTGCCACGTTTTCCAAGAAAGTGAATTCCTCAAATCATCCCATCACAATGTCCGGAAATACTCTTGAACCAAGTCCCTCCATCTCGATATTGGGAGTCACGGTGTCCAATAATATGTCTTGGCATGACCATGTTGCTAACATCGCAAAGTCGGCAAGCCAGAGGCTAGGTTTTCTGTGGAAAGCCAGAAAGTTTTTTACTCCTGATCAACTGTTGACGACGTACAAGGCTCAAATCCGACCTCTACTGGAGTATTGCTCGCACATTTGGGGTTCAGCACCAAGGCATTCTCTTCGTCTTCTAGATTCCATTCAGAAAAGAGCCATTCGCTTGATAAACAGCTCAACTCTCACAGATACCCTTCACCCTCTAGAACATAGAAAAATAAATGCAGTCCAGTCATTGCTCTACAGATATTTCCATGGCAGATGCTCCAGAGAAATAAAAACTCTTGTACCACCATTGGCCACATTCGGCCGAAGAACTCGGCACGCTGATCAGTCTCACCCATTTACTCTCAAGATTTAAACTACAAGGACCAATCTTCATCAAGAATCCTTCTTTTACAGGGCTGCTACGGAATGGAATAAGCTTCCAAAATCAGTTTTTCCAGAGAACTATGACCTGCAACTTTTTAAAAAGCGTGTCCACAATCATTTCCTTTCTATAATCCCTTCCCCTTCTAATAGTCACAGTGCGGGCCGTCCGCGGCCCACACGATAGGTCTACCCTTTTTGCGACTATTTTCATAAAAAAAATAAAAAAAAAAAAGGTATCAAGCGAAAAAAACCTTATTGAAGAAGCAAAAGCCATAAAAGCAACAAGAGTCAGCAGATACCTGAAAGATATCATATGGCGAAATAAAATGATAACAACAAAAAGCAAGCTGAGGATTTACAGAACATGCATAAGAACGCCAAAGAAATCAGAGCTGAAACATCAACAACGAAAAGAATAATGAGACCGACCGAAATAAAAATACTAAGAACCATCAAGGGTGTTATTCTCAGGGATGGAATAAAAAGCCAGTATATCAAAGAAGAACTATAAATACAGAATGTGGTTAGATGGGCTAGAACACGCAAAAGGTGCTTAAAAAACCATGTGGAAAGGATGCCAGATAAAAGATGGGCAAAGTGGGCCATGTCGCAAAAACCAAACTCACGAAGAACGGTAGGCAAAACCCCAAGAGATGGTACGAAAGCTGGAGCTCAGCGTCACAGGAAGAGCTACGAAGGAGGCTAAACGCAACGAACTAAACATAACCACGTCCTATTATAAGGAGAAGAAGAAGACGTCAAAGGCAAATACTGTCACATTTTTTTTAAACTAAATAAACTATTTAATCGTTAAGGAACCTCTTATAACAGACATTTCTGCCCTTTAAGCTGCTTGTTTAAAGATTTAATTAAATGCATATTTTATAAATACTAGTGTTTAGCCTCGGATCTAAAAGGGGCTAACTAGGGCACGTGTCCTGGGCAACAGTTTTAGGGGGCGCTAAAATCATAATAAAATTTAAAAAAAATTCACAAATCTCCTAGTGTCCAGCTCACGTTGTTCTATCGATTCAGTTGGTTTTTGAACACACTTCCTAAGTGGATTTATGAAATTATCCCAAGTCGATTTAACACAAGCTAAGCCTAATAATACAGAAAAATCCATTGAATACAATAAACCACTTGTCCTGATATTCGTGAAGTACGAAAAAGCCTTTGATACTATAAACCAGTATCAGATGTTTAAGTCACTCTCCGACAGTAGAATAGATCATCAATATACCTTAGTAATAGAGTCTATACATAAAATTCTACAGCTACCGTAAAATTACAGGAGACAACAAATAAATTTAAAATAAATAAAGGAGTTCGGCAGGGGGACACTATTTCGCCGAAATTGTTCGAGTATATGTTTAAATCTGTAAACTTGGAAAATCTAGGGTTAAACATAAACGGTGAAAGCCTAACACATTTAAGATTTGCAGCTGACATAGTCCTAATATCAGATCGCCTCGACCATGCTATTAACACGCTACAACAATTAAACTCTGCTTCCCATAAGATCGGACTAAAAATTAATGTAACAAAAACCCAACTAATGACTAACCTTGTACTCGGTGAAGGAGTATACATAGATGGCATCCAAGTAGAAGAAACTATTTTATCCAAGTATCTTGACCACGAAATCCGTATAAACAGATAATCAAACTCGCGAATTGCTTAGGCGAATAGGATTAACTTGAGCCGCATTTGGGAACCTAAAGCTCATATAAGAGTCAGATTTACCAATCTGTATGAAGAGAAAGGTTTTCAACCAATGTGTTTTGCCTGTCCTAACTTATGGTGACTTTGACATTAACAAAGAAGGCTGTACATAAAATGAAAGTGGCACAGCGTGCAATGAAAAGGTCAATGCTCTGGAACTGACCCTCAGAAATCACATCACAAACGCTGAGCTACGTAGAAGAACTAGAGTGATTAATGAAGTAGAAATAATAGCAATCCTAAAGTGGAATTGGGCGGGACACATTGCGAGAATGCGGGATAACAGATGGACCAAGAGGACCATAGAGTGCAGGCCTAGACAGAAGGCATACAGAAGCAGGGGACGACTACCAATTAGATGGTCTGATAATATTAAACGAATCTACACAAATTGGATACAGAAGGCACAAAATAGGAGAATGTGGAGGCAATCAAGGAAGGCTTATGTCCAGCAGTGGATGAATATGGGCTGATTGATCATAAAAAAAGGGTGACAATGAAAATCTACAACCATGCGCGCCAGAAGGAGGTTTAAGATCAACTTCAGTTACGGAGAAGACAAATTCAAATGTTTATCATATTACTTACAATAGCTGTAGTATCAACTATAACAATATAAATAATATAAATCTTTTTGTATTCTTGAAATTTTCTACCAAATATCATTCGGGCTTTATAAATTAACCAAATTATTCTGAAAAAACGTGTTTGTTTGAAAAAACTGCACTCGGTTATTTTTTTCGCTGCTTCAAAAATTGCCCTCTTTCTTAGGAGTCGGCAATTATGTTTTGAAACAATGAAAAAAATAAAGTCGTGCAGTTAAAAAAAAAAAGAATTATCGGTAATTTTTAAAGCACTTATGGTATTATCCCCGAAAATACACTTACTCTTGTGTAACATCAAGTACTTACTTCACTAATTTTAACTTATAACAAACCTGAAAAATGATTATATTTAAATGTACATCCTTTTTTACAATAAACAAAAATATCAGCTTAATGTTTAATATTTTTAGGCAATCCGGTTTTTTGTTTAGCAAACGAACTATCAACGTTATGTTTCACTTTTGTCAATAAAGTATGTATGCGGTGTACTTGAAAGACCTCTCCAGTGATTAATGCAGCCTCCAGCAAATTTGGACCACATAGATCATCTTATTGGACCCAAGTTTCGCAATGCTGGAAAGTGTTATAATAATCATAGTGGACAAACATTATTCATTTTTGTTAGCAAAAATCCCTTTAAGTTGTTTTTAAATCAAATTTTATCATCTAAATAAAAAGGTGTTTCACACAGTATAAAAGTTTTTGAAACACACTTATCCTCTTTTTGTGTTACTTTTTTTTAGATGGAGTATATAAGTGTTAAACTAGGAACATACTGATAGGATACGTGTGTAATAAAATGTTTACTTAGTACATTGAATTATGTTGTGATTACGCCACTGCTTTGAATAAGATTAGCGTTATTGAAAGATGTTTTAAGCTGCATATTATGTATTGTTTGTGATAAATATTAACTACTCTTTCAATATATGTATAAAAAGCGTGACATTCCTCTAATGCAATATCTAATTTGTTATTTTTTTTAAATCATTATTATTCTTAGTAATGTTTACAAGGCATTTTACTACTATGTGAAATACACTGTACCGTAACAGGAGGATATTAAGGTCTCTGTCAATTCCAAAGTTATTATTGATATACTTATTAATAATTTGGTAATTTATTTAAACCTACTATAGTTTAAAAATAAATAAAAGTTATTTTCACAGGTTTTTGTTTGCATGAAGTAATTAAAAAACAATTGAGCCCTACAGTAGTCGCATATGATGTGTAACATTTGACATCTCACCTTAGTAATAAGCAATTTTAAAATTATATTCCATAAAAAAATGGATCAGGTATTATTTAAAATTATTTTTTATAACAAACAATAATTCTTTTTAATGAAAATTGTATTTTATTTAATTGACACTGACAGTGACATAAATAAACCTCAAAATTTAAGAAAGTTATATACCGAAATATTTTATTCAAACAATTATTTATTATTACTTACTTGAATTTTTTATCAATGATTTGCACTTTATTGGGACTTATTATCAACAGTGAATATTTATTTATATAGTTTACGCATATAACATCAAACTTTATACACACTTTAATTTAAGTACACAGCTGATGGCTGACAGTACCGAAATAAATTAATTGACGTCTCTCTGACGGCCAACTCTAACCACGCGCTTATTCGTCAAATCACATAGCGCGTACTTTCACGACTTCCTGTTACTGCTACGTTACACATTTCAGAAATCACCCCCACAAGTTGCGAGAAAGCGAGAGGAACGATGTTACTCATCAAAAATAATTATGTGTACTCGTAAAAGTACTTTAGGTTAGTACGTTTATAAATTTTTCCAAAACATTACATTTTAAAATAATAAAAATATCAATCAAAATGAGGATATTTTTTCTTATTTCTAATTCTTTTTTTTGGTATACATAAATACAATAATAATAATTGTCAGTGGTAATGTTTCAAAATCTTTAATATCGACCACAATTCACTTCTTACCACTCTGTCATAGGTCTTTTCCAAGTCAATAAAAGCGCAATGGAACTTCTGGCTTCTAGCCAAGAATTTTTCGAATATACCTCGTAATGAAAAGACCTGATCCATATATCTCCTTCCTCTTCTAAATTCTGCTTGTACATCCCATATCATCTTTTCAGTTTCTTTCGTCACTCTTTTAATCAATAACTTATACAGTTTGCCGACTATGCTGAGTAAACTAATACCTCGGTAGTTCTTACAGCCTTGCTGCGAACCTTTTCACCTGTAAAGCGGCACGATAAAGGCCTTGCACCAGTCGTTTGGAACGCTGTGCATTTCCATTTATTATAGTATAAAAAACGAATTAAATCACAATTATTTATATTTTATATTTAGGTTATAATAACTATTAAGTAAAATCAAATAAGAGCAGCTTTTCTGTGGTAAAATACACAGTATGTATGTTTATACAGTGTGTCCGTAAAGTATGGAATAAATTTGATATTGCCTAAATGAAAAGCCTTTTTGAAATAATATGAAACACTTCGTTTTTTAATTTTAATGTTGTACATTTTATGATGACGTTATCGACATTTTTTTAAATGTAAAATCCTGTATTTTGTGATATTTTTAGATAGAAAAAAATAAAAATGAGCTGATTTTAAAAAGATATGATATTTGAGTTTTAGCTGACCGAATTTTAAAGACATGCGCTCAAAAAATAAATTACATTGATTTGTAATGATTAATATAAGAATTTGAAAGAAATAAATACATGACTTTATCATAAACATTCGAACTGTAGTCCTTGCTGTATTTGAAAGTAATCCGCACGTTGTACAAATTCTTGTTGAACCTTGTTTGTGGTTCCTTGAAAAATATTTTTTATTTCTTTTCGAATCATCTCTTTTAATTTTTTAAATTTGATGGTTTCGTTTTATAAACAACATTCTTTAGATGGTCCTTCATAAAATAATCCAAAGGATTAAAGTCTAATGACCTCGCTAGTCATTCAATACGTCCACGTCTACCAATCCACTTTTTCAAAAAAAATTCGTCTAGGTAACTTCGAACATCTACAGCATAATGTGGAGACGCACCATCCTCTTAGACCTTATGTCAAAACCTTCAGCATTAATTCTACTGGGGAATAAATGAATGTAAAAGTAGCCTCATCAAAAAAATTGTATTCTATCTAGATCATCCTTTTGTAGGGATCTAATGTGTCTTTTTCCTTCACCATTGGTGTGTTTTATAGACTTTATTTTAAAGCTTAATAGCTTAGTTAATTAGTGAAGTTTGTTTGGATTACTTACGTACCTCTTTTATTATGTACAATAAATAAAGTCCTTAAGAACAGATTTGATTGCAAAATTAACCGTGCTAACAAACAAACAAAAGGTCCGTTATAAAATAAAATTCGTTACCTACGAAATTTGTTTAAAAATATTAGGGGAATTTACTTTCGTATTTCTTAAATGTACAGTTGAATACTGGTTATCGAGTTTCTAACGATAATCCGAAACGACCGTATATTTGTGAAATATGCTATACTTAACTGTTACTGAACCTCAGTAAATATAATGACATTTTACTAAAAACTAGTGGGCTACTTTTGTGCAATTGATAAGAAATCATTTATTTTCTTTCAATTTCTGTCCGCTGGACCACAAGTATCATACCTTTTTGTAATCAGCCTAATTTTATTGATTTCGTAGTAAAATGTAGAACATTAAAATTAAAAATTGATATATTTCATACTTTTTTAAAAAGGCGATTTTTATTTAGGAAATATCGAATTAATTAATAACTTTACGGACACACTGTAATAAAGATATTATTTATGGATTAAAAATGGCAGAAAATAGTTCTCCGTTGAGTTAAATTTTAATCTTACCATAATATTATTGTGTAAAAACATGTACAATGATAATATGTAATTAATTTTATACTATTTCCATTGTCTAAAGTTAGACAATGGTTTCAACCTACGCAAAGAAAATCTTAAAATCCAACTGTAAATTTATAATTCTATAGCTCTTTCTTGTGGTGACATCTAGAAATGATACATCAAAGTTGGGAAATATTTTTTTTAAAATAATGAAGTCTGTAAAGTATAGCCATCGAGGAATTAAAAAAGATGTCACACATAATATGTAATTTGTTCAAAAATGGACACCTCACACTTCTTACAAAAATATATATATATATATATATATATATATATATATATATATATATATATATATATATATGATGCATTCGTGTTATGTACACAGGGTGTTTCTAAATTCATGCGAAAAAATTCACAAGATGATTGCCCGTATAAAATTATGATGGATCTTTCCCTTAACAAAATTTTCTTAGCCCACCCCCTTCCGAGATATCACCCCTAAAAGGTGGTGAGTACAATTAAGATTTAATTTATTTTCTCAAATTTAATTAAATATAGAAACATAAAATTTTGTAATTTACGTGCACTTACAAAGGACTAACTACCAGTATTGTTTCAAGATTACTTTTACATTATAAGGGGGTGAAATTAGCAACCCTTACCTTATTTAATATTTTTTGAGGTTTACTTCTGTAAAATAAAAATATTACTTATAATCAGTGGCGTACCGAGGGGGGCGGAGTGCTTTGCAGTTTTGTTTCCCGCCACACTGCCGTTTTAATAGTAAGTATGTTTTAGTTTGTTTTTTATTATCAGTCTCACGGAAAATAGGAACAAAACAAACGTGACTGCCCCAAAATGAATCACTCAATATGCCAGTTTATTCTTTTTACACCAAAAGAATTTTATGCTTCAAGAAACAATAAAAGAGCATCCGCAAATTAGTTACTGAACCCAGAATACAAGTGTAAGTTCGTAGAAAAGCACTGTGATATCGATGTGGATAAGATGGAAATCAAGAGGAAGAGGTTACGCAATTTCGTTGCTTTAGCTGATGCTAAAGCTTAAGACAATGCCATGAAATGATTTCTCGAGCTTTTAGAATTTATTCAGCAATGCAATTATGGTATTTGCTTATCTTATATCGTAATTATGCTTGGAATTTTTTTAAATATAGCTATCAGTGTTGCTTTCTATAAGCATAGCTTCTCAAAGCTGAAATTAATAAAAAATTACTTGATTACTTGAGGTCTACAATGAGCTACATAAGATTAAGTGAATTGGCTATTTTGTAAATAGAACAAAGTGTGACGGACGAAATTAACTTTGACGAAGTTATAAATTATTTTGCTGAGCGTAAGGCCTGAAAAGTTGAATTTTAGACTTATACTAGACGTTATTTTTATAGTGTTATAGGTTTTGAACACCGACGTACTATATTACATGGTTTTGAAATAAATATTTTTCGCTCAGTTCTTTCATATGATTACTTTTATTCTCACTAACACCAACATCATTATTTTTATGACGTCAAAGGGGCGGCAAAATATGATTCCGCCACAAGCGACAATGGCTCACGCTGCGCCACTGCTTATAATCCCTGTTTATGTAAAAGCATTTTCGATTCTAAAAGTTTTTACTTTAAACCAATAGACAGGGTTTTTTATTTTTTTCTCTCTGCATTGAAATTGCAATGACCTAATTTTAAGACATCACCCACTGGTATTTCTTAGCTTTTATCTCACCAATCACTTGTTTGTTGTGATAACTACTCCTTATACACTAATTACTTTATAGCACTAATTCAAAGGGATTCACTCTTTTTAATCGTCTCTGTTGATCCTGGTAGTCCAAAATCTGCAACACTACAATGTTGTGGTGATTGTAAAGCCTAGTCTCGTACTTATTGGCATATCTTTTGATTTCCTCAGCTACTGTTGAGGTTCCTAGATCCCTGTGTAGATCGCAATTTCTAACATACCATGGCTTATTTACTATTCCTCTCAGCACCTTGTTTTGAAATCTTTGTATTAGAGCTATATTGCTAGGTTTAGCGCATCCCCACAACTGTATGCCATAGGTTTTAATACCTGTGTATATAACAGGAGTGTATTTTGGATAGAGAGCTGCGATTTCCTCCCAAGTAACCAATACATGTTTCTATATCTGAATTCAAGTTCTCTTCTTTTTACTTTGATGTGTTCTTTCCAGCGTCTAAATTCATTCCGAGATATTTAACTGTGTTTACCAGAGGTACTTGCCTGTTATTTAAGAATATGTTTTGATGACCTATAGAAGTTTTACTTGTAAAGTTTACGTGGGTTGTTTTAGCCTCGGTCAGCTTGATCCGCCATTGTTTTGTCCATTTACCGATTTTATAAGTCGCTTCTCGTAATTTATTTGATATGTCAGCAATTTTTTCTCCTACCGTCAACACAACCGTGTCATCGGCAAATATTGCTATTTTCGTGTCATTAGGTGTTGGGATATCATATGTATAAATAAGATATAGAACTGGCACAAGAAAGCTACCCTGTGGCACCACAGCGCATATATCTATTAAATCTGAGTAAATATTTTCTTGCCTTATTCGGAATGTTCTGTCTGAAATATATGATTTAAGTATATCTGAAAACTTTGTAGGTAATAATTTTCTGAGTTTATATTCCAGTCCTTCATACCAGTCCTCATCGAATGCTTGAGATATATCTAAGAAGATAGCGGAGCAAATTTTTTTTTCTTCTAATCTTCTTTCTATAAAATCCGTTATTCTGTAAACTTGGTAGATTGTTGAGTGTTTAGCTCTATACCCGAAATGATGATCTGGTATGAGTGATTTTTCTTCTAGTATTGGTGTTTAGTTTAGAAATTATTGTTAAGAGCGAAATCGGCCTATATGATGTAACTTTGTTTGGGGGTTTTCCATGTTTGGAAATCATAATGACTTCTGCAGTTTTTCAAATGCGTGGTACATATTTTAGCTGAAAGGCTGCGTTTATCAAGTTTTTACCTTAAATCAATAGACAGGATTTTTATTAATTAATTAGTTTTTTCTACACCGTTTCATTTTTTTTTAAATGCACTAATGAATTTTAAAAAACTGTAATTTCTTTTAGTGCTGCTGCTTGCCAGTGCTACAATAGCATATTTTTACGCAGATAACATTTTTAATATTTTTGATTAACTAGTGCATTTATTTTAATACTGCAGTTATCTATCTTTCTTCAATTTAATCAATATTTTTTTATACAGTGTGGGCCACAAAAAACAGTCCACTCCGATATTTGGCAGTATTCATAAAATTAAAGAAAATGCTAAGATACGTCAATTTTCGTTCCAATGGGGACATATTTTAACGATACAGATATCTGTTATTTATCGACCCCCTTTCTTTCACTTTCCCAACCCCTTAATTTAAAATAGAAATGTACCGTAAATGGCACAACATAAGAAAGGCATATAATAAAGTATTCAGGCATATAATCATACACTTTTTTTTATATTTACACCGTCTTTGCAAAAAAAATCAGTCCTTATAAATTTGAAGTTCAACACCTCTTAAAAACAAAACACAACCGTCTATGTTTTGATAATGTGTCCATTGTTTTTTGTCACATCATAAGTATACTAAAAAGAATTTTGTAAAAACAGTAGTAAACTTATTAGTTTAATCTAACTAAAATTAACTAAAGGCGGGTTGACACATGCATGGTTTTAGTGGCGCCAATGAGAACTGGCGCGCCAGTAGATTAAACTTGCACATGTAAACATAGACTTGCATACAAGTTGAATATTTGCATGCATAGACCGAAAAAGTCTGTATACTTCTAAATTTACTGGCGCCAGTGGTGACATATATCCGCAAAAAATGTTGCCTGAATTTGCATGTGTAAACAAGTACATGCACGTCGGCTCGTCATTTTTTAGATTGAGTTCATTTCAGTGAAGCTAGTAAGTCTTGGTGATTGAATTATGTGTAAAGATGGCTAAAAAAGAGGTCAGCTGAACAAATAATCAAATTTCTTGAAGGCTATAAATTGTATCCGTATTTATGGGATGTACATAGTACTCCTTATAAAAATAAAGATTGTCGAGAAAGCGCCTATCAAAAACTTTGTCAATTGATAGAGCAGAAGCACCCAATATAGGTTGACGACCAATTCATGTTTCAACCCACACACGGCCTTTTTGATTGGTAGAGTTTAATAACAAAGTTATTCAATAAAATATACGAAACAGGTGACATCCCGCGTAATTGGCTAAAGTCTGCATTTATTACATTACCTAAGAAGCTACATCCAAAACAATTTAGCGACTTGCCTCGTCTTTTTCGTTCTCTAAAGAGTACTCTGCCAGTGGTCTCTCTACTGGCAAATTATGCCCGAGCTCAGCCGTAGAGGGTAGAAGAAAAAAATATAAAAATATAAAAGTGAGCCACGCAACCGACTTAGACGGTTCAAGACGGAAACCCCTAGGTCTTATGGGCACTAGCAGAGCCACACGATAAACAACTAAGATTATGATTAACCAAATAAATAAAATTATAGCAAAAATATATTGGATACTTTACTCACACAATAAATTAAAATACACAGCTCAATAACAAAATTATAACAAATATCATCAAAATTAACAGCAAACAATAATACGAAACTTCAAAATTTACAACTTTATAAAACAACAATAAATCAAAAATCCAAAGTTTACGATTCCATAAAATAATTAAAACAAAGGTAAGAATAACAAACCGTATCAGGTTACCAAAAATAAAGTATACAAGTCAACTTTTTAACAATACTTCATCAACGTTCACGTACGGCTGCTAATTTACTCACGTTTTTTTTTTCACATAAAGATTTACAGGGTTAAAAAAATCGAGCTTATTTAAAAATATTTCCTTTTACGATGGCTGTCCTTCAAAATAGCAATATTGTAGGATATTTACAAATACGTATGAAGAAAATATATTTTTACTTGGACACAAAGAACTATTGAGAATATTACTTTAATCAAAGTTCAGCCTTGGCATATTATCCAATGCAATAAATAGTTCTTAACAGAGTACCATATTAATAAATTAAAACAAAACTTAATCACCACGATTAAGTTTTGTTTTGTCAAAAACAAATCACGTCGTTTAAATATTCTAAAATAAATCACTTGTAACCTTTGAGTATACGAATTCACTAATCCTGTGGCCTACTCCTGTGGCCGGATTGATTATGGAACTGCACCTGGTACTTAACAATGGCTTCCCTCCATCAGATCCCGCATGCGGTTATTTTAACTCGACACCAAAATCCAAAATATCAACAACAAAGGTAAGATAGAATGGTCAAGTAAAAAATTAATTGGTTTTTCTTCAAAATCCAATTAAGATGGCCCAAATACAGCCAGATATGAAAGAAAAAACCATAGAAGTTCTGCTCACGTGTTAATATCAAATCGTTCCAAAAACTCTCACCACCACCCGACTTCGAAGACTGACACCAAGCGACTGTCTCCAATTACTCACTCACAGGCCGGATATCAGAAAATGACCCGGGACACGCGTCAGCCAACAATCTTCGCAAATCTATGTTCCAAACTCATAATCGCGTTCGTCCGTGTTGATAGCCAGCCCATCCACACAGAAATGCAAACCAAACAATAATATAGCTGACAACACACGACAATCGAGGCCAAAAATCAAAGCAAAAATCTAATAACAAAAACCCCCACTACATCTCCATCGATTAACAAAAATGTCACAGCCATTAACAACTGAATCCTATCACTACAAGGTATGCAACACTATTTACAACGAGTGATAAATTTAAATTACAACAAAATACGGTAAGCGAAACTATTTACGAGCACCTGAGGAATACCAGACTATCAGAGATCCAATTAATAATGGAACTGTAGAAGGGAAAAAAATAGGCACGTGACAGACTATAGACTAATAAGTCTCATGTCACACATGCTGAAAACCTTCCTGCTTATAATTCATGGTCGTATTAGAAGTAAATGCGAAGAAGGCCTAGATCAATCACAGTTCGGCTTCAGAAATGCGTTTGGTACAAGTGAGGCACTGTTCGGAATCAACGTGATGCTACAGAAATGCCGAGACCAACGTAGGGATGTATTCATATGCTTTCTGGACTATAAAAAAACGTTCGACCGAATTCACCATGATAAACTTCTGGTAATGTTAAAAGAAAAGGAATTAGATAGACAGGATATCCAGTTGATAAAGAATCTGTATTGGGGACAAAGAGCAAATTCAAGAGTAGGTAATATAACAACAGACGATATTGCAATACAAAAAGGAGTAAGACAGGGATGTATACTTTCTCCACTGTTTTTCATCCTCTATTCCGGCCGAATATTTAAAGAAGCTCTCGAAGAACTGGGACACTGCGGAATTAAAATTAAAGGCTTACCCATAACAATAATTAGATATGCTGATGACACAGTTGTACCATCAGACACAATAGAAAATCTGCAAACATTGCTAGAAAGAATTAACACAGTTGGAAAAAGATACGGCTTGAATATCAACGCTAATAAAACAAAATTCATGGTAGTGAGTCGTACGGTACAGAATAACGTCAATCTAAACTACGATGGTACCCCATTAGAACGTGTCACAAAGTTGAAATATCTCGGAAGCATCATACCGGAAACACTGGACCCTGATACAGAAATAAAAAGCAGAAAAGAGATGGCGCGCGCAGCGTTCAATACCACTTCTTTGTAATGATGATTTGAATGTTATATATGGTCAATACTGTTGTATGGTACGATGACGTGGATACTCAAGATCAACACGATGAACCAATTAGAGGCATTTGAGATGTGGCTGCACAGGAGGATGCTGCGCATACCTTGGACGGATCATGTAACAAATGAGGAAGTCCTCAGAAGGGCTAAAACTGACAGGCAATTAATGACCACTATAAAATGCCGCAAAATTGCATACCTTGGTCACATACTAAGAGAAGATAAATATCAACTACTCCAAATTATAATAAAGGGGAAAATAGAGGGGCGCCGGTGGACCTAGAAGGAGACAACAGTCATGGTTGAAGAACATTCGTGAATGGACAAATATACGTTCAGTAGGAGAACTCATACACATAGCAGAAAATCGAAATGCTCTAGCCAGAGTAATAGCCAACATTCGTGAGACCGGATAGGGCACATGATAGAAGAAGAGTTTTTTTCTGTATTTCTATTATTCTAAAAGTTTAGTGACTATTTTGTAGGCTTTGCGAAGTTCAGTCGACACTTTTATCATCTTAAAAATGAAACTGGCGAGCCAATTATTTCTGATATCGCAATCTAGTGTAAACCTTTACTGGCATCCTTTTTGGACTGGCGCGACCACTGGCACCACTAAAACCATGCATGTGTCAACCCGCCTTAAACTATAAGTTATGATGACACAAAACAGTTAACTCAAATTACACTGGCACACAAAAGAAGTGGTTTGTACATTTGACGCCACCTACCTACCGACACGTATTTTAACCGAATCTGTTTACAAGCCAATCAAGTGCATTTTCAATGATTTCAGCTGTGTAGATAGAGCAGATATCATTGATTTTATATATTGCATAGAAATATTAAAGCGTTAAGTATTCTGGTCAAAATTATAAATGTCACATTTATGTTCCTGATGTTTAGATTATCTTTAGCTGATCGTTAAAAACCAATAGTGAGAAGAAAAGAAGGGACAGTCTACCATCACTTGGATGCCCTTAATCAATGTTTACAGACCCCGGAGAACGATATATAAGTCGGTGACGAGGGTAGACAGAATCATACGTAGCAGACACCCCAAAAACTCCGAATACAGAACTAGCTATGTACGCAGACGACACAGCGGCCTTTAGCTCACACAAAAACCTGAGATTTCTACAAATATATATACAAAGGCAAATAAATGAAATAGAAAAATGGACAAACACTTGGAAAATCAAGTTAAATGCCGAAAAAACACAAGCTATTCTCTTTTCTCGAAAAAGAAACCCGAATATGCCTCAATTAAAGGTGCAAAATAGAGATATTATTTATACAAACAAAGTAAAATACTTAGGTATAGATTTAGACAAAAAACTCTTATGGCACTCTCACATAAACAACAAAATAACAAATTGTAACAAATTACATGGCAAACTCCGAAATCTTCTGTATTACAGAAGCAAATTAAATTTTAAAAATAAAATCTTTATTTACAAACAAATTATGCGTCTTTACGGCTGCATTCCCTTTTGCCAAGCAGCAAAATCTATAAGAAATAAACTTCAAAAATTTTAAAAAAAAATTCTAAGACGTATAACAAATGCCCCCTGGTACATACGAAATTCAGATTTGCACAAAGACCTCAAAATCAAAACGATCACCGAGTACATCAAAAATCGGTATAAAAACTTTTTCGAAAAAGCCGCTTCTCACCCAAACGCGCTTATACAATCAAATTTTGACTATGTACCAGGTCATCAAAGGGGCAGACACAAAAATCCAAAAAGTAGAATCTTTTAATGTTCGCCCCTCCCCCGTATTCAAATAAAACTCTCCAGTTTTTCCCAAACTAAAATCCCTACACGTACACAACACTATACATACTACACCTACACAAGGGGTAAGATTGTCTCCTACCAAGAGACAATAAGCCCAAAAAATCACACACAAGAGTTTTTCAGTGGTTAACGTTAAACGAGCGTTCAATGAGTCCCACACTACTCAGCGCGGAAACGCGCTCTTTTCAGAGCAGTCGAAGCGCTGAGTGTCTATAAAAGATTTTCCTCTTGTAAAACAAAACAAAAAAAAAAGACAGAATCATTAATCAACACACTTTTAACTATTAAACGTATCAGTAACGTAACTTAGTTTCTGTTATCTAAAAAGTACTTAATTAAGTCACTTATACATATCGCAATAAAAAGACTTTTAGTGCGATTAAAAAAAAATCCTACCTATACTATATTGGTACCTTTTTTAAGGCTACTATTATCTTTCTTCTAGTTTAAATAATTAAAAAATTATTTTTGGTTTTTTATTTTGAAATAAACTTTAAATTGTATTAATAAATAAACTACTTTTTAATAGACGTTACGATAGACATTTTATTGCAGTAAAATTTTTTTAAGGTTTAAAATAACAAATATCAAATCAACAACAGATGATCCTGTCATTCAATTGTAGTGGTCAATTATAAATTATCGTGTAGGTGTGTAATTTTTACAGTTATCTAATATATCCTTGTAGGTGATTTCTTATTCAAATATACGAAAAAAAAATGTTCAATTTTAAATGATTTTTATACGACATTATTATTTGTATTTCAACATTAGCATGAAATGTATCATGGCCAAATAATCGACTCATCTTACCAAAAACTTATCACAAGATAAATTTCTTAAAAGCACATTTTTATTGTTTCATTTCTATTTTTAATCATTAATATTTAATATTGAAATCCGTTAGCTGTTATTTTCTCCTATTTTCATAAATCAATCTACGGTCTTACCAATATTGATGAATATTTATTAATTCTCATGAACGAGCTTCAAAAAATAAAACCCATTCACGTTCATAGTCGTAGAATAAAATGTCTCACAACTTTCATTTATATTTTTGAAGTGATAACTTCTTATGGCACGCTGTGAACTTTTTTTGTAATGGGTAAAAAATGTTAAACTCGCGTCAGAACACGTGGCCTGATCGAAAATTCGTAAGACGTAGTATTTCACTGTATTTCACTGGAGCAATATAAAATGCGACTTTTCTTGACTGGTAACTTGGCAACCTTATTCAACAAACTGACAAATTCAAGTACATTTTTTATGTCATTTTGACAAATTAATTTAGTAGCTAAATTCAAAATTTAAGTGCTTTTCATTAGTTTATTGATTAAGTTCTGCTTTTGCTGCATTAAAATGTTCCAAGGAGAGGTGTCGTTTTTAGCAGATGTTATGGACACCATAGCGTGTCTTAATGATTTTAATGGTTCTCCCCCCGACAAAATTTTAGATCAAATGATTTATCAGTGCAAGAAGACGTTAAAAAATGCATCAATTTGTGTTAAAAAAGCATTAAAAACTGGACTGAAAGCTGGTTTGATCAAAGAGAACGGGGAAAGGTTTAAATTAGGTTTTGGTTTGCCGTTAACGGAGATTCGAAGACAAGGAAAAAATAGAAACAGAAGCCGTAGACGACGTAGCCAAAAGCGACAAAACCGAAAACGAGGTAGCCGAAAACGAAAAAGTCGAGGTAGGAAGAAAAGCGCCATATTGAAAGAAGATCAAGCAAAAAGCGGATGAAAGAAATCGAAAACATTCAAATCTGTTTAATATATGATTTATAATAAAGCGTTAATAAAAATAATGCATTATTCATAAACTATGGAAATCTGGAGACAATATTTTTCAGATTAAAAATAATATTTTTTGAAGTTGTACACTTTTTTTGTAACGGGTAAAAAATGTTAAACTCGCGTCAGGACACGTGACCTGATCGAAAATTCGTAAGACGGATGGAGAGTAGACAGCTGGCGTGGCGTAGGAGAGGGAGTATCTCCCTCTCTTTCTACGGCGCGGCGAAAATGTATGCCTGCGCCGGCTGTTTCGTTTAGGCGGCGCAGGCATACATTTTCACTTCTGCCGGCACTCGAGTGCAACCCGTAAAATTTTTTTAATCTCTTTTTTTATTTTATTGCAAATTATTATTATTACAGTCTACTTAAAATTTTTTTTTTATTTATGTATATATATTTTTTATATGGTTGAGGATGCGGTCGTGGAAAATTTCCTTGCATAGGCAATTAGACTTGAGTCCATTTTGCTATCCGTCCCTTTATTTTCTCTCCATGAGCTTCATGCTTTTTATGTAGAGAGCTAATGCGCGCATTGGGATCTACATAACCTCCTCCGGTTCACATTGTGCACTCCGAACAATTTATATGTTAGCCAGGCTAGTTCCGTGCAATAGCACAGTACATGTTCTGATGTTTCTGTGACCCCCTCATCACACCTGCGACAGCTGTCGTCTTCTGCGAGGCCCAATGTGACACCAAAGCCAGCAGTGCCCTGTAATCAGAACCACTACCATCCCTAGTTGTCCCCTGTTTAGTCCCATTAGTTGTTGGGCTTTTTTCTTGTTAGGTTTTCTCAAGAAGCCGTGGGCCTGACGTACCTTAGGTTTGTCTCTCCATAGCTTCCTGTGCTCCCTGTCCTGATGTGAGTAGATTTCCGCTTTAACGTAGCATTTTGCTACTCCAACTGCGGGTCCTGGCCCATAGAGTGTCTGTGTCTACCCCTCTCGTGTCAATTCATCCGCCTTTTTATTCCCTTCAAACCCTGCGTGTCCAGGTATCCACAAGAATGCCACCCTGTTGCGTCTGACCAGGAGCCCAACCTTTTCCCTACATTCGCTAACTAAAGTGGATCTGTCTACTGGTGCGTTGAGCGCCAGTAACGCTGCCTGACTATCCGAGCAAATACAAATATTTTTGCTCACATAGCAAAGTTTTCCTAGGCACAGATCAAAATGGCCATAATTTCTGTCTAAAAAACCGTACATTCCTCACCCAGCGCCACGCTTAGTCCCCTTCTTGAGTTTCGTAGCCATATCCTTGAACCAGTCCCATTCGCGGTCTTAGATCCATCCGTATAACAGACGAGATCTTGCCCGCGGGTGGGTCCTGAGTAGATCCCGGTTCAGTCGATCACTCGTCTCGATCCGGAAAACCAACCCTGTACCTACTTTTTTAGTATAAACTTTTTTAACATAAAATCCTGCCTCGCTATCGGCTTCTATGCCTTCAGCTTTTTAATAATTGTCGTGTGTCCAGTACGTGCGTCTTCACGCTCCTTCCCCATACCATTTCTCATTAGTCTTGTCGTGGCCCCCATTGCCGCCGTCTTCACCACTAGATTAACAGGCGGAATGTTCAACCTCACTCCAAGTGCACTGATGGGCTTAGTCCTGTTGTACTAGACATATCCTAGTATTTTTTTTATTGAAAATATATGTATTCTAATTAATTAATTAATTAATCCGGTTTATAGCGTCTTTCGCCTTCCGGTTCCCTGTTGCCAGCCTCTTCGGTCAGTCCAATCTCCTGGGGCTAGATTTCTTTCGGACATCGCTTTCTGAATGCCCCCTATCCATGTTGGTTTTGGTCTACCTCTTTTCCTTCGTTCTGTTGGGGTCCATTTAAGCACTAGTTTGGGTAGCCTTTCATCTGTCATACGTTCAACATGGCCGTACCATATAAGTTGTCTTCTTTGGATTTCATCTATTATAGTTGTGTCGGTCTTTACAATTTGTCGAATTCGGTCATTTGTAACCCTATCGAGACTTGATATGCCAGCAGATCTTCGCCAGAAATCCATCTCCAGGTCTAGCAATCGGCGTTCTAATGTTTTATTAAGTTACCACGTTTCACAGACTTTGAAAGATAGTATTATATATCATATGTTTTTTTTCCCTAGATATATTTTTTGCCCACAACAGCGAGTTTAGGTATCCTATAACTTTCTTTCCTTTTAATATCCGTTGTTCTATTTCCTCCTCAGTACGACCTTTACATGTGATTTTTGTACCCAAATAGGTGTATTCCTTACATATTCCTATTTTTACATTGTCCAGATCCAGATCTGTTGTTTCTGCCCCAATACACAAATATTTCGTCTCATATTAACCGTTAATCCCCTTTCTTCGTATTCTCTAAGAAGTCGTTTTCCCATAAACTCCAGGTCTTCTTTATCTTAGGCCGCGACGACCTGATCATCCGCGAAGTGCAGATTATACAGAGTAGTGTCATCATTTAACTGTATCCCTATTCCATGGCACGCTCGTCTCCACTTCTTTAACACTTCGTTTAAATATATTTTAAATAGTGTGGGGGATAAACCACAACCTTGTCTTAGACCCTTAGTGACGGTGAGACTTTCAGATAGATTATTTCCTAACTTAATTTTGGATGTTAATTGTTGATATAACTGTTTAATAGCTATAAATATATGTATTCAACCTTAATAAAATTATAATTGAAATAAAGCATTTTACGTGGAAGATTATGTTTTATTTTACATTTATTTAAACCCACTGACTTGTAATTTTTGTTTTTAACAAGTCACTTGGCAACTTTAAACAATTTTAAATAGTAACAATTATTTATTTCGCAAATATTTCTCATTTTTACATTTGGGTCCGTCTGGCTATTTCCTCCGGCATCACTTAGGCCTGTTGGCCCATTGTATCTTGCCCATGTGGTTTTGTATCATTGTACAAAGAAGACCTGACCCACAAATCGCGCGGCAAGGACTCGGAAACAGCAAAACACACACTGCGCCGCCGCCAGGCACCGGACCTCAGAAGACGTGCAATTCCCAGGCAGTCATCAGGCGATTAGAACCACGATGCACCCAATCCAGTACCTTCGTACCTCTTAAAGGTTCTGTACTGTGTGGGAACAATACAGCCGCCCAAAAACCGCCAGTCCTTCCCAGCGCCCCGCATCGCTCCACCGCCCCCAGATCCCTACCGCACAACGCGCAGACCAGGCCTCTATTATACAGTCCCTTAGTGATTCTTAGCTGATTCCTGGTCATTGCTTACAGTTCTGCCGACTTTTTGTGGCATGTTTTATTTCTCGTGTTTGTTTTCTGGTATGCTTTTCTAGTAAATTTTGTGTTTTTCCGAACCTCTTCTTGCAAGTTCGTCTGCTTCCTCATTACCTGCAACTTCCCGGCGTCCTGGAACCCGTATCAGTTTGACGTGACTACGGTCTACCAGCGTTTTTAGTTCTTCTTTGCAGTCAACGAGCATGGGGAAAGGGGTGGTCCGGCCCTGAGGTGCCCATTGCACAGGACTAAGGTTGCCACTGCAGGATTTCGCCCGGTTTTCTGTAGGCTCCGTTAGCAACGGTGCTCCCCCAACTCCGAGCATCAATCAGCACGGGTCGCATGACACTTTGGATCGAAAGTCTTTTACTCTTTTACGACAGGCAGACCATACCTGGAATCCATTTTATTTTTCCCGTATCTCCAAGGGATCCATATAAGTTTGGTTTTGTATACATACTTTTTAAGAGGCTGCTATGACTAGTTCATAGATATGAATATACATTTTTAAAATTTATAGTATGGAATTATGTATTTAAATATTGGTGACTAAAATAATTAAAACAAAATAAAATGTTTGAAGAACCTCAGATTAAAATAAGATACGCTACTGATTATTTAAAAAAAAAACTAATATATCCGTGGACAATAAGTGTACAATATCATGAAAGTAGTCATAAGGTTATATCTTAGTTACCTTGAATTATTCTTGCTTTCAGTTTATTTATTTATTATTAAATACGTATACTCGTATGTAAGTGAAAATACATTTATATTGACACCAGTGCAAAAAGATGTAACCTATAACTGTAGATTTGTTAATGACAAATATTTTTTAAAACAAATTTATGATTTTTTTTTAAATTCTAAAAAAAAATGTAATTGTTCCCTTCAGATTTTTACAAACATTTATTTGTGTATTGACACTAACGTATCTATACAGGGTGTTCCAAAAAAAGGTGACCCGTCTATGGGATAGGTAGAAAACTGAAAATAATTGGGGTTTGCTTGGTAAAAATTTTTCGTTACGCCATCCGTATTCAAGATAAAGGGCGTTGAAGAAAAATAATTTAGTTATTATTTCATAGTTTTCAAATCAAAATATATCGAAAACGATAAACAGTATCGAGTTTTACTAGGAGTAACTTTTTGGTGTAAAATTAAATTATGTTTAAGTTTAACTAAAATTTTAATTAATAAATCTAACCTTAAAAAAGTTATGTCCAATACTACTTGGTATGAACCGTGTAACTTGATCTTTTTTTTTTTATGAAAATAGTCGCAAAAAGGGTAGACCTATCGTGTGGGCCGCGGACGGCCCGCACTGCGACTATTAGAAGGGAAAGAAATTATAGAAAGGAAATGATTGTGGACACGCTTTTTAAAAAGTTGCAGGTCATAGTTCTCTGGAAAAACTGATTTTGGAAGCTTATTCCATTCCGTAGCAGCCCTGTAAAAGAAGGATTCTTGATGGAGATTGGTCCTTGTAGTGTCAAACTTGAGAGTAAATGTGTGAGACTGATCAGCGTGCCGAGTTCTTCGGCCGAATGTGGCCAATGGTAGTACAAGAGTTTTTATTTCTCTGGAGCATCTGCCATAGAAATATCTGCAGAGCAATGACTGGTCTGCAACTCTTCTTCTATGTTCTAGAGGGTGAAGGGTATCTGTGAGCAATACTCCAGTAGAGGTCGGATTTGAGCCTTGTACGTCGTCAACAGTTGATCAGAAGTAAAAAACTTTCTGGCTTTCCACAGAAAACCTAGCCTTTGGCTTGCCGACTTTGCGATGTTAGCAACATGGTCATGCCAAGACATATTATTGGACACCGTGACTTCCAAAATCGAGATGGAGGGACTTGGTTCAAGGGTATTTCCGGACATTGTGATACGATGATTTGAGGAATTCACTTTCTTGGAAAACGTGGCACTTTGTGTTTTTTGGGCGTTGAACTGAACACTCGACGATTGCTTTAAGTTTTCTATTAATGGAATTAACCTGTTCCTGCCTGAGTCTATTTGTATTATTCACCGAAAGTGATCGATAGGATGTGAAAGTTGAGACTAGTGTGCTATCGTCTGCGAAACTGTAAATGGGGTTCGTGTTGGTTTTCAAAAGGTCGTTGATGTGTAAAAGAAATAAGGTAAGGACAGGATGGAACCCTGGGGGACCCCGGCATCAGAAGAAATACCATTAACTTCTTCATATAAGGAGCGATCTTGCATGAAGCTCAAGAGCCATTGGCGCAGTTTGGTTGGAAGACCGTAGGCATATAATTTACTTAACAATGCCTGGAGCCAATCTCGGTCAAAAGCTTTAGATATATCCAAGGATATTGCACGGGATTCACCAAACTTTTCAATAGTGTTTGTCCAGAGCTGAGTGACATAAGCCAGCAAATCTCCAGTAGACCGAAGTTGTCGAAATCCATATGTCTGTCATGAATTATCTCAAATTTCTTCAGATATTTGATGAGTTCTGTGTTAATCGCTTTTTCCATAACTTTGGATATGATTGAGAGCAATGTAATAGGGCGATAATGCGCAGGAATAGCCTTCTTTCCTTTTTTCGGAATCGGTTGGACTTTAGCGTTTTTCCACATGGACGGAAATACGGATGGCGTTACGAAAATTTTTTACTAAGCAAACCCCAATTATTTTTTAATTTTCTACCGATCCTAGAAACGGGGTTACGTTTTTTTAAAACACTCTTCATAATCACGCCTTTTTTTCGTAGAGGTAGGCAAAGACCTAGCCGTTTTTTAAAACGATGTCGTTTCAAAAACTAAAAAATCGGCATTTCAAAACAAAAATCAACCTCGTTCAGGATTTTTGCGGGATACTGAGTGAAACAAAAACCACCAAATCTTTGGGATGGTTCTTGACATACGAGTTACAAAAATACCAGTAGAAAAGTCGTTCAAAGTACTCTTTTCGAAGAGACATAAGTGGGTGAGTGAGCAGTCCACTTCCCAGAGCCTGAATACGTAATATACACAGATGGCTAAAAAAACTCGTATGGAGTCGGGGCCAGTGTTTTCAGTAAGAAACCAAAGACTAAAATATCTACTAGTTTTGGTAGGTATACTACAATCCTAAGGCTGCAGTCTTCGCTATCGAATTGTGTGCAAGAAAGCTGACTAACAGACCTTGTATGGAATTGCGTCGAATCCCTAGATCGGTGCATACAACAGAGTGACTCTGTCTAGGAACCAGAGATAAAGGGCATCGAGAAAGCCGACATCCTCGCCAGACAGGGGTCCGATCTGCGTTCACAGACCATTACCAGTCTTTGGAGTCACCAGAAGAGCTGCCAAACCATTATTTCGGACTAAGCGGAGAGAAAAAGACTCACGCACTGATCTGATCTACCAGAAATGATACATTTAAAGTCGTTTTACCTAAACCCTCAATAAACACAACCAAGCAGTTCATGTAATGTAGTAGGAATGACCTTCAAATTCTGACGGGACTACTGACAGGACATTGTCGTCTAAGTTACCACTTCAGAAGGATAAGTCTAAACCAACAAATGGAAAGTCGGTTTTGCTGTTTGGAAGACAAAACTGTTAAACATATACTATGTTCATGCCCCTGCTTAGGAAGAATAAGGTTCGATATATTTGGTTTTACCAACCATGAACTTTGCAAGAACTGGATTGTGGGGAGCGACTAAAAAATAAAAAATAAATTTTTTGTATATCTTTCAATAAAATAAACACAAACACCTGACTATATTTTTACACAAAATATACGTGCAACAAATTACGATCTTTTTATTGCGTAATGTAATGACTGTTATAACACTTCTTTCTTTAGGTAATATTAGGATTTAGCACAAAATGGGATGGTGAGTATTGTTACTTTTTTATACGACCAATAACCTATCCATTACTTGAACATAAATAAATGATTAATTTTAGTAATATTTAACTGTTTAAACTTACTATCAAAGAATGTCGTGGTATAAACGAATGTATCAGTGACAGGACTAGTCTATTAATAAACAAAATGCCATATTCATCAAATATGTTTAATAAATAATAACAATTTGTTTGTGATTTTTAAAAAAAACCAATAGTTTAACTAGTTTTTTTTAAATTGACTTGATCTCCAATACTGCAGGAAAGTTTAATGGTTTGCTTTGATGTAGTCAAGATGCCTTTGGTTAGAATGCTACGGACCAGTTGTTTTTATTAATATTTTTACCTAAACGCGTTTAAAATAAATATGACTCTTTCATTCCACCAAAAAAATTAATTATTATAACCACTCTTTACTTGTCACTGCTTATTTTTATTGCGCATGGTGGTCTTCTTTGATGTGTGCAAAAAAACCACTTTTAAAACTATCCTTTGTTAACACCATTACCATCTTACAGTAGAATCAACCACTACAAAGTAGTGTTGCTCAAATGCAAGAACAAGACGAGACTTGGCCAGTCTTGGTCTTGGTCTTGCGCTAATACACCTGGTCTTGGTCTTGGTATTGCGCTCCCAGTCTTGGTCTTGCAGCAAGAACAGGCAGGAACAGGTTGATTCCATCAATAGAGATCTTGAAGCAATCGTCGAGTGGGGAACCAACAATCTTGTTCAGTTCAACGCCCAAAAAACACAAAGTGCCACGTTTTCCAAGAAAGTGAATTCCTCAAATCATCCCATCACAATGTCCGGAAATACCCTTGAACAAAGTCCCTCCATCTCGATTTTGGGAGTCACGGTGTCCAATAATATGTCTTGGCATGACCATGTTGTAACATCGCAAAGTCGGCAAGCCAGAGGCTAGGTTTTCTGTGGAAAGCTAGAGTGTTTTACTCCTGATCAACTGTTGACGACGTACAAGTCTCAAATCCGACCTCTACTAGAGTATTGCTCGCAAATTTGGGGTTCAGCACCAGGGCATTCTTTTCGTCTTCTAGATTCCATTCAGAAAAGAGCCATTCGCTTGATAAACAGCTCAACTCTCACAGATACCCTTCACCCTCTAGAACATAGAAGAAGAGTTGCAGACCAGTCATTGCTCTACAGATATTTCCATGGCAGATGCTCCAGAGAAATAAAAACTCCTGTACCACCATTGGCCACATTCGGCCGAAGAACTCGGCACGCTGATCAGTCTCACCCATTTACTCTCAAGATTGACACTACAAGAATCCTTCTTTTACAGGGCTGCTACGGAATGGAATAAGCTTCCAAAATCAGTTTTTCCAGAGAACTATGACCTGCAACTTTTTAAAAAGCGTGTCCACAATCATTTCCTTTCTATAATCCCTTCCCCTTCTAATAGTCGCAGTACGGGCCGTCCGCGGCACACACGATAGGTCTACCCTTTTTGCGACTATTTTCATAAAAAAAAAAGAGTCTCGCAAGTCTCGCCATTACCTATTAGCTTATTGCTTTATATTAAACGTTACTTTAGATCTTAGAACAACATAACAGAGTAGGTACATTTTGAGGTTGAATTTAACATAGCCAAATTAAAGACCAAGCAAATTAATAAATGTCTAAACATTTAATGAGAAATTCGAAAAATCAACTGACACCGGGTGGGATTTGGGAGCCCACGACCTAAGCGATCCGTGTCGATGCTCTAACCAACTAAGCTTTCTACCGTTTCCCCGGAAGTCAGTCTGTTTCTCAATAAACGTTTACATTTAATAAGCTTGCATGTGCTTAAACATATTTAAAGCATATAAAAAACAAATTAATGATATTAACTTGACTATTTTAGAAAACATTATCTGTCTAGAAAGAGATTCGCTTAGATAGTGTCGCCTTGGCACGTGCCGGCTCTCATAAAAGGATGCCGCCGCAAATCAAAGGATGCCGCATGCGGCGTACAGACGCATGATATTGTAGCGTTCTGCTTTCAGCTCTTATACCTACCTTATTATTATAAGTTAGATTTTAAATTAGTTTGTAAGATCTCTTTTTCGGCCTGTAACTTTTGAAATATTAAGAAAATTAACATTTTCTCTGAAACACACTACATATAATTTTATTATATATGGTTTATTTTTCGTTTTTATTATTTTCATATTTTTATTTATTTTCATACTATATTTACTATATTATTTTTTATTTACTTATTCGGACTGCGTAAATTCCCAACTTCAACGAAAATGCACTAATAGTTGTATCTGTATTTTACGTCTTCCTATTTTTTGCCTATTTTATTTTTCAAAATTTTATGTACTACTTCTTTATTTTTTTTTGTTTCGTTTGTTTATGTGTCAATTTCTTGTTTTATAAACTAAGCCTGTCCGCTCCCTGAAACGACACTTAGTCCTAACTGCAAGACGCAAGGGTCTTGCAGGCTTAGTCTTGTTCTTGCTCAAATCTTGCAGGGTAAACTCTTGGTCTTGGCCTTGCTAAAATTACGCGGTTTTGGTCTTGGTCTTGGTCCTGCAAAAATGCAACACTACTACAAAGCATTACCGCTCTACACAATGTGATCGTGTTTCTTTTTTGTTGGCTCAGTGACCGAAGAAATACATTATCTAATTAATTTAAATAAGTTGTTAATTCATCCAATATCAATTAATCCTTTTAAAATCGGTCTATATCTGGGAATTAACGAAAAAAGGTTTAAAACATATACCAGCCCACTTGTAAAGAAAATCTACTTACCAAGGATGGAGGAGTATATTAGATTCTAAGATTTTCATACTATTCTTCTTCTTCTTAGTCATATCTTCATTGCTAAAGAGTTGTGACATCGTGACTATGAGCATTGATGGGTCGATTGTTTCCACTGCTGTCGGTCTTCCGCTACTCTTAAATTTGTTTGCAAGGTTTGCCCTGTAATCACTTTAATTTGGTCTATCCATCGTGATGGAGATCTTCCTCTTGACCTTTTACCTTCCACTTTGCCCTGCACGATAAGTCTTTCTAGATTGTTTTGATCTCGTCTGGTGATGTGTCCGAAGTAACCCAGAATGCGACGTCGGCAACTGGTGGATAATCGATCGTTGATTCCTAATTTGCTATATACTTACACAATGGTCCGGTGTGCAGTCCAGGGTATGCGAAGCATCCTCCGCCAGCATCACATTTCAAATGCATCTATTCGTTGCCTGTCGCTCGACTTTATTGACCAGGATTCGGAACCATATGAAAATATCGAAAACACTAAGGTGTTAACCAGGGCTCTTTTAGTGTTTCTGGTTATGCAACCGTCTTTCCATATCTTGGATAAGTTTGACATTGCTGTCCGCGCTAATACTATCCGTCTTCTTATTTCTGTTTCGCACCCTCCCTTGCTGTTTATTAGCGATCCTAAATAGATGAATTCCTCTACTACTTCAATTCTATTTTGCAGATTTCTTAACTGTATGGTGTTACTCCTATCAATGATCATTAGCTTAATCTTGTCTAAATTTATTTCGAGACCTAGGGCTCGGCTTTCATTTGCAACCTAATCAAGAAGTGTAATCATCTCATCTTCATCTCTTGTTATTAGGGTAGTGTCGTCCGCGTACCTGAGATTATGTATCTTTCTACCATTGATTGATACACCTCCTTCAAAATTCTCTAGGGCTCGTCTCATTATAAATTCACTGTAAGCGTTAAACCGTCTCGGCGATAGGATAGATCCTTGACGCAATCCCCTATGTACTTTGAAAATATTTGATGTTTTATTGTCGAGACAAACTATGGCATTGTTATTTCCATATAGGTTGCTAATCAGAGATACGAGATAAAAAGGGACTCCCATTTCTTTCAATACATTCCCAAGACTACTCCATTGAACACAATCAAAAGCCTTCTTGTAATCTATAAAGCATAGGAGCATGGGTGTATTCTTACTCTAGATCTCTTCAATAGCTATTAATTGGAAATTCAAGTATAAAATTTCGTGTCTTATCCCTTTCAATGCGCAATTAAATACGAGGGCGGTTTGATAAGTCAGTGACTTTTTGAATAAAACAAATTTTTTTCCGCAAATAAACATTTTATTTTTTTACATAATTACCTTTTAGCTCGATACATTTAGTCCAGCATTTTTCTAATTTTTTTATTCCCTCCAAATAAAAGGTTTTTCAAAGCTCTCAAAATACGCGTTTGTTTCGGTAATGACTTCTTCATTCGACTCAAATCTCTTACCGCCCAGCCATTTCTTTAGGTTTGGAAACAGAAAATAGTCGCAGGGGCTAAATCTGGAGAATATGCTGGATGGGGTAGCAGTTCGTATCCCAATTCGTGGATTTTGGCCATCGTGACTAGACAAGTGTGCACACGTGCATTGTCTTGATGGAACAGCACTTTCTTCTTCGCCAAATGCGGCCGTTTTTGCTTCAAATCAACGTCGAATCTATTCAAAAGCTTTGAATAATATTCGCCGGTGATCGTTTTACCTTTCTTGAGGTAATCGATGTAAATGACACCGCGTACATCCCAAAAAACTTTGGCCATGACCCTGTTGGCTGACAGACTCTGTTTCGCCTTCTTTGGTCAACGTTCACCCCGAGCAACCCACTGTTTCGATTGTTCCTTGGTCTCTGGCGTGTTTTGATGGATCCATGTATCATCCACAGTAACAAAACGGCGCAAAAATTCGTCCGGATTACGGCTGAACATCGCTAAATACTCTTTTGTAGTGGTCACACGATTGCGCTTATGGTCGAGTGTGAGAATCGCGGCACCCATCTCGCAGAGAGTTTTTTCATGTCCAAATACTCTTGTAAAATATGATGTACCCGTTCAGTTGAGATACCTACAGCATGAGCCAACTCATGCACTTTCATTCTCCGTTCATCCAATATCATTTCATGGATTTTATCGACGATTTCCGGCGTGATCACTTCTTTTGGACGACCTGATGGTTTGGCGTCACTAGTGCTGGTACGACCACAACGGAACTCTGTAAACCACTTCTACCATTGAAATTGATGGTGCCGAGTCCCCGTAGTATTTATCAAGTCTTTCCTTAGTTTTAGTGATGGATTTTTTACGTAAAAAGTAATGCTTAATCAGCACACGAAATTCACTTTTTTCCATTTTCGTAAAAATTCACGAGGTTGTCTGCTTTGAACGGCTATCAAACACCAACTGCACGACGTAGCTTGCTCAAAATTGATAGATTGATAGATTATAGTTGACGGCAGCACTGTTGCATTTGGAGTAACTGCGCGGAAAATTCAAAAAGTCACTGACTTATCAAACTGCCCTCGTAGTATGGTATTGCCTCTTGCGGGAATAATTTTGGTAAGAGATAGCGGTACTATCACCCGCGAAGCTGTGTACTGGACTAAAGTTGTTTCCAATAAGTCGTTGATGTGAAGTAGAAATAGTGTTGGAGCTAGAATTGATCCCGGCAAAACACCATCTGAACGGGTAAGCCATAAAAAGCCATAAAAGCCATAAAACAAACGGGCTGTCGGTTCTGCTGCGTGGAAGACGAAACTGCTGAACATATACTAAAGAATAAGGTTCAACATATTTGGTTACACTAACCTAGAACCTACCGATTTTAAAAAAAATCTCACCCTATACAACCATGTACTTCGTAAAAAGGGCTGGATTGTACGGTGAACTGTAGCCTCTAGGGGTGAGCCACAATAGACCTACTAAGGGTCGCGGTGGAGGGGCGACCACGCCCCACTCACATAAAACCTAATACCTAAAGCCATAAAATGGAAGTTTGGCGAGGATACCCTGGTGCCCAACTCGATCGAATGCTTTGGAGATATCTAATGCCACGGCTAAAGTTTCACCATATTTGTCAATAGATAGCTGTCATATGTGTGAGGCGTAAGCGAGCAGATCATCAGTTCGAAAAACAAGAGAAGTCATCGTACCTTTCGAGTTCACTTGAATGACCAGTCAAGTAGAAAGAGAGTGCTAAACAATGGCCTTCCGCAAAGGTCTGTTCTAGCACCAATTCTGTTTAACCTCTACATATCAGACTTTCCTACAACCCGCTCCAAGAAATTCAACTATTCCGATGATATGGCTCTTGGGTTTAAACACAAAAATATTTTCATTGCAGAAGACATTGAATAAAGACCCAAAAGCGATAAACGATTTTTTTTAATGGTGACTTAAACCATCCTTAAACAAAACGGAAACATCTTGCTTCCAATTTAAATAACAAAATGGCAAACGTTGAACTTAACATTGAATTCAATGGAACCCGTCTAAATTACAACAAACACCCAAAGTACTTGGGCGTAACCCTGGACTGCAAACTCTCTTTTAAAAAACATTTGACGAACGTAGCTGCCAAACTGAGAACAAGAAACAACATTATCTTAAAGTTAAGCGAGACCAGCTGGGGTGCCTCAGACGAAACCCCTCCGCTGCTCCGTCCTAGGCCTTGTATACACCACCGCCAAATATTGTGCACCTGTATGGCTGAATAGCCCCCATTCAAAAAAGGTAGATGTCCAACTTAACAAATCTTTGAGAATAATCAGCGGCAACATTAAACCTACACCCACGCACTAGCTGCCTTCTTTTGGCAATATTCCACCAGCCCATCTCCGCCGTGCCAATGCTCTCTGTAGAGAATATAAGAAAATCCAAGACAACCAGCAGCTCCAAATTTACGAAGACATCGCCCAACTAGGTGAGAAGTTACGTTCTAGGAAACCTTCAGTTCAAACTGCTGCAGCACTCACCGCAAAAAATTTCACTCAGGAACACGAACGGGTACTAGAATGGCGGAATAAAGTATCTCCTGACATCTACAACAACATCCGTCCAAACGAAACAGTTCCTGGTTCTGCTCTACCAAGAGAAACATGGTGCTGCCTAAACCGCATCCGCACAGAATGCGGCGTATGTGCAGATTCTCTCCATAAGTGGGGAAAACTCGAAAGTAACGCTTGCGACTGTGGAGAACGACAGACCATCCATCACCTAGCATATAGCTGCGTCAGGAGACAGAGCCACTGCACGACTACAGACTTCTTAATGATCACCCCATCGGCTGTTACGTGGATTGAAATTTTATATTTAAGAATTTAATGTTTATTTTTTAGTCTTAAGTTTTTTATCATGTATTGCCATACGCTAAATAAAATAAAATAAATAACCAGTTGATCTCTAATGACGAAAACCATATTGCCTATCGTTGACAATTCCTGAGTGTCCCAGATATTTCATGAGCTCGATGTTGAAACCGCTATAAAAAAACCTGAATTTTTCGCAAACGCCTTGTAATTATATTTTCTTTTGGTTTAGACAAATTTGTTTCCCTTATTTATTTGTTCGTTTTCTTTGACTATGTGAAAAATTTCAAGTGATAATTGTAAAGTAGTATGTAAGTTTTTTGATGCAACGTTTTTTTTTGCATCTCAAGAAACTCTTGATAATTTAAGAGTGGCAGCAACATGTTCAGTTCTTAAAACATGCAAACAATCTTTTAAAAATATTGCATCAACGAGCAACTTTAGTTGGATTTGTTTTTAAAATATCCATACAGTTGGTTAATTGTTAATTCTTCTCAGGTTTATATGCATTTATTCAACTTACATGATCACTTACGATGTTTTCTACGTAATTTATTGTTTTTGAGTTAAATCGGTTGGTATTTCTTGACATCATTTAACAATAGCATTTTCGACCTTCATTAAATATTGTAAAGAATCCACAGTAAGTGGTATCGAGTCAAAAATGAAACAAAATTATACTTCGAAAATAATCACAGTATTATTCAATTTTTTTATTTTGTCTTTCTTGCTTATAGTACAATGCTATCAGTTTAGAACCAGCCAGTCCATATAACTTTTGATTTTGCGTACATGTAAGAAAAACAAAAAACAAGTCGAATTTTAAATCGAGGGGGAAGTTTAAAAATATTATTTTGCTTTTCCAAGTGGCACCTGTTAAACATACCCCAAACCTTCTTTAAAATGTCAAAAAGCAAAACCTACGTTGTGATACATCAAATGATAACCCAAGAAAAAACAACAATTTTGTCTATTGACTTATTTTGCTGGTAACATTAAACATAGCGAAATTACAACAGAAACTAAAATGAAGTTAATTAGAAACAGTTCCTTAAACGTTTTACAGTAACTGTTCAAAGTGTGCTCCGTTATTTTGTAGGCAATGATATAACCTATTTTTTTAAATTCTTCTCAAATTTCGCTGGTAATTCGTCTAAATTCTTCGGTTATTCCAAGCTTTAGTTCTTCAATGTCTTTGGGAGGAGTTTTGTAAACTAATGTTTTTAAATAGCCCCACAGAAAAAAATTGTGTGGTGTTAAATCTAGAGATGTTGCAATAAAACCCCTTCTGCCTTGAAAATCATTCGTCTAGCCATTGTCTTACAGCTCCTTGTAGTAAATAGTATGATAGGGGAACGCTGAGGTGTTTTTTATTTTTTTTATTATGCAGTTTAAGCGAAGTTCTCGCAGTAGCGGCAACTATCACTCTCTGTTTTTCCCATCTTTTTCAGGTGATACCTTAGAGGGCAGTGTCCAGTAAGGAGTCCCGTCACCAGTTTTAAGTCATTTTTTTTCAACTCAAGAAACTGTTTAGCTTTCTTTGGCGAAACGCTTACTACCCTTTTTGCTTGCCTTTATCTTGGCACTTTATGCCAGTGAGATTTCATTTCATCTGTTTCCCATCATTGGACCTCTTCTTTTAAATGGGCTTTGGAAAGTCCACAGAAGATATCTGGGCCGGAAAATTGTGTATAATATGAAGTAACCAAGATATATAAAGAAATATTTAGATGGTTTGGACGCGTAGAAATTATAGATGAAAAAAGATAGTCGAAATAGATTTATAAGGTGAGTGTTAATGGGCAAATCGGAAGAGGTCGACCCATGCGAAAGTATCTTGATTGGATTAAAATTGATTTGAAGAAAGGTCAGGTTAAGAGTACAATATACAAAAGCGCTGATGAAAGTAAAAGAAGCGACATACGTGTGTAGGAACCGTAGCAAGTAAAAAGAAATGGTCTCTTCCTATATCGAGTAGTACGCGTGACTATATGCATGTATGTAAAAATATGTAATTGTGTTGATAGTTTTTTGATGATCATTGTCGTCTTAATTATTTAAAATCTAATCACGTAGGTATACTATTATGTAAATAAAAATTACACATGCGTCTATAAAATCCTGGATTTTTGATGACATTTAGCAAGTAAAATACAAACTCTACCATTAGCCTCAATGGTGTTATCTTTATATGATTTGTAGAAGGAATGTTCTCACGCATCCGTGAATAATAATTATTCTTATATTAGATTATATTGGATGTTTTATTTTCCACTTTTAAAACGCATTGCAAAAGTAAAGACTGATTTGCTAATGGAATTTTAAATTTTAGACCTTGATGATTCGAAGACGTTCACTGAAAATACGTTATGTAATTCGTTTGCAGATTCGTAACATATTTATTTTTAGAAAAAATGTAGGTAATAAAATAAATTGTAAAAAAATAGCGTAGACTAAGATTTATGTATTGTAAAATATTTTATTAATAATTTAAATTTTAGCTGAAAAAAAAGCTTATTTTCTTTAGAAATATTTTGTAACATATGCCAGATTATTCACATCAAACGTCACGGAAGATTATAGCTTAACTGCTCGGTTTTTTCAAAACATTTATTTTATGATAGATAAAGAACTATTAAGTGATTTAAGGGTACCCTTTAAAACAATTCTTGTTATATACAGGGTAACCCCCCCTCCCTCCTACAATCTACAATCCCAAAAACATTAATTGCATCAATGTTGTGTTTTTTTTTGCTCATACAATACAAATGTGCGTGCACGTCATCAATGATCTGTTCGTAATAAAAATCACCGTTCGTTTTATATAATCTTGACACATCTAGTCAGTCTGTTTGTGATATTTTATTGCATTAATCAAATCAATGTCTTGTTAAATATTACAATTTTTATATTATTTTAGACGGTATAAATAATTGCAGATATTATACAAAAATGTTTCATTAAATATTACACACAGTTTAAGTTTTATTATGTATTAATAAAAACGGTTTTTCCGATTGAAGATCTATGAGCACCAGCGGGCATTTGACAGTTAGATTCATAAGTTGGCAATTTTATGTACGTTTTAAAGACGTCAAATTGGTTTTGATTATAATTTAATTTAGACTCTGTTAAATTTTGGATAGAGTATTGTATAGTTTGACTAGTAAACGCTATGATGTCAAAGAATATAAGATAACAAAGATAGTTTAAGAAATGCTTAGATGGTTCGGACACGGAAAGTTGCTGCATAAAAAGAAAGTAACAAAACAGATTTATAAGGCGAGTGTGCATGGGAAAATCGGTAGGGATTAACCTAATTATTTTAAAGAAAGGCCATATCAAGAGTACCAGCAACCGACGAGCATGCATAAAAGCGCTGATAAAAGTAGAAGAAGCAAAAGATGTGTGTGAGAACCGTAGCAAGTGGAAAACGTGAAAAAGTCATGACTATATGCTTGGTATGCAATGAATAAATATAACTTAGATTAATATATAAGAAAAAATCAATAAATTAAAAATAAATAAATACAAAATATACATCTTGATTTTTTTTTCCAAATAAATTTCATTGTTTTTACCTTTACAAACATTTTACAAAGTATACATCAAAAAGTTTGTAAGTAAAAAACAGAATTAGAATACAACCTATACTTAAACGTATCTAATATAAATTAAAAAAAAAATTCAATGTAAAAAAGACTTCTCTTTTATATGTAAGAAAGTTTGATTAAAAATTACCAGATGCTAAAAATTAAATAAATGTTTTATGTAATATTAATGTTAACACAAGAAAACATTAAAGACTAGTGGATTTTGACGAAAATATATTTATGTAAACTCATTAAACTAATTAAATCATTTTTTTTTGCGAAAATTACTGTATTTACTTAAAATTACGTGCACGACGCATAATTTCTACAAGAATCACCTAACCTTTATCTTAATATACAGAAAAGGTTAACCGATGAATACAAGATGATATTTACCATTAGAATAATAGAGTGCGTGATTCTTATTGACCAATTAAAGATAAATAGATGCCTCTCAGTGGATGTAAATCCATTATCAATATCCAGCGGACATAAGATAGACAATTATTTTATTTATTGCTCAACTGTTGAATGGGTTAAGTCAATTAAAACTAAAAAGACGACTCATTGTTTTTTAAAATATATAACAATAAGTGAAGAAAATAAAAAACTATACTTATTGGTAAATGGTTTTTCGGGTTTTTTGACCGTCGTAGGTCTGAGTTAATACTCGACGTTTCGAGAGGATGGCATCTTCTGGAGATATGTCTGCGTTTTTAAGGCTGACGGTTTGTGACATATTTGTATGTCAAGATCGCAGGTTGTATACATTTTGGTGGACAGGGCATATTTAATGGCTGTTCAGGAATGGGTCACGTTCTGAAGATCGTTCTTCTTATTTTTGTAAGAAAGCAACGTTGTATTTTTAAGTACAGTTCTTTCTCTCTCTCTCTCTGGTCCATTTCCCTGAGAAGGGATTAGTGACTATGATGCTCCTGTAGCAGCACTTATAGTTTTGTGCCACTACTCTCTATTCTGGGCCATATTTACAGTTTCATGTAGCCGCAGTAGCCGTCTGTATGCCTACATTTCGAAGACATTTATCCGTCTGGTATCGCTTTTCTTGAGTGTCCAGGTTTCTGCTCCATAAGTGGCAATAGAGAACACAAGTGAATTCAACAATCTTAATTTGGTGTTTTTGGTGATGGCTCTATCTTTCCAGATCTTGCTTAACTTAGTTACAGCTGTTCGAGTTCTTTTTATTGCACCTTCGCATGCAATGCTGTTGTCAATTAGAGACCCTTAATACAAGTATTTATTAACCACCGCGAATCCAGCTATGTTTTTTATGTGGGGTTGGTTGTTATTTTGTCGGTCTACAATCATGACAGTAGTTTTATTGGGATTTAATTTCAATCCAAATTATACACTTTTTTTCTGAAGACAGTGCATAATAAATTCCATTTCTTCTATACTAGATGTTATAATTAGTGTGTCGTCGGCATATCTCAGATTGTTAACTTTCCTTCCCCCCACAGATACACCACCTTGCCAGTTATCGAGAATGTCACGCATTATGTGTTCGGTGTATATGTTAAACAATAAGGGTGAGAGAATGCACCCCTGTCTGACGCCCTTCATTACTTAAAATCTGTTTGATGCGACATCGTTAGTTCTTATAAGACCATAATTGTGTTCATAAAGATGTCGGATAAGTAGGATTAGGTGGCCAGGGACCCCCATTTCTTTAAGTATTTGCCACATTTTTGGCCATTATACCAAGTCGAAGGCCTTAGAATAATCAACAATCAACAGAGGTACATTTTTAGGTTAAATTCTCGGGCTTTCTCAATTAACTGTCGTACGTTTCCTATTTGTTCTCTTGTTCCCTTACCAGGCATAAAGCCAGTTTGTTCTTCTGCAACCTGGGGTAATAAATACGGTCTAAGTCTGCTATTAATAATCTGTAGGAGAATTTTACACGCATGGGGTATTAATGCAATCATGCTATAGTTATTGCAGTCTGCCGGATTGCCCTTTTTGTATAACGGAATATAAAGTGAACTACACCATTCGTCTGACCAAGTTCCTGTCTTCCAAACCCGATCGCATAGAAAATGTAAAACATCAATTGCTGGCTGTCCTATTGACTTTAGAATCTCTACAGCTATGTCATCTATACCTGGAGCTTTATTGTTTTTGAGGCGCTTCAAGGCATGTTCTACTTCCGATTTAAGAATCTTAGGTTCATGTTCAGTAAACTTTGGATGGTTAATGTTGTTAGAGGGTTCATCATCGCTGTATAGTTTAATGCAGTACTTCCGCCAGACCTCAGCAATACCATCCGGATCAGTAATCTTTTTACCATTTTCTTCATTTATGATTTGTGTGCGTAGTTGAAACTCACGAGAAAGATACTTTACTTTATTAAACAATTCCCTAGATTCGTTGGTTGCAGAGTGTCTTTCTATTTCCGTGCAGATTTCGTGAATGTTTTTTAATTTTAGCTCTTTACCATGTTCTATTAATTTTGAGTGTTTCTCATATTTATTAAGTTCTGCTGGTGTTTATATATTTCAATCGCTTCCCTATAAAGCCTCGCGTAATATGCAGATGTGGTGCCTGATATAACCACAGGCTTACCCTTGGTTTTAGCCCCCAGGTTGTTTCCATGGCTCTCTTGCACAGTGAGACATACATTTTATTCCTCTTTGCATCGAGGTGTACGCTCCATTTCAGTTTTTTTTCCAAATGTATGCCTTGGTACTTCACTGAAGTGGAGTATTTCATTCCTGATTATATAGCCTCAGAGGGCTAATAGGTTCGGGTTCGTATGTTCTGGTAAATATCACGGCCTAGGAAATACGCCTTGTTCTTCCAGGCCGAGGTCTATGCCATACTCGGATGTGCCACGCATTTGAGAGAAAACAGAGTAACCAATAGTGAGATTGATATTATCACTGACAGCCGCGCGGCCATTGGAGCCCTCGTGAGTTGCACCACAACATCATCGCTGGTGTGGGACTGCATACAGGTCACTCTTACATGGGTTCCTGGGCACACAGGGAAAAATGGCAACAAGATGCCAGAAGGTCGGATTGCCAATTGCCGAAGCGAAATATGAATTGAAACTAATCCTTAAGCAAGAACATATCATTCAGAGAAATGCAAATACCGGCTGCAGAACATCAAGACGGCTGATGAAAAAACCTCTATAGAAGAGGGCAGACGCATTCTGGACGATGAACCGGAATAGGCTAAGCAGCACGCTTGGCCTACTCACTGGCCACGTCGCACTAAGGGCGCACCTCTTCAAACTTAGGCTAGTGGCTACAAAAAACTGGCGATTATGCGGCGAAGAGGAAGAGAGCAGCATACACATTTTGTGTTGCTTCCCGATGATAGCGGTGAACAGGTACCAAACCTGGGGCCGCATGATAATGGATCCAAGTGATCTAAATGAGACGTAGCCAACAAAAATCCTGCGGTTTGCCAAAACCAGCGGACTGGAATTCTGATGCCCTGAAGATACAGCGGTAGTTAGAAAGGATCAAATATCTAGGTGACATAGGTGCTTATACCAATGGCCCAACAGCAAAAATGTAATGTAATGTACCAGTACTTATTAATTTATTTTAAAACTGACGCTAAAATGGATATATAATAAAAGACAAATGATACATTAGCATATTATATTTACAAAAAAATCGTTGAAAATCATTTAGGTTAATTTAATTAATGAACGGGTTGGACTGGTTGGGGAAGATGGGCACCTTGTGGTCTGAAACCGTCCTTGTCTGCAACATATTGAACTTCGATTATTTCTCCTTTTAATCCGGGGTAAAGAAAACGTCCAACGACTGAAAGTGCTTCATCATCAGTTCCTGGATTTTCTACAATAGCTTGTTCTTCTCTTTCTTGTCCATCGCTAGTTTTGACACTAAAATATATTTGTTTATAAAATGATTAATAAGATGTGTTATGTATTATTATTTGTTTTTAAATAAATTGTTTTTAGGTATCAACCAAAGATTTATTTGATAATATTTAATATTAATAAAGTAAAATCAATTTTAAATATGCTATTCAAAAAAGAAACAACAAAGTAAGATATTAGAAAAAAAAAGGTAAGTAAATAAACTATAATAAAAAATAACAACTATTTATAACATTTGATTTAAGTGATTGTTACTGACTGCCGCAACGGGCGAGAATCGCTGGACGTTCGATATGGCCGTTAAGAGGCCCTTGGCAAACGAGGTGACCCGAACAGGACCGTTTTTTAGGGGATACGGGCCTTATTTACCAAAAATAAGAGGCAAAAACTCTATGTGTCTATACTAAAGTAAAATTTAATTTATGGTTATAGTTTTATTCGGTATGAAATACTTACGAGAATTTGTATCCTTCAACACTGGCATCGTTTTCGTATTGGATAATTTTAGCTACCTTGGACGGTTCATAAGCACCCTGCTTAACGTAGATTTCTTTGTCTACATGATAAGGCGAAACTGCAGCAGCAGCTACTGCGATCAAAGCAAAACACACGACGAACTGAAAATTTGGGAATTTTATTAATAATTCTTGCTAGCATGTCTTATAAAAATAAAACTCGTTTATTTTCCGTCTTTACAAGATGACTACATAAATTTACAATTGTAATAATAATAATAAAAAAATTCCTCTCATATTAAATGATTGAAAAAAATTTATTTGTTATTGTAAAATGTACCCATTGGCCTAAATGTTGACAGTTTTAAATATTAAAACATCGTTTGTTTCCGATTCTTCTTCTGTTTTAATGGAACCGATACTGTTCTGAGTACAACATTGCATTTTATTTATTTAATATTCACCTACTGGTGTTTGAATCGTTAAAGTATGTAATTAAACTAGGTATCTATTAAACCGTTCTATATTTTTTATGAAAGTCTTAAAATATTTGGGAAAATAATTGCGAACACAAATTCCCTATCCTGTGAAGCACGTACTCTGTGTTTAAAAGTACCGTTTTAGTGAAAAAAAATGTAAACATAGCCACTTTACCAAAGGTTTCTTAAAAGGAAGAATGTTGGTTATAAAGCAAAGAAATCAGAAGTATTCAGCAGCGGATGAAAAATTTATCAGGAAAACGGATAGACTGTAGATTAGATTGTAGATTGTAGGGGTGGTCGTGAAAGCAGCCTTTCAAGCATTTCGACTTATCAGATCTTTTATGCATAACCCTTTATACCCTTTATACAAAGTTTATTAATTTACAGGGAGCTAAAAGTTCCTGACATCAAAGGGCTTTAAGAAGGCCGCTTCCAGAAGCAAATGCAGAAAAGCGCTGGGAATTCGCAAATCAAATGTTCTGCAGTTTCAGCGAAGTTCTCGCAGTAGCGGCAACTATCACTGTTTGTTTTGCCCATCTTTTTCAGGTGATACCTCAGAGGGCAGTGTCCAGTGAGGAGTCCCGTCACCAGTTTTAAGTCTTTCTTGTTCAACTCAAGAAGCTGTTTACCTTTCCTTGGTAAAAGGCTTACTAGCTTTTTTGTTTGTGTTTGTCCTGGCACTTTATTGCAGTAAGATTTTATTTTATCTGTTTTTTAACGTCTAACTTCTTCTTTTAAGTGGGCCTTGGAGAGACCACAGAAGGGTTCTGGGCCAGAAAATAGTGTATTTGCCCTTTATTTGACAAGGTATTTTGCTTCTTTGTTGAGGAAAGCTGTATCAACCGAATTTGCTTTATTTTTAGGTAATTTGCTTTATTTTCAGGTAGCAAAAATAATTGGGTTAGCCGATGCGTGTAGACGGTAAGAACTAACAAAAATATTAATTGATCTTATAAACGACAAGAAACCCTGTTGCTTCACATAACAGATGATTCGTGAATTACAAAGAAAGAAAATGTTCGATTCAGCCTTTTGGTATCCACAATTTTGGAAATCTGGATTAAGAATCGCATAATTTTTAAATTAACCTAATTCCAAAAATTACACAGGCCATAGGATTCGTCGAACTTCAGCGACATTGTTTAATTTTGCTGATAATGGTGGAAACACCACATATTTGAAGAGACACGGTGGCTGGAAGTCTACCAATGTCGCTGAAGGATATACACAATTATAGACAATTCACTCACAAAAAAAAATTAAAATTGCCAAGACCTTTCAAAGATCAGATGAAATCAATCAATGTGAAACGGAAACTTTACCCTCTTGTTCTGACTTTAACAAAAGGAATTTAAATATAACAAGCATTTCAAACAAATTGAATCCCTTTAATATTAGCAAATGCTTGAATTTTAATATACATAAGAATTAGAATGTTTCTGTTAATTTAATATTCAATACAAATAAGAATTAAAATGTTCGAAATTTTGTTCTACAAAGAAATATAATAAAGAAAGAAAAAATAGTGTACGCAACACGTTTTTTGGACTCTCAGACTCTTCTACGGCTCGTCCAAGAATTTTGTCTACTCATCCAAAACAGTATTTTCCGGATTTGTTACGTAATAGTTTATTTCATTAGGAGTCGAGAAAATAGGCGTTTCCGTGGGAGGCGCAGCTGAAGATATTGATAAGATATTGTTACAAGCCGGTCCTGTCGGCGACCGAGGATCGACCGCGGCTGTAGTGCATATTAATGACCGATTTGTCGGCCGCCGCCGCGGTCTGCAAAGTCTAGAACACCGCATCGCGAAGGGTCCCCGACTCTCGAGAAACAGGTGGAATGGTCTGGAACTATGATTAAGAAATATAAAAAAGACAGCGGTCTTAACAAGGGACAGTTTTATTTACACAAACAAAGTAAAATACTTAGGTATAGATTTAGACAAAAAACTCTCATGGCACTCGCACATAAACACGCAAATCTCGCGTTGTAACAAAATATCCGGCAGACTCCGTAATCTTCTGTATTACAGAAGCAAATTAAACCTCAAAAACAAAATTCTAATCTACAAACAAATTAAACGTCCACAATTACTTTACGGCTGTATTTCCTTCTGTCAAGCAGCAAAATCCACAAAAAATAAACTCCAAAAATTTCAAAATAAAATTTTAAAACGTATAACAAACGCCCCCTGGTACATCAGAATGTCCGATTTACATAAAGACCTAAAAATCGAAACGATTACCGAATACTTAAAAAATCGTTTCAAATCAAAACGCACTTATAAATTTCGATATTTTACCAGGTCGTCAAAGCGGCAGACACAAAAATCTAAGAAGTAGAATTCTTTAATGTTTTGCACCCCCCCCCCCTAAATAAAACCCCCCGTTTTTTACACTGAAACACAACATACACACACAACATTTTTTAAATTCCACACCTACACAAGGGGTAAGATTGTCCCCTACCAAGGGACAATAAGCCCAAAAAACCACACACAAGAGTTTTTTAGTGGGTAACGTTGACCGAGCGGTCAATGAGTCCCACACTATTCAGCGCGAAAACTCGCTCTTTTCAGAGCAGTGAAAGCGCTGAGTGTCTATAAAAGATTTTCCTCTTGTATAACAAAAAAAAAACAAAAAACAAGGGACAGTTTTAGATTTAAAAAAGTTTATGATTTATCAAATGTAAATAGTTGTAAGAGTTGTTAAATATCTAAGTGATTTATAAAAGTAAAATTCATTGTGTAAAAGTATTGGAATAAAAATTGAACTGAATTTTTTATCCCTAAAAATATCAATACATTGTCAGAAAACAAGCGTTATTTACCCCGTTGGCATGTAAATATAGTGTTTTCAGGTAGGTATAATGAAAATTACTATATCAAATATCAAATTATGTATAAGATTTCAACAACAAATTTTTTTATCAAAATTCATTACAATATGCATTGAAATTAGTTATAAAATAGCTAATAAACATTTTAGTTTATATAGTTAGTGTGAACTACCTATATTATTTAATCAATATTTTAACCTAGTTGTACTTATTACGCTATTGTAGGTAATCCTATATTTAATTTTAACAAAAAAAAAACAATTAAAAATGTAGAAGCAATTCATCGCCTATTGATAATTGTTAAAAAATATATATACAGTTTTTATTTTACAGTATAAATTATATACTTAATTTAGTTAGTTATGTAAACATTGTTATTAATTTGAATAAAATTAGTTCACCAAATAGGGTGTTTTAATATTGAATGGTTTGTTTATAGCCATGAATAAATAATATTTTTAAAAACTTAATTTTTAATTACATTTGATAAAACTTACCAATTTCATTTTATTAAATTGATTTTAGCTGTTTTAACTGCTATAAGACAATGTAAAGTTAGACGAATCTACGAAAATTTATACAAATTGACAAAAATTTATATTCGAATCCCCTCCCATAAAAATTCTCTGACAAAAATGGTCTCTTCTTTAATTTTAGATCGCCGATAGTCTGACCTTAAATTTAAGATGTTTTTTTTGGTATTTAATTAATACTGTTATTATTTTATTATGTAAACTTATAATCCCCCATTTAAATTTGAATGAATGTAGAGATTAAATTGACATTTTTATTAAATTTATTATCCAATTTATAAAAATTGATACCATTTTAAAATGGTCAACTTAAAAAAAATCAAATTGGGCGTTTCTAATATTATTTAAATATATTACCAATGGTTTTTAAAATACAATATATACAAAGTAAAAATACCAAGGTTACTTTATTAACTCGGGTATCTTTTTTACAACAGTGGAAAATCCGTACGCTAAATCTGTCTCTAGGATTAAAATCGGTAAGAAACTATCAGAACCTTTAATATAACAAGAGGCCTGCGACAAGGGTGTTGTATATCCCCAACATTGTTTAAGATATACATAGCACTCACAAAATGGAAAAGAAAATGTTCAGAAATGGAAGTACCACTAGAAAATTCTACAATATACAGCTTACAATTTGCAGATGACCAGGTAGTTTTGGCAGGAGACAGAGAAGACCTCAAATACATGACCCGCAAACTACAAGAAACTTATGAGGATTGGGGCCTCACCATGAACATTTAAAAAACTAGATACCTCAGCATTGGGACGAAAAAGCAGAACTTACAACTAAACAACTTAGATATTGTAGAAGCATGTTAAGATTACAAAAATTTAGAAATAACATTCGATAAAACAGGAAAAGATTAGAAAGAAATAAGAGCAAGAATATTACAGGCAAGAAAGGCAATTAAATGTCTAAAAAGAATTTTCTGGAGTAAACAAATAACCAGACAGGGAAAATACAACATATACAACACTCTATAGCTCAGAGACATGGAGAATGACCAAAAGGAATAAAATAATGCTAGAAGCTACAGAAATGAATGCACTTAGACAAGCAGCAAGAATTTTCCGTGCAGATAGAGTGAAAAACATAGACGACATCCGACAAAGAATGGAACTGGAGGAAACGATCATTAATAATGTCGAACAAAGACATCTCTCTTGGTATGGACATGTGCAGCGTATGGTGTACTATAGATTACCAAAACAAGCAATGGAATGGATCCCGCATCACAAAAAGAAAAGAGGAATACCCAAAATAACATTGAGCGTCGTAAGTTCTAAAACGATGGATATATATATATATAGTGTGTCCAATTAGTCGGCATCATATTGGAAACTTTTTTATTCTTAGTTTTATGAAAAAAAGTTATTCCTTATAAAAAGTTGTGCATAATCTAAAACTTAAAATACAACCATTAGATATCCAATATTATCCATCTTTCATTAGAAAAAAGATTTTGTTGTTTTTATTAACTTCTCTGTGTTAACATTGATATTTAACATCTACAGATAAACATTTAGTCTAGGATGCCCTGACAAATTATGAACAGTTCTTACCTAGCAATTTGTATAAAGAGCAATATTTAATCTAGAATGCACTGACGGCAAACTTCAAATCGCTAGTTGGATTTTATAAAACACAAGAAATAGCAGCTCTATTAACTTGTAAGGAAAAAATTGAAATAGTTTTTATTGTGGAAGATAATTATAAAACTCATCAAGAAGCAGCAACTATTTTTAACAACAGACATCCCAATAGAAATATTCAGCAATCGACAGTTACAAGAATTGTAAATAAATTTAAAACTTTTGGAAGTGTTGATACATACATAAAGTCACGCCTTTTTCCCATAGGGGTAGGCAGAGACCACTTCCTTCCACTTGCTAAGGTTCTTACACACATCTTTTGCTTCCTCTACTTTTATCAGTGCTATACATTCTCGTCGGTTGTTGGTACTCTTGACCTGGCCTTTCTTCAAAACATTGTTGATCTGATCGAGATATGTTCTCCGAGGTCGACCTCTACCGACCTGTCCATTCACACTTGCCTTATAAATTTGTTTCATCAATCTTCCTTTATCCATCCCTTCTACGTGTCCAAACCATCTAAGCATTCCTTTATCTATCTTTTTAACCACATCTTATTTTACACCACAGCGTTCTCTTATCTCACTATTCTTTACTTTATCCAACCGAGTTACTCCGGCTATACTTCTTGGACTACTCATCTCCGCAGCATTAATCCTATTTTTATGCTTCTACCAAACCCAACATTTACTACCACACATAAGTGTGTGAGCCAACACTCCTCTATACACAGCCAGACGTGCCTTTTTTTACTCTTTCGGGCTGTTTATAAAGCTATGCATTGACTCATTCAATTGTTTTTCTGCCAACACGCTTCGCTCAATGTCACTGTTATACTTTTGATCTCTAGTAAACTTTGTACCCAAGTAAACAAACTCATTTACTAGTGCCACTCTTTCTCCCTTAATCAGAGCATTACAGTTTGTCATGCTGTTGATAATAGTTTTAATAAAAAACGCCAAAATCAGGTTGCTAATGAAGACACGGAAGTGATGCTATCTTTAGTACAACATCCTAAAATGTCATTGCGAAACAGGATGTCTTATATTCAAAATAAGGTTAGTAGAGGCACAATGGCAAATATTTTAAAAGTAACAAATATCATCCATAGAAACCGCAGTTTGTTCATGCATCGAAAGAAAGAGATTATGACATACGGTTTGAATTTTGCTCTTTAATACATTAATGGTTTTTGCTTATTTTCTCAATATTAAGAGCTAAATGGGAAATAAGTATTAGGTGTAATGTAGCGAATTTGAAATAAAATAATTTTCTTTTTTTAATGTTAATTTTTGTAATACATCTGAAAACACTTAATATTTCCGAAACAGTTGATGATAGGTATGGGACATTAAACATGAATTATGTCTAGAATTTTCTGAAGAATCCAAAAAATAAATAATATACAGGGGGTTGTATTAAAAATAAGAAAGTTGGTATCGGCCACTGTCACATGACACACCCTATATATATTTTTTTTTTTGAAAAAATTGCGCATCTAAAAATACAAATCGACGAGATCAAGCGTTTTTCCCAACACGCTCTCATTTATTCATTATCGAATTTATTCCATTTGGCTGTTTCACACTGTATATATATATATATATATATATATATATAAAAATTCTTGTTTGTAGCTAAATACAATTATACAATGTAAAAATTTGTGGGGATGCAGCTATGTTAAAATGAAACTCTTTTTACTTTTTGTTAAAGCTTTCGAAATTAATTTATTTCTTATTCAGTTACTTAATATTGACTTTTCAAATTAAGTGACAATTTTTTTAAACTACGATTTACATTAATAAACAACATAGAAATAATTATTAACATTTTTAAATTAATAATAAAGGATTACAATTTCTAACGAAATATCCCATATATGTTTGTAACTTCTCAATATTATACAGAATGTTATAGTTAGCTACATAGTACCTTTAATGAAATCGTATAATTTTTTCCTGAACTATTTAAAAGTGTAATGAAATACAGGGTGTTCCATTTAAAAAAACACAACTTTGATATGTCACACTTTTTTGAGCCACCCTGTAGACTCCAAATAATTTCCTTTTGCAGACTTAATCAATATAATGAAATGGGGAAATTCCCGAAAAAAAAATTGGTTTGGTTTACAGGGACCATGTCGTATGGGGTGCCCCACCCTGTATGTACATACCTACGCAAAAGTAAAGGTAGATATTTAATTTTGGAAGATTTAATTATACAAAAATTATATTTTCTTCTTATAAAAAGTAGTTATTAAATGTGCATTGCATGAATGACATATTCGTTAAACTACTGCCGCTGATGTACCTGGTCGCCAATCGGGAGCTATTTCAGTACTGCCACACGTTCCAAACACTTATTAGCTATTTCTGTCCTGTTGATACCGATTAATCAACATACCCTTTAGCGTAGCAGACGATCTTTGAAATGAATGTAACCTGTACAGGAGTTAGCATTTTCAAGTTGAACAAAATTAGCTAATGTTTCAGGTACTTTCATAAAAATGATTTTTACCCACAACTTAATTGATACATTTTCCATTGCGATATGCATAAAACATACGGCGATCCTTTGCTGCTACTGGTCGAAGGGTTAGGTACATTAGGTACAATATTTTTCATTAACTACAAATCTCCTGTTTACATCATTCTTTGTTTGCTTGAGTTTCACAATTAATAACGTTCCCGAATAATTAATATTATCTAATATTATCTGGGTGAATTCATAAATTTTATAAGCTCCTGCAATCCCAAATACAACAACAACTTTGGTTATTAAATAAACTTCATCGGGAGCCTTATATAAAAAATCACTTATTTGTGTACTCGTACAAATCGCAGTTACCATTCCCATTTCGTTTTAGAAATGTAGTTTGAAATACACTTTGTTCATTTGAAAACGACCAACCCCTTAATATTTTAAAATTGTGACATATAAAGAAATGCTGAAATACGTCAACCTTTAACTTGAGGTGGACACCTTTAAGCACCAATGTCTAAACGTCATATTCACCCACTTCCTATTGGCACAGTATACACCAACTTAATAAGTAGCGAAAGTCCTGGCTTTTGCGGGTACCATTTTTTCTGAGACGCCATATTTTTATTGACTGTCATTTTGACAGAAAAGCATATTTCACATTGATTGCTAAGGAGATGCAAAAAATAAAATTTAATCATCCGTGTGATTTATTCCCTCTAGAATATGTCGCTAAATTATTTATTAGATTAAAAATATTTTACTGCCTCAATTATTGCAATAGTGATATAAAAATTAAAAATAAAAAACGACGGGTTGCACTCTGGGAGTGCCGGCAGAAGTGAAAACAGCCGGCGCAGGCATACATTTTCGCCGCGCCGTAGAAAGAGAGGGGGATACTCCCTCTCCTACGCCACGCCAGCTGTCTACTCTCCATCCGTCTTACGAATTTTCGATTAGGTCACGTGTCCTGACGCGAGTTTAACATTTTTTACCCATTACAAAAAAAGTGTACAACGCCGCTAAAGAAGTTTTCACTTCAAAAAATGACTTGATCATCGTTAAATACTTCATTATTTTAGTTGAAATGTCAATATTTAAGACACAAATATATCCTCTCCCTTTTTTAACGATCAAATTTAAATTTTTCAATTTACCTTCAGCAAGAATATCTTCTACTGTAACAGTCTGTCTGCCAACAGTAAAGACCTTTACCGTATAATTATTGCTCTCTCGAGGCGGAGGGTCGATCTTAGTTTCGATTTTAGAAAATAATTTCTTCACATTGGTTCCAGAAAGGCTCTTCACATTAGATATTACTTAAATTCTTTTATTTTATATATTTAAACATCGCCTAATAAAAGCTGATAATAAAATAATATATATCACTTTAGCACTCCTCTAAAACATTTTTGATAATTAGAGCATTAATAAAAATTGGTTGAGGACTAGACTGATATTTGACAACTGACGAGAGATGACATTGACATTTATTTTGAAGTAGTCACTGACGTGTCGGTTCCTCTTTTTTATGAACTATTAAGTGTCAACACAAGGCCACCAATAGTGCAATCTAATATAAACAATATACACAAACATATAAATAGTAAAAGTAAAACGACGGGTTGCACTCTGGGAGTGCCGGCAGAAGTGAAAACTTAAGTATTAACGTTGTGCGTTTTGGATATTTTGGAATGGTTAAACGAAACAGCCGGCGCAGGCATACATTTTATCTCATTTATAATAATTTTAAGCAGTAAAAAATTCTTATTTTAATAAATAATTTCAGAACATAAGAATAGGAATACTCAGTACATGGTTGAATGAATTCTATATGCTTAAAAGTATTGAAGTAAGTACGGGAAATTCCTTGTTTGGAACATATTTTATTAAACATGTATGAAAAAACTGTTTAATTTGTAAACATAATTGACAAAAGTTTCGCTTGGAACTCTTAAGCCACCATAAATACTTTTATCGGCATCATATGCTTTATAATAGGTGAGTAATTGACTTATATCCAATTCCTCACATTCTTTAGAATAATCAATACATATTTTACATCTATGAACCATCAGGATTTTTTTCATTAAATAGCCACAAAAAATGTACTTTTGATTAAATTCTTTATACTGGCTTTGATTAAGTGGCATGTATCAAATATATACAATATTTTTTTACCACATATTTCAAATTCAGGATTATCTGAAGTTACTCCACGAGAATATGCAAGTTCAATGCACTTAGACCCCACATCACTTATTAGGGCTTCTACATTTAAACATGTGCTCATTAATTTAGAAACACACTTTTTAATAAGTGGATATAACTTTTTTGCTCCAAATTGTGAACCAGTGAAAACATAAACATCTTTTTCTTTACCTTCAGTTAGTCCAACAATTTCATCACATCCAGTGTGGTAAAAAAAAGTTAGATTTCAGAGACATTTTATCAATACAAAGCGTAGGTACAATGCTTGTCCTGGGGCAACATTGTTTTAACTTTTATTTCCAGGGCTGTAAATATTGCAAACAAGTTTTGCTGTCATTCTCTCAGTAAGCTCCTTTGTGTAGGAAAACGTAACAGCTTACTCATAAATTTGTAAGCTTGAAGTCTCAAAAAATAGAATGTCAAAGCAAATTGCTTTTAGTCCACAGAATATCTTCTGCCTAAGGGTTTTATATCATCTAATACTGCCTGAGCTTTAACAATATCTGCTAGAGGTTTTCTCAAAAACTTATCACATAAAGTATTAAACTTCTGAAGACTTGACTTCTGATGTTTCAAGGTGACCTTTTATCCCTTCTTCAAAGCCTTGATGTTAGCTCTTAACTTTTTCTTTCTGGGACTTTTAAAGCTCAAAATAGCTGGGGACTGTGTAGACATTAAACGAGAATACAAAATTGAATTGTGCTTTATTTGTGTGACCACTTCAATGAGGACATGCGCCGTAGGCACAAACAACTTTTTCTTTAGAATTCATTCCCAATCATTATAAATTTATTATAATCTCGCTTCTGTATAGCTGTTTGTTCTGTGTTTGTATCGCAATATTACCTAAATACAAATAAATAAAGAGATATAGAGATATGATGCTTTTTATTTTAATACCTACTATATCCTCCTTCCTGTTTTTTAATACGTCAATTAATAGCAGTACTTATTTTATTGTCAGACATTAAAATTATTTTTTATATTATTATTAATTAATAGTTTTTGTGTCACAATGTTCTAAAAAAATGAAACACTAGATGTTTTTATTGCTTAAAGGTGTAAATTACATCTGCTTACATTTTAATAATTGGTGTAAAATTAATCTTATATATTATAGTTCCAAAACAGCATGTATTTAAATATATAAATAAATATAAATGAATTTACAAAAATACCTAACCTTATTTCCAGGAAAATAATCTTATACTTCTAAAACAGAATGTATTTACATTAAAATGTTTCTGTTAATATTTAGATAAAAAAGAACGCTTTTTCTGCGTGTAACCATGAAATTTGTTATAATATCACCAATATTTGAACATTTTTCTCAGTGTAAACATCGACTATCTCAACGTCAAGGTCATTAATTTTGGTTACCCCAACATCAAAGGGATTTCACCGACTTTCCATTCTTATTTTAGGCTGGTGTATTCTGTGCTACTGGAGATACCCCTTAAATTTTTTTAAATGACGTTAGGTATCAAGTCATACCTTCAACAGTTTAGTAGAGATAATAAGAGACATTAACACAGACAACAAAACTAAAATTAAAGTCGAGAATGAATTGACATCGAAAGTAGACATTAAATCTGGAATACGTCAGAGAAATAGCCTGAGTCCACTATTGTTCAATTAAGTAATGGATAAATGATAAGAGAAACAAAAAAGGTAGGACGCGGATATGAGCTTCGAAGAAAACAGATAAAAATTCTTTGTTATGCAGACGACGCAATTCTGATCTCGGATAATGAAGATAACCTACAGCGCTTGTTGCATACCTTTAAGACAACGGCGAAAACCTACGATATGCAGATATTAACATCTTAGACCAAATCTCTCGTACTAGCAAGGGAACCGAGACGATGCAAAATCGTATTTAACGAAGAAATAATCGGACAAGTTTCCAAGTTCGAATATCTGGGAATAGAAATATTCAGCTACGGAGACATATTCAATAGAAACGAGAGCTGAAACAGCAGAAATAAAGAGAATACTAAGAACAACATAAATAAAAACATTAAGATCCATAACGGGGAAAACAGTGAGAGACAGAGTCCCGAACATTCAATTAAGAGAACTATGTGGGACACATGATATCGTACGGTGGGGAAGGCAGAGAAGACGAGAGTGGAACCAGCATGTTACACGATGGATGCATTTCCGATGTACGCACATTATATATAAATCTTACGTGGCTGGCAGAAAGAACCATTTTGGCAGCAAAAAATATGAACGTCGACGATTTAAACTTGAGATACAGCAGTTGTTGCCAGACGACTTAGTGTCATACCAATCGATCGATACAGTTTGCGATGCCAACGAAGCTATACATTATCCAACAGGGTTTTTAAAATCACTGGATTTGCCAGGCATGTCACCTCACCTTCTACGACTACAAGCTGAATCTCCGATTATTTTACTTCGGAATTTGAAGTGGTGAGGTGTAAATTATGATCGAAATTATCTAAGTATGGGGTGAGCGGTAGTTTAATACGAGCACTGCAATCATTTTACGAGGATTCTACTGCTTGTGTCAGGATAAACGGAGCTTACACGAACTGGTTTAACATAAAAAAAGGTGTGAAACAGTTATGTGTGGCTTCGCCATGGCTGTTTAATTTATACATAGACGATTGTTTAAAAGATTTGAAAAAGAGTGCGTAAAGATTGAAAATGAATGATTTGATCGTCAAATGCCTTCTCTACGCCGATTATCAAGTCATATTAGCGTCATCTGAACAGGAGTTGCAGGCGATGGTTTATTTTATGTATGATGCCCTGAAAATCGAAGGGATGAAATAAAATGTTAGCAAAACAAAAGTCATGGTTTTTGGAAGAGAAGAGAGCATGACAAACTGAAAAGTTCTGATTAAGGGAGAAAGAGTGGAACAAGTAAATGAGTTTGTATACCTGGGTTCAAAGTTTACGAGAGATGAAAAGTATGACAGTGACATTAAGCGAAGGGTGTTAGCAGAAAAACAAATGAATGGGGCACTGCATAGCTTTATGAACACCCAGAAAGTATCAAAAAAGGCACGTCTGGCTGTGCAGAGAAAAGTGTTGGTTCCTCCACTTATGTATGGTAGTGAATGTTGGGTTTAGCAGAGGAAGCATGAAAATAGGATTATTGCTGTGGAGATTAGTAGTCTGAGAAGTATAGCTGGAGTGACTCGGTTGGATAAAGTAAAGAATAATGAGATAAGAGAACGCTATGGTGTAAAAGAAGATGTGGCTACATAGATAGATAAAGCAATGCTTAGATGGCTTGAACACGATGGATGAAGGAAGATTGACGAAAAAAATTCATAAGGCGAGTGTTGATGGAGAAATCGGTAGAGGTCGACCTAGGCGAACATATCTCGATCATATCAACATTGTTTTGAAAAAAGGGCCAGATCAAGAGTACCAACAACCAAAGAGCATGTATGAGAGCTCCGATGAAAGTAGAGAAAGCAAAAGATGTGTTTAAGAACCGTAGCGGAAGTGGAAGGAAGTGGTCTCTGCCTACCTGGCTGTATGGGGTCGGCTTCAGAATAGCCCCAGGGTAAATCCTGCCTGTCGTAAGAGGCGACTAAATGGATAACCGTAGGTGGAAGATGGTCTCATCGCCCGGTGAAATACCACCATATCGACTATGTGTGCTGTGAAATGGATCATTCCATGTTTCAGTGTTCGGTCGATACTTTTCGGTCTCCCTCTTTCCTTTTCCCCAATTCCTCCTTTATTTTCAGGTGCATCCTAATAGTAATAATGATGAAGTCTCCTAGAATAAAACACTCCGGAAGCAAAATACCTCTCTATTCGGATTTCCGGGCGAGAGGTACTCGAGGGGACTCAACATTAAAGATTAATTTTTGCAACATCCGTGGACTCAACAAGAACATCAATGACGTCCACTATCACCTACAGACGAAAAAACCGGATATTCTGGCTCTAACAGAAACACAAGTAAACTCGTCCACCAACAAGGTCCATATGCTTTGTCCTGGTTACGAACTCCATTCTCGACTCAGGTTCAAAGGTGGAGTCTGCCTTTACGCTAAGGCTAACCTTTCATGCCAGCGTGAAGAGAGTTTGGAACCGAAAGACTTTGATGTGATGTGGTTTAAGCTATCTGATACCAAAGTGACTAAGTTCCTCTGCTGCCTTTACCTATCACCTAATGAACCTTCATATAACAACCTCTTTGAGTTTTTATCACTCAATTTGGACTACATTCAAGAGAACCATCCAACAGCTGAAACCATAATCATGGGGGACTTTAATGTACATAACGCTGCCTGGCTCAAATTCTCTAACAAAACTGATGATGCAGGTCGTCAAGCTGAGGCCTTCGCCATCACTCATGGTCTAGAATAACTGGTCGAGCTACCAACCCGCATCCCTGATGTCAACAACCAGGCTGCCAATACACTAGATCTTTTCCTCACCACCAATCCTGACCCGTATAGAATAGAAGTTTGTGCCCCACTTGGAAACTCTGATCACACCCTCATCTCTACAACATGCTCTTTCCATTTACCATCGAGCAGCACAATACCACCCCGTCTCATGTGGCATTACAATTCGGCCGACTGGGAGGGTCTTCGTATGTTTTTCTCAGCGTTTCCATGGAAGAGAGTTTGTTTCTCCTCAGTAGATCCAACACGATGTGCTGAGACAATTTCTGAAATCATCATATTGGGGATGCAAACTTACATACCGAATACCGAAAGAAGAACATCATCCGATAAGACCTGGTTTAACAGAAACTGCTCTAGAGCTGTGGCTTCCAAACAGGCAGCATACCATCGATGGCAAAAAAATCCGGGACCTGAGACCAGAGCAGCATATGTTGAGGCTAGAGGCATATGCAAAGAGACAATAGAATGTTTAAAAGATGCTCATAATGCCAAAATAAGATCAAAACTTGTTGAATGTCCTAACGGATCCCGTTCATTTTGGTCTTTCGCCAAAGCTGTGGGAAGAAACTTCACTTCCAGCTCTTTTCCTCCCCTAACCAATGAAGATGGAACACTAGCAACGACTGCCCAGGAAAAAGCCAATATCTTTGCGCACCTATTTGCTGGAAATTCCACTCTGGATTCTTCGGGAAAACAACCCTCGAACATTACACCTATTGACAGTTACATGCCCGAGATCACCTTTCGCCAACGTACTATCAGAAAGATTTTGCTGGGTCTCAACACCAACAAAGCCTGTGGATCTGACGGAATCCCGCCGATTGTTCTCAAGAAATGTGCCCCCGAACTAACACCTGTTCATTGCAAGTTGTTCAACCACTCTTACAATTTGGGAGTATTTCCGTCAAATTGGAAAATTGCAAGAGTACAGCCAGTCCCTAAAAAAGGCAAAAAGACCCTACCTAGCAACTACACGCACTGCTATCTATTATTTCAAAGGTCATGGAAAAAGCCATCAACATCGAGCTCATGAAATATCTGCAAGACTTAGGAATTATCAATGATAGGCAATATGGCTTCCGCCATCAGAGATCAACTGGTGACCTGCTCGCATACGTCTCACATATATGGCAGCTATCTATTGAAAAGTATGGAGAAACTTTAGCTGTGGCATTAGATATCTCCAAGGCGTTCAATCGAGTTTGGCACCAGGGACTCCTCGCCAAGCCAAGTAATATTCTCAATAGTTCTTTGTGTCCAAGTAAAAATGTGTTCTTCATACTTATTTGTAAATATCCTACAATATTGCTATTTTGAAGGACAGCCATTGTAAAAAAGAAATATTTTTAAATAAGCTCGATTGTTTTAACAGTGTAAATCTTTATGTAAATGGTAAAGAAAAAAACGTGAGTAAATTAGCAGCCGTACGTGAACGTTTGATTAAATATTATTAAAAAGTTGACTTGTATACGTTTTTTTTGGTAACTTGATAAAGTTTGTTATTCTTACCTTTGTTTTAATTGTTTTATGGAATCGTAAACTTTGGATTTTTTTTTATTTATTGTTGTCTTATAAAGTTGTAAATTTTGTTAGCTGTTGATTTTGATTATATTTGTTATAAGTTTATTATTGAACTGTGTGCCTGGAGTTATTGTTGGCTGTTAATTTTGGCTATATTTGTTATAATTTTGTTATTGAGCTGTGTATTTTGATTTATTGTGTGGGTAAAGTATCCAATATATTTTGCTATAATTTTATTTATTTGGTTCACCATAATCTTAGTTGTTTATCGTGTGGCTCTGCTAGTACCTATAAGACCCAGGGGTTTCCGGCTTGAACCGTCTAAGTCGGTGGCGCGGCTCACTTTTATTTTCATTTTTTCTTCTACCCTCTACGGCTGAGCTCGGGCATAATTTGCCAGTAGAGAGACCGCTGGCAGAGTACTCTTTAGAGAACGAAAAAGACGTGGCAAACGCCATCCGTATTCAATATAAAGGACGTTAAAGAAAAAAAATGTATACACATTTATTACGATTCTACCGAAATATTTTAATGAAATTTAATACGCCATCAGAGATCAACTGGTGACCTGCTCGCATACGTCTCACATATATGGCAGCTATCTATTGAAAAGTATGGAGAAACTTTAGCTGTGGCATTAGATATCTCCAAGGCGTTCGATCGAGTTTGGCACCAGGGACTCCTCGCCAAGCTTCCATCTTATGGCTTGCCCCCTCAGCTGTGTTCTCTGCTTGCTAGTTTTCTCTCAAACAGGTCTCTCCATGTAGTGGTCGATGGAGTTTCATCTGACACTCTACTCATAAATGCTGGTGTTCCGCAAGGATCCATTCTAGCACCAACACTATTTTTACTTCACATCAACGACCTATTGAAAGCAACTTCATGTCCCGTACACAGCTTTGCCGATGATAGTACCCTCCATACCGCTTTCTCTTCCAGGGCCCCTATATCAGCCCGTGAAACCAGAAATGGACGAGGAAGAAATGTTAACAATATAAATATGGACTTAGCAACAATTCTCGAATGGGGATCCAATAACTTGGTAGAATTCAATGCAAACAAAACACAAGCATGTCTTTTCTTTAGAAAAGCCGATCTCACTGTGCCTAACATAACTTTGTCAGGAGTAACCATACCACTGAAGTCATCCATATCGATGCTTGGTATTACTATCAGCAATAACCTTTCCTGAGAAAATCACGTGAGGTCCATTGCCAAAAGTGCATCCCAAAAACTTGGTTTTTTGTTTCGTGCCAAGAGCTATTTCACCTCCAGTCAGCTGCTTATGATCTATAAGGCACAGATCCGACCTGTACTGGAGTACTGTTCCCAACTGTTCATCCAACGAATTCGAGGCTTTGAAACTCATTGCCTAGGGAGGTGTTCCCCGAGGCATACAACCTCCAGAAATTTAAGAAGAACACCAACTCCTACCTTCTTTCCCTTGGTTCCCACGATGTTCTCTGAACATTACAGGATATCCCTTTTCGTGGGAACCAGAACATAAAAAAAAAAAAAACCACTACGGGAAAAAGGCATGATTATTTGCATGTATGTATGGAATTTGAACCTACCACAGCTGTGCAATAGCACGCAATTAGTCATTAACAAATCGATGAAAAACACTATCGACACCATCAATTTAAATGGCTAATTCTGAGGCAAAAATGTTGTGCTGCCACACATTTTAATCATTCCCACAGACGTGCCAATTAAATTTAAACGCGTTCAATTTTCTATCAGATTGGCATTCGCAATGACAATCAATAAGTCGCAAGGCCAAACGATGTTTGTCTGTGGCACAGATTTGTGCACACCATGTTTTTTATTTTGGGTCCGAAAAATTCCTAGAACAGAACTGCGACACGCAACAACAGCACACTTTCCGTTTCAATTTTTATATTTCACTTTTGATTTGTACTTACGTTCTATTTCTTTGATCATTTATATGGCAAAAAAACCGTTTGCAGGTCGGCTAGAAAATAATAAAATAATAATAATAATAATAAAATTTTTAAATTGGGGGACGGTATTAAAAATAAAATCAAATGCATGTTTTTTCTATTATAGCCCAGGCAACGAAGGCCAAATTTTATGAAATAAAAATAATAAATACGAAAGTTTTGAAATCTGGTGATTATGTTTATTATGGCTTACTATTGAACGTTTTAAAAGTCCTGAACAATTGAAGGTGTGGGATCGCCGTCATCTTGGAAGAAAGGTGCATTTTTATGGTTTTTATTATATAACTCCTTAATTATCAAGTTTATTGAAAAAATTAATTAACAAAAGTTGGAGACCATTAAATTTCCTTTAAAAAAGTTATTATTTATTTTTTCGTAAAACCAATATTTTCTCGTACAAATGGATGATGGACGTGAAGCAGATGGATGAATGGCTCCAAAAATCTTTCTCCGCGCATACAATTACGCAGAGAAAATCCTGATAGCATGTGCCATGTAAATATTGATAGTTTTCAGCCAAGTATAAAACTGTTATAGCCTGTTGAGGCTAGAAGTCAAAACCCATCATCATCACAGTCGTAACATCTTGTCAGATGTGTTGTGAACTCATTTTATTGTCAGTTGTTGCTGGTATTGGCCGAGGCATTTCTGATATATAGTTTGTCGATTGCTCTTCTAACGGTGTTTCGCCATCTCATCCGATTAGAAGTTAGTTCGGAAGTCAAAACCCAGTTAATTGAAATGTGGCTATTATTGGTGAATAAGTTGATCTTTTGGTTGTACTACTTGCATTGGCACCATCGGAAAAGAATATATTTTGCCACGTCTTTTTCGTTCTCTATAGAGTACTCTGCCAGTGGTCTCTCTACTGGCAAATTATGCCCGAGCTCAGCCGTAGAGGGTAGAAGAAAAAAAAAAGAAAATAAAAGTGAGCCGCGCCACCGACTTAGACGGTTCAAGCCGGAAACCCCTAGGTCTTATAGGCACTAGCAGAGCTACACGACAAACAACTGAGATTATGGTGAACCAAATAAATAAAATTATAGCAAAAATATATTGGATACTTTACTCACACAATAAATCAAAGTACCCGGTTCAATAATAAACTTATAACAAATATAATCAAAATCAACAGCTAACAATAAATCAAGGTACTCAGTTTTGGCATATATCTAATGCAATAAATAGTTTCCAACAATGTACTATATTAATAAACTAATACAAAACTTAATCGTGGTGTCAAAATAAGTCACGGCGTTATATATTTAAAAATAAATCACTTATAACCTTTGGGTATACGAATTCACTACTCCTGGCCGGTTTGATTATGGAACGGCACCTGCTAATTAACAATGGCTTCCCTCAAATAAATCCCGCATGCGGTTATTTTAACTCGACACCAAAATCCAAAATATCAACAACGAAGGTAAGATAGAATGGTCAAGTTAAAAATTAAGTGGTTTTACTTCAAAATCCAATTAAGATGGCCCAAATACAGCCAGATATGAAAGTAAATCCGTAGAGGTTCTGCACACGTGTTAATATCATACCGTCCCAAAAATTCTCACCACACCACTCCCAAGACTGCCACCAAACGACTGACAAGGCTGCCACCAAACGACTGACTCCTTCCCAGGCCGGATATCAAGAAAAATGACACGGAACCGCCGTCAACCAACAATATTCGCAAATCTATGTTCCACACTCTGAATCGCGCTCGACCGAGTTGATAGCCAGCCCCATCCACACAGAAATGCAAACCAAACAATAATATAACCGACAACACACAACAATCGAGGCCAAAAACCAAAGCAAAATCTAATAACAAAACCCCCACTCAATCTTCATCGATTAACGAAAAATGCCACAGCCATTAACAATCGAATCCTATCACTACAAGGTATGCAACACTATTTACAACGAATGATATATTTAAGTTACAACAAAATACGGTACCTGAGGAATACAAAACTATCAGAGACACAATTATAATGAACTGTAGAAGGGAAAAAATAGGCACGTGACACTTTTTTGTCAAACCGGGAAAGAGGAAAATTGCGAAAAAGGTGTAAACATCACAGCAGTTGCAATCATCAGGACTTACCAACAGCATTCTCTTCTTGCATGCCTTTAGTAGCTGCGACACCACGTCAGCAATTTTCAAAAAAGAAAAAATAAAGTGCGTAAAGTTGTACCAAAAAAATAAAGAGTTACATGATATCGCTGAAAGTTTCAACAATCGTGATTCTTCGCTGAGGCTGGAGAATGTTTTTTCCTTGCCATGTACGGTGCACGTCTTGCCGAAAATTCTTTGAATAAACGCAGATTTTATTTTTTCATAAAATCCGTGACATAAATTATACCGGATATCGCCTCACTACCACCAACAGAGGGAGCATCCAGGCAGCATTCTTTTTGCGTGTACCATCAAGTGCAAAAATGGCTGGGGAATAAATTACTCCCTGAATCATGGGGTTGGAAACGAGTCCAATAATACTTCAGTTCAATTCGAACGCTGGACTTTGTTCCACCCGAGACTTTATTGAAATTAATTTTTTGCAAATGCACAACTGGCTGAGGAGGATAATGCGGCTGCAAAAAAGCGGGAATCGCATGCACTACCGTTCGTAACAATTGCCACGGAGACTGTTTCAATGGACCAAATATAGTCGACGATGAAAATGAGGATGGAGACGAGGGCGATTATACCGATGACAAGAGGTATCATCAACATCAAGCTCAAGACGATGAGCCTGTACGGATGAGCCCCAACTATCAGTCAAACCGTTAAGAAGCGTCGTAAACAAAGATGTGAGCATAAAAAGATTGTGTAAAATGAACAAAACTTTGTCGTAATAAAATTAATAGTAATAAATATGAATTTCTATGTTCGCAGAGTTTCTACATTCACGTTCAACGTTCATTTGTACGAAAAAATATTATTTTTACGAAAAAATGAATAATAACTTTTTTCAAGGCAATTTAATGCTCTTTAACTATTGTAAATATAATTTTTTTAATAAACCCGATAATTAAGGAGTTATACAACAAAAACCATAAAAATGCACCTTTCTTTCAAGATGGTGGCGATTTCGCAACTTCAATTATTCAGGACTTTTAACACTATCAATAGTAAGCTATAATAAACATTATCACCAAATTTTAAAACTTTCGTTTTTATTATTTTTATTTTCGCTTCGTTGCCTGAACTATAAAATGAAAATTTTCTTTTTCTTCAAGCGGAATTCTTTCTACTTGCGAGCCGGCAGCAGCGGTGTCTGTACTCTTATTAGTGAAATCGTCATTAGAAATGCCTCGAATTCAGTCGAACATTTTCAGACCTGCTAGGGTTATGCCGATATGCCAACTTTGGAATTTTCTTGATGTTTTTTGGACTCTGATGATAATTTTTACATTTTATACCCTTTCCACCCCTTTCGTAGGTGTAATAAAATAATTAGGAATGTCGCTAAAAAACAGCGTTCCCAAAGACTATAAATTCGATGTTAATATCCGCTGTTTCTAATAATTTTATTATTTCGTAGGGGTGCAAAAATAATTAAGAATGTCACTAACTAACTCATCGTCCCCAAGATGTGTGTTCAATATTAATATCAGCCGTTTTTGATTGTTTTTATATATCATCTCTCTTTCACCCCCTTCGTAGAAGTGCTAATATAGTTGTAAATGTCACTATCAAACTAAGCATTTATGAATTCGACACCTATATCAGACATTTTTAAAAAAATTTGTCATTTCATCCCCATATCTTTCGTAGGGGTGCTGACATAATCGGGAATGTCATTATCGAATTAAGCCTATAAATTCGACACTGGTAACAGCCGTTTTTAATAGTTTTTATATTTTATCACCTGGACACTCCTTTTGTAGGGGTGCTAGTATTAAAAATGTCACTATCTAAATGAGCGTCTCCTAAGTCTATGACCAATATCGACCGGTTTTATAGTTTTTATATTTCATCCCCCTCCTGCTACAGAGATAAAAGTAGGGCTGCAGAGTGGCCCGTTTTATATTCTGTTCGTCGGGATAAATCAAACGATATTAAATTTTTCATTAAAATTGATTATTTCTCCTAATTATGTGCGATAAAGTATATTAAAAAAACTTTTAATACGAGTACTCAAATTATTTTACAAGGATTCCACTGCCTGTGTCAGGATAAACGGAGCTTACACGGACTGGTTTAACATCAAAAAAGGTGTAAGACAGGGATGTTTAAATTGAAAGAGAGTGCGTATGGGTTAAAAATAAATGATTTGATCGTCAAATGCCTTCTTTACGCCGATGATCAAGTCATATTAGCGTCATCTGAAGAGGAGTTGCAGGCGATGGTTAATGTTATGCATGATGCCCTAGAAATCGAAGAGATGAAAATAAATGTAAGCAAAACGAAAGTAATGGTTTTTGAAAAAAAAAGCATGACAAACTGTAAAGCTCTGATTAAGGGAGAAAGAGTGGCACAAGCAAATGAGTTTGTATACTTGGGTACAAAGTTTACTAGAGATCAAAAGTATGACAGTGACATTGAGCGAAGCGTGTTGGCAGGAAAACAATTAAATGGGGCACTGCATAGCTTTATGAACAGCCCGAAAGAGTCAAAAAAGGCACGTGTGGCTACGTATAGAGGAGTGCTGGTTCATACACTTATGTGTGGTAGTGAATGTTGGGTTTGGCAAAAGAAGCATAAAAATAGGATTAATTCTTCGGAGTTGAGTAGTCTGAGAAGTTTAGCCGAAGTGACTCGGTTGGATAAAGTGAAGAATAGTAAGATAAGAGAACGCTGTGGTGTAAAAGAAGATGTGGTTACAAAGAAAGGCCAGATCAAGAGTACCATCAACCGACGAGCATGTATGAGAGCACTGATGAAAAAAGAGGAAGCAAAAGATGTGTGTAAAAACCGTAGCAAGTGAAAGGAAGTGGTCTCTGCCTACCACTACGGGAAAAAGGCGTGACTTTATGTATGTATGTAAGTAAATCAATCTCCAAATTTTTAGCTCTCATTATTTTTTAACCGACTTCAAAAAAGGAGGATGTTCTCAAATCGACTGTATTTTTTTTATATTTTTCACCTCAGAACTTTCGACTGGGTGAACCGATTTTGATGATCCTTTTTTTATTTGAAAGCTGGTGCTTCCCGTGTGGTCCCATTTTAATTTGGTTAAGTTCTGGCAATGTTATCCGTGAGAAAACCATATGTCTTTAAATTGGGTTGTTTTTTTACGGTTTTGCGTACGGATTATTAAATCCTTAATGTTAAAAGTAGTTAAAAATTAACTAAACTTTACACATCTCCATAGGAAACCATATTAATGTAAGATTTATTTGTAAAAGATTTTTTTAAAAAGCGGTGCGATAAAATATATTGAAATAAACCTGGTCCTTTTTAAGATCACAAAAAACAGTTTTTTTAACATTTTATGCCCAACTCAATGTTATCAAACATTCTTAAATTATGAAACGAATATACGAGCCAATAATAAGAAAGTATTTTTATTAACTTATTTATTACGGTTTTAAAATTAAATAATTAAATTTAAAAGATGCATAAAATTATGTAATAGATCTGGTCTAATTTGACCTGAATATTATAGTACTTCAAAAGTGAAATTTCACTTAAATGCCCACTAAACAAAATATGTAAATTTCGACGATACTTTTTGGGCGTTTACTGGCAGAATTATGCGAATGTCAGCCATCAAATCTAAATTTATGGGACGATCTGCGTGTATGAACCGTATTGCATTTTAACCTTTCTTACGAAAGGTGAATCTTTTCTCAGTGAAATCGTATCGCGAAATAATTTCTTCTGAGAATAGACACACACAGCTATTCTCTTCTCTAGGTACCATTAAAATGTTGCAATTCTCGCAAAAATTCCTTCGTTCGAGAAAGACGGATTCGTATTAATGATGATTTTCTTAATTATGTCACGCAAAGCTTGCGGAAGTAAAATGGCGTTTATTTTGTTTTAACATTGGCGATAAAAAAATTTAAAAACGCAGTCGCATCCGTTTCTCTACTATTATTAATTTAAAAATAAAATATAGTTTAAAAAAAACTAACAAATACGCTTTTATACTTAACCGAACTAAAAGTAAAAAATATTTCTTAATACGTGAATAAAACAATAAACGAGAAAATTATGTCATTTTGGTACAAGCGTAGGGTGCCTTGTACTATATTTTTACACTAACTCTGTATTTCGGAATAGAGAACTAGTAAGGTTTTATAGTTATTAGTGACATTGGTTTAGGAGAACGGTGGTATGAATGGGACATTTTTCTTTAACCCCTAACCAAAACATTATTTTGTTACTTTTAAGGTTTTTTTATTGCAGGATTATTTGGTATAGATTTAAAAACAAGGTAAAAGGTAAAAAAACCCAAAAATTTTATTTATATATATATATATATATATATATGTAAAAATTATAGAAAACTGTAGTGTTATTTCAGTAAACTATAAAGGGTTTTTATTTTCGACAGCGTAAATAGATGTTAAAATGTGTAACTGATTGTTTAAAAACCAGCTTACTTTCGCTGTATAATACCTATTTTAATATAGGTATATATATATATACAGTGTGGAACAGCCAAATGGAATAAATTCGATAACGAATAAATGAGAGCGTGTTGGGAAAAAAGCTTGGACACGTCGATTTGTATTTTTAGATGCGCATTTTTTCAAAAAAAAAAATTATATAGAGTGTGTCATGTGACAGTGGTCAATATCAACTTTCTTATTTTAAATACAACTCCCTGTATATTATTTATTTTTTGGATTCTTCAGAAAATTCTAGACATAATTCATGTACAATGTCCGTTACCTATCTTTAACTGTTTCGGAAATATTAAGTGTTTCAGATGTATTACAAAAATTAACATTAAAAAAGGGAAAATTATTTTATTTCCCAAAGTATGTAAAAAAAAACATTCATTTCAATGTAAAAGATGTTCAAAATGTTCGCCGCGAACGTCTTGGCAACATGCTAATCTGGTATAGAAATGTCTTCTAACGTTACTCAACATCTCAGGCGTGACTGATCTAATCGCAAGCGTGATTCGTCTTTTTAAGTCATGTAAGTTGAGTGGTTTAGTTTTGTATACAATACTTTTGACATATCCCCACAAAAAGAAGTCTAATGGCGTCAGATCAGGAGATCGTGCTGGCCATTTTATCGATCCACCGATTTGGAAAATTTTGGTTCAGGTACTGTCGGACATTGATTTGGTAATGGGGCGGTGCTCCATCTTGCTGAAATCATAGTAAATTGGCAAGAACTTGTGGGTTTGCTGGATCAGGATATAAGTGTGTCAAAGTTGGCACGACATTATTTTGGAGCAGTTCTAAATATTTATCTCCATTCAAGTTGCCATCAATAAAAAAGGGACCTACGATATGATTTCCAACAATTCCTGTCCAAACATTAACTTTTTCAGGATATTGCGTATGTTCCTCTCTCAACCAGTGAAGATTCTCATTAGACCAATAGCGGCAATTTTGACGATTAACATGACCGTGAAGTGTAAATGTGCTCTCATCAGAAAACAAAACATCTTCTAATTAGATCACATTGTTATCTAACATTTCCATCATTTGTTCACAAAAATACGTTCTCCTGTCGAAATCGTTTTCCATGAGCTCCTAAATTGGCATCATTTTATAGGGATGCATTTTACTTTTCTTTAATATTCGAAAAATTGATGTGTGGCTAATGTTGAACAGTGAGGCTGCTTTTCGACCAGAATGATGTGGGTTTTCTTGAAACTCAAGCATTACATCCAATTTCGCATCATCGCTTAGTTCATTGGCAACTACTTTTTTGTCTGTCATACATGACCAAGCTCGCGAAACTGTTTTTCTATTTTGCTAATTGTTCCTTGGGATATAGGCGGCAAATTTGGAAATTTTTCGTAAAATAAGCGAGAAACTTCCATTTGTGTCCGTGTGTTATATCCATAACCAATCATTTGCAGAATGGTTATTTTGTGCATTTCTGTTAAATGAACCATTTTTCTGATATTATTACGTACAGTTAACGAAATTCAAACGACAATAGCACTGACACTGATCACTACTGTCATGCAGACAGACAAGTTGCTAAGGCTCTGAGTTTTATAAGAAAATAAACAAAACTGTTTTTGTATTTTTTTTATTTCATATCAGTAAAAAGGAACGCATTAATGGTTTTTGCTTATTTTCTCAATATTAAGAGCAAAATGGGAAATAAGTATTGAGTGTAATGAAGCGAATTTGTGAAATAAAATAATTTTAATTTTTTTAATGATAATTTTTGTAATACATCTAAAAACACTTAATATTTCCGAAACAGTTTAAGATAGGTATGGGACATTGTACATGAATTATGTCTAGAATTGTCTGAAGAATCCAAAAAATAAATAATATACAGGGAGTTGTATTTAAAATAAGAAAGTTGGTATCGGCCACTGCCACATGACACACCCTATATAATTATTTTTTTTTTGAAAAAAATGCGCATCTATAAATACAAATCGACGTGTCCAAGCGTTTTTCCCAACACGCTCTCATTTATTCGTTATCGAATTTATTCCATTTGGCTGTTTCACATTGTATATGTGGTGTTAAGTTATTACACTTCACTATCAAAATTAAAATGGACTTTCATTAAAAAAACTGATTATTTACTTTTTGTGTTCTGTGTACCTACCTATGGATATGTTTTTATTTGTAAAATACCATCTCGTAACAATCTCACTTCGAGTTATTTTTAAAAATTTAAAATTTAAAAATGACAATCTCGGTTTTTAATAAGTATACTTGGTACGATTGTGTTGCAACTAATTTGGTTTTTCTATCAGAAATAATTTGCATGCATAAATACCTTTTTTGCTAAGAAAAGTTATAGTCGATAAATGCTATATTTATTTTATTTTTGTCTGGACAACCGGTATCACCAACCTTGACATTAATTATCACCACTTATGCTAATAAAGGTAAAAAAACGTGTATCTATTTTCTCATAAAAATAACTTTATCTCGTTATATCTTTAATGACCTTGTTTTTTTTTAAGCTTCTTCTGCTAGCTAACATTGATAAATAAATAATGTATAGGAACTTTCGCCGGCTAATGTCATCCTACAATATTACGGCATGTCGTTGCACAATTATTTGTTAAATTAACATTATGTCATGAAAATATTTTTCATGGTAGTTGTTTATCGTTTTTAATAAATCATTATATACTTTATTGTGTCTAAGATTCATTACTTAGCAGTAGGTTATTAGGCAAAAGTTAATTGTGAAATATTTTAATATTTTATTAGAAACAAAATCAATAACCCAAACAAGTTCAAATTTAGCCTAATTTAAAATTAACCATACACTTTTTGTAATTAAAGTTAATACTTGCATACTAGGCAGTGTTGCACATTGCAAAAAATATATGTTTTATAAATAGAACACCAAATTTTAAAATATTTACACCGTAAATAAAAAAAAATATCAAGAAAATTATAAATAAACTCAAAATACGTCAACTCAAATTAAACTTCTTCAAATGCGTAATCCAATAACAGATGTTTGCGATAACATTTTCCATTGCTCTCTGTTCTTTGCGGTGTGTATTAGCGACTGTATATCGTGTAGCCCTGTCCACTGTCTGATATTTCGCAACCAAGACATTTTTTTTCTTCCGGTTCCTCTCCGGCCTTCGATCAACAACAGATGCAAGAATTGATATTTCGTGTTTCGCATTATATGTCCCAAGTATGCCGTTTTTCTTTTCTAATAAATTCAAACAGTTCACGTTGTTTGTTGACACGTCTTAGAACTTCTTCGTTTGTCAGTCGGGCCGTCCAAGGTATCTTGAGGATTCTGCGATGCAGCCACATTTCAAAAGCCTCTAATTAATTAATTACTGTCGCTTTCAATGTCTAACCATTCATACCGTAAAGAAGCACCGACCAAACGTAGCACTTTATAAATCTGATTCTTGGGTTAATGTTGAAATCGGAACAGGTAAGCACTCTTCGAATCCTCAAGAATGCCTGACGAGCTTGTTCTATGCGACATTTTATTTCCTTGTCTGATGTCCAGTCTTCAAACAGCCAAATGCCCAAGTACTTAAATTTGTCTACTCTTTCTATGGGCTTTGCGTTAAATGTTATGGTAGAATTTTCATAAGTAATACCACGATGTTCTGAATATTCGCGATAATTCTGTCGGTTTGTTGCTCAACAGAATTATGAGAATATATTCAGAACAGAGTGGTATTTTGCAAGACTATTTCACGAACCCAATTCCTTTATTATAAATATGAAAAGTTCATTACAATCAAAAGCAAATGTTTATAATCTTCAATGATATATATTACCATGCCTAATTCTGAATAATTATTCCAACACGAAACCTTTTTTAATATGTATCATTATTTTATTTTAATACTTGAACAATAATCAACATTACACTCAACTAAAATTATTATATATAGTACAATTATAGAAATTTTGAATGGTTTGACCGTTATTTGGACACATTCTATTGTTGGACTCATTACTTGATGTACTTCCAGTATTTCTGAAGGTATTAAATATGTTCTGATGATGTTTTTCACTAAGCTGTAAATACGGTTTCGTAGAGTTGGAACTTCCATGTCCGGTTATTTTCATTGCCTGTTGTTCACCAACGCCAGATTGTAGTAACTGACTAACTGCAGTTGCAAGATTAGAATGATTTGTTATTTTGACTTTTTTAGTATCTAATCCTATCTTTTCTGCAGTTTTGTCCATTTTGACAGTGTGTTAGTACCCACAGGAGAATTTTTGTACCAACTATTTTTATTATTTCTATTCCACTTGCCATTCGCAGACAGGAACAGTCTGTCAATTGCAATATTTCCCCTTTTTGATATCAGTTTTCGATATAATCTCACAGGACACATTTCGGGATTGCTCAAGTTCTGAGTGAGCCATTTATTATCTTCACAACTATTATTGCCGCCTTGATGGGTTTTGGAGAATATGGGATTATATGCAATTTTATTAGTCAAACACCCTTTGTTGTTTGTTTCTTCTTTGAAAAAATGAAACATAGAAAAAGCTGCTTCGTTACCTCTCCAAGCAAGTTCTACTGCTGCTATGTGAAAAAACTTTTTCTGGAGGCCTTCTGGCGTATTCTTTTCCCATTGTCGGCACATATTTTTATATTCGTCAGAAGTCATAGCGACAGAACTTACTTTCCGTTTCTCAGGTACAGCTTGCAATATTTTCCTCTTACTGTCACGAGCCGCCCTTGCCTCTTTGAAAATAATACTTCTAAATGGATCAATATCCCTCTTATACTCGCTAAAATATTTTTTTTGCAATAATTTTGCAGTAGTGTTCCATATGGTTTTAATAACACTTTCCTTGTAATCACTTCCGTCAATTTTCCTATTAAATGCCCAGTCTTTCAGAATGAATGCCAGTCGTTAGGTGGTATTTTGTGCGTCTAAATTGTAGTCGCGATCGACATAGAATGTCATAAATTGTTTCCATATATAACATTTTGATATTTTTGTAGACACAGGTACGTTCTCATCTATGTTTTGGTTGATAATTTCATTTGAATTTGCACCGAAGCGACTCATTGACACATTCAGGTACAATTAATATTGATAGAACTGCCAAACTTTGTGTTGCTATGGTTACGTCGTTGAAAATACCGAAGCTGACACTCCAATCAGAATTAAAAGACAGCTGATGTTTTCGCGATATTACAAGTTGTCTTTAGTTTGCGATTGGTTGGATTATGTAAATATTTTAAGATGGGTAAAATAGTCAAACATATTTAGGTTTTAAGAGATAATCATAAACTTTGTTTTTTTGGTGTTGATATTTAAACCCATTGATTTGCTCTGTTCTCCAACTTTGTTGACAAGTTGTTGTAGGTTGTGTATATTATCAGCGATTAAGACCGTATCGTCGGCAAAACGGATATTGTTAATCCACACTCCATTAACTTTGACTTCCATTTCTACGTCTTTTGGGCATATATTTGTCTAATTTGATTTGCGCTGTTTGTTTTCAATATAGGTTTTCAATGAATGTCTTTTTGATCAAAATCAAGCCTATTAAGGAGCTGCATTAACTTGTGGTGTTGTACGCGGTCAAATGCCTTTTCGTAATCTATGAAACATAGGCACACATCCTATCTCTGATCATAGCAGTTCTGGACAAGCACTTGTATTGCGACTATCTCTTCTTGTGTACCTAACCCTTGTCTAAACTTAAACTGCAAATCGCTTATGTCTCTTTCACATTTTTTGTAATATCTTAGGTGTATCTTCTCTTCTTCTTCTTTCTTTGCTTTGCTTGTTTTTCTTCGTATCCTCTGACGTTCAATTATTGGAAAGGTTGTCGCTCCATCTCTTGCGGGGTCTTCCAACACTTCGGCGCCCTAAGGGCGACTTGTCTCAAATCCGACCTCTACTGGAGTATTGCTCGCACATTTGGGGTTCAACACCAAGGCATTCTCTTCGTCTTCTAGATTCCATTCAGAAAAGAGCCATTCGCTTGATAAACAGCTCAACTCTTACAGATACCCTTTACCCTCTAGAACATAGAAGAAGAGTTGCAGACCAGTCATTGCTCTACAGATATTTCCATGGCAGATGCTCCAGAGAAATAAAAACTCTTGTACCACTATTGGCCACATTCGGCCGAAGAACTCGGCACGCTGATCAGTCTCACCCATTTACTCTCAAGATTGACACTACAAGGACCAATCTTCATCAAGAATCCTTCTTTTACAGGGCTGCTACGGAATGGAATAAGCTTCCAAAAAACCTGCAACTTTTTAAAAAGCGTGTCCACAATCATTTTCTTTCTATAATTCCTTCCCCTTCTAATAGTCGCAGTGCGGGCCCTCCGCGGCCCACACGATAGGTCTACCCCTTTTGCGACTATTTTCATAAAAAAAAGTTATTTTTACCATTCTGTCGTCATTCATCCGGTCTATGTGTTCGTTCCACTCTCTCTTTCTTCCCAGTATCCATTCATTTACATTGTCTATTTTACATGTTCCTCTAATGTCCTCGCTTCTCTCCCTGTCAAAAAGTGTTTTTCCAGCGATCCTGCGCACTATTTTAATTTTGTGGTTTCTAATATTCTCTTTGTGTTTGATGTATCTGGTCTAGTTTCCGCTGTGTATGTTAATATAGGTCGGATGACCGCCTTATAGATTCGGGATTTGGTCTCGATTCCGATATATTTGATATATTAATATATTTGAATAGTAATCTCTGTAGGTCATCTTCGTTTTCTGCAATCAGAACAGCATCATCGGCATAGCAAATGATTTTGACGTCTTTGTTCCCCATTTTATACCCTTTCAGGTTACGAGTGCTTTTTATTATTTCGTTCATGACAATGTTGAACAATAAGGGGCTAAGGGAATCTCCTTGTCGAATACCACTATTTACAGAAATTTCTTCGGTTGTTGTGCCATTAATTTTGGATTGAATTTTGTTTCTCTGGTAAATATTTTTGATGGTTTTTATGATGTTGTATGGGATTTGCCTGTTGTATAGGAGGTGTACCACGTCTTCCAGTTGTATTCGGTCAAACGCCTTTTCCAGGTCTATAAAACACATTAAGGCTGGTTTGTTATACTCGATGGATTTTTCAGTTATTTATCGCAGGACAAATATCGCATTAGTACAAGATCTTCCTGATCTGAATCCTTGTTGTTCATCGCCCAATGTGGTATTTTATTTGTTATAATCTTTGTTACTAACTTTAAGGTTGTATTTAGAATGTTTATGCTTCGGTAGTTTGCGGTATCTTTTTGTCTCCTTTTTTAAACAGTAAGATTGTGGTACTTGGGCGCCATTCGTCCGGAATTTTTTGGTGTAAAAGGATTTTGCGAATTATGGCTGTTAGCTGCTGTTTCAGGCTTCTCCCGCCATATTTAAGAAGTTCATTTGGAATACCGTCTGGGCCTGGACTTTTTCTGTTCTTAATTTTCATTAATGCCGTTTCTATATCCTTTTCTTATATTTTAGTTACTTCGTTAGTTGCGATTTCTGGGGTGTTCGGTATGCTTTCAGTATCTTCTTTTTTGTATAGTTCCTTAAGATACTGGACCCAAGTTTCTTTCTTTATGTGGTTTGTGCTAATAAATTTACTTGCTTCTTTTCTCTGGCGTCTGATGAATCTCCACATCTGTTTTTGGAGGCCATAAAAGTCATTTTCCATTTTTCTCGAGAAGGATTCCCATTACTGTTCTTTTATTTGCCTTACTAGTGTGTAGGTGGCATTTCGCACCCTCTTTTAATCATTAAAGGCTTCAGGCGTTTTAGTTGCCATGTATTTTAAATAAGCCTTATTTTTTTATGCACTGTTCTTTGACTTCGTTGCAGAACCATGGGGTTTTATTGGGGTCGTGGTTTTGTTGTTTTATATTTCGGGTGCCAAGAGCAGCTTCTATAATATTTCGTTTTAGTTTCTTCCAACTTTCATTTATTTCTTCGGCTTCGCTTATTGGGTTCTTGTCAACTTTTTCCTGTAATCGTTTTTGATACAGTTCTATTAAACTAATATCCCAAAGTGATTCAACACATATTTTTTGTGTTTGTGTCCCTGGTTCTAATTTTTCCATATTTTTCACTTTCATCCCTATTTTAATTTTTCCTAGTGGTAAACTGTGATCACTGCCCATATCAGCCTAATTTAGGGTTCTTATATCTTGTATTTTTGACCCTATCCCCACTTCATACTATTGTTTGGCGTTAGTCTTGTTTATAACATGACAAGTGTCATTGTATTGAATAAAAATGTTTGTCATTTTTCAGTAAAATTAAAACTGTATTTTTCTTTTAAAAGTTTGTCGCCACATGCTAATTTTTGATTGTAAGTTCATAAATTCAGTTATTGCAAAAATCTGGACTCAATTTTTCATCAACTAAACCCAAACCCACTGCAAATAAACAACAGGTTATGGGCCCAGGGCAGCTGTGAAAGGGTTTCTTCAGAAGCCAGGCAAGAAAAGCGACAGGAAGTTGAGAAAAGCAGTCCAGAAAGTCAGAGCCGGCAAGGACAACATAACCTACAAATCTACGACAAGGGAGCAGCCATCGCACAGTAAGTCAACGTTGAGCAACGTACACGCAAGTCGTTTTAAGTCAGAAAATCGCCACGAAAAATTGTAAAATCATATTGTTTATTTAAAAATTGTCAGAAATCAGTCGAATTGTAAAATTTTAAACAAAATGGATACTGTAAAGTCTCAGTTGGAAATGTTAAATGAAGACAGTCAGGGCAATGTCAATTTCATTTCATGGCGATTTAAATTAAACTTAGCACTCAAGAATAAAGACCTGTATGATATAGTGACAGGTTTAAAAGTCAGACCAGCAGGTGCTGCGTCAGTGGACGCCGTTTCAGCTTGGATCAAGAAAGATATTGAAGCTCAAATGTTAATAGGTCTAAATGTAAACAGTAAGATTGCGAACAAAATTGCAAATTGTAAAACTGCCAAAGATATGATTGATAAGTTAACTAGTTTATATGGTACAAAGACTGATGTAATTTTAGAAACGTCCCGAATCAAATTGTTTACTTTCCAATTTGATGAGAGCAAGTCAGCAGTTGAGAATTGTATGGAGATTTTGGACTTGGCAGAAGAAGTGTCGACTGAGAATGATCCCATGAAGGAAAGTTGGATCATGACGAGAATATTGAGTGTGTTACCGCCAAGGTTGGCACATTTTAGAACTTCCTGGAACAACGTGACCGGAGCAGCAAAGAACCTAGAAACTCTCATCGAACGTCTGAGACTCGAGGACGAGCAGCTGAAGGAAACGACGAAAAACGCAGAGGGCAGCACCAACAACGCTCTCATGTCAAGACATCAGAAACGAGGACAGTCGTCGCAGAGCAAGCAAAACAAGCCATCGCTCGAATGTTTCAAGTGTGGAAAGAGAAGTCACGTGATCAAGGAGTGCAAAGGCAAAGCGTGTGATAAATACATTGCTTACTGCAAGACCAAGTATCCATGTAACATCTGCAAGAAGCTAGGACATTTCGCAAGGGAATGTGAAGACCGTGAAAAAGGAAACAAGCAACCACTAGAAAAGAAGAAAGCATTTTTGACCACAGCACTCTCAACGGTAGACAGCGACATCTCGAAGGACAGGGCGACTTCATGGTATCAAGACTGTGGAGCAAGCCAGCACATGACGTCTCATCGAGAATGGTTTGTTCAACTTGTCGAACTGGACGAGCCTATCCCGATTGTAACTGGAGACTTAACCCGACTAGATGGCGTCGCAGTCGGCAACATTGAGATGGAGGCTTTTGATGGTCAACAGTGGTATTCAGTGGTACTGGAGGATGTTATTTACGTGCCAAATCTCAACTTTAATTTATTCTCAGTAAGTCAGATGTTGGACAAGGGACATGTACAGAAGGCAAATGGAAAGAAATCAACGTTCTACAATCTTGATGGCAGGGAAATTGTGGCAATAGCAAAACGCAAAGGAAATCTCTACAAGATGATGCTCAGGAGAGCAGAAGAGACAAGTTTGATGGTCCAGTCGATCAAAGTTTGGCATGAGCGACTCGCCCATCAAAATGTGAAGTATGACATATTAAAGAGAAAAGGAATAAATTACATTGATGACTGGAACAATTATGTGTGCACAGGGTGCTCATACGGCAAGCTTCATCGAACCTCACACCCAAACAACCCCAAGACAGCCCAGCAGCCATTAGATCTCGTACACGTCGACACCGGCGAGATGAACATTCCATCGCTGGGAGGAGCCAAGTACTGGCTAATGTTTAAGGATGACTTCACGCACTACCGAACCTGTTACTTCATGAAGGCGAAGAGTGAGGCTCCAGAGAAGATAGAGAGCTACTTGAGACTTGTAGAAAATCAGCTAGGAAGGCGAGTGAAGAGTCTGAGATCTGATAATGGCACTGAACTGAAAAATGCAAAGACTAAGGAGATGATGGACAAGCTGGGAATCTTTCACACTTTTACGAATGTACACACGCCAGAGCAAAATGGAAGGGTTGAGAGAGAAATGAGAACGATTGTCGAGGCAGCCAGGACAGCGATACATGCAGACGGTTTGAACGAGAAGTTGTGGGCAGAGGCAATGAACCATGCAATCTTCACGATCAACCAGACTGGAACCAGCAATGTACCAGGGAAAAGCCCAGCAGAACTGTGGTTCGGAAGAAAAATGAAAATCGAGAAGCTGCGATTTTTTGGATGCGAGTGTTTTGTACTGACACAAGCACAGAAAAGAGGCAAGATTGATAGAAAATCAGAAAAGGGAATTCTGGTTGGCTATGACATTGATTCACCCTGTTACAGGATTTATATGAGTGACAAAAGAGAAATTGTTTGCTCAGATAATGTAATCTTCGACGAGGAAAAGACAAGACTGAAGCATGGTACTGAATTAGAGACACTGGCACCAGAGGACACACCTGAGAAGCAAGAAGAAAGCAGCAGTAAGACAGAAGAAGAAGAAGATGAGTCGTGGGAAAACGGAGGAAGAGACTACGAGCCAAGCGACAACGAGAACGATACATCACCGCCAGAAGAGGAACCAGAAAGAAGAGTTTTGCGAGATCGTCGAACTTTGCAACAACCACCGAGACTCAGAGACTGCGTCACAGACCGTTGTGGAGGAAAGAGTGCAAAAGTAGCCATGATCGGCGAAACAGAGGACATCCCGGTGAGCGAGGCACTCAAAGATGAAAAGTGGAAACAAGCGATGCAGGAGGAGTACGACTCGCTTATGGAGATGAAAACTTGGGAGCTGGTGGACTGTCCAGAAAGAGTGAAGCCAATCACGTGTCGCTGGGTACTTCGAGAAAAGGCAGACAGAAGACTCAAGGCCAGACTAGTGGCGAGAGGATTCGAGCAGAAAGAGGGAGTGGACTACAGAGAGACATTCAGTCCAGTAGCCCGCCATGCATCCATCCGCCTACTCTTGAGCCACGCAGCGTCAGAGAAAATGAAACTTGTGTCGTTTGACGTAAAAACGGCATTTTTGTATGGAAAATTGGAGCAAGTGATCTACATGAACCAGCCTGAAGGGTTCGATGACGGATCAGGAAAAGTCTGCAAGCTAGATAAGAGCCTCTACGGGCTCAAACAAGCCCCAAGGATGTGGAACGGGAGAGTCACAACGCACTTTGAAGAGAAGTTAGGCCTGATCAGCACAGACGATGACCCGTGTATCTACTATAACAAGGACAAGAGCATCATGCCCTCACTCTTTGTGGATGACGGATTGATAGCTGGAAAGGATGAAGATGAAATCTACAGACTGTTGAGGGAGATAAGCAAGGAATTCCAGATCACATTCAGCAAGAAAGCACAGGACAAGTTGACATACTTGGGCATGGAAATTAAGATCGACAAAGACGGTATCTTCGTGAATCAGCATCGGTACACGGAGAAGATCTTGAGAAAGATGAAACTCGAACAGTGCAATCCAACGTTCACACCAATTGAATTGGGAATGATCACCAAGAAGACAGACTTCAAGAACGATGAGCCACTTCCAGCGAACAACAACTATCGCGAGGCGATAGGGAGTTTGTTGTACTTAGCAACAATCACCAGGCCAGACATCAGCTTCGCTGTGAACTATCTCAGTCGATTCTGCAACAAGCCCATGAAAAGTCACCAGGGAATGGTGAAACGTGTATTCCAGTACTTGAGGGGAACAATGACAGCAGGAATCCATTTCGGAGGAGACAAAGAACTTGTCGCCTACACTGATTCAGACTTCGGAGGAGATTCTGAAACAGGACAGTCGACGAGTGGAGTGTTGGTGATGAGAGGTGGACCAGTGATCTGGTACTCACAGAAGCAGCGTCTGGTAGCGACCTCAACCGCAGAAGCCGAGTACCGAGCCGCCGTGTCAGTGATCGACGACGTGTGCTGGATCAAAAGAATTGCACTGGAACTTGGCATCCTGAAAGCTGATCAACCGATAACTTTGAAAGTCGACAACATGTCAGCCATACACATGCTACAGAATGCATACGAAGGAAAGACGACCAGAGGAAAGAAGCATATTGAGATTCCACGAAAGTACATCCAGCAGCACATAGGCGACACTGTGACACTGCAACACGTCGAGAGCAGCAAACAGATTGCAGACATTCTCACCAAGCCACTCAACAGAAGAATTTTCGAGACACTTCGCTGTAAGTTGATCAAGGAGGAGTGTTGAGAATTGATCAACTGACAGCTCATCCAACCCAACCCAACCTTGACCCTATCCTTACTTTATACTATTGTTTGGCGTTAGTCTTGTTTATAACATGACAAGTGTCATTGTATTGAATAAAAATATATGTCATTTTTCAGTAAAATTAAAACTGTATTTTTCTTTTAAAAGTTTGTCGCCACATGCTAATTTTTGATTGTAAGTTAATAAATTCAGTTATTGCAAAAATCTGGACTCAATTTTTCATCAACTAAACCCAAACCCACTGCAAATAAACAACATGTTTTTTGTTTTTCTTACTGGATCTGTTTAGTTCTTCCGCAACTTTTTCCCTTATATTATAATTATGCTGTTGATTATAATAAGCATTATCCCTGTAAAAAAATAATACAAACCTTATTGAGAAGTATCGGCCTATAACCATAATTAATAACTTTTCCAAATGTTTCGAACGAGTCCTACATTCGGCAATATATACCAATATATCCTAACCTAACCTAACCTAACCTAACCAACCTACTTACTCTGACAGAATTTATATTCGAATCGATAAACGCTAATTTACAACTTGATGTCATCTATACTGACTTTTCTTAAGCCTTTGATCGATAGCATTCTCATTAACAATCTCGATCAATCTTACGGCTTTTCTTCAGGCCAAATTAATCTTTTTAGATCCCACCTAACTCACCGCCCTCTGCATGTAAAATACCATGGTCGCAGTTCGGCAAAGATCATTGCCAGTCCCGCAAGATTCAATTTTGGTTTCGCTTTTTTTTAATTCATTTATTAATAAAATATTTGATCGACCCATTGTAAAAGTTCTGTTACATGCAGACGACATAAAACTGTATTATAAAATTAACAGCAGTATGTATTCTACTTTGACCTAAATATACTTAATACTCGGTGCAAAAAAAATAACTTGCCCTTAAACGCAGCCAAGTGTACTTTTTTCTCCTTTAGCTCAAAAAAAATTATTATCTATGACTACACCCTTAAGAATGTCAGAGTACCCAGATCAATGGTTTTTAAAGATTTAGGGGTTTATTTTCTCTTTCGTTTCAATCACATTTAACAGATATAATCAAACGTAGCTACAGAATGTTAAATATGCTTCTCAAGTTCGGTCCTCTCATTATCTTAATCATATCAATGAAATTAAAAATATACAAAAAATTTTTTTAAAATTCTTTTGGTTTAAGTGCAACAGAGTGTACCCAGAAACTGGTTTTCCACAAAAACAACTGCTGGAAAGATTCTCGTTTTTTACCTTGAAGGAAAAACAGAAATCTGCTGATTTGCAATTTTTATATTAACTGGTAAACAACTTAATTAACTTGCCTGAATTGTTAGGATAGCTTAATCTTAACCTGCCTCGCTTATCAGCCAGAAACCCACAAACATTTTATCTATCACGACCAGGATTAACATTAATAAATTTTCCCCACTGCGCAGGGCGTGCAACTCATATAACTCTGTTCAGGATCAATGCGCTATTTTTAAGTGTAGGTAGTCTTGCAACCATAAAAAAGTACACTTTTCCTAGATACAAATATTCTATTGCTGTTTTTATAACTGCGATTTAGTTTATTTTAAGTTAATTTTTGCATTTATATTCATTTTTTTTTTTTGAATTGTATGATTTGTATTGTTTCTTGATCTGTTTTTTATTTTTCCACTCAATTAAACCAAGCAAGTTAATCTTACTCAGCTTATAAATATGTTTTCTCAATCTTCTTTTATTCCTTAATAAATCTTTGTAATCACATTTTTTCTCACACCACAGCGTTTCCTTATCTTACTTTACTTTCCTTTTATACTTTTCAGACTGATTATCTTTGTAGCATCGATCCTACATTCATGCTACTTCTGCAAAACCCAACATTCACTATAATATCGATTTTGGAAGTCACGGTCCTAAGGGCGACTTGTCTTAAATCCGACCTCTACTGGAGTATTGCTCGCACATTTGGGGTTCAGCACCAAGGCATTCCCTTCGTCTTCTAGATTCCATTCAGAAAAGAGCCATTCGCTTGATAAACAGCTCAACTCTCACAGATACCCTTCACCCTCTAGAACATAGAAGAAGAGTTGCAGACCAGTCATTGCTCTACAGATATTTCCATGGCAGATGCTCCAGAGAAATAAAAACTCTTGTACCACCATTGGCCACATTCGGCCGAAAAACTCGGCACGCTGATCAGTCTCACCCATTTACTCTCAAGATTGACACTACAAGCACCAATCTTCATCAAGAATCCTTTTTTTACAGGGCTGCTACGGAATGGAATAAGCTTCCAAAATCAGTTTTTCCAGAGAACTATGACCTGCAACTTTTTAAAAAGCGTGTCCACAATCATCTCCTTTCTATAATCCCTTCCCCTTCTAATAGTCGCAGTGCGGGCCGTCCGCGGCACACACGATAGGTCTACCCTATTTGCGACTATTTTCATAAAAAAAAAAATACATAAGTGTAGGAATCAGCACTCCTATATACACAGCTAGTCGTGCCTTTTCGACATGTTCTGGCTGCTCACAAAGTTATACAGCGCTCCATTTATTCGTTTCCCAGCCAACACCGTTCGCTTAATGTCATAGTCATACTTTCCGTCTCTTGTAAACTTTGAACTTAAGTCTACAAACTCATTCATTTGTTTCACTCTTTTTCTTTTACTCAGTACCTCGCAGTTTGTCATGCTATTTTTATTCCTTTGATTTTTAGGGTATCATGCATATAATATTAACCATCGCCTGCAACTCCTCTTCAGATGACACCAATATGAGTTGATCATCGGCGTAAAAAAGGCATTTAACGATCAAATTATTCATTTTTAATCCATACGCACTCTCTTTCAAATCTTTTATACAATGGTGGATTCTCGAATATTTTATGTGCTTTATGCAGGAACTTAGCCAGATGGGGTTTATCGATTAAATTATTCGTTTTTAATCTATTCGCACTCTCTTTCAAATGTTTTAAACAACCGCCCATAAATAAGTAAGATAGCCATGGCAAAGCCACTCATCCCAGTCTAACACCTTTTTCGATGTTAAACAAGTCAGTGTAAGCTCCGTTTATCCTGATACAAGCATAGGAATCCTCGTAAGGTGATTTCGGCGCTCGTATTAAACTACCCCAACAACAAAACGTCGACTTGTCGAAACTTTTGTATTCCGATTGCGCTTTATGGAGCTGAGGCATGGACCTTAAAGACTTCCGACGCTGCTAAACTGGATAGTATCGAGATGTGGGCTTGGAGACGGCTCTTGAGAATTCCTTGGTCCGCTTATAGAACGAATACGTCAATATGGGAAGAGCTAAAACTTAAAGATAGACTTTCAACCATAGTAAGGCGAAGAATTCTCAAATATTTTGTTGGACATGTGAGCAGAAAAAGTGACAACAAAACTTGTAATCCAAGGATATGAAGTAAACAACTAGAGAGAGAGAGATTAAACTACCGCTCACCCCATACACAGGTAATGTCGACCATAATTACTGCATCCCTTTCCTCTCCTAAATCCCGCTTGCACATTCTTATCTTATCACTTTCATTTATTACCCTTTGCATACAGTTTGCCGACGAAGTTTTAGACGAAGTTTTAGACGAGTATGTATAATTCTAAATAATGAGTTGACGATGACTCCCGAAAATTTCGGGATAATAAACTACGCTCAAAATAGTATTTAACAAAAAATATAAGTTCATTATATCATGATTGGGAAAAGACACAGGAATAGCATAAAATCCACCAAAACATACCCGGGTGCAGACGTAGCCTCTGATCACAATCCTGTTGTGGCAACATTCAGGCTAACCCTAAAACGCATTAAACAAACCCATAGGTTTTAGGTTAGGTTTTATGTGAGTGGGGCGTGGTCACCCCTCCACCGCGACCCTTAGTAGGTCTATTGTGGCTCACCCCTAGAGGCTACAGTTCACCGTACAATCCAGCCCTTCTTACGAAGTTCATGGTTGTATAGGGTAAGATTTTTTTAAAATCGGTAGGTTCTAGGTTAGTGTAACCAAATATGTTGAACCTTATTCTTCCCAGGCCGGGGCATGAACATAGTATATGTTCAGCAGTTTCGTCTTCCACGCAGCAGAACCGACAGTCCGTTTGTTGGTTCAGATCTACCTTTCTGAGGTGGTATCTCAGACGACAGTGTCCCGTAAGCAGTCCTGTTAGAATACGCATGTCATTTCTGCTCCATTCTAGGATCTGCTTAGTTGTGTTTCTCGAGGGTTGTAACGGTAAAAACGCCTTCGAGTGGGTAAACAAACCCATAAAAATAATTAGATTAACATCTCAAAACTAAAAAACGAAGAAATTAGAAACAAAGTCAAAGAAGAGGTAAATGACAAAATACACTTAATGCAAGGGAAAAATCAGGATGAAGAGAACGTGAATGTAAAATGGAGCAACATTAAGAACACAATAGTAAACACATGTAAACAAGGACTAAAACGGGAGAGTAAAGAGAACAAAAAGGATTGGATGACAGAGGAGATTTTGGAACTGATGGAAAAGAGAAGAGAGGCTAAGAGTATGAACAAACAGAGATACAAAGAGCTACACCGACAAATACAAAAGAAAGTGAGGGAAGCGAAGGAGAAATGGATGAATGAAAAATGCAACGAAATCGAGAGAATGCAAAAGATACATGACACTTTTAACCTACATAAAAAGGTCAAAGAAATGACCAGCGGCTTCGGAAGGAATCAGAACAACATACTAATGGATGAAGGTGGAAACATAATGCTAGATTTAGAAGACAAACTTAAAACATGGAAGAAATATATCGAAAAACTGTTTGAAGACGAACGAAACAGGCCCCAACTAACACGAAAGGTAAAAACAGACAATCCAGACATAACAAACGAAGAAGTAATATATGCACTTAAAAACACAAAAAATGGGAAAGCACCTGGCGCGGATGAATTACCGGTGGAATTGCTAAAACTACTCGAAGAAGAACACACACCAATACTTACGGAACTGTTCAATACGATTTACAAAACTGGAGTTATACCCAGAGAATGGCTAACATCCACATTTATAGCAATACCAAAGAAAAACAATGCGAAAAAATGTAGCGAACACAGGACTATTAGCTTAATGAGCCACACATTGAAAGTATTTATAAAAGTTATACACAACCGGATACACAAGAAACTGGACAATGAGATAAGTGATTTTCAGTTTGGGTTCCAGAATGGAACGGGCACAAGGGAGGCATTGTTTGTTGTAAACGTACTGACACAGCGATGCTTAGATGTGAATAAAGAAGTATACGCATGTCTAGTAGACTATGAAAAGGCGTTTGACAGAGTACGACATGACCAACTCATAAAAATTCTGAGTGAAAAACAAATAGATACTCAAGACATAAGAATTATAGAAAACTTATACTACAATCAAACAGCAAACATCAGAATAGACATTACACAGACGGAAGATATAGAGATCAGGCGCGGAGTGAGACAGGGATGCGTGCTTTCCCCTTTGCTGTTCAACATCTACTCAGAAGCGATCATGAAAGAAGCATTAGCTGAAGAAGAAGCTGGAGTGCCAGTTAATGGGATACCTATTTCAAATATAAGGTATGCGGACGACACTATATTGCTAGCCGAAAATGCCATCGACCTACAAAAAATGGTACAAAAAATACATAATGTCAGTATTCGATACGGGCTAAACGTGAATCTCAGCAAAACAAAATTCCTTGTATTCACAAAGACCCGAAACAACAACACACAGCTGATAGTAAACAACCAGATAATAGAACGGGTATATATATATATATATATATATATATATATATATATATATATATATATATATATAAATATTTGGGAACATGGATTAACAGCAACGATGATTATGCTAGCGAACTGAAAGCAAGAATTGAAATCGCACGCAGAGCCTTCATAAATATGAAACAGTTTTTCTGTAACAGAAATTTAAATAATGATCTCAAAATACGTATGATGAGATGCTACATATTCACCATCTTACTATACGGCATAGAAGCGGCCACATTGACAAAAGTCATGATGAGAAAAATAGAAGCATTCGAGATGTGGCTATACAGGAGAATACTGAGAATATCTTATATGGACAGAATTACAAACGAAGAAGTACTAAAAAGACTCTCAAAAGAAACAGAAATTAATAACGAAATAAAAATCAGAAAATTACAATATCTGGGCCACACTATGAGAGGAGAGATATACCGAATGCTACAAGTGGTGATGCAGGGAAAGATTGCAGGGAAGCGCAGCGTGGGAAGAAGACGAATGTCGTGGCTCCGCAACCTGAGAGAATGGTTCAACTGTTCATCAAATCATCTTTTAAGATCAGCAGTCAACAAAATGCAAATAATCATGATGATCACCTTCGACGGAAAACGGCACCATAAGAAGAAGATAAGTTCAATACCAAATTACTTGTTATTCATTATTGTAAATAGAAAGTTTGTTTAATGGACAATGTACCTTATCACAAAATAAGTAAGCACATTATAATTGCCTTAACTTTTATCATTCCTAATGGTTTATTCTAGTTCAATACAGCTTCTATATCTCGTGTGTCTTTTTTATGCGGCAGAAAAAAAATAAAATGTTTTCGAATATATAAATAAACTGAAAAAGTAAATCTGTTAACAGTGTGGCATAACAAAAATTTTTAAAAAATTATTTGCTCGCACATATCTCTATTCTCGTTCTTATTTCTCTTGTTTGATCACCTGATTGTTCTATCCAGGCTCCCAGGTATTTGTATGACTGCACATTCTCTATTAAGATGTCTGCTACTGACACGTTTACATGATTGTGATTTTGGGGGAACTTTGTAACTACCATTAACTTGGTTTTTTTAAGATTTATCTTTAGACCGTATTCGTTACATCGATCATTTAATTTCTCTAGAAGATGTTGTATGTCTTTTTGATTGCTCGTTAACAAGACGGTGTCATCAGCATATCGCATATTATTTATAACTTCTCCGATAATAATTATCCCTACCGGTTTCTTTAAAAATGGCTTCGCTATACAGGTTGAATAGTATTGGCGATAGGATGTATCCTTGTCTTACACCACGACGGATTTCCATTTCCTCTGTTGGCTGGTTTTCTACCTTTGTATTCGCTCTTTGGCCCCAGTATAGGTTGCTAATTATTCTCACATCGTCCAAATCAATGTTTTTACTGATGAGTAACTGATGTCATGTTTCACTTTGTCAAAAGCTTTCTCAAAATCGATGTAACATGCAAACACATCTTGGTTCATATCGAGACAGCGCTGGAAAAGAACGATTATCCCAAAGAGCGCCTCTCTTGTTCCAAGTCCTTCGCGGAATCCAAACTGCGTGTTGCTCATATCCTCCTCAAGTTTTCTGTATATTCTTTTATAAATGATCTTTAAAAAAAGCTTTAAGGTGTGACTCATGAGTGCAATGGTCCGGTAGTCTGAGCATTCTCTTGGGTTTGGTTTCTTAGGTATAAGTACAAAAGTAGATGACAGCCATTGCTTAGTGATTTCTCCACTATCATAAATGTTGTTAAAGTGGTCCAGAAGAATATTTATCACATCGTCATCAAAGGCAATTATAGAAACATTAAAAAAATGGAATGAAAAAAACCATTTTATAGTAACTACACAAAGATACCCACAAAAATTGATTGCTAATTATAAAAAAATTAGCATATTCGATTTCCAATATTTTATTTGGGGAACAAAATGAAATGAAATCCTAAAAATATAATATTTTCCAAAACACCAAATCAATATTTTAATTTTAAAGTGTCTTAATTGTTTGCTCCTGCTTTCTTCTAATCGGTATATTTATTTATGATTGTCTCGGGCCACCTGCAATTTTATGATTTACCCATTTTGCGCGATCTCACCGAATTGCGTGTCGATTATACTAATTATTTATGGGACTCTATAAATTAATTGTCCCTCCATCAAAATAATAGACTGACAGTTCTACTGTGAATATTAAGGACTTTTCCAATACTGGTCAATTTTTTTTGTCAATGTATTCTCATTTAAGATAAATGGATGTAGTAAAATTTAATTCGTCATGTCGCTGAATTTGACTAACGAAAAGAAATTCTTTATAATTAAATTATATCAAAATAAAACCCTCTTGTATTGGATTTGGACACGTATACATATCAAATATTTTCTTTTTTTTTTTCGATATAAATAACAAAATTCATAATTTTTAATGTACATGATTTATTGACTTGTTATAAAAAATATATTTACATGATAAATATTTAACGAGAAATGTGTGCTATTGAGCTAGTGTTTCTATTTGGGAATGTGATCACCGATAGGCACAAAACCATTTTCATCCGCAGTGTATGACACCTTGTACGTTACTCCATTCCATGTAAAAGAGTACGATCCTGTCACTTTCATCAATTCGTTTTCCGATCCCTGATTAGCGAGTTGGCCTGATTCTTGTTGTGCAATGCCGTTACTTGTCTCGAAACTGAAACGAAAAGGAATCAATAACACAATTGAAAAATCAACCACTTTCTTAGAGCAAAGCTTTATTATAAAATAAAGTTTTTTGGTAATATTAAAAAAAATAATGAAAAGTTAAATAATTCAATTAAACTGTAATTAAAACAACCGACGAGCATGTATAAGAGCACTAATGAAAGTAGAAGAAGCGAAAGATGTGTGTGAGAACAGTAGCAAGTGGAAGGAAGTGGTCTCTGCCTACCCCTAACGGGAAAAAGGCGTGACTATATGTATGTATGTAACTAAAAATTCAATATTCAATAAAATTAAAAACTTTTTTGAGATTTCTATAAACAAAAGTTTTTTTTGTTAAAAATATTTTTAATATAAAAGTAAAAGTAATTTAAAAAATTGACATAACCACTTCTTCTATTGGGTATCATATTTATTTTGAAAATAGTTTTAAAATTTGTTGTTTGTTACCTACACTTACAAAAGGTACCAAATTTTTTTTATTTTTTTTAAATAAGGCTTGCCTCAACTTAATTTTATAATATAAGTATAAAAAAATTGATTATCCTACACTATTTTTGGAATGTCTTTTACAGTGAATTATAATGGTTTCAATAATTTTTAAGTAAAATTTTTTAGACACTATAGTTTTTGTTAAAATTCTAGTTTTATTAAACTATAAAAATAATTGGGTGGGCTCTCAAGCTTGATGAATTAATTGGGTTAAAAATTATGATACCTTTTATAAAATTTTCCTTATTTGAAAAAAAGTATAAAATGGTCTTTGTGTGAGTGAGATAGCCGGTCTTACACTTAATATATCAAGAAGACAAAACATGATCATCAGCACAGCACATGTGCAGGGAAGTCTGTATATTCGCAATGAGGAGGTTGAGAGAGTGAGAGAGAACAAATACCTGGGTACTACGTTGAACGAGACTGGAGGAAACTCTCGAGAAATAAGATGCAGAATAGGTCAGGCTAGAGCTGCGTTTACAAACATGCGGAATATATTTTGCACTAGAGACCTGAATGTCAAACTTAAGATCAGACTAGCCAAATGTTATATTTTTCCAATACTTCTTTATGGAATGGAGTCGTGGACAATGAACGAAGTCTTGGACAGAACGGGTAACAAACGATGAGATATTGAGGCGAGTAGGTAAATAGGCAGAAATAGTAAACACGGTAAAAGCAAGAAAACTTGCTTATCTGGGTAACGTTATGCGCGGAAAAAGATACCACATGCTACAGCTAATAATACAAAGAAAAATACAGGGTAAACGAACTGTGAGAAGAAAACGCACTTTATGGCTAAAGAACTTGAGAGGGTGGTATCACTGTACTTCAATATATTTGTTCCGAGCAGCCGCATCCAAAGCAAGAATCGCCATAATGATAGCCAACCTTTTAAGAGGAAATGGCACGTGAAGAAAAAGAAGGTCTTTGTGTTTTGTTATTAACATGATCCTTAATATATACAAAACACAATTATGTTTGAAACAAAAATCCAGAATAATATATCTACAAGTTACACAAAGACTCCTTGTCTGCTTATCTCCCGCATCTATAGGTTTCATCAAAGGTCTAATGACAAATTTATGGAAAGGTGGCTTAAAATCAACGGGACGTAACATACCAAAGCCCTTTTTAAAGGGCCCTTCAAAGAACTAGGTAACAGATAAATCGGTCTCGAGAGAAATCAGTTGAGACCGATCATTGGGCTGATAACTGGTCACTGGTTCATCGCAAGGCACCAAGATGCAGGGGGGAGGAAAATACTCCACTCGATGTGTTGGTCAACTGTGAATTGCTCAGAGGAATCCACAAGGGCATCCCCGACATCAAGGAGGTGGCGCTTTGCGCATGAGATTGGTGTCCTGAACCCATTCCCTCCAACATCAATTGTTCTTTGTAGGGCCCGGGCACAATGGCTATAAAGCAAATTCAAATTTAAAGTTTCAAAATAATGAAAACGCAAAAAAAAATTAAAATATTTTTTACCATTACTGTAAAAACTGCTTTCTTTTATTTTATATTTCATTACATACCGTATCTAATTTGACCTTGTTTACCGCTAAGTCAAGAGTAAGTTGTATCGTGTGTAGAAATAATTTATTACACAATTACATGGATTTTACCATAATTTTTTCTAAACAGATAATTATTTTGTTTTATTTTTGTTTTTAAAGTTTGTATAGGACAAATTCATTATTCTAATTTTTATTTTTAAATGTCGAAATTAAATTATTGTAAATGTGCAGTACAAAACTGTTTTGTAATAAAATTTTATGAAAAGTGCATTCTTATGCACCAAAAATATTTAAATAATATGTTCAGAAGATAAATATTACGAGTTTTTACGAGTTAAATGTTCTAAAAACTAATTTTAAAATTCTTTTATAAATTTTTAGGCGTTTGATAACACATAATGTAAGTTTGCATGGGGGTAGAACTATTTGTAGCTCTTATTGATACATGTAGTTATCGAATAAAAGAGGACTGACCTTTAAAAAAAAGTATAATAAAATATTTAACAATTTGCTCAATAAACAGAGATTTTGGTTGTTTTTTAATAAAAAGCACTGTATTAAATTTGGTAGCAAAAAACAAAGCTTGGTCGAATTTCCGTTTTAACAATAAACATAGTCAAATAAAACATACTTTACAGATTTAAACAAAAATAACAAATTTTTAAGATAGGTCCACGTGCTATAATATAATCCAAGCATTTTCTTTCGTCAGAAATTAGAATTATCGACACACAGATACTTATATATACCTACTATTAAATAGATTCATTTTCGATAATCTGGCAACGTTGCTCTGAATGCGTTATGATTTATTTATATTATCTAAATTTATGTATTCGCTAAAAGTCAGAAGGTCTATTGCGCTTTTATAGACTTGAAAAAGGCCTATGACAGAGTGGTGAGGAGTAAATTGTGGTCGACATTGTCAATGAATGGGGTGAGTGGTAGTTTAATACGAGCTCTGAAATAACTTTACAAAGATTCCACTGCTTGTGTCAGGATAAACGGAGCTTTCACGGACTGGTTTAACATCGAAATAGGTGTAAGACAGGGATGTGTAGCTTCGCCATGGCTGTTTAACTTATAGACAATTGTTTAAAAGATTTGAAAGACAGTGCGTATGGATTGAAAATGAATGATTTGATCGTCAAATGCCTTCTTTACGCCGATGATCAAGTTAAATTAGCGTCATCTAAAGAGGATCTGCAGGCGATGGTTAATGTTATGCATGATGCCCTGAAAATCAAAGGGATAAAAATAAATGTAAGCAAAACGAAAGTAATGGTTTTTAAAAGAGAAGAAAGCATGACAAACTAGAAAGTTCTGATAAAGGAAGAAAGAGTGGAACAAGTCAATGACCCATTGTTCTTCTGTTATGCTGTTAATTTTTACATTTTCGTTAATTTGTTTCTTTTGGTTTTGTAATGTTCTCCATATTGTTTTCTGTGTTCCGTGTAAGTCGTGTTCTAAATCTTTGGTGTATCTTTCCCAATAGGTCTGTTTTATTTTTGTTATTTCTCTGTTCACTTCATTTCTTACTCCTTTGTACCTTTGATATTCTTCAGGCGTGTTGTGGTTTTTATACTTTATGAATGCCTTCTTTTTTTGTTCAGAAAGTTCTTTTACTTCATCGTTGAACCAAGGCGTTTTTGTTGGAATTCTATTCTTGTTTACCTTTCTCCTTCCCAACGCTTCGTTTGCCGCTTCCAGCATGGCTCGTTTCATATTTTCCTACATTTGTTCTAGTTAGTAAATATATAATACATTAAATTATTTTATTTTTAAAACTTAACGGTAAAGTGTACGTTCTATTGTTTAATATATTAAAAAAATAAGGAAGTCGCGGAAGCACGCGCTATTTAATTTGACAAATGAGCGCGCGGTTAGAGTTGGCCGTCAGATAGACGTCAATCAATTTGTCAGCCATCAGCTGTGCACTTAAGTTAAAGTGTGCATAAAGTTTGTTTTTAATTTTGAGGTTTATTTCTGTCACTGTCAGTGTCAATTAAATAAAATACAATTGTCATTAAAAAGAATTATTGTTTAATATGAAAAATCATTTGAAATAATACCTGACCCATTTTTTTAAGGAATATAATTTTAAAATTGCTTATTACTTAGGTGAGATGTCAAAAGATGTTACATATCATATGCGACTACTTTAAGGCTCGCTCGTTTATTTTTATAATATCTTGGTTTTTTATTAAATTATGTCAAATAATTATCTTGAAATAACAGCAAATAGTTTGGTGGGCATTATACAGGAATTGACCTTAAAAAATGTAAACTTTGACATCAAATATCTAAACGGTCAAAAATTCTGAAGTTCCAAAATTAGATAGCTCAACATTAGAAATAAGTTGTTAAAAAAAATGATTAAAATCATTTGAAAATTGGGTTTACGCTGAAACTACCTTAAGCAACTGCAAAAATTAAGTTTTAAGTGAAAAAATACTGAGCCTCGAAGGTGAGTATAAAAAGGTAATTGTAATGGTTGTTCTCCTTATAACAAGCTCTTCTGTAAATAAATCCATAGCTTTTAAACTTTTTAAATACTTGAATTTCTATTTACATAAATTTGAATCAGTACATTTTATTAAATAGGTAGATATATTAATTTTTTTAAAATATTTGAAATATAGGTAATATAAAAAAAATTATTTTGTGTTATAATCCATATACATGATAATTTAATAAAAAAATTAATGGTTTATAAAAAAACTGCCTCCTGTATTCACGTTTTTTTAAATTTTGGGATATTTTTCATGTTATACATGAATATAAATGTATCTGAATAAAATGATTTTTTAAAAACACTTACTCAAAGGAATATCCATCAATTCCGGAGTTATCTGAATTGTATTTTGTTACGACTGCATCTTTATCGGCGCTTTGAGGAGCAGCCACAACTCCTGCTATGACCGTGGCAAGAACTAAAAACTGTAACAAAATTTAATTTAAATTATTTACGAAAAGAAAGCGATTTTTTTAAAAAATATTGGTGCTACATTTTTATTAAAAACATAACATTTAAAACGTTGAAATCTACCAAATACGAATTTTTAAAATTTTCTGGTGACCCGCTCTATGAGCAACAAAAAATTAATTTATATAGTAATTCACAGTTCATTGATAATGTTCGATAATTTTTTTTGAGTTTTTTTTTTAACTTTATTAATTAAAATAAGTTTGTATATTTATTTATTATTTTTTTTCGATACAGGACAGTTAATAAAACGAATAAACCAGAAGTTAATAAAAGGAATAAATCAGAAGTTTACAAAATATACTATATCAAAAACCTAAAACAAATAAAACAAGATGTATCAATACAAATTATTGTCCGAATTAGTTTTTTAGTACATTGGTAAATTTAGTTTATTTTTTGTAAACCAACAAAAAATAATAAAAAAAATTATTTTGTTTTATAGCAATAAATAATTTTTGATTTTTCTTTTACAATTATAAAAATGAAATAATACTTTTATATATTTTTTTACAAGATGTATCTATATAGCAAAACTACATCAGATACGGAGATATAATTAAAACAAAAAAAATTGTATTGCTAAAAGTAATATGTTTTTTTTATGTGAACACCATAATTTATATTTCATGTATATTCTACTGTACATTTTAAATGTTGTTTTTTAAAAGTAAATTTATTAAACTTATGTGGTTTCTGTAAGTCGGTTACTACGTTTATTAATAAATTTAAAATATTTTTTTTCAGTTGGTTTAGACCAAAATCATAAGATTTTTTATGTTACCGGCACTTTCACTCACCAATTTCATTTTAACAATTTTTTTTTAAATCCTTTATCACTTTAAATACAAATCAGCAAAACTGAACTAGTGCTGGATAAGTATCTCTTTTATATATACCTTTTGCGTAAATATTTAACGAAGATCACCTTACTGACATTTTACTCCCCCTTTCTTATGCTCATCTTCATTTCTTCAAATCTGCATTGCGATGCAATCAAAAGTTCATGCAATGCTTGCAAATGCAACCGGAGGGAATATGCCTGCTATAGTAAAATAATATTATCTCGGTAGTTAATCATCGACAACACATTATATTACAATTTACTATATTTAAAATTAATTAAAAAAATATGATAGCAGTGGGTAATAATAGTTATTAGTCTAAATGGTTATTTATGTACCAAGGGTATAAATAGATGTTTATGCCCTGAGGGCGACGTTTTACAAACCCGAGGGCTTCTGGCCTGAGGGTGTACACATCTGTTTATGCCCGCGGTACATACATAACTTTATGTCATACTAGTTCGTTATTGCAATCCAATCTCAATACAAATTAGTATTTTAAAAAATCCGGTTTGAATTAATAACATTGCCATTTTATTATAGTAGACACCATCGTTGCTAGGTGAATGTTGACAAACGTAAATGTCATAAAATCACAATAATTTTTATATGTGTCAAAGTTAGAAGTCAACATGTACGAAGATTTTGGAATTCCTGACGAAATTATTGAAAAAGCAAAGAGAGCAACTGAAAATCTGTTGCCTAAAAAGTCTAAAGAAGCTTACAACATGGAATACGAAAAATTATTAATTGGATGCAAGAAAACTACGTAAAAGATGTTAATGAAACAGTGTTGCTTGGATACTTCGGCGATCTCGCTAAAACATTTTCTTCGAGTTCCTTGTGGTCCAAATATTCCATGGTAAAGAAGACTTTAATATTAAATAAAAATATTAACATTGCTAATTACTATAAGTTAATGGAATATTTAAAGCAAACTTCCAAAGGCTACAAACCAAAGAAGTCAAAAATTCTTTCTAGAGAAGATGTTTTAAAATTTATTCATAAGGCACCAAAGGAGACGTTTTTAATGAACAAAGTTGCATTAATATTTGGAATATTTAGTGGATGTCGACGCCAAGAACTTGTGAACATGTTAGTTACTCATGTAGAAGATAGAAAATCGGTTTTTGTGGTAAATGTACCAGAGACAAAGACCGATAAAAAACGCATTTTTACCATTATTGATAAGGGTGAAATGAACAGTTTGAAGCTAATAAGAGATTATATGTCACTGCAGCCACGTGGTTGCTCAGAAAAAAGGCTTTTTCTGACCTATAGACAAGGTCGATGTACTATACAGCCAGTAGGAAAAAACACGTTTGGAAAAATCCCGTCCATTATAGCGAAATATCTGGGTTTGAGTGATCCTGAGAAATATACAGGTCATTGTATGCATCGAACGTCAGCAACTCTTCTTGTAGAGGCTGGAGCCAGTATGACGACGTTGAAGCGCCATGGTGGATGGAAGAGTATGTCGGTTGCTGAAGGATATTTAGAGGATAGTTTATCTTCAAAAAATGAAGTTTCAAGAATGCTGGCAGGTGTACCTTCCGGGTCTGGCGTTTCGGTACAGAAATTTGAAACTCAAACTATGAAACATGAATCGTTTGCTGCAGGCAACTTAACTATCACCGGATCATTTCAGAACTGCCAATTTTATGTTAATTCGTCAAAATATTGTTTATCGAATATTTACATATATTACTATATTCCGTTTGTAATTTCATCAATAAAGGTTATTAAATAAGTTTAACAAAAAAGTATTTCTCTTTATGCCCGCACGGGCATAAAGTACGACATTAGATAGTTGGTAACTAAGTAATAAAAACACAATAATGAACTAGTATGACATAAATAAACTTATGCATCGCATTTTGACTGATAATGTGCTATTTTACTAAATTCAAAATCGTTTAATAAAGTGGCATTTTATCACATAGAACTGTCACTTTACTGCATAGTACCGTCACTGTCAATAAAACACAGTTTGACAGAATATTGTTTATTATTGGAAACATTGTTAAATATATATTGAAATTATTTAAATTTGAAAATTTCAAAACATCAAATTTATTCAATTCTATTTGTTCTTGCCAAAAACTATTAGGATTCTCCATTTGCATTCCTCGATCTTGAGGTGCCACTTGTTCTTGCTGATGAAATATACTTTTTGAAATTTTTAACTTATTGGCAATGCTTTTCTTGATAACCCTTCAGCCACACTAGTTGACTGCCGTCCTTTAAGCCTTTTAAGTGTTTGAATGTCATCTCTACTGTCAGCGAGGAAGGTGGCAGACGTCCTCCTCAAGCAATGGCCAGAACTGGATGGATCTGGAAGTTTGAAGTATTCTGCAATTTTCTTATTTATTTAGTTGTTGCAAAAATTTTTAAAATAACTTACGATGCTACAGCTACAAATAATGGATAATTTAAGGTCACGCATAACTAACTGAATATACTATTAATATTTTTGAAACAAAGAATCAAAATCAGGCAAATTGCTGAAAAGGCTATAGAATACAACAAAACAGCATATATGTGTTTTATAGATCTTACGAAAGCATTTGACTGCGTAAGACTCACCGATGTTGTGAAACTTCTCAAAAAGAAAAACGTGCACTCGGATATTTTAAGCATTGTTGCAGAGTAAAATACTAACAACTGGACCCAAATACAAGTAGAAGGCAGAAAGACACGCAGACTACCCATGCAAACTGGAAGGAACAAGGCGATAGCCTAAGCCCCATCCTCTTAAACTTGATCATGGACGAACTTATAAGGAAGAAAAAAAGGTTGAAAAGGGATACTTACTGGGGGACAAATAACTTAAAGTTATTTGCTACGCGGACGATGCCGTGCTGGTCTCAGAAGATGAAGACAACCTACAGAGAATGCTTTATTAGTTCAAAAAGACAGCTGCCAAATACAACACGGAGATATCGGTAGCAAAATCAAAAGTGCTAACCATCTCAAAAGAGCCCAGAAGATGTAAATTGGCTATTTATATAATAAACCAGTAGAACATGTTATGAGATTCAAATATCTCTGCGTCAACATCACGAGCAGCAGTGACCTCCAAGAAGAAGTAAAGGCTCAAACAACCAAAGGAGCTGTTATATCAGGATTTCTTAGAAATATAATATACCGAAACAAGCACATGTCCATTAAAAGCAAAGTTCGCATTTATAAGACCTGTGTGAGACCTGTTATGACCTACGCTGTAGAAACAAGAGATGAAAACTTCACAACAAAAAGGATTAACCGTACAAAAGAGATGAGGTCTCTAAGATCCATAGCAGGCTACACACTAAGGGACCACAAAAGAAACAAAGACATTCGAGAACTTTGTGATGTCCAAGACATAGTTAGATGGTCCCAAACAGACGTCGCGAATGGAGAGATCATGTTGAACGGATGGAAGACAACAAATTGCCGAAGATTGGAAGGATGGTCTCCCAAGATCCAGCAGATCACCTGGACGTCCACCCATACGTTGGTATGAAATCTGAAATTCATCATCCCAGCTACAACTCTATAAAATTAGAAAATAATGAAAATGCCTCACAAAAAGGAAGAAGTAGAAGAGAAAAATCAAATAGACAAAAAATGTCAAAGAAGGTGACATATATTCAACATACATACGTACATAAAGTCACGCCTTTTTTCCATGCGTGTAGGCAGAGACCACTTCCTTCCACTTGCTACGGTTCTTACACACATCTTTTGCTTCCTCTACTTTCATCAGTGCTCTCATACATGCTTGTCGGTTGTTGGTACTCTTGACCTGGCCTTTCCTCAAAACAATGTTGATCTGATCAAGATATGTTCTCCGAGGTCGACCTCTACCGACTTGTCCATTCACACTCGCTTTATAAATTTGTTTCGTCAATCTTTCTTCATCCATCCATCTAAGCATTCCTTTATGTATCTTTGTAACCACATCTTCTCTACACCACAGCGTTCTCTTATCTCACTATTTTTTACCTTATCCAACCGAGCCACTCCGGCTATACTACTCAGACTACTCATCTCCGCAGCATTAATCCTATTTTCATGCTTCTTCTGCCAAACCCAACATTCACTACCATACATAAGTGTAGGAACCAACACACCTCTATGAACAGCCAGACGTGCCTTTTTTGACACTTTCTGGCTATTCATAAAGCTATGCAGTTCCCCATTCATTTGTCTTCCTGCCAACACCCTTTGCTCAATGTCACTGTCAAACTTTCCATCTCTCGTAAACTTTGAACACAAGTACACAAATTTATATATTCAAAAGTAAGTTAATTAATCCCTAATTAGACATCTCCCTATCCAACAGTGGCGGAGCTCGCTTTTGTTATGGTCTCATGTTTTTTCACAACATTTGTTGTTATCAACAAAATAAATCGATAAAATAAATTGTTGTTTATATGGCTAATTTGCATTTTTTTTGGGTTTTTATTTTATGTTTAACAAGGAAAGAAGTTGCTTTTTACAATTTTAAAAGGGTGGGGGATTTTAAAGGGGTGCTATTTGAAAACAGCAGAATAACATTTTTAAACTTTCCCTTAATTTAAAATTCGACGTGTTTTTACGCAAAATAAAAAAATAATTGAACAGGCTGGTTTTGAAATGAAAGCACTGTATATTCATTTTGCTTTCTTTTAATAACTTTTAAAAATAGAGTTAACTTTCTTAATTTTAATATTTTTTAAAATGATCTTTTTAAATGTTTGTTTTTTTCTATAAAAAAACATTTAAATTATAACGGTAAATAAATAAATTATAGTTTAAAAAAACTAAAAAACATGCTTTTAAAGTTAATCAAACTTAAAAAGTAAAAAATAATTCTTATTGTAAGAATAAAATTACTGACGAGAAAATTAATGTCACTGGTCCAAAAGCGTGAGGTGCTTTGTACGAGATTTTTTAACTAACTCTGCGTTTTGGAATGAAAGCACCCCACGCTTTAAAAACAGTGACATTAATTTTCTCGTTAGGTATATAGGAATTATTTTTTACTTTTTAGTTTTATTAACTCTAAAAGCGTGTTTTTTAGTTTTTTTAGACTGTAATTTATATCATTAGAATAACACTATACTTTTATGCAACACAAAATACAAACAACCATTTGTATTATTGCAAACTGCCAGTGGCACCATCTACTAGATAATAGGCAAACTACTTATTTTGGAAAGTAGAAAACTGTCGCGTATTTTTGTTTCGTTAACCAACTGTGCGCATGCCTAGTTCACGCACTAGTTCACTAGTTCAGTTGCTCTCATGCAAAGAATTCATAAAGAAATTTATAAATCCTGGCGAAACTAATCAAAATAATTAGATATTTTAATCGAATGCATTGTCGTCGGTTTTTGACAAGCGTGCAAAGTTTAAATTAAATCTGATCGATTAAAATAGGACAAAATCGAGGCCAAAGAGTCATTTACAAACAACATGCAAGCAAATAAACATACAGGTGAAACTAATATAAGCATAAAATGTTATTTTTTACACTTTTTTAGTTAAAACGAATTATTTTTTAATAAAATTCTTAAACAGTTTTTAATTTTTTTTTCTAATTGAATTTCTCATTGAACAGTTATAATAAGGTAAGATAGGCAATTAAGTATTCGTATAAAATGTTAACGGTTGTCATGAAACCTTGAGAATAGTGACTATAAAATAATATAACTGTCCTTTATTTAATCTTCTACAGAAAAAGTACGGTGCTTTTTAAAAAACGAAATTGTTATTACAACTTTTTATTAACTTAAAACTGACTGACGTGTAAAGAATAGTTTATAAATACTTTAATTTCATTATTTATTCATTAATTTCATGAATTTTTTTTTTTATTTACAAATAACCGCTTCAACCCTTTGGGTCATTAGCGGTGAAGTTGGTGAGTTACAGAGTTACAGTTTGTTGCCCAAATTCAAATCATTTAAGAACATTATGATATTATTACTATTGCTATAATTTAACATTTCCTTAAAGTCACGGGATATACGAAACGTGTCTCTTTGTATCTAAAACATAGGACATTGCACTATTATATGTTTCACCTTTAACCTAACTTCACAAATATCAGATAATGGTTCATTTCATGAATTGTTTTACTATTGGTTATCTCTAATAATCTTCCAAACGTACAGCATTAACAGATTTGAAATGTCTTTCAAAATAATTATTATTGTCAGTTTTATAAAATATCTCGGAAGTAGATTAAAACTACAGAGGCAACCGTAAGTAATTTTAAGTTTAATTATTTTAATTATTAGCTATAGAGAGTATCCTTTTTTGTAGGAATTTGATTACTTTTTTACATCCAACTGTAACATTATAAAATAAATAAAGTGGTTTGTACTGCAAGTCCGGCATACCTAGTTTTGATCACATTTACTTTCAACAAGCTCAAATTCGGTAAGTTGCATTACTTTAAATACTGGGTCTTCACAAAATGGCTTCAGCAAGATTTGGAGAGACCAAATGTGACCGCTGTCCGGTATGCAATAAACCGTATGGAGAAAGAAAACATTGTGGAAAGTGATCAATTAGGAGCTAAAACTCATGCAACACCTATTAAACTTCAGACAACACCTCGACTAGAACTCGATAGTGCAGTAATGGGTAGCCGCGCAATAGCATTGGATATATCTAAAGCCTTTGACCGCGTTTGGCACTAGGCATTGTTAAGCAAATTATCTGCCTACGGTCTCCCAACCAAACCAATAGCTCATGAGCGAGATCGCTCCTTACTGGTGGCAGTTGACGGTATTTCTTCTGATGCATTTAAAACCAATGCCGGGGTCCCCCAGGGTTCCATCCTGTCCCCCACCCTATTTCTTTTACACATCAACGACCTCTTGAAAACCACCACGAACCTCATTGACAGTTTCGCAGACGACAGCACACTTGTCTCAACTTTCACATCATTTCGATCGCTTTCGGTGAATGATACAAATAGACTCGGGCAGGAACAGGTTAAACATGTAAAAGAACTAAGCGAAAAATATTTATTTCAAAATCATATAATATAGTACGTCGATGTTTAAAACCTATTACAATATAAAAATAACGTCTAGTATTAGTCTTTTCGGGCCTTACGCGCAGCAAAATCAAGTAGTTTTTTTAATATTTCAGCTTTGAAAAGCTACGCTCACATGAAGCAACATTCGCTTGATAAACAGCTCAACTCTTACAGATACCCTTCACCCTCTAGAACATAGAAGAAGAGTTGCAGACCAGTCATTGCTCTACAGATATTTCCGTGGCAGATGCTCCAGAGAAATAAAAACTCTTGTATCACCATTGGCCACATTCGGCCGAAGAACTCGGCACGCTGATCAGTCTCACCCATTTACTCTCAAGATTGACACTACTAGGACCAATCTTCATCAAGAATCCTTCTTTTACAGGGCTGCTACGGAATGGAATAAGCTTCCAAAATCAGTTTTTCCAGAGAACTATGACCTATGACTTTTTAAAAGGCGTGTCCACAATCATTTCCTTTCTATAATCCCTTCCCCTTCTAATAGTCGCAGTGCGGGCCGTCCGCGGCCCACACGATAGGTCTACCCTTTTTGCGACTATTTTCATAAAAAAAAAACATTTTCAAACACAGTAAAATACCTAGGTATAACGCTCGATTCAAAGTTCCGTATGAAAGCTCATGTAAAAAAAAAAGAAAAGAACTAGGTATAAGAATAGGAAAATGTATTGGCTAATAGGGAGAAACTCCACTTTGTCATTACATAATAAGCTTTTACTATACAAGCAAATATAAAAGCCAGTATGGACTTATGGTATGGGGGGTACCAAACAGACAAATCTAAATATAATACAACGATTTCAAAATAAAGTATTAAGGAACATTGCTGATGCTTCTTGGTATATTGGTAATAGTGATGTTCCCAGGGACCTGAAGATGGAAACTATTAAACAAACTATTATTAATTTAGCCAAAAGGCAAGAAGAAAGGCTTCATCAACATGTGAACGTCGAAGCAATTCAGCTGCTAGACAACACAGGAATAGAAAAAAAGACTTAAAATGACCAAACCATTTGAGTTAGTAAAGTGAAAGTGTTACAAGCAGAGCATAATGAATTTTTACATGTTAGGTTAAGTGTAACCCCATCTGCCAGAACCTAAGGAACACTGCTGAGTGTACCTTAGTTCAGCGGTTCTCAAACTTTTGTTATTCACGCCCCCCTGTTTTAATTTAAAAAATGTTGCGCCCCCCAATCCGTAGACCTAGGAATTTGGACTAAAATAGGCAACATTGTCTCGTCGAGAGCGCCAAAGATGCTGTCGGAAAGTTCGCGGCGTTCGTGCCACGTATTCAAGCTTCCTGATCTTTCTCGAACTGTCTGAACGCGACTATAAATACAGAAGCGCACATGCGGTATTCTCAGTCTCTCAGTGAAGGTGTTTTAACACTAAGCAAGCATTATTGTGAAATGAGAGTGTATAAGTAGATGTAGTATGGATAAATTTTTAAAACGAAAACTTGAGGATGACGGGGCTTGTACATCGACAGGTTCAGGTGGAAATCGTCCGAAATCTAAAACAAGAAAATATGACCCATCATACCTAAATTTGGGCTTTACTAGCCTTGAAGTAGGTAGCGAAGAAAAACCACAATGCGTTATCTGTTTAAAAGTATTGGCTGCAGATAGCATGAAACCAAATGAATTACAGAGGCATCTAGAAACGCTGCACAGAGAATATGTCAATAAACCGCGAGATTTTTTTGTGGAGAAACTTAGATTGTTTAAAAAACAAAAATCCAGCTTCCATAGAGTACTGGCAGTAAATGAGAAGGCTCTCTTGGCATCATATACAGTGGCATACAAAGTAGCTAAATGCAAAAAACCGCACACTATTGCAGAGCAACTTATTTTACCCGCTTACAAAGACATTGTAGGAATAATGTTTGGTGAAAATTTTACTTCACAACTTAACAATATTCCTCTGTCAAATGATACAATCTGTCGACGAATTAACGATATATCAGTTGATATGCAGCAGCAGCTTGAATCTGAGCTTACTGGAAACTTGTTTGCTATACAACTTGACGAAGCAACTGACTCTAGTAATGATTTCCATTTGATTTGCTACATTAGATTCTGTCAATGTTCTAAAGTATGTGAAGATTTATTGTTTTGTAAACATATTGAAGGAAGAACTACAACCACCGAGTTGTTCAAGATTACAAATGATTCTATTACTAAAATGAATTTGCAATGGAAAAATTGTGTTGCGATTTGCACCGATGGAGCTCAAGCAATGTCTGGTAAATACAACAGTTTACAAGCGCTAGTGAAAAAGGAATCCTCAGAAATTATCTGGACGCACTGCATGATACATCGGGAAGCGTTAGCATCAAAATCTAAGCTAAGCCCTGGACTAAACATGATTTTGACAGTAGTTATTGAAGTTGTTAACTTTATAAAAACCAGACCACTAAAAACAAGGATGTTCTCTGTTCTGTGTGAAGATATGGGAGCTGAGCATCAATCTTTGTTGTTTCATTCCTCATCCAGATGGTTGTCACGCGGTAAGACGGTTAAGCGTGTTTTTGAATTAAGAAGGGAAATAGCGATATTTTTAAGCGAGGAAGGTCACAAGCATTCAACAGATTTTTTCGACAAATTATTTTTACTGAAGCTTTCTTATTTAGTAGATATTTTTGAAAAACTTAATATACTTAATCTTCAGCTGCAAGGAAAAGACGTAAATATATTTGATTTAAGTCAAAAGATTGATGCTTTTTGTAAGAAATTGCAGTTATGGCATAACAAATTGAAAGAAAACAGTTTGGAAATGTTTCCCACATTTTGCGATTTTGTGCAAGATTCCCCATTGGAAGATATTCATAAAGCTGTGATGCTAAAAACCATAGGAAGCCATTTAGAAAACTTAACTGAGAATTTCAAGCGATACTTCTTTGCAGAGAAAGATATCAAGTTGTCAGACTGGAGCTGGGTTTTAAATCCATTCGAAAATAGACCTGTCGGACTATCACTGCAAGAAGAAGAACAACTGATAGATATTTCAACAAATCCCTTACAAAAATCAAACTTTGTTAACAAATCTTTAACAAACTTCTGGACTGAACTTCCGAACGACTACTCCGTTATAAAAGCCAAAGCGCTTAGAATTCTGTTGCCTTTTCCAACGTCCTACCTTTGTGAAACTGGATTTTCTGCACTTGCTGTCGTGAAATCTAAATACAGAAATAAACTTCAAGTAGAAAATGAACTCAGAGTGGCCATCTCTAACATAGAACCAAATTTAGAGAAGTTGTGCGCCTTAAAACAAGCTCATGTTAGCCATTAGTCCTTAGAATGTTTCTTTGTTATCATTAAGTAAGTAAAATTTCAATAAAGATTTTTTAGAAATCTATCTGCAGCATTTTATCATTACCATTTTATTTTTAATCTGTACTGCGCCCCCCCCCCCCAATCATGTAAACGCGCCCCCATTAGGGGGCGCGCCCCACAGTTTGAGAAACGCTTAGGAGTATAATAGGCGATTCTAAATATCTGCTAACTAAAAAATATACAAACTTTCAGCGTTAGTCTGCCAGACAAGTTTATACCCGGAGCGCGACTGGAGTTGCTTATCGAGTTATCCGACCAAAAACTGATCGCAGTTCAACTAACTAATATACCTCCATCGCTACACATTTTGAAACCCGACTCTCCATCACAGAACACTTTAACCAAGTCAAACTCCAAACTGTCTTTATTTATGTAGGCTTGTGCCTGTGAAGTTTTTTCACGACATAATCCTTTATTTTGCCTGTAATAGGAGGCAGTGTATTTTTATCATTTTAATTTTAAAAATTTTTAAACGCCAAAATGTATTTGCAACATTTTTAACTATTATTTTATCATTATTTATAAATACTTTATAAATACAATTTTAAGGTTAGTGTAAGATTATTCACGTTATTCTTCTTTTACTACATATTTTTTATTCTTTCTAGAAAGCAATTTAGCCAACAGTATAAAATTAATATCCAAATATTGCCGGAATTTCCTGTATAGAAAATATTGGAAAAATGCTTAGCTACAAAGATGACTCCGCGAAAACGTTTTTAATGTTACTGAAAAATTGCCGACTGCTTAGTTAAATCTTACAAGGTCGGCTCTCCTTCGGGAAAACGGTAGTAAAAACTTCGTAGTTTAAGTCATGCTCAACATTAAGACAACGTTGTCTGATGGTTTAGAGAGCGTCGTTTCATAAATGACTAATCTCTACATTAAGTACAACGTTTATTTCGGTGTATTATTTGGTTATCGTCGCCAAAATACTACCTTCGGAAGATCAGAAGAAAAACTCTAGGACCAATTAAAAAATTTATTTGAAAACAATTTTATATTACTTACAATTTTACATAATTCTTTAACAAAATTTCTAAACAGTGCTTATTGCTCTGGCCTCGAGAATTAAGAAAACATTCAATAACATAGACACAATGTGTAACAATGGTCGCTATAAATACATATTTTATAAAATTTTATTATAAAATAAATATACCAGTTAAATATATAGTCTTTAAGTCTACTTACAAACCTATTAAAATATATTCCTTAAATTATTAGGCAATTTATTACAGGTCCTAAATGCACAGTAAACTGGGCTATTTATCCCCATATTAGTCCTATTGTATGTTACCTATACTTTTAACTGAGTTCTCGTATTGTAATTGTAAATCTCATTTAAAAACATAAAGTCTGTATTGCATTTTTTTTTTGTTTATAATTTTATAAATTTTATACATCGGTTTACATTGTTCAAATTTCAATAACTTATCCAATTTAGCTACACCCAGGTTACTATACAGCAATTCTGTATTAGTAAGCCTATCATCATAATTTAAGATTATTTTAAGCACTTTGTTTTGAATTACTTGAACATTGTTAAATTTTGTTTTACAATTCGTCCCCCAAATAAATATCTTTAATGAGACAAAAAGAACGCATTGTAGACACTCATTTTCGTTTTATGTGTAAGGTAGCTTCTACTTTTATATATGCAGGAAATCATTAAATGAATTTTTTGTGAAATTTTATTTATAAGCATTTGCCAATTCAATCGGTTTTTCATTAAAATAAAATAAATGTTTCGTGAAACATAAAATCTTGTATGCACCACGAGCTTTAGTAGATCCTAACGCTGATTGGGCAACATTCATCCCTCGGGCCAAATGTTACCCTCCGGCGTTAGGGTCTACATAACACAATTAATGCATAAATAACTATATATTTCGCAATATACCCAAAATCATTAAATGTATCAAAGTTTGTAGTGTACTCGTATTTTTGACGTTTAGATACATTATCAATGTTTGTTTTACTTTTTTATACCAAATTTAATTCAAAGACAAGTTATGGATTAAGTTTTGTGTTACGTCTGTGGCAAATTAACCAAAGTATACAGGGTGGTTAAAAATTAAATCATTGCTACTACACTTTTTTTTGGGCTTGCTCCCTTGGTATGAAAAATGAAGAATAGGCAGAACCCTCACGAAGGTTTTTCCTACTGACACTATTTACAAATTTTTGTTTTAATTCCCAGGAAACATAGTAAGTACAAAGCCCCCTTTACTTTTGATAACAGCACTGCTCACGCGGTTTCTCTCGGGTTAAAGAAATCGGCGATGGTCACCAGTTACCACTACAGTTTGTATTTGACGGGAACGGGCCGCATGAAATTGCATTAAATAATATGATATCAGTTTATCATAGGTAGGTGTTCATTACCAGGATTGCAAACTACGTCCTTCAAGAAAGCGAATTTCGAAATACCCCCAAAATCTCAAAACTTACCACCGTTCGATAAAAAATTTTAAACTGAAAACTACTTATTACTAATTGCTAATGGCGTCTTTTAAAAAGCAATATTGTTTAAAAAAAATGATAAATAAAAATTCGATCAATTTTAGTTCACTTTTAAAGAAATGTCTCTGCGGCGACATCTCTTGTAGGAAAGACGCACTTGCGCCTTTTACTTCCAAGGGAGCTGTACATGTGTTTCAATACGATCATTGTATAAGGACAACATCATACAATTATACAATTATTGCTTAAAAAAAGACCTTATACCATTGCTTAAAAAAAAGATAGTTGGCCAATGGCAATGTAATCGGTATTGGAGCCTTACGTGACTGCCATCTAGCGTTATAACTTGTCAAACATGGAAAATTTGATCCCGTACTGATGCGTCCTCGTTGAAGAATGTGGAAATTAATAGGAACTACATAAAATTGCAACAGGTTTCTTTTTTACACAAAACACGTCATAAAGTTTTCTTTTCTGCTATTTTAACTCCATTTCCAGACAACAACGCAAACGATGGTTCAGTGTAAGAGCAGGGTTGGAGTTGCCCAATATATTTGTTGTCAACTTTTTATTGTGAATTTTCAGTCGAGCAAAATTTGTCACTGTCAATTATTACCTGGGTCTGAATGCGGAATAGTTCGCTGCATATGAATTTTCACTCTACACGGAACATAAGAGAACATACTGGTAAAATATTTTAAAAATGATATAATTTCTCATCCCCTTCTAAGGTGGACATAAATGTAAACCTTTTTTATTTCTTTTTCTTGAGACTAATTCCTACAGACTCTGCTTTTCAAAATCAGTTTGCCAAAATTTTAATAATTTCACATATATATACGGAGAGATTCAAAAATATACATACATATATATATATATATATATATATATATATATATTTATATATATATATATATATATATATATATATACATACAGCAATTATTAAAATTAATCACAAATGATTACTGGCCTTTGTCCATAGTTAAAAATACAGATTTTTAGAATATGTCCGAGCGTTACAAATACTTTACCAACCCTGCAGTAGAAATGGATTAACTTACGAAATTTTACCAAAGTATTACAAAGAATTAACTTTTGAATTAAAATCAGTTTTAGATTGTAGATTGTGGGGTGGGTCGTGAAGGCTATGATGCCTCTCAAGCACTTCAACCTATCACATCTTTTATGCATAACCCTTAATTTATTCGAGGCCCGGGATTCCGAGACTTCGAGTAAAGATTATCAGTTTCCTGGAGGCTAAGTTTCTGACATCGGAGGGCTTTAGGAAGGCCCCGTCCAGAAACTTGAGCCTCTTGCAGAAAAGCACTGGGCATTCGCAAAGAAAATGTTCTGCAGTTTCAGCGAAGTTCTCGCAGTAGCGGCAACTATCACTCTCTATTTTGCCCATCTTTTTCAGGTGGTACCTTAGAGGGCAGTGTCCAGTGAGGAGTCCCGTCACCAGTTTCAAGTCTTTCTTGTCCAACTCGTGAAGCTGTTTAGCTTTTCTTGCCGAAAGGCTTACTAGCCTTTTTGCTTGTCTTTGTCCTGGCACTTTATGCCAGTGAGATTTCATTGCATCTGTTTCCCAGCGCCAGCGTCGAACCTTTTCTTTCAAGTGGGCTTTGTAAAGTCCACAGAAGGGTTCTGGGCCGGAAAATAGTGTATTTGTCCCTTCTTTGGCAAGGCAATCTGCTTCTTCCTTGGCTTTTAACTCCCTTGTGACCTGGGACCCACATCAGAATAACCCGATTTTTCGCTGCTAGTTGTCTCAGGGACAGTTTACAGTCCCAAGTCAGCAAATACTCACAAGTTTATGACTTCAGAGCTTTAAGTGATGCTTGGCTATCTGATAAAATATAAATTTTTGCCCTTCGGGTGTATCTTTCAATGCACTCCTGGGCACACATCTCTATGGCATGTAATTCTGCTTGAAAGATGGTTGGGGTGTTACCAAGGGGTTTTGAGAGCCTAAGATTCGGCCCTATAACGCCCACTCCAACCCTTTCATCCCTCTTGGATCCATCAGTGTACCACACTACAGCATCCCTTCCTAGTTGAGGTCCGTTCTCTGTGCAAACTTGGTGGTTGTTTACAACCACTTCAAACTGCATTTCGAAGTTGTACCAAACTGGCATAATATCTGTCAGCTTAGACATGGATTATAGAGAAATATTTTCCAAAAACTTCAAATGTCCATTCTGATTTCATGCTCTTAAAAATCAGTTTTAAGTTATATTAAAAATATTGCAATCACTTCAGATATCTGGACATCTGACAGCAATATAGCTTTTATAACAGTGACGTGCCATTTTGTATTTCAAGACAACTCTGTGCACGGGTTTTATCTACAAAAAGTATTTCGGGGGCTCATATAAGTAAAAATATTGCAGACACATTAATAATACTCTTAACAGAATGGATTATGAGTGATAAAATTGTGACGGTGATGTCAGACAATTGCGTAAATATTAAAGCCATTTCCGAAAATCTGCAAAAACAATATCAGCCCTGTGTGGCACATACGCTTAATTTAAGTGTTACTGAGGCAATTTCTAACAATGAAAAATTAGGTTGCCATTTTAAAAAAATTTAGATGACTAGTTGGACATTTTAAAGACAGTGTCGTGGCAACTGAAAAACTAAAATTCACACAACAACAGATGAATCTGCCTAAATTGAAAATTAAACAGGATATTCCTACGCGGTGGAATTCTTGTTTTATAATGTTAAAAAGATTGGTTCAACTAAAAGACCCAATAAGTGTTGTTGTAATCAATTTACCTAAGTGTCCCGAATTTTTAGATGCTGAGGAATGGGGGAGGCGACTTTTCTTGACCCTCGATTTAAAAAAAAAGGTTTTGGCGCGGAAGAAAATGAAGCCAACGCACAAAAATAGATAACTAAAGAACTTAGTTAGATAACTGCCAAGCATCAAGATGAGATAGAAAATCAAGAAGATATTTCTGAACCTCAAAACCCCAACATTAATTTAGATAATATCTGGTCTCATTTTGACCAAAAGTTGTCAGAAAAAAGATTGTTTTCAACTCCTACAAGTATGGTTGCTCTAATGGTTAGACACTATATGGAAATGCCTCTGTTGGATAGAAAAATAGACCCATTGACATTCTGGTCTAAACATAAAGGAATTTTACCCGAAATGGCAGAATTGGCTTTTAAATCTTTATGTGTTCCCAGTACTTCGGTCCCAATAGAAAGGGTTTTTTTAAAAACGGGACAAATAACTAACTCGAGAAGAAAAAGACTTGCTCCTAAAACCTTATATCTACATATACCTTTTATTTTTGTTGAATTTATCTTTAGATTTATAATTTTATTAAGGATTTTGTTGCAAAAAAATGTTGTTATACTATACTTCTCTTGTTATTTTTTGTTTTTTTGTATGATTCTTCTACGTTTAAGTTTTATCACTAAATTCGTTTTAAATGAAAAAAAAAAATTTTACGGGTTGCACTCTGGGAGTGCCGGCAGAAGTGAAAACTTAAGTATTAACGTTGTACGCCCTGCGCCGCCTAAACGAAACAGCCGGCGCAGGCATACATTTTCGCCCCGCCGTAGAAAGAGAGGGGGATACTCCCTCTCCTACGCCACGCCAGCTGTCTACTCTCCATCCGTCTTACGAATTTTCGATCAGGTCACGTGTCCTGACGCGAGTTTAACATTTTTTACCCATTACAAAAAAAGTGTACAACGCCGCTAAAGAAGTTTTCACTTCAAAAAATATTATTTTTAATCTGAAAAATATTGTCTCCAGATTTCCATAGTTTATGAATAATGCATTATTTTTATTAACGCTTTATTATACATCAGTACCAGATTTGAATGTTTTCGATTTCTTTCTTCCGCTTTTTGCTTGATCTTCTTTCAATATGGCGCTTTTCTTCCTACCTCGACTTTTTCGTTTTCGGCTACCTCGTTTTCGGTTTTCCTTCCTCTTTGATCAAACCAGCTTTCAGTCCAGTTTTTAATGCTTTTTTAACACAAATTGATGCATTTTTTAACGGCTTCTTGCACTGATAAATTATTTGATCTAAAATTTTGTCGGGGGGAGAACCATTAGAGTCATTAAGACACGCTATGGTGTCCATAACATCTGCTTAGAACGACACCTCTCCTTGGACCATTTTAATGCAGCAAAAGCAGAACTTAATCAATAAACTAATAAAAAGCACTTAAATTTTGAATTTAGCTACTAAATTAATTTGTCAAAATGACATAAAAAATGTACTTGAGTTTGTCAGTTTGTTGAATAAGGTTGCCAAGTTACCAGTCAAGAAAAGTCGCATTTTATATTGCTCCAGTGAAATACATCCGTCTTACGAATTTTCGATCAGGCCACGTGTCCTTACGCGAGTTTAACATTTTTTACCCATTACAAAAAAGTTCACAGCGTGCCATAAGAAGTTATCACTTCAAAAATTATGTTCGTGCGCCTGTTACTTTAAGTAAAATGTATAACAAGTTTTAGGATTTTAAAACATTTAAGATTTTTATTTAGTTCATTTTTAATTTTTAATGCCAAAAATGATGTTCCTGTCTGTTATTTTTTTATGAAGAATTTATATTATGAGTTTTAGGGTTTTAAACCTTTTAAGTTATTTATTTTGTTTATTATAAAAAAAAAATTAAGTATTCAGTTTTTTGTTTATTTTTTTACTCGTTTTATTGTGTTTTATATCAATGAATTTTTTTTTAATTAAAATTCTTATATTACTGGCCTGCTTTCTTCATCAAATTAAATAAAAATTAAGATTAAAATTAAAACAGATGTCTGGCCCTCGGTACAATGAGTCGACATCTTATAAAGTCTAATTCTACCCCCAACGACTCTCGATCTACTCCGATCTCGGCTACGAATGCTTAACTTTTGTCTTGCTTGCCCCAGGCTGACGCAAAGCTTACCATATGAAGCATCCAAGTGTTTTGGTGAATTTAATTGTCGTTGAGCACAGATTTTCTAGCGAGTCGATTTTTCATTCGAATGTTTGAATAAAATAATCGGATGTTTAGTACCGAAAATACCAGAAACGGTAACACTGGTTGCCAATCACAAATCAACAAAGTACCCGCAATTTTACGCAGAAGTTTAACCACATGGAAATTCAAAATACCCGCATTGTACCCACTTAAAATTTTGAAGTGTTTAACTCACAGGCGTTTTTGGATAGAATGTTTTCTGGAAGAAGGGGCTCTAAATAGTGATCACTCAGATTTCCAAATTTAACCTCACTTGACTTTTTTCTGTGGGGTCACTTGAAAAACAAAATCTATGCAACCAAACCAGAATTTCTAGAAGATTTACAAAGTAGAAATATTGAGAAATTCCGTCGAATAACGCCGAAAATGCTACAAAATGTACGTGAGGTCTCATTTTTAACAGAACTTGTACTATTGTATGGAAATGGGTGGTAGACAGTTCGAACATTTAGTTCATTGACAATCATAATTATTGCGACAGATATTGTTTTTATTGATTGAGTGAATAAAAATTGATTTCCCAACGTCAAGTTTCATATCTCGAAAAAGTATCTATAGAATTAATTTATTTTGTTGGTTGATATTAAGAACAAAAATATCTTTCAAATGAGGTATCACTTGTTGAAAAATAAATAATGTTTATGATTCAAAAATAAAACTCTTAATACTTACTAAAGCGGTGTAATAAAATAAACCGTTAGGTAAGGGAGACCACCTCAAAGATTAAAATCAAAAAACATCTGGTCTCCATATTTATCAGCACTCTAATTTAGTGAGAATAGGTATTTCAAAATAATAAAAGTAATTTTAGTCTCTTGTAAAGATTCATACTGTTCTGATCGACAATACAAAATAGAATATACAAAGAACCAACCATACGTGTTTTATTTAATTAACCATAACCTACGCTTATAATTTTCAATATCACTTGCCATATGTTGTCATTTAAAAATTTAGGGGTGGTGGTCACAGCTACGAGGGTTGAAATGTATTTCGGGTAAATTTCATCGCGAACGATGTCCCCCTGGTAAATGTAGTTGACATGTCCGAGCGTTTTTATATAATTTGGTTCCGCCGACATACAGAGCCGCTGTTTCGTTTTCAATGACTCACTTTGTATAGAAACTATATGAAAACATATATCAACACACAAGAGTTAAAACAAGCATTTCTTAATAAAACGTACCAAAATAATCTTCAGGAACCTATTACTGACAACTCTATGTTTTTTCTCCAAATGTACGTATTTTTATTTTATTTCTATGATCAGTCTCAGTTAAATTCAATGAATTAAAAACTCTTTATACTGAGGCATTTGCACAGGAAACTAAGTTCAATTCAGTCCATAGAGTCACAGTATTTAAAATCAGAAAATAACATGTTTGTAGCCGTAACTTATTTAATTAGTGGTAGTGGCCTTATTTCAACAAAACATCACAACAGGAAATACCCGAAATTCGGGTAATTACCCGCAGATAGGCAACACTGGAACATAACCACACTGACAAAGTCAAGATGGGCGTTAAAATAACAAACCAACAAACTGAAGAGTCTTGAATCTCATATAAAGTAATAATTTGTGTAGAAAACAATCCTGTTTTTTGCACTGGTCCTAGGTCAAAATTCTGAATAAATATTTTCTTTCCAGTGTCATCTATCGACGATTTCGACTCTTAAAATTATTTCACCACCTATTAGCTGGTAGTTTTATTACAAAGAGTTACGACTAACGGATATTGTTGCGAAAATTAATGATCTATGACCTGACTGGGAGTACTAACGCCATCTACATGTCGTCTCCAATCGGATCCAATCAAAACCCCATAAGGTTGTCCTACTATGTTGTCCTTATACAATGGTTTCAATATTTATCAAAATCAATATTTTCTACTAAAAGAAGGAGCTATGTGCTTCACCAATAGGGAAAAATCACGCAACGCAAGATGGCGCTGTCAATGATAAAATATCGGATCGAGGTGTGAGCAAAAAATATCCTGTAATTTGCTCACTTGTAAAAACAAAGTTTTTATTGAAGGAAATTTAAGTTACCTAAGATATATGAGATGATTTTTGTGTTAAACTATTGGATTGAAGCAGTATTTAAGGTTTGTTTTCGGCGTTTTAGTTTCATTGTCGCTGGATTTTTGTTAAATGCCAATAAAGACTGGGTGTGTCCAGGTATTAATTTTGGTTTGTTTTTAAAGTTTTTCAGTTCTGTAGTCACTGTAATTCTTGTTGCAATGCCTATGAAAGTCGAAATATCAATTTTGGACATATTGTATTATGTGGGTGAACGTGTTCGACCAATATATAATAATCCAATTAACTTCGGTCACTTCTATAACTTTCTTAATTATGAAATGTTGATACTTCAACACTGGCTAGAAACAGATTCATTTTTAAACGCTTTCTTTGTTTTGTTAAAGTAACTACGAATAATAACAAATGAAATGCTTGATCATTGGACAACTATATCAAACTTATCACTGAAAAAAATCATCTTTCACAAAGTGCTTGCTGCAAACAAAAATAACTTTGAGATTTGTTTTTCTATCTTTAGGATTATCTTTAATTTCTGAGCTGCCTTTAGATTTGCTGAAAATTTATCCAAAGATATAATTGAAATGCCATATGTAGAGCATTGTGGAACAGAGCATATTTTTCGCGATTTTATCTCCCTATTACCTTTTTAAATTCTTTGCATTTTCGGATTTTGTGGTTTATCAACACCAATTATTTACAAAGTATCGTTCAAACACCACTTTCAATGCTAAAATTGCTCAAAATAATATAAAAAGTTGACTTTTCACCCATGTAAACAAATGGAGTTTAGTCTGTTGTTCACACCTCGAGAAGTTCATACGATTAATAATAGATGTCGCCCTCTCCGTGATTCTTCCCTATAACTTTTTTAATTTAAATAGAAAAGCCTGTGATTTATTACAAGGGCAAATAAAAAATGTTATTCTTTGTAAAGAGTGGTTAAGGAGGTCAAATAATTTTGTTTCTGTTTTTTGGTAATAATTTTACTGTTAATTTATCAGCTGCTATTAAAATCGGCAAAGAGGCACAACTTTAGGCAAATAATATTATTTTCGTGACGCATTTGAATAGGATCTTCGCCAGAAATTTTTTATAACAACTCTAACGTTCTTATTTAAAAATAAACATAACTTTAATAGAATTTCTCATTCATATATAACAAGAACTATGAAATAAAATAGTCTTCAAGTTCCGATCGCTCGAAAAGTATTTGGCTTCTCGTTTCTACAACTTTTTACCAGATCGCATAAAAAAACACACACTTTAAACCATTTAAAAAAACAATAAATTTTTTCTTGTCATCCAATTATAGACAAATGATTTTTCACTTCTTTCAATTTGCTAATTAATCCGTTAAAATGTGTAATACAATTTGTTGAATTTTCATATTTAAAATTTTTTTTTGTTTTAATTGTTAATTGTGTTTAATTTAATTTTATTTACGTAAACATAAAATTAAATTAGTGTTAGATTATGTGACTGATAACAATAATGGTTTTAATTCTTCTTCTTCTTCTTCTTACGTTAGGACTACGTCCTGTGTTTGCCTCAAAGGTTGCCCAAAAACAATTGGGACGATGAAGACCAGCTATCATACCATCTTTTTGGTGGGCGTCCAATTGGGCGTGATGTGTTGGGCCGCTTCTCTCTCACAATTTTTGCCAGCCGGTCATTTGGCATTCTGCTAACATGGTCTCTCCATTCTCTTCTTCGGTTTCTTGCCCATCTTACTATGTCTTGGACTTCACATATTTCCCTTATCTCTTCGCTTCTTTTATGGTCAAGTAAGGTATAGCCAGTTATCGATCTAAGAATTCGCATTTCCGTTGATCTAAGAAGTCGCTTTGTAGTCGTGTTCTCCGCTCTGGTCTCTATCGCGTATGTCATAATCGGTCTTACACATGTCTTATATATTCTGACCTTACTTCTGGTACTCATGTGTTTATTTCTCCAGATTATGTCTCTCAAGAATCCTGAGATTAGAGATGCCTTTGTTGTTTGAGCTTTTACTTCCTCCTTAATATTTCTAGTGCTAGTTATATTAGCTCCTAAATATTTAAAGGACATCACTTGTTCTACACTCTGCTCATAGATTGCGAGTTTAAATCTTCTCGGTTCTTTGGATATTGTAAGCGATTTGGTTTTCTTGACGGATATTTGCATATTGAATTCTTCAGCTGTTTTTTGGAACTTATGTAAGAGTCTCTGTAGGTTGTCCTCGTCTTCCGATACGATTACAGCATCATCAGCGTAGCATATGATTTTTATTTCTTTATCTCCCAGTCGATACCCTCCCAAAGTTACTTTAACTTCATTTATAATTTCATCCATGATATGTAATAGGATTGGGCTTAGGCTATCTCCTTGCCTGATTCCGGTTGTCATAGGTATTTTATTGCTAAGCTTATTTGCAGTTCTTACATATGTGTAGTTGTTCTTGTTCAATTCTTCGATGGTCTTTATTACATTCGGATGAATTCTTCTCTTTTGTAGTAGGGCCAAGACGTCTGTTAACCGTACCCTTTCGAATGCCTGGGTTAGGTAAATGAAACACGTGAAGGCTACTTTATTGAACTCAATTGCTTTCTCAGTAATTTGACGTATTATAAATATAGCATCTATAGTAGACCTGTTCTGTCTGAACCCTTGCTGTTTGTTCTTCACATATTCCGGTTAGAGATATTTCTTCTGCTAGAATTTTTGTAAACAGTTTTAGTACAGCACTCAATAAGCTAATACCTCGATAGTTTTTAGGGTCTGCTTTCTCCTTTTTTTTGAAAACTGGTATCAGTATGCTCTCTTTCCATTCGGATGGAACAACCTTGACAGTAAGTATTTTATTGAAGAAAATCTGTAATTCGGCCAATAAGCTTTCACCTCCATATTTGATCATCTCATTCTTAATTTCGTCAATGCCCGAGGCTTTTCTGTTTTTTAGTTTTTGGACCATGTATCGTATTTTCTCCAAGGGAATAGTCTTTTCTTGTTGTTCGTTAACATTTCCAATGTCAGGCTGTATTTCCTGTGGTGGTAAGTTGTTTTCTGTCGGAGTGTAGAGTTTTCCAAAATATTTTTCCCATTCTTCCGCCGCTATTTTTGTATTTTGTATACACTCATTTATTGGTTTTTTCCTATGTCTTAGCAGGTTCCATATCTTCTTTTGGCCTCCATACAGGTCATGCTCCATATCGTTAGAAAATGGTTTTAATTAATAGTTTTAAATTAATTGCTTGAATTAATTTAGTTTAATTCGCTAATTTTAATTTATAAATTATTATAATACGTTAATTTTTATTTATAATACTATTAAAATACAAACAATAATTATAATATATGATATGATTACATAATAAAATTGACACCATGGCTTTGTTGCTTTTAAGTTTATTATTAGTTGTACTGAAAAGAAAAAATTAAATTGTATTGTAAAACTATTATTGTAAAATTGTTTAATTATTCTTGCTGCTAATAAACATTATAATTATATTGTTATTATGTATTATTTTACATGTTGTTATAGGGGGCGCCATGTGAATGATTTCTGATGATGAAATAGATTGGTAATTTTTTTTGACGAATTTTTTTAATGATTTTGATTATAAAATATGACGCAGACATCATTTTTACGTAATATCGGTACTCCTGTTCAAACACGTTAATTTCATCAGTTTTCGAGAAAATCGCAAGTGAACAATTCAGAGTCTCTTAGGAGGATTTTAAGTAGGTAACAGACAACAAAAAAACTTGTAACGTAAGGCTTCTTTTTCGACGATAAAGCAGAATTAAAAACAATTTAACATAAACCGAACAAACACAAATTAAATGTTATACGTGGCCTCCTTCGACTTCAATGCCTTTTCTAATTCTTTTAACAAGGAACTTTCGGACTTCAAAGAAAATATTATTCTGTCCCATTAAAAGCCGCATTGTGTATGTTCCTTCAGGGTTCGTCTCGTAAATTAATTTGATTTCCATAAACTATGACTTCATATGTCCCCAAACATAAAAATCAAGCGGGTTGTACTCAGGACTTCTTGGTGACCATTCAAAATCACTTCCTCTGCCAATCCACCGTTGAGGAATTACGTCATTTAGATGATTTCTAATACCTAATGAGAAATGAGGTGGAGCTCCAATTTGCATAAACCCCATTTTACTTCTTACATCTAATGACAAATTATTATTATTATAACAGTATTTGCACAAAAAATAAATACAAATTTCCATTTAAATTTGGAGCAGAACATATGGCACTAGTAGTTGGTTGACTATAATATGACACCATACATTAAATGTAAACTCATGCTGATAATGTCAATTTTTCGAGTTTTCTTCTTCCCAATAATGGCTGTTTTGCCAAATAAAAAATCTTTGTCTGGTAAAAGTCGCTTCAACGGGAAATATAATATTTTTAATAAAATTTTGGTCATCATTATGCTTGTTAAGAATACGTTGGCAGAACTGTTATCATCGTGGAAGATCTCTTGAAAGCAAATTTTAAACGGAAGTGAAGTGATAAAAGTAAATTTTTTTTTTTTAAGTCTAAAAATAGATGACTGACTTACTTATGTTGTTGTTGACAGATAACGTAAACTTACTGCAGCATTTTTATCTACTCGAACCAAAATTTCATCTTCCTGATTAGGTGTGATTTGTTTCGGACAAACATGACCTGGTTTCACCCAAACGATAAAATATGTACCTAATGCTGTACCAGCATTTGTAGCCCACACAAAAAAAAATTATATGGGAATTTCTTACACATTAATTACAATTTATTACAACAAAACTCGATTTTTTTACAGGCGTGGATTTCTAAAAAATCATAATTTTTTGGTCAAAACTTGCACTTTCTGAGTTTTAAATGAAGAACGAAATTCTTACACCACCCCACACTAAAAATAAAATGAATCATATTTCAAATATCTTATTTACTCTAGAATTTATTACACTGCTCAACACGGTTAAAATGATTTTATTTGGTCAAACCACGCGATTTATGTGTTTTAATTCGACTATTAATTTCTTACACCACCCCACACTCTAAAAAATTACTTCTAGTGATAGTTTGAATTATATTTTGGATATATTATAAACTCCCGAATTTATAACACTGCTTAATACGGTTAAAAATTATTTAATTTGTTTAAACCACGCGATTTATGTTTTTCATTTTGACTATCAGTTTCTTACACCACCCCACACTATAAAAAATTACTTCTAGTGATAAAATGAATCATATTTCAGATATTTCATTTGCTCCAGAATTTATTACACTGCTCAATACAGCTCAAAATCATAATTTTTTGGTAAAAACTTGCACTTTCTGAGTTTTAAAGGAGGTACAAAATTCTTACACCACCCCACACTATAAGAAATAACTTCTCGTGATAAAATGAATTATATTTCAAATATCTTATTTACTCTAGAATTTATTACACTGCTCAACACGGTTAAAATGATTTTATTTGGTCAAACCACGCGATTTATGTGTTTTAATTCGACTATCAATCTCTTACACCACCCCACACTATAAAAAAATTTTTCTAGTGATAGTTTGAATTATATTTTAAATATCCTGTCCACTCCCGAATTTATTACACTGCTCAATACGGTTAAAAATTCTTTTATCTGGTTAAACCAAGCGATTTATGTGTTTAAATATTATTATCAATTTCTTATACCACCCCACACTATATAAAATTACTTTAAGTGATAAAATAAATCGTATTTAAGATATCTCACCCACTCCCGAATTTATTACACTGCTTAACACAGTTGAAAATTATTTTATTTGGTCAAAACATGCGATTTATGTGTTTCAATTCGATTCTCAATTTCTTACACCACCCCACATTATGAGAAATTACTTTTACTGATAGTTTGAATTATATTTTAGATATCTTGTCCACTCCCGAATTTAAAACACTGCTCAATACGGCTAAACATTCTTTTATCTGGTCAAACCACGAGATTTATGTGTTTCATTTCGATTATCAATTTCATACACCATTCCACTCTATAAAAAATTACTTCTAGTGATGAAATGAATCATATTTCAGATATTTTATCCACTCCCGAATTTATTACATTGCTTAACACAGCTCAAAATCATAATTTTTTGGTCAAAATTCGAACTTTCTGAGTTTTAAAAAAAAGTACCAAATTTTTACATCACCTCACACTATAAAAAATTACTTCTAGTAATAAAATAAATTATATTTCAAATATCTTATTTACTCTCGAATTTATTACACTTCTTTCTCAACACGGTTATAAGATTATTTTATTTCGTCAAACAACGCGAATTATGTGTTTCAAATGGACTATCAATTTCTTACACCATCCCACACTATAAAAAGATACATTTAGTGATAGTTTGAATTATATTTTGGATATCTTATCCACTCCCGAATTTAATACACTCACTTGTCATAAATAAACAAAATTTCTTGTCGAAAATCTAAAGGCGTCACAAGTGAAATTTTCATGGCATGCAAAAACTGTCAATGAGTGTACACAAATATTACAAAACAAAATAAATGCATCAACATTTTATAAATATATTTAAATTTTTAGAAAATTAAATACAGCAAGACTTTAAAATATTATAAACATAATATTATTTATTTAAACAACTTTTAATTTTTTTTTAATAAATTAACGAATCACAAATTAAATTATCTTTAACCTGTTACTTTTAATTAGAAATAATTGGCTTGTCATAACTAAAGTACAAAACAAATACTTTATATAATTTCAAGTGTCTCGAAAAAACAGCATCCATGCAAGTTCCATACTGCGTTGTTAAAATACGAATGACATTATTTATTTTTAATTGTCATGTATCATAATAAATAGAAAAAAAAGAATGGTCAAAAATTCCCGGATATTACACAAAAATACCAAAAATTTCCGGAACTTTCAGAGAATTTCCAAAAATTTCCGCAATTCCCCTAAATTCCAAAGAACTCCCGAAAATTCCCAAAAAATCCCGAAAATTTTACAGAATTACCGAAAATTCCAGATAATTTCAAGTGTCTCGAAAAAACAGCATCCAAGCAAGTTCCATACCGCGTTGTTAAAATACGAATGACATTATCCATTTTTAATTGTCATGTATCATAATAGGTAAATAAAAAAAAAGAATGGTCGAAAATTCCCGGATATTACACAAAAATTCCCGGAACTTTCAGAGAATTACCGAAAATTCCAGAAAATATTTTTTCCCTTTTAAAAGGGAAACTTTTATAACACCTCCGGTATATAAAAGATTTTTTCCTTGTGGAAAATCTTGAATCTTCCCCGTATTATTGAATCGTATACTATTGCTCTCACTCCATGGTCGAGCAATGGGCAATTAGAAAAAGAACAATGACTTTAACAGATTTTGTTGGTTTAACGAGTTAACTCTGTATTTTAGCACAAATGTAGTGTCCCATAAGAAGTTTCTTTTTCTTCTTAATGACCATGTCCTTTTAGAACGTTGGTCAACAACAAGGCTACCCTTACTCTGTCGACGACAAGTCTGAACAGAGAGCTTGAGTTGAGTTATACCTGTCACGTAGATTCTTGAGCCATGATGCTTTTCTGTGGCCCGGCTTTCTTTTACCATAAATTTTTCTGCATGATCTTCTGCAGTAATCGGTATTTTTAGCCTCTCATAACATGCCCGAAATATAAGAAGAATAATAAGAATAAGAATTTCGGTGGATTTATTCAGACGATAGAGTATTACCAAGTTGGATACTTTTTCCGACCATGAAACTTTTAATATTTTCCTGTAAGCCCACATCTCAAAGGCTTCAAGTCGTCTTTCTTCTTACTTGTTAATAGTCCTGGCTTCCATACCGTACAGCAGGGTGGAGAAGACATAACATCTGAGAAGTCAGATTCTTAGAGTTAACCTCAGATCTCTACAGCGCAAGACCCTATGAATATTTTTAAATGCTGCTCGAGCCTGCTCAATCCTTGATTTTACTTCAGTTTGACTATCTGCGCTGTTAGTTATTATGCTGCCTAGATATTTTGTTTGGTTAACTTGCTTCAATAGTTCACCCCGAACTGTTATGTTAGCTATGATATTAGGTTGCTTGCTAATTACTAATACTTTGGCCTTTTTTGCATTCAATCCGAGTCCGGCCATTGCGCATTTCACGATGACTGCATTCAGTTTCCGTTGTAAATCTTCCTGACTGGAGGCCAACAGTACTAAATCGTTTGCGTAGCGAAGGTTGTTTATGATTTGGCCATTTATAATAATGCCGGCTTGTATATCAGTTAGTGCTTCCCTAAATATTTTTTCAGAGTATATATTAAAGAGCAAGGGCCATAAAATGCAACCTTGCCTAAGTCCACGTTTGATCTTTATTTTCGGTGTATCATCGCCAGCTATTCTAATTACTGAATTTTTGTTTCAATATTAATTTTTAATTATCCTAATATCCCTTCAGTCCTATATAATCTAAAGTCTCTACCAATACATCATGTTTGACCCTGTCAAATGCCTTTAGGAAATCTATGAAGCATGCATAGACATCAACTGACATATCACGACTTCTTTGAGCCAGGACATTTATTCCAAATATTCCTTCTGTCGAAGCCGAATTTTTAACCATGTTGAGCAGTTTAATAAATTCGGGAGTATATGAGATATTTGAAATATAATTCATTTTATCACTAGAAGTAATTTCTTATAGTGTGAGGGGGTGTAAGAATTTCGCACCTCCTTTAAAACTCAGAAAGTGCAAGTTTTTACCAAAAAATTATGATTTTGAGCTGTATTGAGCAGTGTAATAAATTCGGGAGTGAATGAAATATGATTCATTTTATCACTAAAAGTAATTTCTTATACTGTGGGATGCTGTAAGAAATTGATAGTCAAAATGAAACACATAAATCGCGTGGTTTAAACAATTAAATAATTTTTAACCGTATTGAGCAGTGTATTAAATTCGGGAGTGGATAAGATATCCAAAATATAATTCAAACTATCACTAAAAGTATCTTTTTATAGTGTGGGATGGTGTAAGAAATTGATAGTCCATTTGAAACACATAATTCGCGTTGTTTGACGAAATAAAATAATCTTATAACCGTGTTGAGAAAGAAGTGTAATAAATTCGAGAGTAAATAAGATATTTGAAATATAATTTATTTTATTACTAGAAGTAATTTTTTATAGTGTGAGGTGATGTAAAAATTTGGTACTTTTTTTTAAAACTCAGAAAGTTCGAATTTTGACCAAAAAATTATGATTTTGAGCTGTGTTAAGCAAAATATAGACATACTTGCGTGAAAAACTTGATTTTTAACGTTTTTTAAAGTAAACAAAAACAATAAGCAAGTTTGAATTGTAAAAAAAATAGTTATGCTTATTTTAACTTTGTATGCCCAACAACGAAAATTTTAAACATTTTTGTGAAAACGTATATTATACATAGATGAAGAAAATTTTAACCTTTTACATTTTTTAGTTTAATTATAGTCTTAATTTCGTAAAAAACAAGTAAAGGATCCATATGACGTTGCGTGAACGCATCACTGGTAAGTAATGGGTAATCTCTCGCTGATAAAAATCAAGGTCGACCAACCAAACACTATTTACACAGCAAGATAAGATAAAAATGAAGACTTAAAATTATAATTTAAATAATTTATAAGTATGGGGAGTTTTGTTGTTATTAATAGGGCAGGGCCAGAATTAAATTTGAATATTTAATGTATGAAAGGGATAAAAAAGGATTAAAATACATTTTAAAGTCGACTTCAGCTTTTTAAAAAATATTTAATGCACAAAATTACGTCTTTCGACTTACAAATGAAAATAAAATAAGTATAAAATATATGACAATAACAATATCAATGTCTAGAAGAATGAAAACCAGAATGATTATATTTGGATGAATCAAGAAAGAATATTTGTTATATTTGCAGTTTAAGGATGTCCTTTTTCTGCGATTGTGTGTTTAATTATCTCGCAAGTAAAAAGAGAAAATACATTAGAAAAAAATAGACTGCATACAAATCGAATTAACCATTAAGTATGTAAACATTGAAATAAAACGAATAAAATAAAAAATAATATCTGTCATATTATTCTGGTTCATGTCCTTCTTAATTATTTTTCGGGGTGGATAGCGGGTTTAGGACGAAAGAAAACAAACTTCTCGCTCTTCTTAAATCGCCGACGTTTCGATCTGTATTTTAGATCTTTCTCAAGGCTACACATACGGAAAAAAAAACTCTATAATAGGTAAAATTAATTAACATCATTAGTAGACTTATTCTTATGTTTAACAATTGACTATTTATGCATAAGATATTAATAAAAAGCAATTTCAAATCAGTTTAGTCACATATTAGTCCCTTAGATTAAAATATACAAGAATAATCTTTGTTAAAAAGTGAAGAGTTTTAATAAATTAATTACATACCTTTTTAATTAGTGGAAGTCTTAACTCTGTAATGTAAAATTCCTGATGTATCCATCACAAAATCAGGGCAAACGTATTTACAATTAACATTGAGCAAATGAATTAATCACATTACAAAACAATATTAAAAACAAATTATTTCTATTACTTCAATAATATTAAAATCACATACAGATAGCACAAACAAACTGAGGCAAAAGAATATGAATTTATGTTTATTTTTTTTAACACGTTGGGCCCCAACCAAAATCGATGAAATTTCCTCTTGGCCCAATAATTTTTTTGCCCTATTTTAGTCTCCAAATGGGGTGTAATTTCAAGAAATATTGAAAAAATTCATTTGAAATAAAAAGTGCGAAAAAATCATGTTTTTTGTGTGCGGTTCATAGGCCCGCTCTGGGCCCGAGGGAAAGTTTATCGATACAATTTTCCCCAGGGCCCAGAGCGGGCCTTAGGACCGCACACAAAAAATATGAATTTGTTTGCACTTTTCATTCGAAATAAATCTTTTCATTTGTTTTTTTTTAAATTACACCCTACTTGCAGTATGAAACTTGCAAAATAATTTTTTATACCCAAATGTAAAAATTTTTTTATGAAAATATGTACAAGTAATGTAAACATGGCACACATTTAATGTTATAATCCAAGATTATTTGAATAATGTCGAAAAAACCTAACCAAATATAAAAGTGGACCCAGGGCGGTCCAACCCAACTGTAAAACCCAAGAAAATGCGGTCTCTTGGGCTTTGGAGAACGTTTAAAATAAATTACGTCGTGCGGTCCATAGGCCCGCTCTGGGTTGTGAGGAAAGTTCAGTTGCGGGCCCATGGACCGCGCCGGGGCTCCACGTGTTAATGAACTATTTATTTTTATTTTTTCTCGCTAACTGTCTACACACTATCAATGCCAAAGGCTGTTTATCTTTATTGATTTTTATATATAAAAAATAAATTATTATATTGTGCATTCAGGTCCTGTACATCGGTTTTGGAATTTATGGTATCATTCAAGGAAATGAAAATCATCTCGTTTAAACCCCTTTTCTTGATATTCGGCTCACGATCCAAAACTTTTATTGTCGAAAAATTTAAATTATGGCCAGTAGTGAAATGATGCTTGCTTAATGCCTTTTTTTCCGACCTAGGTCTATTAATTTCTCGACAGTCATATTGGTGTTGATTCATCCCTTTTTTAAGGTATTGTTTTGTTTGTCCAATGTAAAATTTGTCACAATTCACGCAAGGTACTTAAAATATCTTATATCTCTTTTACTCTTCTCAATCGCCCGACTATGCATATGTTTATATTCATTATTTATTCCATTTACCAATGACCTTGGATATTTATTCATAGTCAAAATACGTATTATGTCATTCTCCATCTCATGATAGAACTTTATGCTACTTAGTTCAAAAGCTCTATAAAACATGCTTTTAATAGTGGCAATCTTATGAGAGAAGGAATGAAGTTAAGCGCCCTTCCGGAAGATGTAGGTTTCTGATACCAACGTGTTGAGATCGTACCATCAGTTTTATGTATCACCAATGTGTCTAGGCGATGGATTTTTTCATTTTTTTTAATTTCCATAGTGAACTTTATTTTTTTATGGCAATTGTTGAAATGTGTTAGAAGCTCTCTTATTTTATCATATGGGCAGGCCACTAGAATATCATCAATATACAGCTTTATAAATGGGAGATCAAATGGAATCTTTTCCAAAACATTCATAAATAATTCATTCATAATAAGATTAGCTAATACTGGACTAGCAATTTCTTTTTGATGGTATTTATCATTAAATTTATTGGGATATTCGTAAAAAGAGATATCTAGAGAACTGTCAATAATATTGATACGATTTTTTAGTTCTTTTTTGGGTTCAGCGATTAAAACTCTCGATCCAATAGCAAAACAATGTTTATTTCAATACAATAACTTCTATTTTCATTAACCACTTAGATAATCACTTAGCAATACAACTTTTACAACTCTATATAACTATTTACTTTTAATAATTCGTAAACACATAAGCTAATACTGTTTTTTTTGTTATGATCGTTTCCCCTTTTATATCTCCCTATCACGATTCTAGATCATTCCACCTGTTTCTCCAAAGTTCGACGATGTTCCCCCTGTTTTTTTTATACCTGAACGAATAACCACGAGAAGGGTTCGGTTATCTCTCATGTGTCCCTGTGCAAAGTGCACCTGAGACCCCAAGCTTGGATCACTTGGCAAGCGAGCACTTTGTTCGTATTATATATATATATATATATATATATATATATATATATATATATATATATATATATATTTAAAAGAAGGTATTCGTTGCTGACCAGTTAATGACTAAATAAATTCTGGTTAGTGGGGAAGCAGCTAGTAAATGAAAACTCATTTAAAAATATTCCGAGCTTTCGGAAATTTTATTTCCATCTTCAGGAAACTACAATATATTAATAATGAGAAGTAAAAAATTATTACCTAATATTCTTTGTAAACATTAACAATAATTATTATCTACGGCAAGATGGTTGTTATTAATTAGAATAATTAGTTAAACAGTGATGTAGTGATGTTCATAATATATCGAAAAAAAAATAATAAATATTGATTGTATATTATTAATAAACATTAAAATATTTAAAGGAACTTATATCCAAAATTAATAATGTTTTAAAAGAAGAAACTAATATTACTTTATCAAATAAAACTGTTAAAAAATTATTTAAAAAACTAAAAGATAAAACTCCTATGATGGATTATGCTGGAGTTGTTTAGAAAATTAATTATCTTGAATGTGATAAAAACTATATTGGTGAAACATTAAGAAATTTAAAATCAAGAATTGTTTCTTACCAAAGTGACATTCGTTCAAGACCAAACGCTTGTGCTTTATCACAACATGTAAATAGTACAGGACTTTCAATTGATTTTACCAATATTTCAATTTTATCTGAAGAAAGTAATATGTTTAAAAGACGTTTTTTAGAAATGGTTTACATAAAAAATGAAAAAATTCAATGAATAAAAAAACTGATTTTTAAAATTTAAACATAATTTATTCGAAGGACCAATGTTTATGTTATGTTTCGTGAATTGGATTTTAAATGAAAGCAAATGTATGCACTGAAGTTTTACACTATATACATACGCTTAATTTGCTACTATGACCCGAAAGCTATGTATGATGTTTTGTTTTAGAATTTGGAAGTTGGATGTGTATTGTAAAACGTTCTGAAACTGAGTGTTAACTGTTGAGATGCTCGGAAGCTAAAATGAATAATGATGAACGTTTGGAATCTGAATGTGTACTGATACATGTTTGAGAGCTGAATGTTTTAACTTAATTCCAGATGAATCGTAGGCAATACTAAAAGGAATTTTTGTCCCTAAAACCATTAACTCCTACCCCGATGGTAGGTACGAAATGGCCCGTACCACATCTGCCTCTAAGTGCAATCCAACAGTCATAAACATAGCTAGCGGTTCCCCTTTTATCTATTTCTAAAAATTTAACAAAATGTATAATAAAAATATAAAATCCCAAACATAAACAAAGAATAATTTTGTGTGCAAATTTTAGTTAGGTATATACGAAATTGCTTCCTTTTATCGTTTCTTTTTCTTTCCGTGCCGTCTTCAATGAAGGTTGGCGATCACATTGGCAAATGCATGTCTATCTTGTGTCGTTCTAAAGATTTGCTCGAAGTTCAGGCCGGTCCAGTTTCTGATGTTTCACATCCAGGACAGTCGCTTTCTTCCTATACCCCTTTTTCCTTTCAAATTTCCCTCAATTATTAGTTGGGGCAACTCGTACTTTTCATGCCTGAGTAGGTGACCTAAGTATGCTGTTTTCCTTACTTTTATCATATGTAGTAGCTCTCGCTCACCACCTATTCTCTGAAGTACTTCATCGTTCGTAATTCTATCTGTCCAAGAAATCCTCAGCATTCGTCTGTAGCACCAGAGTTCAAACGCCTCCAGTCTATTCATCATGCCCGCTTTTAACGTCCATGATTCAACGCCGTCTTAGACGCAGGCTCAGGTCCAAGTTTGAATCAGAGAAGAGTCGTTTATATCTCATAAGTCCTTGACGTGCTTGTTCAATTCTAGTCCTATTTATCGTTTAAATAGATAATAAACCTATAGTATCTGTGTACAACTGTTATAATATTTATTTAAATAAAAAAAAAGAATATACAATGTGTATCTATGCCGAAAAAAACTCAAGGATTTTTTTATTAACATAGATAGTCAGGTACTTAAAAATGATAATATACCTAATTTAACTAAATATTTTTAGGTTAAATAGGTATATAATGCAAAGAACAGAAAATCTCTTTGATAGTACCTACTTAATTTACGGTACCTACCTATTACTTTAAAAAATTATAATGAGTGTTTATGCTAAAAGAGTTATTTTGCTACTTGTACTTTCGGCATTTTTTCTGAAAAATGCCTTATCCTCCGAGTTTGATGATTTGGTGGAATATGTTAATGAATATATAAACTACACCACCTACTACACATTACCTGAAGATAACTCTGAGCTAGCTAATGTTAATGATAGTGACATATATGGTAAGTATTTATTTATTATTTCTTGCTTAGGAAATAAGGCTCGCCACCCATCATCCCTTGCTCCCCATGATGTCGAAACGTGCACTACGGATAGTCAATTTGCAACTTTAAATATGAGGGGGGGATTAAATAATAAAATTTACACGATGATAAAAGAAAGACGGATTTATATTCTTTGTGTTAACACTCCGATAAATGACAGGCCTACTGCGTAAAAGGCTGTTTCTTGTTAAAAAAATTATCTAGAAATTTGGGTTTCCAGTACCTTTCAGAAACATAAAAAGAAGTGTTTTAGGATATATTTTACAAAAACAGAAAATTTCGATTTTAAAACATATATCACTTTGTCCTAATAGAATACCGTCGTATACTCTTGTATAACTCGAGTCACTTGGAAATGCGCGACCTAAAGGATCGATGCCGCGATTGTCTCTGGGCGCATCTGGGTTCAAGTGACTCCTTACGCTTGTCGAATTATAACTTTTAATATGTAGGTACATCTATCAAGCGGTAAGGGTAAATTTTTTTATTGTTTACCACCGTTGACGCTAGAACCTTTTACACGAATCACATGGAAATATACGCGGGACAACAACCAAATGGGCCCTACAAACTGGATAATTCCACTGCAGCGGTTACACGAAGGGTGTGTCAACCATTATCTGGTTTAGGAAGAAATATTACGATGGATCGCTGATTTGTTTCTTGTCCAGTTGTAAAAGAACTTAAAACGGACCATCCATTAACAGTTGTGTTAACTATTAAAAACAATAAGCCAGCCTTTATCACCAATGTGCAAAATCGTGCCGTAGGGTCTTCTATATTTGCTTTTGGAAAACACATAATTGCTTTATCCAACGTTCCTCGAAATAAAAAATGTCCTAATGGTTTCTTCGTTCCACCGTGATGACAAAGTGGTTCCAGTAAGTGGTAAACCAGCAACTATTTTATTTTATAATTCTACAAAATGTTGAGTAGACATTGATAATAAAATGTCTTCTTCCTATAGCGTGGCCAGAAACACGAAACGGTGGCCATAAGTGATATTTTACGGAATGTTAAACGTTTGCAATGTCAATGCTTTTGCTATTACAAGATTTAAAAATGCTGATAGTAAAAGAGTATAGTAAAAATAAAAGGCTGTTTACAAGAAATTTGGGAATGGAGTTACTAAAGGAACACATGTGTTCCAGAGCGTCCACATCAGGGTTACATACTTATATCCGCACATCAATTGCCAGATATAACAAGCCTGAAGCTCTTCCAGACCCTTCCCCAAACAAAAGAGGACCCTGCAAATATTGCAAAAAACGCATATTACTGCATGTTGTACAGAATGTTTAAAGAAAATGACGGAAAAGTGTTAGGTAAATTAGAACGTCTTTATTTTCTGCAGCGAATTTTATTTAACATATTTTTACTTATTTTAAACGAAAAAATGTTAATTTTTATTATCATATATTTTTTCAACAAAGGGTCAAGTAAGTCTCAAAATAGTAAGGTTCTCTTATTTATTTTATTTCATGCAGTAATATTATTTAGGTAATATTTTTCTTACAGTTAATATTTAAAAAAAATGTAATGAAATATAATATTAAAACAAATTTATTGAAATATCACAATATTAGTAAAAAAAATCCAAGTTATCAGTTTTGGTCCTGATAGACCACCGTCGTGCATCGGAGTTGTAATGAGACCAAGCGAAAAGGAAGTGAAACCACAACATATGGACCTTACACAGTCTACTGGTCAGTAGTTCCGGAAACCAGCAGGGTTTCTTATGGCGTTGGTGTGGTACTTTCTACTAGAATAAATGAATGTGTGACTTTGAATGTGTGAGCTCAAGACTCCTCTGGGTAAGGCCAAAGGTTGAAAGCAGAGTAAATAAAAACGGAGAAAGTCTACTTGAAGTATGTTTGGAGTAAAATCTTGTGGTTACAAACACAATGTGTAACCATAAAAAAAATCCACTTGTACACAAGGATGCCCGAGAAGTATAATTAATTAATACCGAGACACAGAATACTTCTTAGTAATAAGCCAAATAAGAGGTCTCTAAGCGGTGGCGGCATCGTGTGCAGGAATCAAGTAGTATACTAGAGCGTATAAAAGTAAAGAATTTGCAAGAAGGTGTAAAAGAGGAGTTCGTAAGTAAATTGATCAAGAAATTTGGCACTTTAGAGGAAGCATGTGAAATTGAGAAATTTTAGAAGCTATGTACAGTACAAGTCTTTTGGAGATCAAGTTGGACTGCTTATTAGAAACCTTCCATGCTTATAAATTAAAAAGTAATTAAAAAATCAGTTGTAAGCACCACAGAGCCGTGTAATAAAATTATATTTTATTTTCCAATCTTACTATTAATTAGAAGTCTACGTCTGCGTGTCTTCAGCCAAGTGTTCATAATTTGGTGTGTATCCAGACAAAGATAATGCTAATGTGTCTTTAGTATGGAAATCAGTAAGATGGAAACGATATTTAGTCTTTGTATACTTTAAATTTAAAAAATCCGATTCACATAAGTATGTAGATCAAAAACAAGAGTAGATGTAATCGCTACATTTGGTAATATTGGGATACTGTTCTCGATTGGCGTATTTCCAACAATCTTTTACAAGTTCCCTGGCTTGTACGATTAAATCAGTTTGTAGAGTTATAATTTAATTTTCTAGCGCGTTTTTTTTTTAAATGAAATGTCTTGCGGAAGTATGTTTTATATTCAAATACTTTTTAAAAGGAAAAAACAAATATAGATACAAACTGCACAATAATTTTGACTTTTTCAAAATCTTGTAATCTGACCTCACAATCTTCAATTTATGCAACGTATTTTTCAATGTTATAATTACAATTTTGATATTTTTGTAGGAGATTGGAAAGTGATTCAAATTGTTTTGTTGAAGATCTTCTTTTAGCATAATAAATTTTGTTTTGCTACCTACGGTTTTTTCCTTGTAATTTTAATTTAAAATGACTTAATTTGGATATAAAATCTGTAAAAAACGATTGCATGTAGCACATTAATGCACATTCTGGATTTTGCCTTTTAAAATTTTTTTTATCTCAGTTAATAAATCACGAAATCGTTGCAGAAATTTACTTCTACTTAGCCATCTTACATTGTTATGCAATAATAATTCTGGCTATCCTTCATCAAGTTGCAATTAAAAGAGACGCCGTTTTAGTCCTCGAATGGAATTAACAATTTTAAACGCTATGTAAATTATTTCTTTTGTATTTAATATTTTGCTATCTTACACTTGTTGGTGAATTATGCAGTGGTAGCTTAAAAAACTAGGAAATTAGTCATCATTTTGGCATAAACTTGTAAATCTATTTATGCTGCCAGGCTGCCTATCATTGTTCCTGCTTCATCTATAATGTTTCAGGATCGCCATGTAATGTATTAGGAAGCCATGTAGTACTTAGGCACCTTAGGGTTACGGGAAACCCTTGTTAGAATAAAAGAAGGAACGTTTTCCTAAATACTACATTTAATTAATCTAAAATTATTACTTAGATGTTTATTTACAATTGTTGACATTACTTGACATCGACGACGGCGACCTAAGTCGTTCGCGTATCGACCGGCCATGTAAAAATATAAAAACACACAACTCTTTGCTAGACGATTCGTTGTTTAATAAATACAATTAATTTGTGAACAATGCGTGTTGACTTTGACACGTTCGTTGGGTTCAAAGAAATTCTTATGAACGGTCAACTGAGTTCGTTGGGCTTTCATTAACCCCTTTTTCCATGTTTTCCTGGCTCAGGGCACTACACATCTGTTGTTATAAAAATTAATTTAAAAAGTGGTAGTTTTAAATAAGCGAGGAATTTTTTAAAAGAGTTAAATATATCTATACCTCTAAAAAAATCAAATTCAACAATTTTTCTTTAAATGTACCTTTAAAAACAAAAAAAAATAGGCAATTGTGGTTTGTCACGTATATCTGTCGATAAAATTCATTAAATTAATATTAATATTAAATTATATCTTGACTTATTTTTTTAGTTCGCCGCATCACAGAAGTTCGAGACAACTGTAAATCTTTAATTGCAGCAATAATTTCAATCTTATTTTTAAAATCATTAAAAACTGAATCTGACATTTCTAAGAAAGTTTCTTTTATAAATTCCCCTGTCAGAAAATGGTTTACATTTTTGTGCTACATAATATGGCTTACCTTGAAGGATGTAATTGTCACTGCAAGAGATTTCAACAAGTGCTTATTAAAAACATTTTGTTGGGCTCTTAGTTGAGCCTTGAGTTGCCTTATTTTATTTTTTTTCAAGTCACTATTTTGTGGATAATCTGTTTGATATTTGTATTATAAAGTTAAAAAATATCTTTCCAGATTACCCTTTTTAGCTACAGGGGCAGAGGCGGTCACAAAGATAGATAAAGGAATGCTTAGATGGTTTGGACCCATAGAAAGGATGGATGAAGGAAGATTGAAGAAACAAATTTATAAGGCGAGTGTGAATGGACAAATCGGTAGAGGTCGACCTCGGAGAACATATTTTGATCAGATCAACATTGTTTTGAAGAAAGGCCAGGTCAAGAGTACCAACAACCGAAGAGCATGTATGAGAGCACTGATGAAAGTAGAGGAAGCAAAAGATGTGTGTACGAACCGTAGCAAGTGGAAAGAAGTGATCTCTGCCTACCCCTACGGGAAAAAGACGTGACTTTATGTATGTATGTATGTATGTATGGCAGATGCGGATTTAGATTCGGTGACGCCCTTAGAAATTTTATTAAAATTCCAATAGTTTATCGAGCATCCCCAATACGCGGTCGCGATCAGTTCATCATCATCATCATCACTCAGCTATAGTAGTCCACTGCTGAACATAAGCCTCTCGTTTATTTTGCCACTCTGCTCTATCTTGAGCCATTTGTATCCAATTACCACAGATTCTTTTGATGTCATCGGTCCATCGTGTGGGGGGGCGCCCTCTACTACGATAAGCTTCGTGCCTCGGACGCCACTCCAATAGTTTTTTAGACCATCTTCCGTCAGTTCTTCTAGCTACGTGGCCAGCCCAGTTCCACTTTAAAGTTGTTATTTTTTCGATTACATCTATAACACCTGTTCTTTGGCGAATAATCTCATTTGGTATTCGGTCTCTGAGGGAGATACCCAGAATAGCCCTCTCCATTGCCCGTTGGGTGACATGCAGTTTCTTTGCTGACTTTTTTGTAAGCGTCAATGTTTCGGCTCCGTATGTCATCACTGGTAATATGCACTGATTGTATACTTTTCGTTTTAGAATGATGGGAATATCCGACTTGAAAACATACTTTAATCTTCCAAAGGATGCCCACCCCAAGCCTACTCTCCGGAGAAGTTCGCACGTCTGGTTGTCCCGTCCTATTCGGATCTCATGACCCAAATATTTGTAGGCGGTGACCTGTTCAATAGATTTGCTTCCAATAGTTATGTTTTTACTGGGGACTAGGTTTGTCATGACTTGCGTCTTTGCAAAGTTAATTCTTAGGCCAACTTCCCTTGAAGCATTGTATAATTTTTCCAACATCATGGACGCTTGATCTATACGGTCGGTGATAAGGACGATATCGTCTGCAAATCTTAAGTTATTTAATCTTTCACCGTCTATATTTAGGCCCATTTCCCCCCAGTCGATTTTCTTACAGACATATTCGAGCAGTGTGGTGAACAGCTTTGGAGAGAGGGTATCTCCTTGACGTACACCTTGTTCTATTCGGAATGTTCTTGTGTTTTTATGTAATCTTACACACGCCGTTGCTTTCTCGTATATACCCTTAATCAGTGCAATGTACCTGTAATCAATTCTGCATTCTGTTAATGATTTGAGCATATGTTGTTGGCTGATTGAGTCAAAAGCTTTTTCATAGTCTACGAAAACAAGGATGAGAGGTTTATTATATTCTGTTGATTTTTCTATAAGGGTCTTGATTGTATGTAAATGGTCATTTGTACCGTACCCTGCTCGAAATCCTGCCTGTTCTTTCGGCTGGTAAAAATCTAATTTTGGAGTTAGGCGTTTAGCAATGATCTTCATAAATAGTTTATACAAGTGGGATAGGAGACTAATGGGTCTGTAATTTGCTAGATTACCAATGTTCCCCTTCTTGTGCATTATTACTATAGTGGCGTTGTTCCACTTTGAAGGTGTTACTCCTTGATGTAGACATTCATTAAATAATTTACATAGGGCTTTAATAACTATGTGTCCACCTTCCTTTACTGCCTCTATAACAATTTCGTCTTCTCCTGGTGACTTATTATTCTTCATCTCAGACACCGCCTTTCTTACTTCACAGTAGGTTATGTCTGGTACATCTTCAGAGCCCTGGTTCAGTATTCTTGGGATAGGTACCTCTTCTTCATCTGGTTTTCTATAAAGTTCTTCATAGAAGTCTTCGACAATTTTTACAATTTCATCCTTGTTGGTAGTCACTTGCCCTGCCTTATTTTCTAGTTTGCAGATGTTGTGTTTTCCCACTTTTAAATTTCTACGTAAAACTTTAAGACTCTTGTTGTTTTCAATCACTGTATTTATTTTCTCTGTATTAAATTTTCTGGTATCTTTTCTTATAGCCTTTGATATTTCTTTATTTAGTTGTCTTAGTTCCTCGTTGTTTGTGGTGTATTTGTTCTTTAGCTCTCTTCTTTTCGTTAGTAGCTGTTTTGTGCCTCTAGACAGTTTTTCTTCTTTTTCTCTTCTCTTTGGTTCATATCTTTTACGTGTCTCTTGCAACGCTGTACATATTTTTTCATTTAAGTTCTCAACGTCGTTTCCCAGATTTTCAATACCGTCTAAGTCATTTTTTAGAGCCTCTCTGTATTCATCGGAATTATTTATGGGATTCCATCTTAGGTTTCGTACTTTCGATATCAGCTTAGATCTTTCTCTCTTTATATTGATTTCTATTATTGCTCTTACCATTCTGTGATCACTACCAATTGAGATACTATTAAGAACCTGGACGTCATGCACAATATGCTTATTATCCGAGACGATGTAATCTATCTCATTCTTGGTAGTACCGTCTGGGCTTGCCCAAGTCCATTTTCTATTTGGCTTTTTTTTGAAAAAGGAGTTCATTGCAAATAGATTGTGCTGCAATAAGTAGTCTAAAAGCATAGTTCCTCTATCGTTTCTGTTACCGAATCCAAACGACCCCATCGCTGTTTCGTTGTCGTCTGCCTTATGTCCTAATTTGGCATTGAAATCTCCGATAATAAAAGTAAAGTGAAGTGCGATCAGTTAAGGCACTGAAAATCACCCTTAACAATATTTAATTAATAATAGAATAATAATGAATACTTAATACTAATGTTATAATAAACGATTATAACCTATTTGTTCTTCTTCTCCTTCGGGTGGCATACTTGTATTCAAGCGTTGGCGATCGCCATGTCAATTACATTTTGGTATTCTTCACAATCAGCGGCAGTTCTAAAAAACTGTTTCACGTCTAGATCTGACCAGTGGCGTATTTTACGAAACCATGATAGTTTCTTTTGTCCTATCTATCTTGTACCCTTTATTTTACCATGAATTATGAGGCGAAGCATTTGATACTTAGGGCGTCTCATGATGTGCCCAAAGTATTGTAGTTTCTCGACAGTCCTCGATCTTTATGCATTATCTGCAGTACTTTGAAGTTAGTTGTATGCGACGTCTATGGTATTTTTAACATCCGCCTGTAACACCACATTTCAAATACCTCAACTCGATTTATCATATCGACTGTTAAAGTCCATGTCTCACAACCATACATTAAAGTGGACCAAACGTAGCAACGGAGCACTCTTACTCGTATTTGGATCTTTAGGTCTCTGCAGCATAAAATCTGATTCCATGTCCTAAAGGCATTCCTGGAGATTTCAATTCGGGCCATGATTTCTTCATCTGAATTCATCGCGGAGTTTAACCAACTTCCTGGACTAAATGCAGAAGGACTTGCAGATCTTCAATACTTTCTGCTATAAGTGCGGTATAATCCGCATATCGAATGTTATTGAATTCTCTCCTATTTTTAGTCCTTCTTTATCAGCTTTAGCTTGCTTAATGATCTCAGTATAATCACGCTGTTTTTGAATTCTTCTTCGTTGACGTTTATAGCTATATCAGGTGCATTTCGATTTGGATAATCAAACATTCGGGAAATGTAGTTTTTCCATTCTGCACATTCGAATATTTGATGTCTCCTTCATTGTTCAATGCAAGTTGAAGTTGTCGTGAATTGCTTGCAGTTGTTTAATTTTCTTACAAGATGCTTTCGGCCATTCTCCTTTAGCACTTCTTATCTTGATTCGAATCATCCTGTGCAATTGATGGTATCGTTCTTCACTGTTATTTTTAATTTTTCTTCTTTGAAACATCAGATCTAAAATTTCTGCCATCATTCAATCTTTCTTTGTATTTTGTCTATTGGCTTTAAGTGTGTGCCTTGTTTTAGTTAGAATTGCAGATTTAATGGTATTTCACGTATTTCACGTATTATCTATGGGAGTGTTCTGAATACGCTCTTTCTTAACTAGGTGTAGTACATTGTTAATATCGTCTGATAGTTTTAGAGCTGTATCCGGTGTTCAAAGTGCCCTTATGTCTAATCTTGGTCGACCCTGTTTTATCAGGTTTTTCTTAAGTTTAAGCCTTATCAAGAGACCTAACAACACGTGGTCGATGTAAAGATCTGTCACAGGGTATGTCTTCGCAGATACCACACTGTTGCGGAATCTTTTGTTAATAATAACGAAATCTATCTGGTTTCGTACAATATTGTCATTATACTCACCCTGCGGTGATTTCCAAATGTAAAGTCTTCTATTCGGTAACTGAAACCAGGTGTTAGTTATGACATATCCTACTATCTGTCAAAATTGTATCAACTTTCGACCTCTGTCATTCCTAATCCCTAATCCATACTGACCTGTAAATTTACGAGTTGCCTGTTTTCCCACGTTGGCATTGATATCACCCATAATTAATGTTACCTTATGTTTTTTGGTACTGCTTAGCACTTCTTTAATTTGTTGGTAGAAATCTCAATCTCAAGGTCGTCTTCGTCCGATGTAGGTGCGTACACTTGGATTAAATTGACGTTGCAGGGGATCCATATATTTGTAACAACATTACTCTGTCAGAGATAGGTACAAAATTCTTAATTGTTTTTAAGATATGTTCTTTTACAATAATGGCGTTCCTGAAAAATATATTTGATATCCATTCGAGCTGAATATCTTGTTTTACAAACTCCCACAATTCCAAATCCAGCTCTATCCATTTCCGTAGTAAGATTTCGAAGTTTTCCTGCCTCGTTTAAAGTTCTGACATTCCAGGTACCGATTTTTATGACTTTTTAAATTTTCCTCCGGATTTGATCTATGTTATACATTTTGCCATTAATTTTAAATAAATAATAAATAAATTTAATAAAATATTTATTGTAAAAGCAGGACAAGAAGCATTAAAATTCGGTCTAACAGATGTTAGAAAACAAAATCAATTTTAGATTTTAACCGCCTCAAAAATTTTGGCACCCTTAAAAATTTGCTGCCCTAAGCCCGGGCCTAAGCCTAAATCCTTTAATGTACGGGGGCATTGAATATTAAACAACAACGTTTATGGTAAAAAAGTAATCAAGTTCCCATTCTATATAAAAATAATAAGTTTTTGATTTTTTTGGTTTACTTTTCATTTTAATGGGTACTAAAAAAATACCCAATTAGATAATATTAATTTAAATCAAAAAAAGGCAATGACGTAGCTACATATTCATATTTAAGTAAAAAAAAATATTTTAAAACTTTTTCTCGCCCTTTGTAATTTTGTCTTCTGTTATCTATAATCGACCAGTCGGTCGGTCGGTTGATCGCGATAAACCCGTTGGCCTTCCCTGACATAATAGGTTGTTTTTTTTATTATAAAAAGGGTAACTTAAAATTTAATGTAATCTGATCAGGCTCTCAGCCATAACCTAAACATAAACAATAAAATATGAAAAGCTTGTATTTATCATTTCAAAACAATAGGGGTTTGATAAAAAAATTTTAATATCGTATTAAAATCGTGTGATCACTTGTCATCCAACGACGAACGAAACGATTAACATATTTTTAATTTGAACACGGCACTGTTTTATATCAGATGTTGCATAATATTGTAATTAAAACATGTCTTACTATTTTAAAACATATTTGGTTACACCAACCTAGAACCTAACGATTTCAAAAAAATCTCACCCTTTACAACCATGAACTTCGAAAGAAGGGCTGGATTGTGCGGTGAACTGTAGCCTCTAGGGGTGAGCCACAATAGACCTACCAAGGGTCGTGGTGGAGGGGTGATTACGCCCCATTCACATGAAACCTAACCTACTATTTTAAAAACGCTGGCGCTGCTCTAAAAACCTGACGCAATTGCCGGCGCCGCTGGGGATGATGCAATCGAAAAACACGATAAAAACGTATGCTTATAAAAAAGTTTCAAGTGGGCATGACTGAGCAGCACTGGACCATGGATGCGTTTGGGTGAGAAGGTCACGAAAAGTAAAGGAAGTGGGGTTCTCTTACTTTACTAACTAGGGTTTATAAACTTAAAAGAATAATAGGTTTCTGGAAAGTCTCGAGTATCTCCGATTATAACTTTTCTATGAACCAATAAGTTTAAGTACCTAGGGAAGGGTTTATTTTCTAACAGTTTATGTACAATGGATAAAAAAATGCATAAAATTATATATTTTCCTGATATAAAAACGACAAAACTTAAAATTTTACAGTTGACTATAATATGTTTAGATATATTGATGCAATGTTTTGTTTAGATTATGGATCATTTGACTTTATAATTGTTGGTGCTGGAACTGCCGGAACCCTTCTGGCAAGAAGATTGAGTGAAAATTCCAACTGGACGGTTCTTTTACTTGAAGCAGGAAATGATGGTAACAACTTTACCGACATTCCGTTTATGAATCTTTATACCAGAAATTCGGAGTACAACTGGGGTTTCACGACAATTCCACAAAATAAAAGTTGCTTAGGTAAGCATCATTCCTATAATTTAAATTGATACAGTTACAAAAAAAAGGCCACAAAAAAAAAGCAAATATTATTTTGAATTTTTACCCTAAAATGCTAACCTTGAATCCAGTTTACACTTATACTAACCTATCGTAAATTTTACGACCAATTGTTCATTACCAAAAATTAAACTCCAAGCAATGTTAAAAACTAAAGGATACTTATGTATTGTAACTATGAAAAATCATTTTTTTTCGCACAAATACAACAGTCTTTACCTTTGTGCTCTCCGCAAAATGGCTTTTATTACAATAACAACAAAATGACGTTGCCATTCGTCTTTTTTTTATGGAAAAATATAACTAGTGGTCCGCCTAGGCTCTTGAGGCCTTTGTTCCTCCTGCACAACCTCAACTTCTTAAATATTTTCAATCAAAAAGCAAATCGAGCTTTGTAAAGCTGGAAGGTTTAAACGCTGTGCCATCCACGCTTTTAACAGTTCTTCTGACAAGTTACAAAGAAATGTTTTCTTTGGAATGGGTTTTTTATTTTTCCGGGTTAAGTTGTAATTATATATTATCCAGAAGTTAATTGTTGTAATATTTAGCACATCATAAAAACACATAAAGGCCATCTTTGAGTTTTCCTCGAACAACACAAAATTGATCGAAAACATTAACCCCATATTTTGTTTTATTGTAAAATTCTATTATTTCTGGTTTTTGACTAGTCTTATTGACTGTTGCTTCCTCGTGCATGGTAGATAAGAGCAGAACGCCCTTGTTCTTTTTACTCTTATAAGACGCTAGAGTCTGTTCCTTTTTAAAACGAAATCTCAAATTCTCGGTTACTTAGCGAGACTAGTTGCGGTGGTAGTTTTTTCTTATTTTTTTATTATCCCAACTAGGGTCAAATTGTATGGTTCAGATAGTAGTGTTGTTGCCAAGGTTACTAAAGTAAACCAATTATCCATTGTGACATTGCGGTTACTTCCAGGAATATTAGTTGTAAAACTTTTTACGTAATATTCAGCTAGTGGTTCTCTGTTGGTGTTCATGGTATTTCCCAAATATGGTTCCGCGTTGAATATATATTTTGTTCCAACATCACAAATCATGACAATTTTGATTCCATATTTTGATGGCTTATTATGAATGTACATTTTAAAAGGACAGCGCCCTTTGAATGTCAATAACTGCTTATCTATTTTGATTCGGGTTTGTATAAACTGGAACAGGTATTTATGCAGTCAGACCAAAGTTTACGAATTGAAGCAAATTTATCATAACGTCTTCTCTCCTTTCTTGCATTTTTGTCATCAAAACGTAAACAATTTAGCAAGAAATTAAATCTCTCACAACTCATTGCGGCTATGTTAATTGATCCGGACTTTTTTACGTCGAACATTTCACTGGCATTCAAATGATTGTCCTTTTGTGCAGATACAAAGATAATCAATCCTAGTAGAGCTTTTATTTCGTTTTTGGTAGTTGAAGATATTGTACTTTTATTAGATACTTTATAATTGGAATAATCTGACCATTAGTATGTTGCACAATTTCATCGAGTGATTTTACTGATAGAAAACATACAAAAACATCTAAAGGAAACTCAACATCTCTTGCGTTACCTTGCGGGCCTTGAACAATATGTCCAAATTCCTTTTGGCAGTCCTTTTCATCACTTTGGGGACCGCAGATCAACGGTAACCATTCTTTCCTTGAAGGCGAAAACGAAACCTACTAACGGAAGGACCTTGGCTTGTAGCACCGTCTAGATCCATTTTTGGTATGTCAGTATCCAAAACGTTGTTCCAATCTATATCTGTTCCACCTTGCACGTGCTCTTGTGTTAGTTAATTCTATGTCCACACTTGAAAAATAATTATTGGAATTTTGTTTGAATGCACATATTTCTTGTTCCATGTTAAGAACTTTATTTGGAGTTTTAGAACTCGAAGCTTCCTGTTTAGACTCGAGTTGTATATTTTACCTTACTTCTTTCTTGGTGGTTCAAATTCAGATCCGTCAGTCCCTGACTCACTAGATTATTCATACTCGGAATACGAAGGACTATATGGCTCCTAAAAATCTTCGGTTTCACTTTCAGAGTCTTCATTTTTCCTTTTTTGTATGTGTTCCTCGTCTAACAAGTTGTCCTCTAACTCTTTATGTCCTCCCATTTTTTGGCCATTTCGGAATTGATAACCTATAACAACGCAAATATTAACCTATCGTAAAAATGACGACGCCTTTTTGACTAAACTCGTGTAAAAATTGAGAACTCAATTTGTACTACTACTGAAATGTTGCCTATACCCTGGACAGAGAGAAGAGAGAGGTTGAAGCGGAAGAGAGTACGCTGGGCGGCGCAGTTGACCAAATAAAATATTGAGTCGTAAATTTTACGAGTAGTTATCATTCTAGGGTTAAATAAAATAAGAAATTATAGTTGATTTATAGTAATTCAAATCGGTACTAAATAAAATTAATTTTGACGGGTTTTCAATATTAATAATACTTAATTAAATTTAGCATTTGATAAAGTTAGACATGACCAACTCATAGAAACATTGGTCTAAAGAAGGATAGTTTTCGGAGACATAAGAATAATCTCAAACCTATACTATGGTCAAAAAGCAAGGGAACGCATAGAAGACACGACATTAGAGGAAATCAAAACACAAAGGGGTGTTCGTCAGGGGTGTATACCATCAGCAATCCTCTTTAATCTGTACTCGGAGGACATAGTAAATAGGGCTTTTGATGATCAGGACATGGGCATTAACATTAACGGCATGACAATAAATAATCCGAGGTACGCTGACGATACAGTTATTTTAGCTGAAATGCACGAAGACCTACAGACGCTAATTAACAGAATGGTCACAGTAAGCGAAGAATATGAACTATCACTAAACATAAGCAAAACAAAATATATGCTGGTAGCAAAAACAACTCAAGACAATCGTAAGATATATGTGAGGAACCAGCCTATTAAAAGAGTAAGACAATTAAAATACCTAGGCACGATCATGAATGAGAACAATGACAGCACATTTACAAGAAAAAAGAGGCTTTTCTAATGCCGAGATTTAATCCTTGATTTAAAAATACGACTGATGAGATGCTATATGCTGTCTATACTATACTATGGGATGAACACCTGAACACTGAATGTAACCGACTGGAGGCATTTGAGATGTGGATATACCGGAGAATATTGAGGATCTCGTGGGTAGAGAGAATAACCAAAGTAAAAGTGATGAGACGTTTGCATAAGGAGAGAGGAGTGATTCCGACAATTAAGAGAAGAAAACTGCTGTACATGGAACATGTCATAAGGGAAGAAAAATATCAAATGCTACAAATAATTATGCAGGGAAAAATCCAAGGCAAGAGATCTATAGGAAGAAGACGAAATTCATGGCTGAAGAACCTTAGGGATTGGTTTGGAGACGAAGCGGAGACGGCACCTAGAGAAGAAGAATTAAATTTATCCTTAACATTTTTTAAACCAAATCTGATGACTAGTAAATAAATATCTAGTGTTGTGTGTGGAATAATTTTTAAATTATAAACATTTTAAAAAAATTTGTTTTAACCAAAACTTTAACAATACTTTAATATATTTTTTTTAGGTATGGTAAATAAAAAGTGTGTTTACCCGACAGGAAAAGGACTGGGAGGAACAGCTATTATAGGAGATAGTGTCTACGCTAGAGGTAATAAAGCAGATTTTGACAGTTGGGCTGATCTAGGACTGGACGGTTGGAGTTACGATGATCTTTTACCATATTTTAAAAAAACAGAAAAAATAGAAATACCTATATATGAAGAAGATTATCATGGTGCTGATGGGTTATTAAAAGTCAACTACACTTATCCAGATGCTGCCAATTTTGATGCTTATCATAAAGCTGCTAATTTAGCTGGATTAAACACCATTGACTACAATGGGAAAGAACAAATCGGAATTTCAAAATTTCAATGGACAATAGATTTTAATAAAAAAGTAACAGGTGGCAATGCGTTTATCACACCAATTTTAAACGAAACTACCAATCTAAATTTAACATTAAACGCATTTACAACACAAATTTTATTTGCAAACAATAATGATGTAATTAAAGCTACTGGAGTACAATTCATTAAAAATGGTAAAATTTATCAAGCTTCTGCAAACAAAGAAGTAATTCTTTCGGCAGGCGCTGTTAGCAGTCCACAACTGCTAATGTTAAGCGGAGTAGGACCACAAGAAGATCTCGAAGCACTTAATATAACAGTTGTAAAAGATTTGCCGGTTGGTACAAATTTAACAGATCACCCTGTGTATGTCGGGTTGTATATCAGAACCAATTTGACTACTGATGCCGGAAATGTTTCTTATAACTTGGATCGTTGGATAAAAGGTCTTGGATATTTCACCACTGTATTTTCAGCCGATAACATTGGTTTTATTAATACAAAAAATCCAGGCGTTGAACCACCAAACGTGGAAATTCTAACTATTAATAACCCTACAAGTGTACCATCAGGTAAGTTGATAATACACAGTAAGGTAAAGTGCCCTAATATCAAATACTTTTTTTTAAAACCTAATATTAATTTTAATACGTCAATAAATTTTTAGAGCAATACAAATAATAGGCTATAAAGAATCATATATTAAACCAAAATAAATCATTGCCTCATGTAAAAAATAAAATTTAAATTTTTCGAAAAATGGTCAATTTACGTTGACACAAAAAAAATGTTTCTTATACCGGATAGGGTATCTGTTGGGATTATGGATAAAAATGACGGTGTATTATTTTAGAATGAATGAAGATTTTTTTTATTGGAAGACTTTATTTATCGAAATAGAGTTTTCGCAAGTGATAGTGCTGACCATCCTTTCAGATACACCATTTAACTGTGGAGTTCGTGGTACTGTAAGATGATAACTTATACCTTTTTGTACACAATAATCCTTCATCTTGTTAGATAAATGCTCTCTACCATTATCTGAATATTAATTTACTATCTTTAAATTAAACCTGGATTCACTCTTTGCTACATAATCTTGAAATTTTGTTAATCCATCAGATTTATTTTTCATTAAATAAGTTACACAGTAATGTGTGAATTCATCAACAAACAATACAAAATAATTTTTATTATTTATCGCAGAAGACTTAATAGGACTACATAACATCTGAATATATATTAAATAATGGTCTTTCTATATAGTCCTTATTTTTAAATTTATTAAATGATAATCGCGCTTGTTTACCGTTAATACAAGCTTCACACAAATCATTATCAGGTATATTTTATTTAATTTTTCTACGTCTTTAACTAATTGCTTATTTCTTATTTTATTAAACTTATGTTTTCCTATATCGTCTAATCGTTGATGTCATTATTTGTAATCTGAATTAGAAGCATTATTTGAATAATTAATAAAGCTTTTACTTACAGAAAATTCCAGAGTAAATAGATTGTTCTTTGACTTTGACCAGTCATTACCGTCTTACCATTACGGCTTACTGTTACTCCAAATTCATTGAACTTTACCGAGTATCCTGCTTGCTGCTTCTTGTACACTGATAACAAGTTATACGGTACATCAGAACTGTACAGTACAATCTCGATTTTCCCTTGAACTCCTGTATTGCTCGTCAATACGATGGTTCCCATCTTAGTTACAGGCAGTTAAAGGCTCCATTCTTTACAATAGAAATTTTGATGGGTGTCTTCAGGTCAGAAAAAGGTGTCAGCTAGGTCCTCGCGGTTTATCAGATGGTCAGAGGCACATGAGTCCAATTAAAACGAAATTTGACTTTCTTTATTTGCTATCTGAAAGTTTCCAGTCATAAATACAAAAACTTCTACTTTCTGTGGGTCGGCTTAAATGGTCTGAATTGTCTTTGGTCTTTCTGTATTTGGTTTGTGCTTTAAACTTTGTAAGTAGTAACGACATTTATTTTTATAATGCCCTCTCCTTCCGCAATGATGACACTTAACATTCTTCTTGTTATTTGCACCATGTTGCTTTGGCTTGACGATTCCACGATGATTTTTCCACGGTTTTCTAAAATCTTTATTATTCCGTTTGATATCATTAGGTTTCTGCCTCAGATGAAGAACCTTTTTACTTGTATCAAGATTTTCATTCACAAGCTTAACTTCATGATCTAATAATTTTAATTTTACGAAACTCAACGTGATATTGTCTTGTACAGCAAAAATTTGTTTTGTCGACGATTCCGGTTTTACAAAACTTAAATACGAATCGGACAAATATTCAATTAACACATTTTTCGCGGTTTATTCCGATTTCTTCCACTTGTTGTCAGGCTTCTCCGGTTCATCGATCACTTGAATTACTTCGAGTTCACTTAATAGACTACGGATTCTAAATTTCCATATATTAAAATTTTCACCGTTAAAAGGTTAAATGTTTCTTTTCGATTTTAAATTTTCCTTATTGTCTATTAAATAATTATTTATTTTAATAATTGGAAATACTTGGTTATTTTCACTTAAAAACACTTAACCACTTACTTTTAGTTTGCACTCACTAATTTTTATTGCACAATGAAATTTAATTTTTTTTTAAAACTTTTAATTAATTAAGAACGTAACCTGGGCACATAACCTGTTGGGATTATGGATAAAAGTGACGGTGTATTATTTTAGAATGAACGAAGATTTTATTTATTGGAAGATCTTATTTATCGAAATAGAGTTTTCGGAAGTGTGTCTTAACAGTATCAAGTATCGGAGAGAACTAACTGCTTGCGATCTTATTACTTCAGTTGTCCTATTTCATCCTGTAACAATTAATGTTTATCAGTCAATACAATGCTCGAATTGTACCTGGTTTTTATGACTCTTAGTTCGAATATTTTAAACTATACCTCTCGGAAATAATAAAATATTGCGCATTTTGTAAAAGTCATTTATTGTCGAGTTATAAAATTCATAAAAAAAATGAAATTTGTCTTAAAATAATCAAAATTAAATCCTTAATATCTTTCAAAAGGTGAGGTTTACGGAAAAAATATAAGATACCTTTTTTGTAGAGCTTTAAATTTCCTAAAAAATTCTCTTGGAACATTTTTTTGTTCAATCGATAAATGATGAGGTATGAATTTTTTTCTATTGGACTGAGAAAAAAATACAAAACTGCGTTGCGGAGGATCTTCCTATTAAAATTAAGAGCTCATGCTTGGTGAGAATTTTTTTAAGGTGTCAAGACCCATTTTTCCGTGTCTACTACCTTAAGTTTTTTTTTGGTGAAAATTAAAGCTTTTTTATTTTTATTTAAATACCTACAGCTTTTCTTTTTTTAGCAACATTCTACAACCTTGATGCCAATTACACAGCAGTGTTTAGTTCTTTTAACACATTAACAGATTTTTTGGTGTACTGTATTAATTTGGAGCCTAAATCTCGTGGATGGTTAAAGCTACGATCAAATAGTCCTGTAGATTTTCCTCTCATAAATCCAGCGTTTCTCTCAGATGAAGGTGACGAAGACATCCAAGTATTGTATGAATCAATCCAGTACATCGTAAACTTAACACAAACGGAACCACTTCAAGCTATAAACGCCACTATAGTTGCACAAGCTCCGGAATGCGATTATTTAAGAGAGGTGTCAGATCAAGATTATTGGTACTGCGCTATTCGATCCTTAACGTCTACTTTGTACCATCCTTCATGTACCACTAGGATGGGAACAAATTCGTCTACTTCAGTTGTTGATAAAACTTTAAAGGTTCATGGAATATCTAATTTAAGGGTGATTGATTCTGGGTCAATGCCTATACTTGTAAGGGGTCATCCGCTAGCCGCTATTTGGGCAATGGCAGAAAAAGCTTCCGATTTGATTAAGACGGATTATGCAAGTTTGTAAAATATTTATGAAATGTATAAAATTTAATGTTAAATTAAAACTAATTTGTTTGTTTGTTCTATATTTGTATTAACCATTTATTTACAGTAAAAAGTAATAACAAAAAATATAAATGGATAGATGAATTGTAATAATAAAATATATACTTTAAAGTTGTTTACAACTATACCATATTCAACATTGAGATTCCACCGAGGTAAACAATGATTAGCGCGTGCTTACCGACGCGGCGGGCCGCTTATCTATTGGTTAAATAGTCATAAACCTTAATATACCCGAAGGTGTTAAGGTGTTTTGTTTAAACAAGGTTTGCCCTTAAGTATTTCAGTTGTTTTTATATACAAATTTCACCCAGCTTCTTTTATTTTGTGCAATTTCTTTTCCTTCCTTCCAGCTCTTGTTATTTTTTTGTATGATACCAGCTATTACATCAAGTTGAGGTCCGACGGGTTCACCGGCCGATTACTTTTTGCGCGGCGAGATAAGATAACAATAAAGAGTTCTCCTACAGTAAACTAAAAAACGACGACATTATTGCCACGTTGTCACGAAAGTAGCACACATCGGGACATTTACTAAAAAATACGGTTAATCGCGAAGTGCCAATTGTACTAGTACCGATCGTACTCTTCTTCTTCGTCCTATCTTCATGTCTGAAGCATCGTGCCACTATGGCTACCTGCAACTCGCAGCATTACATTTTCAAAGGTGGCGATCCTCGACCTCGCGGAGATTCGTTTGCAATCCAACCAAACCAAAATATTGAAGGATTTGTCTTCGGCAGACAGTCGATCCGTGATGCCGAGTTCATTGTTCTTCTAACCGTCCATGGAATATTGCAGATAAATTTAATGTGTATTATGTGCAAAGTATAAGTAACATGCTTAACTTTTTTTTTACTGAATATAGTCGCAAAAAGGGTAGACCTATCGTGTGGGCCGCGGACGGCACGAACTGCGACTATTAGAAGGGGGAGGGATTATAGAAAGGAGATGATTGTGTACCCGCTTTTTAAAAAGTTGCAGGTAATAGTTTTCTGGAAAAACTGATTTTGGAAGCCGGTTCCATTTCGTAGCAGACCTGTAAAAGAAGGACTCTTGATGGAGATTGGTCCTTGTAGTGTCAATCTTAAGAGTAAATGGATGACACTGATCAGCATGTCGAGTTCTTTGGCCGAATGTGGCCAGTGGTGGTATAAGAGTTTTTATTTCTTTGAAGCATTTGCCATGGAAATATCTGTAGAGTAATGTCTGGTCTGCAACTCTTCTTCTATGATCTAGTGGGTGAAGGGAATCTGTGAGAGTTAAGCTGTTTATCAACCGAATAGCCCTTTTTCTAAATGGAATCTAGGCCTTGGTGCTGAACCCCAAATGTGCGAGATATACTCCAGTAAAGGTCAGATTTGAGCTATGTACGTCGTCAACAGTTGATCAGGAGTAAAAAACTTTTTAGCTTTCCACAATCTATCCTCGGGCTTGCTCACTTTGCGATGTTAGTTACAAAGATGACTCCGCAAAAACGTTTCTAATGTAACACTGGTTAGTTAACTCTTGCAAGGTCGGCTCTCCTTCGAGAAAACGTTAAACATAACTAAAGTTGCCACGTTTTTAGGACGTTATTGCCATTTCCAAAATATTTACTACTTGTAGTCAGTTAAGTAAACGAGGTAACAACTTCGTAATTTAAGTTAAGCTCAACATTTAGACAACGTTGTATGATAGTTAAGAGAGCGTCGTTTCATAAATGACTAATCTCTACACCAAGTACAACGTTTATTTCGATGTATTACTTGGTTATCGTCGCCAAAATGCTACCTGGGTTACCTTCGAAAAATCAGAAGAAAAATTCTAGGACCAATAAATTCTTTTTTTGAAAATAATTTTATATTACTTACAATTTTACATAATATCTAAACAGTGCATATGGCTTTGACCTAGATATTCAATAATATAGACATAATTTGCAACAATAGTCGGTATAAATATATATGTTTATAAAATGTTAATATAAGATATTTATACTAGTTAAAAACCTATTAAAACTATCAATATTCCTTAAATTATTAGGCAACTCATTACAGGTCCTAAATGCACAGTAAACTGGGCTATTTATCCCCATATTAACACAGAACTTATCAAATATCTAGAAAAATTTGAGATAATCCATGACAGACAATATGGATTTCGACAACTTCGGTCTACTGGAGATTTGCTGGCTTATGTCACTCAGCTCTGGACAAATACTATTGAAAAGTTTGGTGAATCCCGTGCAATAGCTTTGGATATATTTAAAGCCTTTGACCGCGTTTGGCACCAGGCATTGTTAAGTAAATTATCTGCCTACGGTCTCCCAACCAAACTGCGCCAATGGCTCTTGAGCTTCATGCAAAAACGCTCCTTACATGTGGCAGTTGACGGTATTTCTTCTGATGCGTTTAAAACTAATGCCGGGTCCCCCAGGGTTCCATCCTGTCCTTACCTTATTTCTTTTACACATAAACGACCTCTTGAAAACCACCACGAACCCCATTTACAGTTTCGCAGACGATAGCACACTTGTCTCAACTATCACATCACTTTCGGTGAATGATACAAATAGACTCAGGCAGGTTGATTCCATCAATAGAGATCTTAAAGCAATCGTCGAGTGGGGAACCAACAATCTTGTTCAGTTCAACGCCCAAAAAACACAAAGTGCCACGTTTTTCAAGAAAGTGAATTCCTCAAATTATCCCATCACAATGAAAATAGTTGCAAAAAGGGTAGACCTATCGTGTGGGCCGCGGACGGCCCACACTGAGACTATTAGAAGGGAAAGGGATTATAGAAAGGAAATGATTGTGGACACGCTTTTTAAAAAGTTGCAGGTCATAGTTCTCTGGAAAAACTGATTTTGGAAGCTTATTCCATTCCGTAGCAGCCCTGTGAAAGAAGTATTCTTGATGAAGATTGGTCCTTGTAGTGTCAAGCTTGAAAGTAAATTTGTGAGACTGATCAGCGTGCCGAGTTCTTCGGCCGAATGTGGCCAATGGTGGTACAAGAGTTTTTATTTCTCTGGAGCATCTGCCATGGAAATATCTGTAGAGCAATGACTGGTCTGCAACTCTTCTTCTATGTTCTAGAGGGTGAAGTTGAGCTGTTTATCAAGCGAATGGCTCTTTTTTGAATGGAATCTAGATAACGAAGAGAATGCCTTGGTGCTGAACCCCAAATGTGCGAGCAATACTCCAGAAGAGGTCGGATTTGAGCCTTGTACGTCGTCAACAGTTGATCAGGAGTAAAAAACTTTCTGGCTTTCCGCAAAAAACCTAGCCTCCGGCTTGCCGACTTTGCGATGTTAGCAACATGGTCATGCCAAGACATATTATTTGACACCGTGACTCCCAAAATTGAGATGGAGGTACTTGGTTCAAGGCTATTTCCGGACATTGTGATGGGATAATTTGAGGAATTCACTTTCTTGGAAAACGTGGCGCTTTGTGTTTTTTGGGCGTTGAACTGAATAAGATTGTTGGTTCCCCACTCGACGATTGCTTTAAGATCTCTATTGATGGAATCAACCTGTTCCTGCCTGAGTATATTTGTATCATTCACCGAAAGTGATCGATAGGATGTGAAAGTTGAGACAAGTGTGCTATCGTCTGCGATACTGTAAATGGGGTTCGTGGTGGTTTTCAAGAGGTCGTTGATGTGTAAAAGAAATAAGGTGGGGGACAGAATGGAACCCTGGGGGACCCCGGCATTAGTTTTAAACGCATTAGAAGAAATACCGTCAACTGCCACATGTAAGGAGCGATCTTGCATGAAGCTCAAGAGCCATTGGCGCAGTTTGGTTGGGAGACAGTAGGCAGAAAATTTACTTAACAATGCCTGGTGCCAAACGCGGTCAAAGGCTTTAGATATATCCAAGGCTATTGCACGGGATTCACCAAACTTTTCAATAGTGTTTGTCCAGAGCTGAGTGACATAAGCCAACAAATCTCCAGTAGACCGAAGTTGTTGAAATCCCTATTGTCTGTCATGGATTATCTCAAATTTCTCTAGTTATTTGATAAGTGTTAAGTGTGTTAAGTGTGTTAATCGCTTTTTCCATTACTTTGAATATGACCGAGAGCAATGCAATAGGGCGATAATTTGCAGGAATCGTCTTCTTTCCTTTTTTCGGAATGGGTTTGACTTTAGCGTTTTTCCACATGGACGGAAATACTCCTTTGCTGTATGATAACTTGAAGAGTCTACAGAGAACTGGGGTGAGCTCTTGAGCACAGGTCCTCAGGAAAATTGTCGGAATTCCATCTGGTCCTACTGCCTTATTAGAGTCAAGATTTCGTAGGATTTTCCTGATAGTGCGATGGCGGATAGTGACCTCAGGCATTGATGCGTTTATTCTAGGTATCGTTGGGGTTGTTTTCCATTGGTAATAATTCCATTGCTAATAATTTCACTGTATAAATTGGCAGAGAGGCATAACTTTAAAAAAGAAATATTATTTTATGTATTATTTTACATTTTGTTTTAGGGGACGCCATGTGAATGATTCCTGATAATGAAATCGACCGGTAACTTTTTTTGGACGAAACTTATTACATTCCTTAATTAATAAAAATTTTAATATTGATAATTTAATCACAACAGAGCACATGAACGAAGAATAAAAATTTCATTTATTAAATTTTTGTAGAAAATTTGCAGATATATTTCATACTGATGAAAACTCTTTAACATTAACTTATCAAATTAAACACCAAATAAGAAATAATAAAAACGTATTCCACTCAAAAGCTATATTTATCGTAAAGCGTATTCAAACTATCTGTCGATAACAAAATTGCGTCTACTTATTGTCGTATCTTCATCAAGACTACTGCCAGCCCCCGTGTCCCGTACTTTTTTTAGATACCTGTTTTCCAGATGTGTTCGTGTGCCCAAAAAGCTCGCTTTGCATACAGGGTGGATCCCAATATATCTTACACTCGGCCATCCTGCATTAGAGGTCAGTCCTCAGACCTATCGCTGCTAAAAATAGAATGATCTGCTCGTAAAGGAATATATTATACCTATAAATAATTGACACATGACAATATTTGTCCGTAATAAATCGAGTATGAGCGTAACAACTCTATTATGACAATATCTGTCTGTAAAAAATCAAATGGGAGCGTAACAACTCCATTTTGAAAAATACAATAACGTTACAATAAAATGTTTTTTTTAAGCGGTAATCTCCTAATTTCCGACCTTACCTTGCGTGCGTCCTTTAATAAATTAGCAAATGGAACACACTTACGAAACTGGTCCAGCACGCTATTCCTGATTTCTGTCCAACTGGTTTTCACATGTTAAACAAGATAAACAAAGAAAGTAATAGATGGGGACTGAAAATCAATGTCAAAAAAACTAAATTTATGGTTGTTAGCAAAATGAATGTTGGCCCGGAAAGAATAACACTTGATGGCGAGAATATAGAAAGAGTTCAGCACTTTAAATATCTCGGAAGCTGGATCAATCAGTCGATGAATCCAGACGAAGAAATCAAGGCTAGAATAGAAATAGCTAGAAGAGCATTTATGAATCTCAAGCCGCTACTCTGTGCCAAGCAACTTAACATTCATCTGCGGGAAAGGTTTACCAAGTGTTATGTATGGTCTATTCGGTTGTACTCTTGCGAAACATGGACGCTTCACCAAAAAATTATTGACCGCATTGCTGCATTCGAGATGTGGCTGTACAGAAGGATGCTCAAAATAACGTGGACAAGCCGAACTACCAACGAGAATGTACTCATCAGAATAGGGCACGATAGAGAGCTCTTAACTACCATCAAGCGCCGCAAACTGGAATACTTGGGACATGTGATGCGTGGACCACGTTATAGTCTGCTTCGGCTTATTCTGAATGGCAAGATCGAGGGAAAAAAATGGATAGGCCGCAAAAAGCTATCCTGGCTTCGAAATCTTCGACAATCGACAGGTTTAACTACTGAGGAAATTCTCCACGCAGCTTAAGATAGAGATAGATACAAAGAAGTAGTCAATATGGGAGTCATCAACGCTTAAGAAAGCAAGACACTGTAAGAAGAAGAAGGTTTTCACCTGAATGCAAACGTCATGCATTTCCCCAAAACAGTTTAAAATCAGTCGAACAACAGAGTGATCATCCCATTTGTATATACTAGCCAAAGTTTTACCCTTTCGGTTAATCATTTTGGATATCATCACGCGAAGGGTCAAAAATTGGCACCAAACTCTCATAACCAACGCGCACTTAACAAACAGTTCTGTTTTTAATGTCACTTAGTTATTTTTTTCAAACGTTTCGCCTCACGTTTTAAATTTATCGACGATGATCCACTAATGTCCGAACTCGAAGAGCTTAAGGTAGTACTTGAACTCAAACTACTACTTCTTTGTCGGGGGCGACGTTTTTCTTCACGTCCACGATTACGACTTTTTCGTTTTCCCATTTTTATCAATACTTTATTCTTTTTAAAAAAAATAAAATAAAAAATATATAATAAGATGTTTTAAATCCCACCGTTGCTTGTTAGTAATAATAAAAATGTATTCCACTCAAAATCTATATTTATCGTAAAGCGTATTCAAACTATCTGTCGATAACAAAATTGTCGTCCCTTTATCAAGACTGCCGCCAGCCCCCGTATCCCATCCTTTTCTTTAGATACCTACTCTCCAGATCTGTTAGTGTGCCCATAAAACTCGCTTTGCATACAGGGTGGATCCAATTATATCTTACAAACTCGAGATAAAATCCCTGTCCACGCCAAAACCTATCGTTATCCGTTGGTTCATAAAGCCGAAGTAAATTTCCAAATTTAAAAAATGTTATAACAAAATATTATTAGACCAAGTAACTCCCCGTGGTCTTCCCCTATTTGGGTTGTACCCAAAAAGGCCGATGCCTAAGGTAAAAAAAATGGTGAATAGTTGTTGATTATCGAAAAGTAAACGAAAAAACTTTTGACGACCGATATCCTATCCCCAACATCAGTGACGTACTTGATAAGTTATGAAAATGCAATTATTTTTCTACCCTGGATCTTGCTAACCGATTTCACCAGATTGCGGTGACATTTAAAAAGCCGTTTTTAATGCCGAAAACGGATATTATGAATACCTAAGAATGACTTTCGGATTAAACAACGCCCCTGCAATTTTTCAAAGAGTGATGGATAATATTCTAAAAGGACTTCAAAACGAGATCTGCCTCGTATATTTAGATGACATAATATTTTCCACTTCTCTACAGAAACATATAGTAAATTTAAAAAAGTTTTTACTCGCCTTCGAGAAGCATATTTCAAGATAAAATTAGACAAATCGGAATTTCTAAAAAATTATTTATGTCATATAATAACGACTGAAGAAATTGAACCAAATCCTGATAAAATCAAATCAGTAAAAAAGTTTCCAATACCAAAAACCACGGAAGAAATAAAAAGCTTTCTATGCCTCCTCGGTTACTACTGCAAATTTATTCCTGATTTTGCAAAAATCACTAAACCTATGACAACCTGTTAAAAAAAAAAAAAATTGATTTTTACGCTAATTACATAAAATGTTTTGAAACCTGTAAAGAATTATTAACCAATGACTCAATCGTTCAATATCCCGATTTTACGCAATCTTTTAATTTGTCCACCGACGCAAGTCAATTTGCAATCGGTGTCGTTTTATCTCAAGGTCCAGTCGAACGAGATAAACCTATTATGCATCCAGAACAGCGTTTCCCAAGTGTGGGTCGCGACCCGGCACTTGGTCGTAGAAACATTCTGCTGGGTCGCGGCAAAAATTGTAAAAACACAAATAAAATTTCTTTTATATCGGTTAGTCACTAGAAACTAGAAAGGACAAAGATAGTCGTAAATGATATAGTACTGGAACAGATAAAGCAGTTTAAATATTTAGGCTGTGATATATCTTATGACTAGAGCTCGGGAAATATGCACTTAAAAAATCTTGAAATATGCACTATGCTTTTATGCATTTTAATATGCATTTATAAAAAACGGAATAATCTTTGTATTGAATGTAATTTATTATATTATAGGCTAATGTCACAAAAAATATTTATTAAAATTAGGTACCTACTCATTATTACAGTTATTATTCTTATTAACCCTATTATTGCTTATTTTCTATTACTACCTAATATATTATTATTTTATTATTATTCATTATCAATATCATCATTATATACACTATAATTACAGCTAAAACTATAGATTATTAAATGTTTTTCTAAATTTTCTACAGAAAAACTGTGCCGTCTATCTGATAATAATTGTTTGTACGCGGAAAAACTTCTTTCTACTTTACATGAAGTTAAGGGAGCAAACTTAAAATATTGTATAATTGCGGGTTCTACCTGGAAAATTTAATTATTATCTTCGCAATTTCCCATTTTAATTTTATTATTTTTTTTGCATTATTTTTTAAAAGCCCCCTTTTTTTAACACCGTGCAGAATTTTTATACACTTTGTTGATTTCCCCAAGGTGTTTAATTTTCTTATTTATTAAGTTGATAATTTCAATGCTTTCGTCCAACATAATGTCCGCTTTTCTAATTTTGTAACTGAATCTGCAATATCTACAAAATTGGTTTGGATATGGGCCAGATGATTTTTTAATAACGGATTATTCAAAACTTCCACACATTTTTTTATAGCATCTGAGCTATCTATATCGAAAGTACAAATAACGTCTTTAATTCCCTCAAAATTATCGGTAATACAATTCACAGAATTTAACCACGTTCCCCATCTAGTTATCAAAGGTTCAGGTGGTAAAGGCACATTAGGTAAACGATCTTTATACACCTGTACTCGCAGAGTGGCTTTTAAAAAGATTTTTTATATTTGATACAAGACTATTGACCATCGAAAATTCTGTCCTTATAACTTCTGCTACTCTTTTTAAAGCGTGTGCTAAACAAGTAACATGAATTAAATTTGGAAAAAATATTTTTAAATTTTGTATGTAAAACAATAACAAAATTTTTTACTGTTACTGTTACTAACAGATTCATTTACAAATCTAGAAATAGTTACATTGTTAGTTTTTTGCACCTTCTTAACGGAAACTAAATATCCGGTGCTACACTAACTCCCGTTTAAACTTCCCATAATCAAATTTGCAATATACCATCCTTTAACATCAGTCGTCTCGTCAGCCGATATCCCTATTGGATTATTCCCAATTGCGGTTTTAATCGCTTCAACAATAGTTTGCATGCAGGAATCAACGTATTTTTTTCGTATGGTCGTAGCAGAAGGGATTTGAACTTCTTTGCAGTACTTTGTTAAAAATTTTGAAGTAATGGATTATCCAATTTTGCAATTGAGATATTGCAACCGACCAGCAAACTTCATAGATCCTTGTTAAAATTTTGCTGGTCCGAAACTTTCGTTTGATTTGTAGTGATGAGCTGCTAAACCAAATTTTGCGGCTTTTGTGCATGAGATTTATGCGTTGCAGTGCCCAAGTGTTGATCAACTTGAAACTTTTTTTCACATACAATCTGGAAATTGGAAATAAAAAAGTTAACCAACAAACTTTGCACTACTTCACCGGTTTAAGACTAGTTTTAATTGATATCACTTCTACTAAAATTTTATATACAGGATGTTCAACAAAGGGCGGTTTTCTCAGTCGATTTTGATCCTGAGAACAGCGTTAACCAAACACACTGAATATTAGAATTTTATAAAATTTGTTTCCCGAAGTGCCTTCTATAATAAACAAAAATATGTATGCAAGTCAGTGTTAAGACCGTGTTTACAACTTTGGTAAAAATAAATAAATTTTAGACACTGCCAGTACCTATTTAACAATTCTAAAAATGATATTTTAACGTAAAGTTGGCTCTTATTTTTAGAAAAATGTTTAAAAATTAAAACAATATCTAATTTCGACAACTTCGGTCTACTGGAGATTTGCTGGCTTATGTCACTCAGCTCTGGACAAACACTATTGAAAAGTTTGGTGAATCCCGTGCAATAGCTTTGGATATATTTAAAGCCTTTGACCGCGTTTGGCACCAGGCATTGTTAAGTAAATTATCTGCCTACGGTCTCCCAACCAAACTGCGCTAATGGCTCTTGAGCTTCATGCAAAAACGCTCCTTACATGTGGCAGTTGACGGTATTTCTTCTGATGCGTTAAAAACTAATGCCGGGGTCCCCCAGGGTTCAATCCTGTCACCCACCTTATTTCTTTTACACATTAACGACCTCTTGAAAACCACCACGAACCCCATTTACAGTTTCGCAAACGATAGCACACTTGTCTCAACTTTCACATCCTATCGATCACTTTCGGTGAATGATACAAATAGACTCAGGCAGGAACAGGTTGATTCCGTCAATAGAGATCTTAAAGCAATCGTCGAGTGGGGAACCAACAATCTTGTTCAGTTTAACGCCCAAAAAACACAAAGTGCCACGTTTTCCAAGAAAGTGAATTTCTCAAATCATCCCATCACAATGTCCGGAAATACTCTTGAACCAAGTCCCTCCATCTCGATTTTGGGAGTCACGGTGTCTAATAATATGTCTTGGCATGACCATGTTGCTAACATCGCAAAGTCGGCAAGCCAGAGGCTAGGTTTTCTGTGGAAAGCCAGAAAGTTTTTTACTCCTGATCAACTGTTGATAACGTACAAGGCTCAAATCCGACCTCTACTGGAGTATTGTCGCAAATTTGGGGTTCAGCACCAATGCATTCTCTTCGTTTTCTAGATTCCATTCAGAAAAGAGCCATTCGTTTGATAAACAGCTCAACTCTCACAGATACCCTTCACCCTCTAGAACATAGAAGAAGAGTTGCAGACCAGTCATTGCTCTACAGATATTTTCAAGGCAGATGCTCCAGAGAAATAAAAACTCTTGTACCACCATTGGCCACATTTGGCCGAAGAACTCGGCACGCTGATCAGTCTCACACATTTACTCTCAAGCTTGACACTACAAGGACCAATCTTCATCAAGAATCCTTCTTTTACAGGGCTGCTACGGAATGAAATAAGCTTCCAAAATCAGTTTTATCAGAGAACTATGACCTGCAACTTTTTAAAAAGCGTGTCCACAATCATTTCCTTTCTATAATCCCTTCCCCTTCTAATAGTCGCAGTGCGGGCCGTCCGCGGCCCACACGATAGGTCTACTCTTTTTGCGACTATTTTCATAAAAAAAAAATATAGAATCACATAATAGTACTTACCGGTTTGTTGCAAACCGTGCAGAATATATGGTTGTCATCAATAATTCGAAAGTCTTTTTTATTATGAATCCACATCTTTAGAAGAATTGATTTGTTAGCACTTAGTCTTGGCATTATCACACACTTTTGATAGACAATAATTAAGCAAGCACAAGTTTATCGAACTAACTAAAGGCATAGAACTAAATCCTACATTCTTTTTAAACTTCAAATTTTAAAGAAGGTTTCATTGGCTTAATGTAAATACTTTCCTTCACTTGCAATTTGGGTATTTTGGTAAACAAATTCTCCTTTCTATAATCATTTCCCCTTTTAATAGTCACAGTGCGGGTTGTCCGCGGCCCACCCGATAGGTCTACCCTTTTTGCGAATATTTTCAGAAAAAAAAATACAAAAGGTTAATACAAATGAAAATAAATAAACAAATAATTTGTTTTATTTTTTGTCGTTAAATTTTATAAATTTCGTTTATATTTTACAAACTCGCATATTCTCTCTTAATCAAATCAGAAGCTTTTTCTGCCATGGCCCAAATAGCGGCTAGCGGATGTCCCCTCACAAGTATAGGCATTGACCCAGAATCGATCACCCTTAAATTAGATATTCCATGAACCTTTAAAGTTTTACCAACAACTGAAGTAGTTGAATTTGTTCCCATCCTAGTGGTACATGAAGGATGGTACAAAGTAGACGTTAAGGATCGAATAGCGCAGTACCAATAATCTTTATCTGACACCACTCTTAAATGATCGCATTCCGGAGCTTGTGCAACTATAGTGGCGTTTATAGCTTGAAGTGGTTCTGTTTGCGTTAAGTTTACGATGTACTGTATTGATTCATACAATACTTGGATGTCTTCGTCACCATCATCTGAGAGAAACGCTGGGTTTATGAGAGGAAAATCTACAGGACTATTTGAACGTATCTTTAACCACCCCCGAGATTTGGGCTCCAAATTAATACAGTAGACTAAGAAATCTGTTAGAGTGTTAAAACTATTAAACACTGCTGTATAATTGGTATTGAGGTTGTAAAATGTTGCTAAAAAAAGAAAAGTTTTAGGCATTTAAATAAATATATATGTAGAATTTAGTGGGAAGTAGTCAATGGTAAACTATTTAATACGATTTTTTTGTTTTATGTCAGGCTTTTGAAAATTTTGATTTTCGTATTCAAGACGTAACCAACAGTTTTTACATAAGTATGTGGTGGTATTACATAATTGGATAATACTTACTAACATGAAATTCAGAAGTAATTTTTTTTTATTATAAAAATACCCCATTTGTTAATATTACAATCTGATCATATAATTCGATCAATGAGTAATTTTTTTTCAACTTAAAATAATACGTCTGAAGATTGGATAACTAAAGTTTAATTTCTAGTGTACCTCAGGTTTTGATGTTTTTTTACACCGACATTCACGTGTTGGTGAAGTCGTTGATCGTGACTTTTTTGCAAATTTGTTAATTGTCTTTTTAACAGTGTCCATCTCCAATTCCCGGTGGAGGTCACTGTATCTGCAGTACCAGGGAGCGTTGAATATGCTTCGTAATACTTTGTTTTGGAATCTCTGTATTATGAGTAAACTACTCAGGCTGGCACAGCCCCAAAGCTGGATTCCATTTGTCCATACCGGTTCCAGAATTTGTTAGTATACCAATATTTTGTTATACAGGCTGATTATTTGGGAGTTCCAATTAGATATTTTATAGAAACTTGACATAATTAAAATCTGAAAATTTAAGTTGTGAGGTTTTCGGATATGACGAATTGATATAAAATATTTAGAGCCTTCCACTACTTTCAAATATACCGGAAGTTGACTATAACTTGCTTATTTTAAATAGAACACTCCGTATATTATAAAGTATTTTCATAAAACTACTTTTGGGGATTCTCCCAATATAGGTTTTTGCTATCTTGCACTGAGTGACCATTTTTATTACGAAAAAGTGTCCGCTTTGACACTCTGTATTATTATAATTAATGTAAATTTAAACATTCTTTTTGTTTTATGTTTTTCTAGTATTGTGTATTTTTACTAAACTTGGTCATTTTGTAAATAAAATGATTATTATTATACAGGTTGATTTAAAACGCATATCTAAAGATTTATCAACTTTTTTAAATGGATCACTTTGTATTTTAAAACGTTATTGGACAGAACTTTTACTGATCTTTAAGTTTCTTTAACCACTTCCCATACCTAAATCAAACCGTTATTGAAAGATTCAACTTTAATTTTATGTTAGTAAGTATTATCCAATTATGTTATATCGCCACATACTTATGTACAAGATTTTAGTAACGACTTGAAGAAGAAAATAAATTTTTTTGAAAGCTCGACATAAAAACGAAGAAATCATAATAATTAGTATACCATTGATTGCTTCCCACTTTCGCACTAAATTCTACATAAATTTTAAAATATCCCCATATATGTAAACATATTTATTAAATATAAAAATCAGTTGTTTTAATTATCTTAATAAAAATATTAATAAATCTTTATTTAAAAAAGTAAATTGTAAGTTTTATTTATTATGTTTAATTAAATATTTTGTTCTAATATTTTTTCTTAGGTAAAGTAAAACATAATTTTACAAAACTAGGTGTAATCCCATCTCTAGTCCTCCATACAGCAAGACGTTGACGCAGTGGCACCAAATATACGGTTAAAATGTAGGTACCTATTTTACGTCAAGCAAAAGAAAATTGCAATTGTTTACAAAATTGTCTGTAAATCTTGACTATTAAAACATTTCCTTTTTACCACACCTGCGTGGAAAGTTCGAGTTTTTTTCGCTGTTCCGGGGGAAGAAAACGCCTCATTTTTACTCGGGTTAAAATAATTTCATTAAATGTGCGCATGAGCCTACTTTTTTTCCCTGTCAAATATAATAGTATATTGCGCAATTAGCTAAGAAAGTATGTCATTCCAACCTACGTGTAAGATTGTCACACAAGCAAAGCGAGTAAAGATGAGACATTTTCTTCCCTGAAAACAGGGAAAAAATTCTAACTTTTCACGCAGGTGTGGTAAAAATAACTATAACTGTAGCCTAGCATAATTCTATTGGAGATTTGCTGGCTTATGTCACTCAACTCTGGACAAACACTATTGAGAAGTTTGGTGAATCCCGTGCAATAGCCTTGAATATATCTAAAGCCTTCGACCGTGTTTGGCACCAGGCATTGTTAGGCAAATTATCTGCCTACGGTCTCCCAACCAAGTTGCGTCAATGGCTCATGAGCATTATGTAAAATCGGTTTTTACCTGTGGCAGTTGACGGTATTTCTACTGTTGCGTTTAAAACCAATGCCGGGGTCCTCCAGGGTTACATCCTCTCCCCCACCCTATTTCTTTTACACATCAACGACCTCTTAAAAACCACCACAAATTTTTGCAGTTGACAGCACACTTGCCTCAACTTTCATATCCTTTCGATCACTTTTGGTGAATGATACAAATAAACTCAGGCAGAAACAGGTTGACTCCATCAATAGAGATCTTAAAGCAATCGTCGAGTGGGGAACCAACAATCTTGTTCTGTTCAACGCCCAAAAAACACAAAGTGCCACGTTTTCCAAGAAAGTGAATTTCTCAAATCATCCCATCACAATGTCCGGAAATACTCTTGAACCAAGTCCCTCCATCTCGATTTTGGGAGTCACTGTGTCTAATAATATTTCTAGCCATGACCATGTCGCTAACATCGCAAAGTCAGCAAGCCAGAGGCTAGGTTTTCTGTGAAAAGCTAGAAAGTTTTTTACTCCTGATCAACTGTTGACGACATACAAGGCCCAAATCTGATCTCTACTGAAGTATTGCTCGCACATTTGGGGTTCAGCCCCAAGGCATTCGCTTTGTCTTCTAGATTTTATTCAGAAAAGAGCCATTCGGTTGATAAACAGATCAACTCTTACAAATACCTTTCACCCACCAGAACATAGAAAAATAGTTGCAGACCAGAAGTTACTCTACAGATATTTCCATAGCAGATGCTCCAGAGAAATAAAAACTCTTGTACCACCACTGGCCACATTCGGCCGAAAAACTCGGCACGCTGATCAGTCTCACCCATTTACTCTTAAGATTGACACTACAAGGACCAATCTTCATCAAGAATCCTTCTTTTAAAGGGCTGCTACAGAATGAAACAAGCTTTTAGAATCAGTTTTTCCAGAGAACTATGGCCTGCCACTTTTCAAAAAGCGGGTCCACAATCATCTCCTTTCTATAATCCCTCCTCCTTCTAATAGTCGCAGTGCGGGCCGTCCGCAGCCCACACGATGGGTCTATCCTTTTTGCGACTATTTTCAGTAAAAAAAAAATAAAGTAAAGTTTAACCTGCACTCAAATTAATTAATTTTAATAATTGTAGGTTACAAGATTTAATTAATTTTTAATGCCTATAAAACAGAAGAAGAGTATAAAACATATATTAAATATAACCTATAACTTAATTAAGTAACATTAATTTATATACTTAAAATTTGAACTTTTCATTACAGATGCGGTAAAAAGAAGTATGCGCACTACGGGAAAAAATTATGTCCGCGTGTTTGTCATCCGAGCAAAGCGGGTTGTCACGCGGGTTGAAATGACATACTTTCTTCCCTAGGTGCGCAATATACTATTTTGATAAATATTAGCATAAAATTAATATTTTGTTTCTTTGTCATAATGATAGTAAAAAGTAAATAATGTAATTAAGGGAGACTGGTATACTGGGACAGATTGCATACTGGAACAACTCAAATTTCACATAAACTAAATTAAGGATTACGTGTACTGCCCTTTATTATCAGTTAAAAATCTTAACAGCAAATTGTTTGGTTTGTCTGAAACCTGATTTCTAAGAAGCAAAGTTTGTATTTTCGTGTTGAAATCAAGTCAAACGTCGGCGTTATTTACCAAAATATTCATTAACCGAAATATTTCAGGAATAAAACTATTTTTGTTCGTTTGTTACAAGTCGTACATAGCCTGATGATTAAAATTCTATGAATGATCCTGATATTTCTGATAAAGACACTGCTTAATAAGGTGGATTGGTTGTATACTAAAAAAAACAATATTTGCTCGCTGCAAAGTCGGTGCTCTGTGACAATAAAAATGTTTTGGTAAAATTTGAGAAAAATTTATTAACAGCGAGTACTGCCTCAACTCGATTAAAAAACAGTGCAAAAGAAAATTTTCTAATCTTATTTGCTTGCTGCAAAGTCGGTGCTCTGTGACAATAAGAATGTTCTGGCAAAATTGGAGAAAAAAATATTAACAGCGAGTACTGCCTCAACTCGATTAAAAAACAGTGAAAAAAAATATGATTATAAACACTTTTTTGCCGAGAACTTTTTGGAAATGATTGTGGACACGCTTTTTAAAAAGTTGCAGGTCATAGTTCTCTGGAAAAACTGATTTTGGAAGCTTATTCCATTCCGTAGCAGCCCTGTAAAAGAAGGATTCTTGATGAAGATTGGTCCTTGTAGTGTCAAGCTTGAGAGTAAATGTGTGAGACTGATCAGCGTGCCGAGTTCTTCGGCCGAATGTGGCCAATGGTGGTACAAGAGTTTTTATTTCTCTGAAGCATCTGCCATTGAAATATCTGTAGAGCAATGACTGGTCTGCAACTCTTCTTCTATGTTCTAGAGGGTGAAGGGTATCTGTAAAAGTTGAGCTGTTTATCAAGCGAATGGCTCTTTTCTGAATGGAATCTAGAAGACGAAGAGAATGCCTTGGTGCTGAACCCCAAATGTGCGAGCAATACTCCAGTAGAGGTCGGATTTGAGCCTTGTACGTCGTCAACAGTTGATCAGGAGTAAAAAACTTTCTGGCTTTCCACAGAAAACCTAGCCTCTGGCTTGCCGACTTTGCGATGTTAGCAACATGGTCATGCCAAGACATATTATTGGACACCGTGACTCCCAAAATCGAGATGGAGGGACTTGGTTCAAGGGTATTTCCGGACATTGTGATGGGATGATTTGAGAAATTCACTTTCTTGGAAAACGTGGCACTTTGTGTTTTTTGAGCATTGAACTGAACAAGATTGTTGGTTCCCCACTCGACGATTGCTTCAAGATCTCTATTGATGGAATCAACCTGTTCCTGCCTGAGTCTATTTGTATCATTCACCGAAAGTGATCGATAGGATGTGAAAGTTGAGACATGTGTGCTATCGTCTGCGAAACGTTAAATGGGGTTCGTGGTGGTTTTCAAGAGGTCGTTGATGTGTAAAAAAAATAAGGTGGGGGACAGGATGGAACTTAATAGATATACAAAAAATAATTGCAGTTGGCTGTGACGGTACTGTGACGAATACCGGTCAAAAAGGTGGTCCAATACGACTTTTGGAAGTGCAAATGAAAACACCACTGCAATGGTTTATTTGCCTCCTGCACGCTAACGAACTCCCACTGACGCATTTCTTCGACCGTTTGGATGGAACAATAAGTGGTCCACGAGCTTTTGCTGTGCCTGTTGGAAAAACTTTACAGAAATTCGAAGATCTATACCGGTAAGATTTAAAAAAATTGAATGCGACTTATCGTTTGTTACAAGCACTGATTTAAGTACAGATCAGCCATATCTCTTAGATATTTGTAGAGCGATCAATTTGGATTTAAGCAAATCGTAATCCAGGAAAATTAGTTCGCTCAAGATGGTTAACCACTGAAAACTTAATTTTGCTATGGCAACTGATAGTCCTTCTGAAAATATGGTTACTTTAGCAACATTTGTTATGAAAGTTTATGCACCTATGTGTTATTATATTAAAACTAAACTATCCTGTACTAGTGGATTAAAACATTTGCATAATTTAATATTTTTATCTCGGTATCTGCCACAAGGACTCACGATATGAAATAAGAAAGCTAGAAAAAATTCAACAACGGGGAATGTTCCAAACTCTGTAATAATATTTACTTTGCCGAAATTTAATTTTGAGGCAAAATATTAAATTGGCTTGGTAGATTGGCAAAATTTTAAACTCACTGAACCTTCAGTGACAAAAGCTTTAACAGATCATGAAATTTTATATTGCATACAACAAAAAACTATTGATCTGAATCAACTGCTTCCTATTGTAAATGGCTTTCCATGTCACACTCAAGCCGTAAAGAGACACGTAAAAACTGTAACAGAAGCATCGATAGCTGTATGTGGTTTATCAAATAGAGACGGTTTCATAAGAGCAAAGATCGAATAAAAGAAAATAGTGCCTTCGTTTAATATAATAAAAGAATACCATCAATTATACGATTGCAGTACCTTTATGAAGTTTTATTTTAGTTTAGATTTCTGTTTAAATGTTTTGTTTGCAATAATTTACTATAAAATAATATTTTAATTTTTTTCGTGAACAATAAAATAAAATTTACTTTCTTTTACCACCCCTGGGGCAGTATAAAATATTAAGATAAAAATTTGAGATTTTGTTTCTCTTAACATCTTATCTCAGATCATCTATTCCACACCAAGCAGTTTCCAAATTCAAATTTTTGTATTTTTGATCCACCCTACTGCTCAACTAGGCTGCCCCAGAGAGAATACGGAAAATAACTTGTCTTTGCACTCCTGAAAAGAATATTGTTACTCCCGAATCAATAAGACACATTTAAGAGCATAATCCAGAAAACAAAGTCAGACCAATGATCCTAACCTATTGAAGAAAAAAAGCGAAAGGAAGCAGAGAAAATAGCCAATAGGGAAAATTCTCTGAGTGGGCGACAACTTTTATTGATGGTATAAACTTCTCGAGGTGTGAACAACAAGCTAACCTCCATTTGTTTATATGGGTGAAAATTGAACTTTATATATTAATTAGTCAAAAAGTCTAAAAGTAGAAGAGGAAAAAAAAGATATGAAAAACTTACTGAAAGAAGACGTTCTCTTGTGGGTTATTTTTATTGAAATAATAAGTAAATAAATACTTATAATTATCATTGAAGTTATGCCATCCATTGATTTCATAAGAATCACTTTTAATAGCACTGGTCTGCAAACAATAAGATTTGATTATCTGCTTATCATCTTCCTTCCAATATAAAATATTAAATTAAATAACGTTCAATTATCGAAATCTTCACTAAATTGTATACTTCCCTTAGTAAACACATAGATTATAGCAAATGCAATCACACTTGGTGTTATAATGACAGCGCGGGAAAATGAAGTTTAAAATGTCAATAAGAGCGAAATTGGCACCGTTATAGCCGTTAAGATTGTAGGTTAGGGGGGTCGTGAAGGCTATGCTGCCTCTCAAGCACTTCGACCCATCAGATCTTTTGTGCTTTATAATTACATTACAACAGTCAGTAAAATGATGTCATACTGTGTATTATCAACTTACCTGATGGTACACTTGTAGGGTTATTAATAGTTAGAATTTCCACGTTTGGTGGTTCAACGCCTGGATTTTTTGTATTAATAAAACCAATGTTATCGGCTGAAAATACAGTGGTGAAATATCCAAGACCTTTTATCCAACGATCCAAGTTATAAGAAACATTTCCGGCATCAGTAGTCAAATTGGTTCTGATATACAACCCGACATACACAGGGTGATCTGTTAAATTTGTACCAACCGGCAAATCTTTTACAACTGTTATATTAAGTGCTTCGAGATCTTCTTGTGGTCCTACTCCGCTTAACATTAGCAGTTGTGGACTGCTAACAGCGCCTGCCGAAAGAATTACTTCTTTGTTTGCAGAAGCTTGATAAATTTTACCATTTTTAATGAATTGTACTCCAGTAGCTTTAATTACATCATTATTGTTTGCAAATAAAATTTGTGTTGTAAATGCGTTTAATGTTAAATTTAGATTGGTAGTTTCGTTTAAAATTGGTGTGATAAACGCATTGCCACCTGTTACTTTTTTATTAAAATCTATTGTCCATTGAAATTTTGAAATTCCGATTTGTTCTTTCCCATTGTAGTCAATGGTGTTTAATCCAGCTAAATTAGCAGCTTTATGATAAGCATCAAAATTGGCAGCATCTGGATAAGTGTAGTTGACTTTTAATAACCCATCAGCACCATGATAATCTTCTTCATATATAGGTATTTCTATTTTTTCTGTTTTTTTAAAATATGGTAAAAGATCATCGTAACTCCAACCGTCCAGTCCTAGATCAGCCCAACTGTCAAAATCTGCTTTATTACCTCTAGCGTAGACACTATCTCCTATAATAGCTGTTCCTCCCAGTCCTTTTCCTGTCGGGTAAACACACTTTTTATTTACCATACCTGAAAAAAAAATAAATAAAAATTTTAAAGTAAAAACAAAAGTTTAAAGTGTCAATATTTGTATTTAAAGGATAAATTCCATTTAAAACTTTATACATATATTTATAGTATTTGTCATCGAGTTTGGTTTAAGAAATTATTGGCATAAATTTAATTAGGTACTATTAATATTGCAAATCAAGTCAAGATTAATTTTATTTGGTATCGATTTTGCATATTTCAATACCTCTATTAAAAATTAATTTTATTTTTTATGAGTAAAATAGAATAAAATGTTTATTTTGTGGGGTATTTTCCAACTTTATTTTCTTTTTTATTAGGAATATCCAATCTCTGAATTGCAGATTCTATAGGTATATGATGATTCTGCTCAACATGCCCTATATAAATATTGCTAATTAATTACCGAGATACCGTGTATTTAAAATTTAAATATGAATTTTGATTTTTTCATGTTATTTGATTGAACAAATATATAAATCATATCGCGCATTAATAAAGAAATCGTTATGCCTAGCCATTATCTACAGTGTGGAACAGCCAAATGGAATAAATTCGATAACGAATAAATGAGAGCGTGTTGTGAAAAACGCTTGGACACGTCGATTTGTATTTTTAGATGCGCATTTTTTTCAAAAAAAAATAATTATATAGGGTGTGTCATGTGACAGTAGCCGAAACCAACTTTCTTTATTTAAATACAATCCCCCTGTATATTATTTATTTTTTGGATTCTTCGGAAAATTCTAGACATAATTCATGTACAATGTCCCATACCTATCTTCAACTGTTTCGGAAATATTAAGTGTTTTCAGATGTATTACAAAAATTACCATTAAAAAAAGGAAAATTATTTTATTTCACAAATTCGCTACATTACACTCAATACTTATTTTGCATTTAACTCTTAATATTGAGAAAATAAACAAAAACCATTAATGCGTTCCTTTTTACTGATTTCACGGTCATGTTAATCGTTAAAATTGCCGCTATTGGTCTAATGAGAATCCACACTGGATGAGAGAGGAACATACGCAATATCCTGAAAAAGTTAATGTTTGGGCAGGAATTGTTGGAAATCATATCGTAGGTCCCTTTTTTATTGATGGCAACTTGAATGGAGATAAATATTTAGAACTGCTCCAAAATAATGTCGTGCCAACTTTACACTTATATCCTGATCCAGCAAACCCACAAGTTCTTGCCAATTTACTATGATTTCAGCAAGATGCCCCATTACCAAATCAATGTCCGACAGTACCTGAACCAAAATTTTCCAAATCGGTGGATAGGAAGGCGCGGATCGATAGAATGGCCAGCACGATCTCCTGATCTGACGCCATTAGACTTCTTTTTGTGGGGATATGTCAAAAGTATTGTATACAAAACTAAACCACTCAACTTACATAACTTAAAAAGACGAATCACGCTTACGATTAGATCAGTCACGCCTGTTGAGTAACGTTAGAAGACATTTCTATACCAAAATAGCATGTTGCCAAGACGTTCGCGGCAAACATTTTGAACATCTTTTACATTGAAATTAATGGTTTTTTTTTACATTATTTGTGAAATAAAATAATTTTCTTTTTTTAATGTTAATTTTTGTAATAGATATGAAAACACTTAATATTTCCGAAACAGTTGAAGATAGGTATGGGACATGGGAATTATGTCTAGAATTTTCCGAAGAATCCAAAAAATAAATAATATACAGGGAGTTGTATTTAAAATAAGAAAGTTGGTATTGGCCACTGTCACATGACCTATATAATTATTTTTTTGAAAAAAATGCGCATCTAAAAATACAAATCGACGTGTCCAAGCGTTTTTTCCAACACGCTCTCATTTATTCGTTATCGAATTTATTCCATTTGGCTGTTTCACACTGTATATATATATATATATATATATATATATATATATATATATAAAAGAAAGTCGTGTTAGTTACACTATTTATAACTCAAGAACGGCTGAACGGATTTGGCTGAAAATTGGCGGAGATGTAGCTTAGAACCAGGAGACGGACATAGGATACTTTTTATCCCGTTCGAGCGCGTTCCCTTGTGACGTGACATAAACGTCAAAAAAAATACAAGTCACTATAAAACGTGGTATGACAAAAACGCATCTGACATGGAATAACAAAACGCATATGACAGCTAAACGTAATTTTGTCTATGGTTAAGTTTGGTTGAAAATTTGATAATTATAAATTTTGTCAGAAATCAATAACCAGTAATTTTTATTCTCTTTGAATCATCATTAACAATGCCGCGACCAAGACGATCGAGTCTTTCCCGACAAAGCCGTATTACAAGAAGAATACGAAAAGAAGTAAACCTTTATCCATTTGTGACAATTTTACCGGATTTTATCTATCTATATAAAACAACGTCGGGTTTGTTCGAACACTTATAACTCGAAAACGGCTGAACCGATTTTGATGGTTTTTAATTTATTGTATTTGTCTCCGTCCCGAATAGCAGAATAACTATAAAAACATAAAAATTGCGAGGAAAATACTAAAAAGGACAATTTAATTTTCCATGCAAACTGTTACTACCTATCAAACATTCCATGTCCATGTGGAAAAACGCTTAAGTCCAACCGATTCCGAAAAAAGGAAAGAAGACTATTCCTGCAAATTATCGCCCTATTGCATTGCTCTCAGTCATTTCCAAAGTTATGGAAAAAGCGATTAACACAGAACTCATCAAATATCCAGAGCAATTTGAGATAATCCATGACAGACAATATGGATTTTGACAACTTCGGTCTACAGGAGATTTGCTGGCTTATGTCACTCAGCTCTGGACAAACACTATTGAAAAGTTTGGTGAATCTCGTGCAATAGCCTTGGATATATCTAAAACCTTTAATCGCGTTTGGCACCAGGCATTGTTAAGTAAATTATCTGCCTACGGTCTCCCAACCAAACTGCGCTAATGGCTCTTGAGCTTTATGCAAAAACGCTCCTTACATGTGGCAGTTGACGGTATTTCTTCTGATGCGTTTAAAACCAATGCCGGGGTCCCCCAGGGTTCATTTCTGTCCCCCACCTTATTTCTTTTAAACATTAACGACCTCTTGAAAACCACCACGAACCCCATTTACAGTTTCGCAGACGATAGCACACTTGTCTCAACTTTCACATCCTATCGATCACTTTCGGTGAATGATACAAATAGACTCAGGCTGATTCCATCAATAGAGATCTTAAAGCAATCGTTGAGTGGGGAACCAACAATCTTGTTCAGTTTAACGCACAAAAAACACAAAGTGCCACGTTTTCCAAGAAAGTGAATTCCTCAAAACATCCCATCACAATGTCCGGAAAAACCCTTGAACCAAGTCCCTCCATCTCGATTTTGGAAGTCACGGTGTCCAATAATATGTCTTGGCATGACCATGTTGCTAACATCGCAAAGTCGGCAAGCCAGAGGCTAGGTTTTCTGTGGAAAGCCAGAAAGTTTTTTACTCCTGATCAACTGTTGACGACGTACAAGGCTCAAATCCGACCTCTACTGGAGTATTGCTCGCACATTTGGGGTTCAGCACCAAGGCATTCTCTTCGTCTTCTAGATTCCATTCAGAAAAGAGCCATTCGCTTGATAAACAGCTAAACTCTCACAGATACCCTTCACCCTCTAGAACATAGAAGAAGAGTTGCAGACCAGTCATTGCTCCACAGATATTTCCATGTTCAATGGCAGATGCTTCAGAGAAATAAAAACTCTTGTACCACCATTGGCCACATTCGGCCGAAGAACTCGGCACGCTGATCAGTCTCACCCATTTACTCTCAAGATTGACACTACAAGGACCAATCTTTATCAAGAATCCTTCTTTTACAGGGCTGCTACGGAATGGAATAAGCTTCCAAAATCAGTTATTCCAGAGAACTATGACCTACAACTTTTTAAAAAGCGTGTCCACAATCATTTCGTTTCTGTAATCCCTTCCCCTTCTAATAGTCGCAGTGCGGGCCGTCCGCGGCCCACACGATAGGTCTACCTTTTTTGCGACTATTTTCATAAAAAACAAAAAAAAATGTTCGTCCCGTCAGTACGGTAAACTCGGGTCCCTTAAAATTAAAGATATTTAATATGTTAAATAAGGATTTCGAAACTACAACATATATCCACAACAATCGGATTATCGCGTATTTAGATTTTAAAAATGCAAAATAGTGCCAATTGGTTGTCGAATCTATGTAAACAAAAATGAATTGCTGTGCGTTAGTCTCGCTAAAACTCAAAAATGGCATTACCGATTTGAATGTTTTTTTTTATTTTGTTCGCTTTAATACAGTGGTGGTTTAAAAAGAAAACTAATAGCAAAAATCCTAAATAAAAGCTTAAAAATATATATAAAAGTCCATTTGTGTATCTGTATACATATACATTTTTGAAGGACGTCAAGTTAACCTATCTTTTATTAAATCACAGTGGTAGTTTGAAAAAAATATTGGGAAACATTTAAAAAAAAAGCTAAAAAATATCTATAGTATAAAAATGAATCGCCGTTCGTTAGTATCGCAAAAACTGAAATACCTCCCAACCGATTTTAGTGAAATTTTTAGACAATCTTCAGATTAGCCCCGCAGGTGTTCCTGTGAAGTTTGGTAGCGATCGTATCAGGGAGGGGGATGAAATATAAAAACTATCAAAACGGCTAATATAAGTGTCGAATTTATAGTCAGATTTTATTGAAATTTCGTAAATGTGTGTTTATTGCTCCAACTTGAGAGATGGGATATTTTTTATCCCAATAGGTCTCTATGAAAGGGGTAAAAAGGGGTTGAAATATAAAAAATATCACTAAATATTTGATATTAGTTTGGAATTTATAGTTTTTAAAATCGCTAGATTTAATAGTGGCATTCCCAATTATGTAAGCACATATACAAAAGGGGTGAGAAAAGGATGAAATATAAAAACTATTAAAAACGCCGATATTAGTGTCAAATTTAAAGTTTTTGGGGTCGTTGAGTTTAATAGTTACATTCCTAATTTTGTTAGCACCACTTCGAAAAGAGTGGTAAAGAAAAGGAAATAAAAACTATTAAAAAAGCCAATATTATTGTCGATTTTATAGTTTTCAGAGTCACTGAGTTTCATAGCGATATTTTTAAAGTATGCAAGCCAACGTTCAAGCAGGACAACGTCTGCCGGGTCCGCTAATTAATTAAATAACTATTAACCTTGTTATTAAAAAATGGTATACTTATGTAACACTTATTCTTATTAATATCAAATAATATTAACGGCAAGTAAAAAAACGAAAAATTAAACCACGGCCAAATTCGTGAAAGTGATAAAAAAAAGACAAGGGTTGTTATTTGATAGGTATCAGTAGATCTTTGCGAAAGCGGATCATAAAGTGTATTGAAGCAAATGGTGGATATTTTGAACATTTACTCTAAAGTTTTTGTTCTTTAATTTGTTATTGTTACACATTAAGCGAACTCGATAATCTATCGAGTTTATATAACTCGATAATCGATCGAGTTTGTGGAATTCATCACTTTTTAATATTTGTTTATTATTTTACTTATAGTTCAGCCAAGAAAAAGTTTTTCTTTGGTTAACTAAACACATCTTCCTATGCTGTCCCTATTAACGTAGGTTGGTGATCACATTTTTAAAAGTTTCTTTGTCTTTAGCCGCGTGGAATAATTCTACCACATTCATGTTTGTCCAGTCTCGAATATTTAGTAGCCATGACTTTTTCTCTCTACCGATCTAAATTTTAATGTAATATGTATTACTTGCGAGATACATTGTGTTTTTATGCGATGGCCAAGTCAATCTATTTATTTAAAACATAAAATATTTTTAATATTGATATGGTCAGTAACAGATGTTGTTAGGTTAGCTAATTACGTAATAACTTAAGACAGAAGGACGCTTAAGTAGGGACTGAATTAATTAACCGACTTGGTATTACATGGATCTCACAACTTTTTACGATAGAAGAACTGAGTTGCGAGACTTGATGTTTTTGACAAGTTATGTTTTTAATGGCATTTTCTTTTTCCCTTTTACTCTTCCCTACATGATGACCTGCAATAGCCTTTATTTTTCATTTCGCATTATGTGTCCAAGGTATGCTGACTTGCGTACTTAATTGTTCTAAACAATTTTTTTTCTCGACCCATCCTCAGCACTTCCTCGATTGTGACTCTGGCCGTCTATGGAATTATCAGCATTCTTCTGTTTATCCAAAGTTCAAAGGCTTCGATACTCTTTATTATTTGTGCTTTTAACGTCCATGTTTACACTTGGTTGTGTTGATAAACACAACCAAGTGTAATTAGCGCCCTCTATTAGCGATGCTAAATTAAAGTCCAAATTGGCAATTCTAATGCCAACAAACATAAAATTGCCAATTTTTTGAAAGAAATTGTGAGTATATAAAAAATTATTGCAAAAATCAAAATCCATATTTAAATTTTAAACACCCGGTATCTCGAAAACTAGCTATATTTGTATAATGCATGTTGGGCAGAATCATCATAATTTAAGTTCTAGAATTTACAGTTCCAGAGATTGAAGATTTCTAATAAATCACCCTGTATTTGCGATTTTTGTTGTTTGACATTATTTGTAAACATTTAATTAGGAATGATGATTACCTAAGCAACTTTTATTTTGTGGAACTGTTGTGAAACCCCAATTGTACTCTGAATTTCTGGTAAAAAGATTCATAAACGGAATGTCGGTAAAGTTGTTACCATCATTTCCTGCTTCGAGTAAAAGAACCGTCCAGTTGGAATTTTCACTCAATCTTCTTGCCAAAAGGGTTCCGGCAGTTCCAGCACCAATAATTATAAAGTCAAATGATCCAAAATCTAAACAAAACAATGTAGTAATATCTAAATACAATATTTTAGTCAACTGTGAAATTTAAGAAGGCCAAAAAAGTTTTTGTTTTTGTAAGACAAATATATCGTTGCATGCATTTTTTATATCTTGGAAATAAACTGTTTAAAATTAAACTCGAACTCCCTTTATAGCTCAATATATGCAGGGGTTTCGGCTCACATTAACTGCGATTATAATATAAAATTATAAAATTAGATAGCCAGGCTGCTTTAAAAGCACTGATAAATTCTAAACTTGTATGGAATTGCGTCGAATCCCTGAAGTATCTTGGTGCGAACAACAGAGACCCTGCTGTGGGTACCTGGGCACCAGGGGGTGAAGGAAAACGAAAAAGTCGACACCCTTGCAAATAGGGGACCAAATCTGCGTTCGCTGGACCAGAACCGGTCTTTGGAGTCACTCCAAATGCCGCCAAAACAATTATTTCGGACTGATGGGAGAGGAAAATACTCACGTAGTGGTGCGATATTTAAGGATTGACTCACTCGAATGCGTTCTTACCTAAACCCTCGAAAAACACAACTAAGCATATTCTATAATGAAGCAGGAATGACCTGCGAATTCTAATGGGACTGCTTACGGGACCCTGTCGTCTAAGATACCACCTTGAAAGGATAGATCTAAATCAACAAAGGGAGGTCGGTTTTGCTGCGTGGAAGACGCAACTGCTAAACATATACTATATTCATATGCCTCGGCCTGGAAAGAATAAGGTACAACATATTTAGTAATACCAACCTAGAACTTACCGATTTCAAGAAAATCTCACCCCATTGCCACGTCTTTTTCGTTCACTATAGAGTACTCTGCCAGCGGTCTCTCTACTGGCAAATTATGCCCGAGCTCAGCCGTAGAGGGTAAAAGAAAAAAAATATATAAAAGTGAGCCGCGCCACCGACTTAGACGGTTCAAGCCGGAAACCCCTAGGTATTATAGGCACTAGCAGAGCCACACGATAAACAACTGAGATTATGGTAAACCAAATAAATAAAATTATAGCAAAACTATATTGGATACTTAACTCCTACAATAAATCAATGTACACAGTTCAATAATAAAATTATAACAAATATAGTCAAAATTAACAGCCAACGATAAATCAAGGTACACAGTTCAATAATAAACTTATAACAAATATAATCAAAATCAACAGCTAACAATAAATCGAAAATCCAAAGTTTACGATTTTATAAAATAACCAAAACAAAGGTAAGAGTAACAAACTTTATCAAGTTACCAAAAAAAACGTATACGAGTCAACTTTTTAATAATACTTAATCAAACATTCACATACGGCTGCTAATTTACTCACCTTTTTACCATTTACATAAAGATTTATACTGTTAAAACAATCAAGCTTATTTAACAATATTTCTTTTTACAATAGCTGTCCTTCAAAATAGCAATATTGTAGGATATTTACAAATAAGTATGAAGAAAACATTTTTACTTGGACACAAAGAACTATTGAGAATATTACTTTAATCAAAGTTCAGCCTTGGCATATTATCCAATGCAATAAATAGTTTTCAACAGTGTACCATATTAATAAATTAAAACAAAACTTAATCGTGGTGTCAAAAAAAAATCACGTCGTTTAAATATTCTAAAATAAATCACTTGTAACCTTTGGGTATACGAATTCACTACTCCTGTGGCCTACTCCTGTGGCCGGTTTGATTATGGAACTGCATCTGCTACTTAACAATGGCTTCCCTCCATCAGATCCCGCACGCGGTTATTTTAACTCGACTCCAAAATCCAAAATATCAACAACGAAGGTAAGATAGAATGGTCAAGTTAAAAATTAAATGGTTTTTCTTCAAAATCCAATTAAGATGGCCCGAATACAGCCAGATATGAAAGAAAAAACCGTAGAGGTTCTGCTCACGTGTTAATATCAAATCGTTCCAAAAAAATCTCACCACCACCCGACTCCTAAGACTGACACCAATCGACTCCCTAAACTACTGACTCCCAGGCCGGATATCAAGAAATGACACGGGACACGCGTCAACCAACAATCTTCGCAAATCTATGTTCCAAACTCATAATCGCACTCGTCCGTGTTGATAGCCAGCCCATCCACACAGAAATGCAAACCAAACAATAATATAGCTGACAACACACGACAATCGAGGCCAAAAATTAAAGCAAAAATCTAATAACAAAAACCCCCACTCCATCTCCATCGATTAACAAAAGTGTCACAGCCATTAATAATTGAATCCTATCACTACAAGGTATGCAACACTATTTACAACGAGTGATATATTTAAATTACAACAAAATACGGTAAGCGAAACTATTTACGAGTACCTGAGGAATACAAAACTATCAGAGACCCAATTAATAATGGAACTGTAGAAGGGAAAAAATAGGCACGTGACACCATACAAACATGAATTTCGTGAAAAGGGCTGGATTGTGCGATGAACTGTAACCTCTAGGGGTGAGCTACAATATACCTACTAATGGTCGCAGTGGAGGGGCGACCTACACCCCACTCACATGATACCTAACCTAACCTAACCTATCTGCAACAAATAGTTTTCTTTTCTAGTATTGTTTGGTATGGTGTGGGTGTGCCAAATCTAAGTTTGCGATATAAAAAGTGGGAGGAACAATTTTTGGTGGCCAAAAAACTTTAAAATTTTCTGACTTCTTGCTTAAAACTCATAAACGGCCAATATTTTGTTAATAACCAAACTATAGTAATTAAAAAAAGACAATATTTTGCTTTGTATTAAGAAAAAATGCAAAATTGGTGGTAAAAAAGTTAAATTAAGTAGCCCTTAATACCAACTAATCCAGTACCACCATAATGGAAACTGGTTTGCCCCGTACACGGGAAAATTATACTTTACTACAATAATAGTGGACTGGTTTAAATGATAGGTCGCTGGTTTTAAAATTTTTATTTTACGCTGAATATTTCTCTTTTTAAATTATACTCAAAGAAAAATCGAATACAAAAATCGAGTCAATGGGAAAAAGGGATGAAAAAAATATAGAAGAGCAATGGAACGACCTTGGGACGTGCATTACTTCACTGGTTAATAAAAAACTTACACACAGACAAAAAAAGGCAAGAATGAATGACGGGGGAGATATTGAACATGATGGAGAAGCGACGGAAGTGTAAACATAAAAATGGGACAAAGTACAAAGACATTCACAAACAGATATTGCGGAAAATAAAGGAGACGAAAAAAATGTGATTGGAGAGGAATTGTTTGGAAATTGAGGCACTAAAAGACAAGCATGATAACTTTAATATGTACAAAAAAATAAAAAAAATGGCGGGCTCATATAACAAAAGAAGGATTGAAATAATCACAGATAAATGCTGATACATGAGTTAAAAATGAGTTAAAAAGATGGCAAGCATGTATGGGTACATTGCTTGGAGGCAATGCTAGAACAAAACCCTTAATTAATGGATTAGGTGGACCGGAAACAACAAATGATGAAGTTGGAGCATCAATAAGACGACTCAAAGATAACAAATCACCAGGTCCAGATGATATATACGGAGAAGTTCTGAAGCTGCTGAAAGATGAACAAGTCGTAGTCCTTACTAGATTATTCAACAGAATATAAGAGAGTGGAAACATGCCTAGAGATTGCTTAATGTTAACAATGATACCAATTCTAAAGAAACCCAACGCCCGAAAGTGTGAGAACAATAAGTTTACTGAGTCATGTTTTTAAAGTTGAGGAAAGTGAGGAACAATTTGGATTAGAGATAGATTGAACACAAGGGAAGCACGGTTTAGCTTACAGGTACTTATACAAAGAGCTCGAGACGTACATTGTGACATATTCGCGTTTGATACAGTTTCTCATGAAAAACTAATAGAAGTCTTAGAAACATCAGGTATTGACAGTAAAGACATAGAAATAATTTTAAATCTCTATTTCGACCAACATGCAACTATCAGATTAAACTTTCAGAAAGCTTTGCTGTACAGAGAGGTGTACGACAAGGATGCGAACTGTCTCCTACCCTATTTAACACATTTTCTGACAGTCTCTTTAAAGAGGCATTAAGCAAAATAAAGAATAATAGACGCTGTAGGCAAGGCCTGCAGTGAATATGGTCTTAAATTAAACTGTAAGAAAACCAAAACTATGCTTATAAGTAAGAACCCAGACATAACAGCCAATTTTCTAGTGAACAACACGCCATTGGAAAGAGTAAAACACAAAAAGAGAGAAACAGATATCGTTATCTGCAATGCAACTTACTTGATTCATGGGACTACTCATACGAAATAAGAACTCGTATTGAGAAAGCAAGAAATGCCTTTAGCCGACTGCGAAAAGTTCTTTGTAATCTTTCGTTAAGCATCGATGTAAGAATCAGAGTACTTCGGTGCTATGTGATTTCTGTGCTGCTATATGGAGCAGAAAGTTGGAGCCTCACTGAAAACGACTGTAGGCGACTGGAAGCATTCGAAATGTGGTGCTACCGGCGAATGCTGCGAGTGTCATATCTACATCACGTCACCAATGACGCTATTTTGGAAAGACTTAGGAAAAACAGTGAAATCCTTAATACGATTAAATATGGAAAAGCGGCGTATTCTGAGCATATAATGCGCAACGTGAAGTACTGTTGCAGCTCATTTTGTAAGGCAAAATTAATTTGCCTTTTACGTAAATTCACCCTTCTTTACTGGATGAATTAAAAGAAATGCCAAACGTCGAAATAAATTCGAACGCCGGGGGAAAATCGATCTCTTCGATCGCTGTAAATGAAAGAAATTACCGAACGTATCTGACGGCTACTTGAAACATACTGCCGGCTGTCAATCGTAGCGACTCGAGACAGCGCGGTGGAAGAGGAGAGCCGGAGATATCTCAAATGAAGAGTGGAGTTCTCAGAATTTGTAATAGTTTACAGCAGTTTGCGGTTTGAAACAAAATATGAATCGCCTGAGGGTGCTCGGGGACGGTTTAGGACCAATATAAATCTGAGGTAAAAAAAATTAATTAAGTGTTGGAATCAGCGATACTGTTGAAAATCAGTACTTTCAACTGTACAATTTCTCTCTGAGATATTCCTTGATTTAAATCCACTTAGTACGGCCCTGACGTTAACAACAATCAAATGCGCAGACTTGAGCGCTAAAAGACGAGCGAAGCCGCTCTTGACCCTTCCGCTAAGGATGGCGATTCTTTCCGAAAAAGATCGATTTTTAAATCGATTCGAATCGAAATCCAATAAATCGATTCATATAAAAATCGAGGTGTAAAAGATCGATTTCTCAAAAATCGATCTTTTTTTTATTTGTTTGAGCTTTTATTTATAATATAAATATAAATCCATATGGTGGAAAACAAAAAGGACATTATAATAATCGATTTTGTATCTTTTTTCACTAATTAAAGTTATTTTTACTACCAGGGAACAGGTATTAGAGTTGGCAGCACGCTCGAAATACCCCTGCAATATATTAATGTATAAAAAAAGACAATTTTATTTTACAAATCAAGTTTTTTGTTCTTGCCAGTAAAGTATAGGATCATACCTCAGGTGCACAACTGCCTGCGATAGATAGTGCTTTAATTATTCATTTAAACCCCGACTTTCGTGTTCAAATGCATTACATGCATAGTTACTTTTTTACAAGTGACTTGTGGAAATTTTAAATTTCTTTTTCGAATCGATTCTCGATTTTTCGAGCAAAAGATCGATTCACTGGATCGTTTTAGGGCTACATATCGATTAAAAACATCGATGTTTTCGGTCCAAGAAATCGATCCCTCGATTAATCGATGTCAGATCGCCATCCTTACCTTCCGCTCTCTTTTTTCGCTTTAACCTTCGAGTCGTTAAGAGCCGCCGATCGAAACACACATCGGTAGAACCACCAAGTTGTTAAAGTTAAAGTTGTTTCTACTTATTCAAGTTATTTCACTGCAGTTTCTAAACAGTATAAACGTAATCAGATAAACATTAAATTAACTTCAAGTCGACAGCCAGTGACAATTTTCCAATGATACAGGAGGCATAAAACATGTAAAACTTTGCTCCATGTATCAGTTTTAATTAAAATATAGACGACAATTATATGGTTTTATTTAATCGAAATACATTCACGGCGATAAATCGCAGACAAACCCAACTTACAGCAGGTAAGAGCATCGAACCAGTGACGACCCGATCTATCGAAGGAACCCTAACATAAAAGTGCCGACGGCAGCATCAGCAGGAGAATTATGGCAAATTCTCCACTAGGGTGAGACAGCAGGTAATTTCCCCCACATCCTTATCAGCGAGAGTACGTCGAGATCCCCCAGAGGTTCAGGTCAAGCCACCCACACCTCATATGCTACAAAACGCTGCCCGCCTTTTCAGATACCAACAACCCCAAAAACCAGGGTGACGTTAAAAAGCCTCCCAGTCCATCAACAACCATTGGACAACAATCGTTAATTTTCGTTAGTTTTGTATTATTTACTGTTTTTTATTTAGTTTTAATAATTCTTTTTTGTATAGAAGTTCAGCTTATTTGAAAGTTTGAATTGACCCCCAGTTAATATTAGTTTACTTACGAATATGTTTTGGAAGCTGATACATCCCATGAATTCTTTTTAATATTTGACTCCCATAGAGGGCGCTAGTTACACGGTTCGTACCAAGTAGTATTGAAAATAACTTTTTTAAAGTTAGATTTTTTAATTAAAATTTCAAGTGAACTTAAACATCATTTAATTTTACACTAAAAAGGTACTCTTGTTAAAACTCGATACTGTGTATCGTTTTCGGAATATTTTGATTTGAAAATTTTGAAGTAATTACTGATGTTGGTATAAAATTAGGTACCTATTTTAAAAAACAACATATTTATTAAAAACCAAAAACAATAACATTCATTGGCCTTTACGTTCATCCAATTTCAATCCTGTGGACTAAACAGTCTTAAGGAAAAAATCTATGCTACAGAGGTAAATTTACGCCAAAAGTTGCAAGACAGAATTAAACATTACTTCAATGACCTCATAGCTGATTCTTAACCATTTAGAAGATTAATGTATTCTTTAGAAATGTATTCGTAAAACAAAGGACAATTTGAAAACTCTCACTCCAACTTATTGAATATTTTATGTATTTGGTTAAATTTATTTTAATTTTCTTCTTGATTGTTTGTTTAAATAATAACTTTATCATTTTTGGTATTCAATAAATAGGTAATTGTTTTTTTATAATTCCAGCATCAGTTATTATTTTCAAATCAAAATATTTCGAAAACGGTACACATTATCAATTTTTAGCAAAAGTACCTTTTTGGTGTAAAATTGGATGATGTGTAAGTATACTTAAAATTTTGATTAATTAATCTAACCTTAAAAAAGGTATGTACGTTACTACTTGGTACAAACCATGTAACTAGTGCCCTCTATGAGAGTCAGATATGAAAACAAATTCATGGGATGTATCAGCTTTTAAAACATATTCGTATAAAATTTCATTACAATGTTTTCAGTAGTTTTGACAAAATCGTAATAAATTTGTACACTATTTTTTTGTTCAACGCCCTTTATCTTGAACACGGATGGCGTTACGAAAACTTTTTGCTAAGCAAACCCCAATTATTTTTCAGTTTTCTACCTATCCCAGAGACGGGGTAACCTTTTTTTGAAACACCCTGTAGATTAAATAAATTTATTATATTTTATAAAAACGTTTTAAAAAATACTACCCAAATTCCATGCAAAAGCTGCATTAATAAAAAGAGTATAATACTTAATAGCCAATACATATACATGACAAAAAAAAATTTAAAGTGTAGGTATAATATTTTTTTTAACAATTTTCTCAAACAAAAAATAAGACATAAATACTTACCCGATATAACACTATCATTAACATTAGCTAGCTCAGAATTATCTTTAGGTAACGTGTAGCAGGTGGTGTAATTTATATATTCATTAACATATTCCATTAAATCATCTAAATTAGAAGATCCTGTATTTTCTAAAAAAAATCCTGAAAGTACAAGAAGCAAAATAATTCTTTTAGTATAAACATCCATTATAATTTTTAATAAGTACCGCAACTTTTGTACTGTCACCGAGATTTTCTGTTATTTGCATTATATACCAATTTGACGTTAAAAAAAGTTTAATCATTTATCCCATATTTTAGTTTTTTTTATTACGTTTTCAAGTACCTAACTACCTACGTTAATAAAACAATAACGACAAGCGTAAAGTAATAACCTTGAGTTTTTAATTTAATTACATACCATTAGACCAATTTTTGTATATTTTACTTTTTTATTTAGATAACCATTTTATAATAGTTGTACAATTTTAGTTTTTAATTTGGTTAGGTACATACTATTAGACCAATTTGTGTGGATTTTACCTTTTTATTTAGATAACTGTAATGGAACTGTTCACAAATTAGGAAGGAAGAATTAAAGTATGTCATTACTATGGGTTCATAATCTATTATTAAAATAATACAAACATTTTTTTAATTCGAATCCACCAAAAGGTTATTTGTGACGGCTCGAAAGTCTAATTAAAAAGTAAGTCTAAATTTTATACAGTGCTTTCATTTCAAAACTCTCTCTTTTATCCATTTACTCTCGAGAGAGTATGGTGACATCATGTCTCAATTGCTCGGATCGTAGTTATCCATCCTTCTCTGTCTTGAGCTGCAAGAGAAGCTTCTTGCAGACCGTGACCACCCAGCGCGTCGGAGACCTTCCTCTTGGTCGTTTACCATTGATTTTTTCATCTACAATAAGTTTTTCCAGCCCATTCGTTCTTCTTGAAATGTGTACAAAATACCGTAGTTATGATTGGTTTATCCTAGTTGATAGCCTCGTGGTGATTTTTAGTTGTTTAAGAATTGACACGTTAGTACGGTGTTCTGTGTATGATATTCGCAGTATTCTTCTATAGGCCCACATTTCAAAAGCATCTATTATTCTTCGATTGGCCATTTTTAAAGTCCAGGTCTCAAAGGCATATGTGGCAATAGGAAAGATCAAGGAATTTTAGTTTGTTGCGTTGAGATATTGCAGAGTATTTCCATATTCGAGTTAGTTTTATTGTTGAGTTACGTGCTATGACTAGTCTGCGTTTACTTTCTCCATCACAGCCGTCTTTGTTTGTGATAAGTAATCCTAAATAGTTAAATTTCTCAATCACTTCAAAACCATTGGTCTGTCTAACATTGGCAGGGTTGCGTCTATTATCATAATTTTCGTCTTCTTTTTGTTCAACGTAAGACCATGTTCTCTGCTGATCCTGTCCAACTTTCTCATGAATTCCGTGAGTTCTTTTTTGGAACGAGCTAGTATTAAGGTGTCATCTGCATATCTAAGGTTAGTAATTCTTTTTCCTTCTATGGTTAATCCCCCTCGCCAGCCTTGCAGAACTTTTCTCATTATATACTCTCCGTATATATTGAAGAGTATCGGTGACACAATACAGCCCTGTCTTACACCGCACTTTGGACTAAAAGACTTAGATAGCGTGTTGTTGACTTTCACCTTCCCGCAGCTGTTGTCGTAGAGATTTTAAAGCAAAATAATCATATGTTTTGGTACTCCCATGTTTTCCAGGATAAGCCACAAATTCTTCCATTTTACACAGTCGAATGACTTGCTGTAGTCGACAAAGCACAAATAAGTTTTTACATTAAATTCATATGCTTTTTCAATTATTTGTCTTACATTCAGGATTTGTTCCATCGCTGGCATGAATCCTGTCTGTTCGTTTATAATATAAATCAAAATTTTGCTTGCATATGACATAAGCGCTATTCTTCTGTAATTGCTGTAGTCTGCAGGAGAGCTTTTCTTGTGTAGCGGCATGTACACCGATTCACACCATTCTTTTGGCCATACCCCAGTTTGCCAAATTTTAACACACAGTTTGAAGATTGCATCAGCACCAAGCTCGCCCATGGCTTTTATTGTTTCGGTGGGTATTGTTTCAAAACAGGCTAGCCCAAATAACTTTTGATTTTGCGTAAATGTAAAAAAAAACACGTCGAATTTTTTAAATCAAGGGAGAGGCTTAAAAATGTTAATCTGCTGTTTTTAAATGGCACCCCTATAACATTTTTCACCCTTGCTTACATTAAATAAAAAAAAACACAATAAAAATGTAAATAAGCCATATAAACAACAAATTATTCCATCAATTTATTTATTTTGCTGATAACAATAAATTTTGTGAAATTACATGAGACTATAACAAAAACGGCCCACGCCATTGTTGAATAGGTAGATGTCTAATTAGTGATCAATTAACTTAGTTCTGAATTTGTGTCACATTTTTTCATTTTCTTTCTTTGTTTCAAAAATATTAATAGCATATTTAGTTAGTTATTCGCGACGTTAAATTAGCCCTTATTTGTAGCCGTAGCATTTTGAGTTATTATAAAATGGTGTATCCTCTGCAAGAACGAATAAAAATAATATTTATTTACGGTCATCAAAACGAGTGCGCTCGAGAAAAAGCTCGAATTTATTATAAAATACTTCCCAATAGAAATATAGACCACCAGACCATCATAGAGTTAGTATGAAAATTTGGAAAAGCTGGATCCGTTTGTAATAAAAAAAATAATATAATTCCAGTGTTGAGACACTTAGAATTAGATGCTTTAAGAGTATATTAAACAGTTTATTCGAACATGATCCAGAGGGTCTGTAAATAATCCAGGAGTACATACTCCATGCACTTTTTTATTGGGCCTGTTTAATTAAGAAATTGAATTGTTTTCATGCATCCTCGCTCATTTTTTAGTCGATACTCATTAGAAAATAGTTTTTGACAGGTCAGTTAAAATACTGCACATTTGTAACAATTCAAAAAATATTGAGTATTCCAATTAAGCAAGGATGTGAGAATCAATAAACAATTGTAATAATAAATCTAATACTTTGACAATCGTCTTATCCTGGTAAACGCAAAATGTTTGAAAATAAGAAATATTGAAATCAAGAACTTGTATATAGACAACCATTAATACAGTGGAGTAAGGAATGCCTGACAATAGGCGAAAATGTCTCATTGAAATCCACACCTTGTTGCTGACTGAAACCACGGGCTACCAATCTTGCTTTGAACTTATCAAAGTTACCAGATGCATCTCGTTTGAGCTCATAGACCCATTTACACTTAAGCACATTGCAATCAACAGAACGATCAACAAACACCCATACTTCATTACTTTTTAATGATTCATACTCATCTTTCATGGCATTCATCCATTCATTCTTATAATCACCAGATATTGCCTCGATATAAGATTGAGGATTATCATCATTTATGAAAGTATCTGAAAGAAAAGTCAATTCAAAATCTTCAAATCTCTTGGGTAGTTGTCCTCGTGTATTTCGCAAAGGTCTCTCGAAAGGATCTGTCTCATTGGTACTTGATGTTTCATCTCTTTCGGCTGATGTATCTTGAGAGCTAGAATCCAGAACTCTATCCTCCTCTTCATGGATGTTCGGTGACTCATTAACAAGAGCATCTATGTTAGACAGACCAAGTATTTCTTCTGTATTAACAGTTAATGGTAAATCCACATTAGTGTCACAATTACTGTTATCTTCATCAGTTTTCTTTTCCGGTCCTTCTTCAAGAAAAATAACGTTTCGTGACTTAATAACTTTTCCTTGATTTGATGGATCTGCAAGTCGATATCCTTTGGATTCATCGCAATATCCAACCATAATATATTGCTTTGATTTTGGATCCAACTTCCTTCTCTGTTCATTTGGAATCAAAGAAAATACTTTCGATCCAAATATTCGTAAATTACTGAGATCAACTTTAACTTTTGAAACTGTCCAGAGTTGTTCAGGTGTGAATCCAGGAATAGCAGCTGATGGACATCTATTCTTCAAATAAATCAAAGTCATAATAGCTTCACCCCAATAACGCTTATTCAAACCAGAATCATGGAGCATTGCCCTTGTCTTCTCTATTCCTCTATTCCTATTCAGTCTTTCAGCTACCCCGTTCTGTTGAGGACAATGAGGAATTGTTGTTTCATGAATTATTCCATGGCACTTCGGGTAATTCTCGAAAATATTACTACAATATTCCCCACCATTGTCTGTTCTTAGTTTCTTGATCTTCAAATTGGTTTGATTTTCCACGAGTATTTTAAATTCCTTGAATTTATCCAAAACCTCACTTTTATTTTTGAGCAGATATCCGAAGTTTTTTCGAGAAAAATCGTCCGTGAAAGTCAAAACATAACGTGCTCCACTCCATGTTCTTTCAGACATTGGTCCACAAAGGTCAGAATGGATCAATTCTAATAGTGATGTTGCTCTTTTGACTTCACCCTTTGGAAATGATTTCATCTTTTGATTCCCCTCAATTTTTTTTTTTTATGTTCTGGTTCCCACGAAAAGGGATATCCTGTAATGTTCAGAGAACATCGTGGGAACCAAGGGAAAGAAGGTATGAGTTGGTGTTCTTCTTAAATTTCTGGAGGTTGTATGCCTCGGGGAACACCTCCCTAGGCAATGAGTTCCAAAGCCTCGCAATTCGTTGGATGAATGAGTCTTTGGAAAGTGATGTTCTGCAGGTCTCCAAAGTGACCACGAAGGGGTGTGAAGACTGAACTTGACGGGTTAATCTCGAAGAGACTGCCAAAGGAGGAACGATTGTTGATATTTCAGAAGAGCATCGCCCATGAAAATATCTATAAAATAGAGACAAATCGCCAACTTTTCTACGGTGTTCCAGACAAGTGAGCGAGTTTGTAAGCGAGTCATCACCGACGAGACGAATTGCCCTTTTTTGAACAGAATCCAGTAGCTTCAGGATATGTTTAGGTGCTGCACTCCAAATATGGGAACAGTACTCCAGTACAGGTCGGATCTGTGCCTTATAGATCATAAGCAGCTGACTGGAGGTGAAATAGCTCTTGGCACGAAACAAAAAACCAAGTTTTTGGGATGCACTTTTGGCAATGGACCTCACATGATTTTCTCAGGAAAGGTTATTGCTGATAGTAATACCAAGCATCGATATGGATGACTTCAGTGGTATGGTTACTCCTGACAAAGTTATGTTAGGCACAGTGAGATTGGCTTTTCTAGAGAAAAGACATGCTTGTGTTTTGTTTGCATTGAATTCTACCAAGTTATTGGATCCCCATTCGAGAATTGCTGCTAAGTCCATATTTATATTGTTAACATTTCTTTCTCGTTCATTTCTGGTTTCACGGGCTGATATAGGAGCCCTGGAAGAGAAAGCGGTATGGAGGGTACTATCATCGGCAAAGCTGTGTACGGGACATGAAGTTGATTTCAATAGTGTGAAGTAAAAATAGTGTTGGTGCTAGAATGGATCCTTGCGGAACACCAGCATTTATGAGTAGAGTGTCAGATGAAACTCCATCGACCACTACATGGAGAGACCTGTTTGAGAGAAAACTAGCAAGCAGAGAACACAGCTGAGGGGGCAAGCCATAAGATGGAAGCTTGGCGAGGAGTCCCTGGTACCAAACTCGATCGAACGCCTTGGAGATATCTAATGCCACAGCTAAAGTTTCTCCATACTTTTCAATAGATAGCTGCCATATATGTGAGACGTAAGCGAGCAGGTCACCAGTTGATCTCTGATGGCGGAAGCCATATTGCCTATCATTGATAATTCCTGAGTCTTCCAGATATTTCATGAGCTCGATGTTGATGGCTTTTTCCATGACCTTTGAAATAATAGATAGCAGTGCGATAGGTCTGTAGTTGCTAGGTAGGGTCTTTTTGCCTTTTTTAGGGACTAGCTGTACTCTTGCAATTTTCCAATTGGATGGAAATACTCCCAAATTGTAAGAGTGGTTGAACAACTTGCAAAGAACAGGTGTTAGTTCGGGGGCACATTTCTTGAGAACAATCGGCGGGATTCCGTCAGATCCACAGGCTTTGTTGGTGTTGAGACCCAGCAAAATCTTTCTGATAGTACGTTGGCGAAAGGTGATCTCGGGCATGTGACTGTCAATAGTTGTAATGTTCGAGGGTTGTTTTCCCGAAGAATCCAGAGTGGAATTTTCAGCAAATAGGTGCGCAAAGATATTGGCTTTTTCCTGGGCAGTCGTTGCTAGTGTTCCATCTTCATTGGTTAGGGGAGGAAAAGAGCTGGAAGTGAAGTTTCTTCCCACAGCTTTGGCGAGAGACCAAAATGAACGGGATCCGTTAGGACATTCAACAAGTTTTGATCTTATTTTGGCATTATGAGCATCTTTTGAACATTCTATTGTCTCTTTGCATATGCCTCTAGCCTCAACATATGCTGCTCTGGTCTCAGGTCCCGGATTTTTTTGCCATCGATGGTATGCTGCCTGTTTGAAAGCCACAGCTCTAGAGCAGTTTCTGTTAAACCAGGTCTTATCGGATGATGTTCTTCTTTCGGTATTCGGTATGTAAGTTTGCATCCCCAACATGATGATTTCAGAAATTGTCTCCGCACATCGTGTTGGATCTACTGAGGAGAAACAAACTCTCTTCCATGGAAACGCTGAGAAAAAAATACGAAGACCCTCCCAGTCGGCCGAATTGTAATGCCACATGAGACGGGGTGGTATTGTGCTGCTCGATGGTAAATGGAAAGAGCATGTTGTGGAGATGAGGGTGTGATCAGAGTTTCCAAGTGGGGCACAAACTTCTATTCTATACGGGTCAGGATTGGTGGTGAGGAAAAGATCTAGTGTATTGGCAGCCTGGTTGTTGATATCAGGGATGCGGGTTGGTAGCTCGACCAGTTGTTCTAGACCATGAGTGATGGCGAAGGCCTCAGCTTGACGACCTGCATCATCAGTTTTGTTAGAGAATTTGAGCCAGGCAGCGTTATGTACATGATTCCCCCATGAATATAGTTTCAGCTGTTGGATGGTTCTCCTGAATGTAGTCCAGTTTGAGTGATAAAAACTCAAAAAGGTTGTTATATGAAGGTTCATTAGGTGATAGGTAAAGGCAGCAGAGGAACTTAGTCACTTTGGTATCAGATAGCTTAAACCACATCACATCAAAGTCTTTCGGTTCCAAACTCTCTTCACGCTGGCATGAAAGGTTAGCCTTAGCGTAAAGGCAGACTCCACCTTTGAACCTGAGTCGAGAATGGAGTTCGTAACCAGGACAAAGCATATGGACCTTGTTGGTGGACGAGTTTACTTGTGTTTCTGTTAGAGCCAGAATATCCGGTTTTTTCGTCTGTAGGTGATGGTGGACGTCATTGATGTTCTTGTTGAGTCCACGGATGTTGCAAAAATTAATCTTTATAGTTGAGTCCCCTCGAGTACCTCTCGCCCGGAAATCCGAATGGAGAGGTATTTTGCATCCGGAGTGTTTTACTCTAGGAGACTTCATCATTATTACTATTAGGATGCACCTGAAAATAAAGGAGGAATTGGGTAAAAGGAAAGAGGGAGACCGGAAAGTATCGACCGAATACTGAAACATGGAATGATCCATTTCACAGCACACAAAGTCGATATGGTGGTATTTCACCGGGCGATGAGACCATCTTCCACCTACGGTTATCCTTTTAGTCGCCTCTTACGACAGGCAGGATTTACCCTGGGGCTATTCTGAAGCCGACCCCATACAGCTGCAAGGTATGCAATTTTAAATTTCATCGAACTGCTGATCTTTAAAATCTATTCCTGTGGCCAATCCGTCCTTTACTTTTACTCAAGTGACCAAGACGTCTGTGCCACGTCTCTGATGAAACAGCAGTCATTGCTAATTCTGGAGGAATTTCTGGAAAATCTTCATTCGGAATATGTTTTTCAACAATTTGCAATGATGAGTCAGTGGAAATAAAATCCAACTAATATACTCCATCTGAATTCGTAGCTGTAGCAACCGAGTTTCCAGTTATGAAACAATTTTCATAAATTCGACACTTGTCTTTGTCAAATGTGACAGTCAATCCTTTCTCGGTAATTTTGCTTACAGACAGTAAACTTGTAGCTATATCAGGAGCACACATCACATCAACGATTAATCGGCTATCTTTTTCAGTAAGATTAACCTTGACGTCTCCAGAACCAAGACTTTGTATGGTTTGATTATTAGCTACAGTTACATCTTTTTGGGTAGATCGGAGATTGCTCAACCAAGTCTTGTGCTTACAGATATGGAAAGTACTGCCTGAATCAATGATCCAGTCCTTATCATTATATGGGACTGTTGTCAAAGCAGATACGAACAACAATTTATCATTTGACTTCATATCATGATCTCGATCTGTCTTTGATTCATTTTTCTTGTCTTTCTTTAGTTTATGACACTTTGGTTTATATTTTTACCGCAATAATGACAAACCAATGAAGATTTGTCTGATGATTTCTGTGTTGAATTTGTACTAGCAAATGCTACTTCACTTGACACGCTCGAAACTTGATTTCTGCGATATTCTTCTTGCAGTAAACATGCTCTGACCATTTCACTTGAAATCGGGGTTTTCATATGCGTCGTCTCTAAATTACAAACTAATGTGTCATATTCTTGGGGTAAACCACTCAATAAAAATTCCGATACTTCCTCATCATCAATTTTCCTACCAATATCAGTCAATTGTTGCACAAGAGATGTTATATCATCGATATATTCAGTCATTGAATTGTAGTTCTTATAATCAGAACGATGCAACTTGCGCAATAGAGTAACCCTCCGAAAAAGTCCTTTATCTTCAAAAATCTTTTGAAGACTGTCCCAAGCAGCTTTAGCACTGTTAGCATCTCTGACATGTTGAATACATGAAGACTTCACGCTGAGACATATTTTTGCAAGAGCTTTTTGGTCTCTATTCGCATCAGTATCAGTTCCCAAAACACAATATTCCAAAGACCATCTAATATTAATGACATTTTCATCTGAAACTTCCAGTTATTATAATTTATAACACCTTCCAACTTTTCTACTACTAGTCCACTCGCTCCAATAATGATAGGTGTCTGAGTATTCGTTACAGTATTCGTATTATTTTCAGTTGGATTCATTTTTCAATACGAAACGTAGTAAAACTTGTACCAGGTCACACCACAGAAGAATTCTTCACAATATTCTGGAGTTTATGAGCAAATTTTCTTACGGTCAATGTTTTTTCAACATTCCTGGGCCCATAACCTGTTAAGATTATGCACGGGATCGTAGATATAAGACCAGAATTAGTTGAAGGAATAATGTAATTCAGATGAAAGAATAAATTACAATATTAACATTGACATCTATCAAATCTATAAACAACAACATATATAGGGTCATACATGAAAAATGATATGAGAGTAGATCAATCTGAATAATAATCTCTAACACATTTAAGTATGATTTTGTAAAATTTTCATTCCTAAGAGCCCCAATCATTAAATCAGCAATTGCGTAATAATATATCAGCTATATATAATGGACTTGGATACTGATGTGATATAAGTCCACACTGGTAAATATTATAGGAACTGACACATTATCGCGGTTAAAATATTTACTTTTGAAATTGGAGTAATACCCGAACACGTAAACGTAAAATTTAATGAATGGAGAGAAGCGAACAGTTCCTTAATCAAATGCTAAAAGAACACTGAAAACAGGTTCCCCATCAAAATGATAGGAGAACGAAAGAAACCAATGTTAATTTTAACCAAAATTATTAAACCAATTAGCACCGCGCCGATTTATTAGCGCGAACATAACTCTATAAACCAAAAATAAAATGTTTATATTTTGTTGTTAAAGTTAAACATAAAATATCAGTGATCTGGGTGCGACCCGAGAGGTCCACACGACTAACTTCCCAGTGAAAAGAATAAAAAAATGCCATATTTTTGGTTGTTATAAATATTATTACTAAAATTAGTATAAAAAATTGTTTATAACAAATTATAATTGTCATCAACAATATTCAATTGTTATAAACAATGCTTGATTATTACTAACAATAATTTTTCAAAGTTACAGCGTCTTCAATACTATTTTCTTAATACTGACACAAATTTAAAATTCTCCAATTCCTATTTTTGTTTTCTAAAACTATCTGTTTTTATGAAATATAATATAACATACATACATACATATCTTCTTCTTCTTGTGGTTCCTATCCGTTACGGATGTTGGCAACCAGCATGGCAAGCCTAACTTTATTTACGGCAATGCGGAAGAGTTCGGCTGATGTTTTTCCGGTCCACTTTCTAAGGTTATGCAGCCAAGATATTCTTCTCCTTCCTGGACCTCTTCTTCCATCGATTTTTCCCTGGATGATTGTCTGGAGTAAGGAGTACTTGGAGTCGTTTCTCATGATGTGGCCCAGATATTGCAGTTTTCGGATCTTGATGGTGTTCATAATTTCTTTTTGTTTATTCATCCTTCTTAGTACCTCTTCATTAGTGATATGTTCGGTCCATGATATCCTCAGCATTCTTCGGTAGAGTCGCATTTCGAAGGCTTCTATTTTCTTGGATGTGTTTTCAGTGAGTGTCCAAGATTCTGTCCCGTACAAGAGGATAGAAAAGATGTAACATCTGAGAAGTCTCATTTTTGTTTCCAGTGTAAGGTCATGGCTTCTGAAGAGTTTGCTCATTTTGTTGTAGGCGGCTGTGGCTTTGGCGATTCGTGATTTGATTTCTTGAGTTGTGTCCCAGTTCTCGTTTATACGTGTTCCCAGGTACGTGGTGTGTGGTACTCTCTCTATTGGTTGGTTATTGATGGATAACTGGATGTTGTCGATCTTGTTTTTGCTAATGACCATAATTTTAGTCTTTTATATGTTTATGTCCAAACCATATTCCTTACTAACTCTTGCTATTCTGTTGATAAGTTGTTGCAGTGCTTGTGGGCTATCTGCGAACACGATGGTGTCGTCCGCGTATCTTATATTACTCAATTTTTTCCCATTTATTAAGATGCCTTCTTCTTCTTCGTCGTCGAGCGCTTCTTTAAAAATCTGTTCGGAGTAAATGTTAAATAGCAGGGTTGAGATTACACAGCCCTGCCTCACTCCTCGCATTATTTTGACGGCCTCAGTTGTTTCTCCGTCGACTCTCATTGTTGCCGACTGGCCCCAGTACAGGCTATTTATGATATTCAGGTCATTGGTATCGATCTCTGTCTTCTTTAGTATTTCCATCATTTTGCGATGTTGAACCCGGTCAAATGCTTTGGCGTAGTCAATTAAACAACAGTAAACGTCACGGCTAACGTCCTTACATCTCTGAACAAGGACTTGGACAGCAAAGAGTGCTTCTCTGGTTCCCATCGCATTGACGAATCCGAACTGGTTTCGAGAGATTAGGTTCTCGCATCGGTTGTATATTCTTTTATGGATGACTTTGAGAAAGGTTTTCAGCAGGTGGCTCATCAGACTTATCGTTCGATATTCTTCACATCGTTTTGCGCCTTGTTTCTTTGGCAGTGCAATGAACTCTGAGACTAGCCATTCTTGTGGTATTTTACCTGATTTATAGATGTTATTGAAAAGTTTGGTGATCTTCTTTAATCCATTTTCGTCTAGAAGTTTCAGGAACTCTGTTTGGATGCTGTCAGGTCCTGCTGCTTTTCCTTCTTTGCTCTGCTCTATAGCTGCCCTCACTTATGATTCCATTATTTCTGGCCCACTCTCTGCGTTACTCCGGGGATCTGGGGGGTTTTCTCTATTATCTTCAAAGAGGTGTATTATCTTCAAAGGCTAACCCTGCCTGTAGAGGTCAATAGGTGGATTGAGTAGCTTATTGACCAATACAGCCGGTCCCAAGCCCGGAAAAAAGAGGAGGGTTCCAAGTGAGGCCAGCGACCTGCTTGGGTAAAAAGACAAGTGCTCCTAGAACCAAAGGAACAGCCTCGGAACAGATTGGATTAAACAATGACAACCTCACGAGAATAAGGACTAAACGAATAAGGAAACCATCATTACTAAGAATTGGATGTTGGAACATTACATCATTCAACAACAAAGACCAAGAAATCATACTTGAAATGAAGAAACATAAATTAGACATCTGTGCACTTTCAGAAACGAAGAAAAAAGGCAAAGGAAATAGCAGATATGAAAACTACATACTCATATACAGCGGCAAAGACAAGAATGAACGAGCGGTCTCAGGGGTTGGTATAGTGCTACACGAAAGATTTGAAAGCCTAATCAACAACACTAATTACATTAACGATCGACTATTACATGTAGCACTCGAACCACGGAAAGCGAAACAGCTACACATAATAAGTGTATATGCACCCGATACCAGCAAACCTCAAGCAGAGATAGATATGTTTTACCACAACTTGCAAACAGTTCTAGATGCTATACCCAAAGAGGATGAAATAATAGTGTTGGGTGATTTTAACGCGAGAATCGGCAACGAAGTTATACCTGGCATCAAAAATAGATTTAACGAAGAGACCATAAATGAAAGTGGAGAACAATCGATACAACTATGCACACAAAGTGAACTTCGAATTAACAACACATTTTACCCACACAAACTACAGCATAAATACACATTCGAAAACACACGAGGTCAAAGGTCAATCATCGACTATATTATAACCAACGGAAATATCCACCCAACAACGATACAGGATGTGAGAGCTTTAACTTCCGCCAATGCTGGAACCAACCACCGTCTTGTAATGGCAAAAATAAAAACAAACACCCAAAGATTCCGTAAAGAACCCACCGAAACAACGACCATAATGAATATAGAATCGCTATCTGAAGAGTCAACTAAATATTTGTACCAACGAAGATTAGCAGGGAAAATTGCCGCAAATTACATACAAGAAACTGACAACATAGAAACAGCGTGGACCAAATTAAAAACTAACATACTAGAAGCAGTAGAAGAAGCATGCGGAAAAAGAACCATTAAGAAAGGGGGAAAGCCAAACTCAAAGCCCTGGTTTAAGCCAAAAATTAAGATACTGGCCGAAGAGAAAAGAAAATCGTACCTACAATACAGATCCAATGCTATAACGTATAATGACTATAAATCCGTAAGAAACAGGATCAACGAGAATATTCGGAAAATCAAAAGGGAACATTGGAAACATTTTCTAACGATATGGAGCATGACCTGTATGGAGGCCAAAAGAAGATATGGAACCTGCTAAGACATAGGAAAAAACCAATAAATGAGTGTATACAAAATACAAAAATAACGGCGGAAGAATGGGAAAGATATTTTTGAAAACTCTACACTCCGACAGAAAACAACTTACCACCACAGGAAATACAGCCTGACATTGGAAATGTTAACGAACAACAAGAAAAGACTATTTCTTGGAGAAAATACGATACATGGTCCAAAAACTAAAAAACAAAAAAGCCTCGGGCATTGACGAAATTAAGAATGAGATGATCAAATATGGAGGTGAAAGCTTATTGGCCGAATTACAGATTTTCTTCAATAAAATATTTACTATCAAGGTTGTTCCATCCGAATGGAAAGAGAGCATACTGATACCAGTTTTCAAAAAAGGAGAGAAAGCAGACCCTAAAAACTATCGAGGTATTAGCTTATTGAGTGCTGTACTAAAACTGTTTACAAAAATTCTAGCAGAAGAAATATCTCTAACCGGAATATGTGAAGAACAGCAAGGGTTCAGACAGAACAGGTCTACTATAGATGCTATTTTTATAATCGGTCAAATTACTGAGAAAGCCATTGAGTTCAATAAAGTAGCCTTCACGTGTTTCATTTACCTAACCCAGGCATTCGAAAGGGTACGGTTAACAGACGTCTTGGCCCTACTACAAAAGAGAAGAATTCATCCGAATGTAATAAAGACCATCGAAGAATTGAACAAGAACAACTACACATATGTAAGAACTGCAAATAAGCTTAGCAATAAAATACCTATGACAACCGGAATCAGGCAAGGAGATAGCCTAAGCCCAATCCTATTACATATCATGGATGAAATTATAAATGAAGTTAAAGTAACTGTGGGAGGGTATCGACTGGGAGATAAAGAAATAAAAATCATATGCTACGCTGATGATGCTGTAATCGTATCGGAAGACGAGGACAACCTACAGAGACTCTTACATAAGTTCCAAAAAACAGCTGAAGAATTCAATATGCAAATATCCGTCAAGAAAACCAAATCGCTTACAATATCCAAAGAACCGAGAAGATGTAAACTCGCAATCTATGAGCAGAGTGTAGAACAAGTGATGTCCTTTAAATATTTAGGAGCTAATATAACTAGCACTAGAAATATTAAGGAGGAAGTAAAAGCTCAAACAACAAAGGCATCTCTAATCTCAGGATTCTTGAGAGACATAATCTGGAGAAATAAACACATGAGTACCAGAAGTAAGGTCAGAATATATAAGACATGTGTAAGACCGATTATGACATACGCGATAGAGACCATAGCGGAGAACACGACTACAAAGCGACTTCTTAGATCAACGGAAATGCGAATTCTTAGATCGATAACTGGCTATACCTTACTTGACCATAAAAGAAGCGAAGAGATAAGGGAAATATGTGAAGTCCAAGACATAGTAAGATGGGCAAGAAACCGAAGAAGAGAATGGAGAGACCATGTTAGCAGAATGCCAAACGACCGGCTGGCAAAAATTGTGAGAGAGAAGCGGCCCAACACACCACGCCCAACTGGACGCCCACCAAAAAGATGGTATGATAGCTGGTCTTCATCGTCCCAATTGTTTTTGGGCAACCTTTGAGGCAAACACAGGACGTAGTCCTAACGTAAGAAGAAGAAGAAGAAGAAGAGGTGCTCTATGTATCTAGTCCACGTCTTCTTCTTCTCTTTCATGTCTACAATGATGTTCCCGTTAGCGTCCACTAGCTTCCCGAAGTTTGTATTCCTTCTTTGTCCAGTGACTTTCTTCACCTTCTGGTGGACGTTAAAGTAATCATATTTCAACTGCAGTGCTTCTATCTACTCACAGTTCTCTTTCTGTTCCTTTTCTTTAGCCATTCGTATTTCGTTCCTTATGATGTTGTTTATCCTTTTGTATTCTATGGTGTTATTCTTGTTTAATCTTCTCTCTTCCATTAGGTTTAATATGTAATCTGTCATTCAGGTTTTCTTCTTTACTCTTTGTCCATCTTCCTTCAGAATAGTGTTTTTAATGTGTTCCACTTTGTTTTTCAGGTGATTCAAGTGTTTTTCTATTGTGCTATCTTCTGTTGTTTCTGCCATTGCTGCATTCAGCTCTTTCTTTACACATTCTTTGATCTTTCCGTTTTTCAGCTGTCTTAGGTTTACTTTTAATGGAGCAGTTTTCTTTATCTTCTTCATAACCACTTTGAATTTCCCGATGACTGGCACGTGGTCGGTTCGCATATCTGCTCCCGGGAAGGTTCTCATACTTAAGCAGCTGTTTCTGTACCGTTTGTTGATTAGTACGTAGTCTATTTGATTTCTGGCTATTCTCCCAGGTTTATCGAGGGGCGATCTCCATGTGTATAAACGTCGCGGTGGTTGTTTGAACTGTGTGTTGAGGACTACAAGGCCGTGTTCGTCTGTAAATTTTTCGAGCATATCTCCTCTCTCATTCCTCTTTCCCAGACCGAAAGACCCGATGAGTTCGGTTTTTTCTCCAGCTCCCAGCTTTGCGTTAAAGTCCCCCATGATGATGTTAATTTCTTTTTTGGGTAACTTTTCGAGTATTTGGGCGACATTCCTGTATAATTCTTTAACTTCCCTTTCATCTTTATCTGCCGTAGGGGCATAAATCTGGATGATGTTTAGATTTACTGGTCGGGCGCTAATCTGTATTAGAAGGACTCTTTCTGAGAATGGGACAAAGTTTATGACACTCCGCGCTATTTCTTTGGTGACAATAATGCCTACCCCATTCAGAAACTTGCCATCTTGTGTTCCTGCATAATACGCTCTGTGTTCGTCCACATCTACTGAACCTACTCCCGGCCACCTCATCTCACTGATTCCCATGATGTTGACTTTCATTCTTCTCATTTCCTTTGTTGCGTTATTGATATTTCCAGCTTGTGCCATCGTTTTAACGTTCCAAGTACCGATCCTTATTTCTCTGTTCACTTTCATTACACTGCTCAAAACATTTCCTCCCTGAGATCCGATCGAGGAACTATTCCGGACTTGTTTTGTTATGAGCCTCGCCATGATGATTTTTACTAGGACTTATCCATTCTGAATCTTTAATGAGGTGGTTTGTCCAAAATTCTTTCTCATCCCTATGCCGTTGATTACTTTATTGTAATTCATCCGCCTTTGAGGCCGATTTCTCAACCCCAGGACAATAGGGTGCCCTTATTCTTGTCAAATTATCCACCCGAAGCTGTTGTCTGACAAGAGGGGATTACTTATACCAGTAATCACTCGGTCGACAGATTCTCGTTAGTTGTCTAGCAGGGTGCACCACGTGCAGGTGAGGTTGTCAGTTGAGTAGGCTGTCACATTGTTTGTTCACACTGTTTTGCCTACACCCTTACACCCCTATACATACATATAGTCACGCCTTTTTCCCGTAGTGGAAGGCAGAGACCACTTCCTTCCGCTTGATCCGGTTCTTACACACATCTTTTGCTTCCTCTACTTTCATCAGGGCTCTCATGCATGCTCGTCGGTTGTTCATTCGCCCTCACCTTATAAATTTGTTTCGTCATTTTTTCTTTATCCATCCTTTCTACGTGTCCAAACCACCTAAGCATTCCTTTATCTATCTTTGTAACCAAATCTTCTTTTACACCACAGCGTTCTCTTATCTCACTATCTTTTACTTTATCCAACCGAGTCACTCCGGCTATACTTCTCAAACTACTCATCACTGCAGCATTAATCCTATTTTCATGCTTCTTCTGCCAAATCCAACATTCACTACCATACATAAGTGTAGGAACCAACATAGCTCAATGCACAGCCAGACGTGCCTTTTTTAACACTTTTTGGCTGCTCATAAAGCTATGCAGTACCCCATTCATTTTTTTTCCTGTCAACACCTTTGGCTCAATGTCACTGTCATACTTTCCATCTCTCGTAAACTTTGAACCCAAGTACACAAATGCATTTACTTGTTCCACTCTTTCTCCCTTAATCGAAACTTCCAAGTTTGTCATGCTTTATTTTCTTTCAAAAACCATTACTTTCGTTTTGCTTACATTTATTTTTATCCCTTTGATTTTCAGGGCATCATGCATAACATTAACCATCGCCTGCAACTCCTGACGCTAATATGACTTGATCGTCTAAGATGTAATAATCATATATTTAAATGATCTTAAAATTATGTATTAAAAATAGCATGATTATAAATTGCAAAATTCAGGTAGTTTACTATTTTTTTCAGGTATTTGATTCTCCATAAAAAACAGTTTGACCGATTTTGCAAAAAAGTTAATCATTTCTAAGGTACGTAATTATCCGTCGAATGCAATTGGTCCTACGTCGATATCATTTTTTGTTCTTGAGATAATCGAGACCACAAATAATTCCGAACGCATATACGAACATACAAACACACACACACACACACACACACACACACACACACACACACACACACACACACACACACACACACACACACACACACACACACACACACACACACACACACACACACACACACACACACACACACACACACACACACACACACACACACACACACACACACACACACACACACACACACACACACACACACACACACACACACACACACACACACACACACACACACACACACACACACACACACACACACACACACACACACACACACACACACACACACACACACACACACACACACACACACACACACACACACACACACACACACACACACACACACACACACACACACACACACACACACACACACACACACACACACACACACACACACACACACACACACACACACACACACACACACACACACACACACACACACACACACACACACACACACACACACACACACACACACACACACACACACACACACACACACACACACACACACACACACACACACACACACACACACACACACACACACACACACACACACACACACACACACACACACACACACACACACACACACACACACACACACACACACACACACACACACACACACACACACACACACACACACACACACACACACACACACACACACACACACACACACACACACACACACACACACACACACACACACACACACACACACACACACACACACACACACACACACACACACACACACACACACACACACACACACACACACACACACACACACACACACACACACACACACACACACACACACACACACACACACACACACACACACACACACACACACACACACACACACACACACACACACACACACACACACACACACACACACACACACACACACACACACACACACACACACACACACACACACACACACACACACACACACACACACACACACACACACACACACACACACACACACACACACACACACACACACACACACACACACACACACACACACACACACACACACACACACACACACACACACACACACACACACACACACACACACACACACACACACACACACACACACACACACACACACACACACACACACACACACACACACACACACACACACACACACACACACACACACACACACACACACACACACACACACACACACACACACACACACACACACACACACACACACACACACACACACACACACACACACACACACACACACACACACACACACACACACACACACACACACACACACACACACACACACACACACACACACACACACACACACACACACACACACACACACACACACACACACACACACACACACACACACACACACACACACACACACACACACACACACACACACACACACACACACACACACACACACACACACACACACACACACACACACACACACACACACACACACACACACACACACACACACACACACACACACACACACACACACACACACACACACACACACACACACACACACACACACACACACACACACACACACACACACACACACACACACACACACACACACACACACACACACACACACACACACACACACACACACACACACACACACACACACACACACACACACACACACACACACACACACACACACACACACACACACACACACACACACACACACACACACACACACACACACACACACACACACACACACACACACACACACACACACACACACACACACACACACACACACACACACACACACACACACACACACACACACACACACACACACACACACACACACACACACACACACACACACACACACACACACACACACACACACACACACACACACACACACACACACACACACACACACACACACACACACACACACACACACACACACACACACACACACACACACACACACACACATACACATACACACAGGCGTCCACTTAAACTATTGTATTCGACTCTGTGGACCTTGAAATGTGGAGATATGTCAAAATTCGGGATTCGCAAAATCGGACCCATTACTATAACTTCCCGCTGGGGAAGTTAAAAATATTGATAAGGGCCAAAATTTGTCGAAATTAATTGGATGCAAAATTTGCTGAATAGTTAGTTATATAATGATTACAAAATAGTGTTGTAACAAATCCTCATTTAATGTTAAATTATACATTCTTAGCTCTTATCGATTTCTTGTAAAGTATTTAAAAAATTATTTATAATTAATTACAGTATTGATTTGGTCAAATACATTTAAATTACGTAAACACGATTATATCAAATATTTAAAAACCCATACTCATTATGAAAGTGATATATGAATCAACAAATACCACAAAAAGAGGAAATAGAATAAAAACGGTTTAGTTACAATGGATTGGTGGATTATGATAATAAGAGAGATTTTTTTAATAGATATCTAATTTAAATCGTACATAGGAAGTAACAGTGGGGTACTCATTTTTGACTAATACTTATAAATTGATAGAAAGCAAAATTTCTTAGTTAGTTAGCTATTATAATATAAGATGAATCTTCAATATTCGGTCTACGTAAGTTTGTTTTGTTTTGTTCTATTTAAAATTGTGATTGCGGATGATAAAGGAACTACAGGAAATTTAAAAGTGGCGTTATGTATAAAATAGAAACAGTTAATTGTGTGGTACTACGTTGGAATTGGATTTTTACAGAATTAAAATTTTGTTAAGTAAATGCTCATAAAAAATTATAGGATACATGTGGAGCTAATATTCAAAAAAAATTTTTACACTTTGTATCAATTGTATTAATATTTGTAAAATCATTAAATAACAAGTATAAAATAGTATGTTATAGTAGAGGATCCGAAGTTAGATCGACCTTCACCCATCTGTTCAATGGATAAAAATTATTTTATAAGTAATTTAGTATGTTAAAAATTATAAAAAAAATGGATTACCTAAACAAATCCTGGCCAGCCTATTATTAATTAAAAATCACCTTATTTTTAATAAAATTTTTGTACGGAACGAAATATCCTTAGTAGTTGCTTTTTTTATTTTTTTAAATGAAATTTTCGACGGTTCATTTTCATTTACTTTCTGGAAAAAAGATAAAAATTACAAGCAAGTATACATCGCTTTCTGATTTTTATTCATGACAACATTTGCACACTCTAACGCAGCATTTATAATTAAATATATATTTGTAATATTTTTCAATTATTATATTAATCTAACATATATCAACTTTCAAATTATTATATATTTCATATTACTTTCGTACGTATACTACCTTCTTCATTCTTCTATCCGTTTCGGATGTTGGCTATCATATTGGCTATTCGCACTTTATTAACTGCAGCTCGGAATAGCTTAGTTGTAGTCTGGTTGAACCAAGCTCTTAAATTTTTCAGCCACGATATTCGTCGTCTGCCAGGTTTCATACACTTTGCCTTGTAGAATATTTTGCAAAAGTTTGTATCGGCTCTCATTACGCATTACATGTCCTAGATATTGTATCGAGGACTACTCTTTCCTTGCCCATCTTTCTCAGCACTTCTGCATTGGTAACCCGGTCTGTCCAAGGTATTTTATAATTCTCCGGTACACATTTCAAATGCCTCAAGTTTCTTGGAGAAAGCCTCTGTAAGCGTCCACGATTCGACTCCATAAAATAGTATTGAAAACACGTAACAACGAAGTAAACGTATTTTCGTGGTTAGCTGTATGTCGTGGCTTGTGATGACTTTTTTCATCTTGAGAAATGCGTTTCTTGCCTTTTCAATGCGAGTTCTGATCTCAATAAAATGGTTCCACTCATCGTTAATGTTTGTGCCGAAGTATACGTAACTATTTACCCTTTCCAGGGGAGTTCCATCTGCTAATAAGTTTTCACGGATGTCTTGGTTTTTACTTATTATCATAAACTTCGTTTACTTTTGTTTATTTCCAGCCCATACTGTCGGCTGAAAGCTGTGATTCTGTCCAACAGCAGCTGCAACGTAGCAAGGCTGTCTGCGAAAAGAATAGTGTCATCTGCATACCTTATGTTATTTAACCATTTCCCATTCAGTAGTATTTCGGCCTTGATATCTTGCAGCGTTTTCTAGAGATATATTTAGAGTATAAATTGAAGATGACTGGGTATAGTATGCATCCATGTCTTACACCTCTTAGTATTTTTATGTATTCTGTTTTGTCTTTGTCTATCCAGACACAAGCCACCTGGTTCCAGTAGAGATTTCGGATGATCTTGTTATCTTTTCCATCCAGGCCAGTTTTTTTCAAGACTTCCATCATCATTTTGGTGTGTCGTACTCGGTCAAACGCTTTTGAGTAATGATAAAACATGCATACACATCACAGTTGACATCCCTGCATCGCTGAAACAATACTTAGATTGAGGTTCCCTGGTTCCTACGGCACTTCTAAAATTGAATAGGGACTGAGATATCTGTTCTTCGCAAAGTTTAAATATTCGGTTGCGGTTATTTTCCAAAATATCTTTAACAGATAACTTATCAAGCTTATAGTACGAAACTTATTACATTTTCTAGCATTCGGTTTTTTAGGAAGGACAATAAATTCAGATTTCAGCCATTCTACGGGTATGTCGCCCTTATCATATATTTTATTAAATACCCTTGTTAACCACTTTAGGTTTATTAGTTTTAGTATTTCAGCAGGAACTCTATCAGGTCCAGTTCCTTTCTGGTCTTTTGCATTCTTCAGCGTCGATTGTACTTTCACCTCTAGGATTGGAAGACCTGGTTGGTGGCTCCGCTCTGACGTCATTATACTTTCAGTTGCTCCAAAATATTGTTGTTTACTAGTCTATCGCTATCATTCTCTATTGCATGAACTACTAACATACGCACTCTCTTACATCCTGCGTTTGTGCCGCGCGCAACTCCGTGTCTTCGTCTATCGCACGAGATATTTGTCTCGAACCTCTTTGTCGCACGTTCACAGTCGCATTAAAATTTTATTTTTTAAAATTCGACAACCATCATTAGGACAGACTTTTTACGGGCAACCCTATATCATTGTGTTCGCTTATGTTTTCGTTTAATTTATACATTAAACAAGTAGGTTAAAACAACTAGGACCAAATACCTGTTTATACCTGGCAACCCAATAGTTTGACCAGAAAAAATATAGGCAACCACGTTTGCATATTCTTTAGGCTTTGTACTTACGGTTGGTGTAAAAATTTTTCGTTAAACTCATCGGTAGATATTAAAAATAAAGTGATTTTTGAATTTTTTATTAATTATAGCCTGGCCAGGATATTTTCAAGCAGTCCATTTTTTTTATAATTTTTAACATACTAAATTACTGATAAAATAATTTTTATCCTTTAAACAGATGGGTGAAGGTCGATTTAAAAGCAAACGAGGTCATTTAATATAAGCCGACGGTAAACATTCAATAAATGTTTAGACTTATTGTACATACGTATGTAAATTATTTATGGTTTTTAGTTCTAGAAGTTAATATGTGTTCTAAAAACCATTTTTCCTATTAAAAAAATGTATACCAGTTTTAAAGTCTAATTATAAGGTTTTAAAAAAAAAGTTTTATTAAAATTAGTTAAATAATTTTTGCATGATGCTTGAACAGATAGACGAAAAATTTGGGCAAGCCCTATGCTGCATTACAAAATTTCTCCAATATTTTACTCTGCCTTGAATACAAAATTTCTGTAGTTTTTCCAAGCACTTTAAGGTTCCAGTTTGACTGAAGGCCCGTGTTCCTGGCTCCTTACAGGACCTCCGAGCCGCTCTTCTAAGATTCTGCAGTCCAGGGCTCCACCAGGAAGTGTCCTTGGTGTTCGTAACTGCCTTTATTTCACAGTTCTTTTTATAGCTCTTTATTAGAGTCATATGCAGATATTTTTCACAGAGCTCGATTTTCGCTGCGTTTCCATGCCTTTTGAAAAAGTACTTTATGCTGATGGCTAGGTTCTTCTGAAAAGAGTACTATTTTTAGGATGATCCGCTTGTGATCCAAGAAGAAGGGCTCGTTTAAGACCCTCCAGTTACTTAACTTGATCATTATCTGCAAATGGTAGACTTTCCTTCTTACTACGGTGCAGAAGGTAGATTCGCTTTCCAGATCTGTGAACGCTGGATATTCCAACAGTTTTTTACCCCTGCTGTTGGTGTCATTAATATTCCAGACAGTATAATGCGCATTCGCGCCGCATGAGTGATCGCCAGTGATCTTTAGCTCTATTGGTACCACTTGCCTAAAACGAAAAGTTAGAATTAGTTATGCATATGTAACATTAACCGGTATTACAGACTCTAGGTTTTACTTTACCCGGAGCCTTATATAGCTTTCCGCAATCTGCTCTGTTCCCCGAACTTGCACCTGACGAGCCAGGGTTCCTGTATTAAGGTGTATATAGTCGAAGCATCCTTACTGTGCTGCAAGTTGGTTTTTATTAAGTCCACTCCCGTCTTGTGTATGAATTGGGTTAAGACTGTTAGTTCGACCTTAGTTATTTCCTTTTCTTTATGGATTTGGCTCATTTTAAAAGTGATTATGTCCATTCCGAAGAACGGTTTAAAGTCTTACGTTCTGAGTTTAAAAACGCTGGACTTCAGAATGCCGACAAAAAGGTTCCTACCGTTTTCGGCATACACTAGCCAGCTCGCTCGGCTAGGCCACAGTTCTAATTCTCCAACCACCTCAGGACGACTAACGTGGCCTCGGCAGGTCCCGATATTTAGACTACCGTCCTGTGTTGCCTTTGAAGTATTTCCAGACACACCACCTTGAGCTTGGCACCCTCCCACGAAGAGTTGTCGCTGACTCGCTTGAGAAGCCAGCTTAGCGACACCTCACCTCATAGGCACACGTCACCGCAGTGGCAACTGCCTTCGGATGCGTGCTGCAGAATTTAGGCGAGGGACCCTCACGTCGATCTCTTTTGAGACCATACCCCCTAAAAGTGCCAAGCGCTTTGCTCTCAGCACTTTATCGTGGTAACCTTATGCCGCAACCGCCATCATCAGGAGGTTCCCGCTTTGACGTAAGTTCTTTTTTCCTGGCATAGGTCTTTTAATTAACCGCATCACAGTTAAAGGGGTATCGTCGGAGGCAATTCGGCGCTTGCCAATAGCTTCCTGAGTTAGTTGCCTCGACGAGACTGGAGGTCCCCTTGAAGCGCTAGTCTGTCATTTCTGGCCTTTTTTTTCCCCGCGCCTTTGCGGCCCTTTTTGAGGGTCCGCCTTAGCGCCATCCGCATAAGTCGTAGTTCCGACGCCAGTTGATCTCTGCTGGGCTCTTCTGGAATTCGCAACCGTGACCTATTTCGAGATACCTTCCGAGATCTCGTCCTTTACCAATAGATTTATGGCAAGGACATTTTCTATATTGGTCCCACGTGAAGCCAGGAAAATAACGTTCCGCCCGCGTGCGTGCGACGATAAGGCTATGTACTTCGGGGTTTTACTATGTTTCCCAAAGGCATCGTTTAAGATGCTGCCCCGGTCAGTGCCAATATGGATTTCAACTTAGCTTAGAAAGTTTGTTCACGGTGAAGCTTTAAACTTTTGTATTATATATATATATATATATATATATATATATATATATATATATATATATATATATATATATATATATATATATATATATTATTATGTTCTTTTCAATTATTTTTTGGGTGGATAGCGGGATTAGAACGAAAGAAAACAAACTTCTCGCTCTTCTTAAATCGCCGTTGTTTCGATCTTTATTTTAGATCTTTTTTAAGGCTACACATAAGAAAAAAAACTTTTAATATGTACAATGAATCAACATCATCAGTAGATTTGTTCTTATGTTTAACCATTGTCTATTTATGCATAAGATGTTCATAAAACGTAATTCCAAAGTCAGTTTAGTCACATATTAATCCCTTAGATCAAATGGACAAGAATAATGTTTGTTAACAAGTGAATAGTTACAATAAATAACATAACTTTTTAATTCGTGGAAGTCCTAAGTCAATGGTAATGTAAAATTTCTGATATCGTATCCATCACAGAATCAGGGCAAACGTGTTTACAATTAGCATTAAGCAAATATGTTAATCACATAATAATAATATCAATACGAATAATTTCATTTTCAAAATAGTAAAATCACATAAAAACGGCACAAACCAACTGAGGAAAAAAATATGAGTTTATGTTTTTTTCTGTTAACTATTTATTTTTTCAAAATTAAATATTTACCAAGTACATAATCTAAAAAGTATACGATTTTTAACATGAAATTTATGTTTTAACTGAAATATTTTTTGTTTTTAAAGGTTTTATTGGGTGTCTTTAGATTCTGTTTTGGAGAGGTTGCAGATGATTCTAAAAATGCCCAAATACTGAAATTTGATTATGATGAATCTGGTAAAGGACCATACAGTTTTGGGTAAGAAAATTAAACTTGCGTATTAAATAAATTTAAAAGTAAATATAGTTTGTAAAAGTTTTTAAAATTCAATTCAATTTATTAACAAAGGTTTTTAAGGAATTTTACTATAATGCAAATAAGGCTAAAAACAATTGCCACAGCAGCAAAAAATAATTTGTTTTCTGTGATGAGAGAAACGTTTAACATTTTATCTGCGTTGACAGGTAAAATTATTTTTTTTCTCGGGAAAAAAGTGAATACTTTTCCAGGATATACAGTGTGTCCAATTAAGTCGGCATCATATGGAAAACTTTTTTATTCTTAGTTTTATGAAAAAAAGTTATTCATTAAAAAAAGTTCTGCGTGGTCTAAAACTAAAATTTCATTCATTTAAGTCATATTTGAGGTTTGTCAAAAAATATAAATTTTACTACCTTTAAACCTCATTAAAATCAATCAATTTTATTTTTAAATCAGATATATTTTCAAAAATTATTTAATTATTTATTGAACGACATCGTGAGTGTCGAACCACGTTTTATCTGAATAAACTATATTTCTATTACTTTCTTTATTACTTTATAAGATCTGTCTTAAATAATTTTAACAAAGTATAGTTCTTACGAAGTCAGTTGGACAAGTATAAAAACAATATTTCATCCGGCGGCTTGCCGAACTTTGTTGATGCATAGGTGTCACAAGAGATATATTAATAGTAGTTTAACTGCATGAAATAATTATTGGGTTAACAATGTTCTCAATAAAGTATATATTTTGAAACGTATTTTTATGAATATAAGGGGTTTGGGATATTCCTATTTAAATTCAAAACTTATTTAATTTTCAATAACTTTAAGTAAGTATTGTTTTGACTTACGTGATAAGGTGACCACCCTAAACGAAACAGTATTATACATTAGTCACTATCGAAACACTCATCAGTACTTGAGTCTTGTTGGGTATTTATCACTATCGGTTCGATTTGTGGCAAAACACAATATTGTTTTTCTTTTTCTTTGACGTGGTAAACACAATTTGTCCATAAGTCAGTTTCGGCGAGTTCATCAACTACTTTTCTTATATTTGTTAGAACAGAATCGCTTATTTGAAGAGCTTGATTACACTTTCGTAAATTGTTTTTTAAAGCAGCCCAGATCGGTTCAATAGGGTTGAATACACAATAATATGGAGGCAAACGCAAAACTGTAAGACCGTAAGATTAAAAAACGTTGTCTATGACGTATTATTTCTTAAAATTTTGTTGTTTCACTAGTTCCAACAACTTTTTGTGTGCAGTTTTTAAAAGGTATTTTTATGTTACTAACTTTATAACAGATACTCCAATAAAACAGAAAACAAGATAATAGGTATGTATAAAATGGACAAATATGTATTTATAATAACACGGCACTGGTAAATGGTTGTGAAAACACTGATTTGTTTTTTGCCGGCATCGACTTTTGCGGTGAGAAAACTGCCGATAAAATTTGACCGGTTAGGGTTAAGCACTATCCAATAAGATGCATAGAATCACAAAAGGTTCGCCGACAGTCCATGTGGACAATAACGGGAGTAATCGATTACAAACAGTTCAGTTTAGCTTAATGCTTGACGTGGCATTATTGACCGTACCCCGATTTTTGCGTTGTCCAACTGAGTTCGTATAAAGTATACCACAATACAGGCGATTCCATATAACACATTCGACTATCAAACTTCTTTAACTTAAAACCACATTTTATTAAAATTTATCGAAGTGTTTCTAATGATTTTTATTTAAAATCGTTAAAATCTTGCAATTTGTTAAATATAATTTCCAATGTTGTAAACCGTTTGTCGAATCAAATCTTATTTTTTAATTTAAATTTAATTTAATTTAATTTAAATTTATATTCACAATAAAATGTAATATTTAATATTATACCTATAATAAAATTACATGACCGATTGTTTTCTTTGCAGCTTTAAAAGTAGTGATGGCATATTCAGAGAAGAAAGTGGTGAGTTACATTATGCAGGCACCGAAAACGAATTCATGAAAGTAACTGGTATTTTCGCATACCCTGGCCCAGACGGTGTAATGTACGAGGTAAGATATACAGCAGATGACCAGGGATTTCACCCAGAAGGGGACCATATCAAAGTACCACCATTCGTTCCATGGATTCATCATCCTCACCACGGTGACAGTAACGAAATAGCTGATAGCGGAATAGGTGAACAAGTCTTAGACGTGGTTAGAACGACAGCAAAACCTAGTACTGAATATTTACCCTCTTCCACACCAACCAGTACAACTTTATCACCACAAGAAGATAACACTGTAGTAGGGCTTATATCTCCACCTATTACTAAATCTACTTCGAAATTGCAGTTTGACAACAGCAAATCCTATGTTAATGAAAAACCTGCTCCCAATCCATTTTTATCAGGAGAATCTATATTGGATGCTATCAGATCCGCTAAAATCCCAGGTTCACGATTTGTCCCTAAAAAAATTGACAACATTGAATCTGATTTTGCTCCACATCCTCAACTGTTATCTGGTGCACCTGTTTTGGACGGTGTAACATCTTCAAAAAATTTAAACTCCGAAAGTTTTCTAAATGCTTCACCCTTTTTAAATAATTTCTTAAAGCCGCATGCACCCAATAAAGTCCATAATACTAATTTAAAAACATTAAATACTGTAGGATCTGCTAATCCAGCTACAACCGGTTTGGATGAATCAATTCAAGAGAGTTTGTCGAGTACTCCAAAACCTCATCCTGAGTTAATTTTTTATTCAACAGCAGAGTCTCGAACACAGCTGCGATTGGTGACTCCCTCACCTTTTACTTTAAAGCAAATGACTAAAAGAAAGCCAGCCACAATAAAATGATACAAAGTAATAATTATTAGTTAATTTAGTTTGTTATGTTTAAAAAATTGTTATTTTTTTTGTTGTGAACAAAAATATTGCCTAAAATAAAATGTAGGTACTTCTTCTTCTTCTTCTTCTTACGTTAGAACTACGTCCTGTGTTTGCCTCAAAGGTTGCCCAAAAACAATTGGGACGATGAAGACCAGCTATCATACCATCTTTTTGGTGGGCGTCCAGTTGGGCGTGGTGTGTTGGGCCGCTTTTCTCTCACAATTTTTGCCAGCCGGTCGTTTGGCATTCTGCTAACATGGTCTCTCCATTCTCTTCTTCGGTTTCTTGCCCATCTTACTATGTCTTGGACTTCACATATTTCCCTTATCTCTTCGCTTCTTTTATGGTCAAGTAAGGTATAGCCAGTTATCGATCTAAGAATTCGCATTTCCGTTGATCTAAGAAGTCGCTTTGTAGTCGTGTTCTCCGCTCTGGTCTCTATCGCGTATGTCATAATCGGTCTTACACATGTCTTATATATTCTGACCTTACTTCTGGTACTCATGTGTTTATTTCTCCAGATTATGTCTCTCAAGAATCCTGAGATTAGAGATGCCTTTGTTGTTTGAGCTTTTACTTCCTCCTTAATATTTCTAGTGCTAGTTATATTAGCTCCTAAATATTTAAAGGACATCACTTGTTCTACACTCTGCTCATAGATTGCGAGTTTACATCGGTTCTTTGGATATTGTTAGCGATTTGGTTTTCTTGACGGATATTTGCATATTGAATTCTTCAGCTGTTTTTTGGAACTTGTGTAAGAGTCTCTGTAGGTTGTCCTCGTCTTCCGATACGATTACAGCATCATCAGCGTAGCATATGATTTTTATTTCTTTATCTCCCAGTCGATACCCTGCCCCAGTTACTTTGACTTCATTTATAATTTCATCCATGATGATATTAAATAGGATTGGGCTTAGGCTATCTCCTTGCCTGATTCCGGTTGTCATAGGTATTTTATTGCTAAGCTTATTTGCAGTTCTTACATATGTGTAGTTGTTCTTGTTCAATTCTTCGATGGTCTTTATTACATTCGGATGAATTCTTCTCTTTTGTAGTAGGGCCAAGACGTCTGTTAACCGTACCCTATCGAATGCCTGGGTTAGGTAAATGAAACACGTGAAGGCTACTTTATTGAACTCAATTGCTTTCTCAGTAATTTGACGTATTATAAATATAGCATCTATAGTAGACCTGTTCTGTCTGAACCCTTGCTGTTTGTTCTTCACATATTCCGGTTAGAGATATTTCTTCTGCTAGAATTTTTGTAAACAGTTTTAGTACAGCACTCAATAAGCTAATACCTCGATAGTTTTTAGGGTCTGCTTTCTCCTTTTTTTTAAAAACTGGTATCAGTATGCTCTCTTTCCATTCGGATGGAACAACCTTGATAGTAAGTATTTTATTGAAGAAAATCTGTAATTCGGCCAATAAGCTTTCACCTCCATATTTAATCATCTCATTCTTAATTTCGTCAATGCCCGAGGCTTTTTTGTTTTTTAGTTTTTGGACCATGTATCGTATTTTCTCCAAGGGAATAGTCTTTTCTTGTTGTTCGTTAACATTTCCAATGTCAGGCTGTATTTCCTGTGGTGGTAAGTTGTTTTCTGTCGGAGTGTAGAGTTTTCAAAAATATCTTTCCCATTCTTTCGCCGTTATTTTTGTATTTTGTATACACTCATTTATTGGTTTTTTCCTATGTCTTAGCAGGTTCCATATCTTCTTTTGGCCTCCATACAGGTCATGCTCCATATCGTTAGAAAATGTTTCCAATGTTCCCTTTTTATTTTCCGAATATTCTCGTTGATCCTGTTTCTTACGGATTTATAGTCATTATACGTTATAGCATTGGATCTGTATTGTAGGTACGATTTTCTTTTCTCTTCGGCCAGTATCTTAATTTCTGGCTTAAACCAGGGCTTTGAGTTTGGCTTTCCCCCTTTCTTAATGGTTCTTTTTCCGCATGCTTCTTCTACTGCTTCTAGTATGTTAGTTTTTAATTTGGTCCACGCTGTTTTTATGTTGTCAGTTTCTTGTATGTAATTTGCGGCAATTTTCCCTGCTAATCTTCGTTGGTACAGATATTTAGTTGACTCTTCAGATAGCGATTCTATATTCATTATGGTCGTTGTTTCGGTGGGTTCTTTACGGAATCTTTGGGTGTTTGTTTTTATTTTTGCCATTACAAGACGGTGGTTGGTTCCAGCATTGGCGGAAGTTAAAGCTCTCACATCCTGTATCGTTGTTGGGTGGATATTTCCGTTGGTTATAACATAGTCGATGATTGACCTTTGACCTCGTGTGTTTTCGAATGTGTATTTATGCTGTAGTTTGTGTGGGTAAAATGTGTTGTTAATTCGAAGTTCACTTTGTGTGCATAGTTGTATCGATTGTTCTCCACTTTCATTTATGGTCTCTTCGTTAAATCTGTTTTTGATGCCAGGTATAACTTCGTTGCCGATTCTCGCGTTAAAATCACCCAACACTATTATTTCATCCTCTTTGGGTATAGCATCTAGAACTGTTTGCAAGTTGTGGTAAAACATATCTATCTCTGCTTGAGGTTTGCTGGTATCGGGTGCATATACACTTATTATGTGTAGCTGTTTCGCTTTCCGTGGTTCGAGTGCTACATGTAATATTCGATCGTTAATGTAATTAGTGTTGTTGATTAGGCTTTCAAATCTTTCGTGTAGCAGTATACCAACCCCTGAGACCGCTCGTTCATTCTTGTCTTTGCCGCTGTATATTGAGTATGTAGTTTTCATATCTGCTATTTCCTTTGCCTTTTTTCTTCGTTTCTGAAAGTGCACAGATGTCTAATTTATGTTTCTTCATTTCAAGTATGATTTCTTGGTCTTTGTTGTTGAATGATGTAATGTTCCAACATCCAATTCTTAGTAATGATGGTTTCCTTATTCGTTTAGTCCTTATTCTCGTGAGGTTGTCATTGTTTAATCCAATCTGTTCCGAGGCTGTTCCTTTGGTTCTAGGAGCACTTGTCTTTTTACCCAAGCAGGTCGCTGGCCTCACTTGGAACCCTCCTCTTTTTTTCGGGCTTGGGACCGGCTGTATTGGTCAATAAGCTACTCAATCCACCTATTGACCTCTACAGGCAGAGTTAATGTAGGTACCTGGGGATTTAATTAAATGTCGCAAATAGATATTTTGCCACAAAATATTTGACAAAATTTGTTTTTTGAATAATAATTACTTCTTTAGTATTTCCAATGCGAAAACTTGGGGATAGAACTTAATATTTGTATGGAGTTGTTACATTAGAGTTGGTATGTTTGCCACAAAAATAATTAACATCTTACATTGGGTATAATTTTATAAAAATTTATAAAAAGAAAAGATAACTTATTATTTAGTTAAATTAAAATAAAAAATAACAGAAATAAACATTGCAATAAATGGGAATAAAAACTGACAATTAAATTCAGTGATTGTTTCTTTATTAACTTTATCAAATTAATAGGAACCTACTTTATCTAGAGTACCTAATTTACAAAACTAAAATTCCAAATAACCAGTGTTGAGGCTTTTAAAAAAACATTAAAAATTCATAATTGTAAATAAAGCTTCTTCTTATCGGTGTGCCTTACCTTTTCAAGATATTGGCGATCATGTTAGCCCATCTAACTTTATCCGTTGCAGCTCGGAACAATTCATATTCATCTTCGTCCATTGTCGCAAGTTTTTCAGCCATGAATTCGTTCTTCTGCCTGGTCCCCTTTTTCCGTCTATTTTTCCTTCAGTTATAAATTCTAGCGTTCTATATTTGTCACTTCTCATTATGTGTTCAAAGTAATTTGCTTTTCTTTGTTTGACAGTATTTATTTTTTCTGTTTGTTTTTCCATACGGTTTAGGACTTCAATGTTGGTAGTATGGCTTGTTCAAGGAATTCTCATCATCCTGCGGTAGCAACACATTTCAAAGGCCTCCACTTTTCTTTGTGTTGTTTCTGTTAGCGTCCACGTTTCCACACCATAAAACAATGTTCTAAAAACATAGCATCTCAGAACACGGAGCCTGGTTTTTATGTTGAGCATGATATTACACAACACATTACGCTTGTTAAATATTGCTCTTGCCTTTTCTATTCTAGTCTTTCTCTCAATCGAATGATCCCAACCATCATTGAGTACGCAGTCTAGATATGTTATTTTGCTTACTCTTTCTAGGGTGTTCCCACTGTCGATTATTTTAGCGCTAGCATTTGGGTTTTTACTGATAACCATTGTTTTAGTTTTATTTATATTAAGTTTCATGCCATATTCTTCGCAAACGGTAACTACTCGATTTATAAGCCGCTGCGATTCTTCTTCGCTATTGCTAATGATCACAGTATCATCCGCGTATCGCAGATTATTCAGACATTCGCCATTGATAAGCACTATCTGTTAAGTTGTCCAGTGCTTTTTTAAATATTTCCCCCGAATATACATTAATCAGTAGAGGTAACAGGATGCAACCCTGTCTTACTCCTTTTTTTATATTGACATAGTCTGTTGTATTGTTTTTAATTCTAACTTTGATTCCAATATAAGTTTGAGATAATACGAATGCCTCCAGAATTTATCTGACTTTAAGGATTTATTTTTAAAATAATTCATACATAGGAACAATATATAGGGTGATTCAAAATTCGTTGTAGATTATTTAGGGACGTATTGCTGGGATGAAAATAAGACTTTTTTTTAAAAAAACATGTATCCTAAAATGCACCCCCGAGCTACAGCTGCTGTAAATTGTGTAAAAAAACCATTATTTGAAATTGTGACTATAATATCGGATCCAATCTTTTGAAAATAGGCATTTTCCCGTTTGTTCAGGCACTTTATATATTTTTTGCTATACATACGTACATATAGTCACGCCTTTTTCCCGTTGTTGTAGGCAGAGACCACTTCCTCTTACTTGATACGGTTCTTACTCACATCTTTTGCTTCCTCTACTTTCATCAGTGCTCTCATGCATGCTCGTCGGTTGTTGGTACTCTTGACCAGGCCTTTTTTCAAAACAATGTTGATCTGATCGAGATATGTTCGCCGAGGTCGACCTCTACCGAGTTGCCCATTCACACTTGCCTTATAAATCTTAATCTTCTTTCATTTATCCTTTCTACGTTTTTAAAACATCTAGCATTCTTTTATCAATCTTTATAACCACATCTTCTTTCACATAACAGCGTTCCCTTATCTTGATATGCTTCATTTTATCCATTAAAAAAAAACACCTGGTAATTAATTAAGCAATAAAAAGTTATCCAATATATTTTGGGGGAAATGTATAATGTTTTTAATTAAATACATAGGTAAGTAGATCTAATTAATTGTGATATTTAAATACTAAAATTAATTATTGCTTTAAAAAAATTACAATATATTTGAGTATAGATTGATAACAATCATAATAGTTTTGATTGTTAACATTTATTCTACAGTTTAATGATAATTAATATTATAAGTATTGTTAATATTTTTTGTAGTGTGTCATAATATGTTGTATTGTTTGTATATTAAATAAATGTTAATAAAAGTTTTAAAATTGTTTGTAATATTTATTATATGAAATTTTCACAGATGTAGAGGTTAATAATAAAAATAAATTTTCTTCTTTCCCGGGTTCGGTGATTTTAAACACTCGATACAGCAACAAAACAATTTTAATTACAATATTTTTACACAATAAATTTTACTTTTATAATTCACTTAGATATTCAACTAATTACAACTTTTACAACTATTTAAATTTCATAACTTTTTAAAAACTGTCCTTTGTTACGACCGCTGTCCTTTTTATATTTATCAATCATAATTCCAGACCGTTTCGCGACAGCGATAGAACCATCTGGAAGTCTCTAGGCGTTGCGAGAGTTTATTAGACGGAGGTGGAAGCCGACAAAGGGCTCATTAATATGCACCCTCGTTGTGGCCGATGCTCGGATGCCGATAAATAAACAGGGCCGATTGTAGCACTACATTGAACTTTCCTATTAATTTTAATTTACGACGTCGCCAATTTGTTTTAATTAAATTATTATTTTGGCATCGAAGAAGAGTTTCCGATCACAATATTAATATTTGTATGGTCTTAATTATTGTAAACATTAGTGTATTAGTGAAAGTTTTAAATTAAGAAGGGTTTGTACAGGGGTGGGCTGCCAAATTTTGACCAACCGGCTCGCAATTATTTCAAAGAAAAAAAAACGGTAAATTCTTATCCTCATCCATATTCATATGACTAGCCGATAAAAGTCTTGCTTTCATATTCTTTGCCACACTATGTAATAATTGCTCTCAGGGAAGAGCTACAAATTTATTATTGTAATCAAATGGTATGCATTTGAACTTATTTGATGAAATTAAATTTTGCCATATTTTTTTTTCGTAGACTTCAAAATTATCATTCTTATGTTTTATAGCTCCTATTGAACGCTTAATTAATTGATCAGCTTTATATATGGTAATTTTTCTTGATTGTTGCGCATTGGATATTATTGACAATTCTTCTAAGATATCTATCATTAAAGCTAAATCCTTAATCAAATGGGTATTAGCTAATCTTTTGGCCAAAGTAAGTTTTTATAGTAAAAATAATCTGTGAAAAACGAACAAATTATTGCAACAAGTAACGAAGGAAATAATAAAGCTGGCGATACCGTGTGCAGTGTACCGAAGCTTCACAACTTGTGACTCACTCACAAGCCAAGCAATTCGTATCTTACGTGCGCACAATATGTTGTAGTGCCCTTAGCCAGGAAAACATGTAAAAAAGGTTTAATAAATGAACTCAGTTGAACGTTCACGGGAATAACTTTGAACTCACTTAGAACGTGTCGCCAGGCGCACGTAATAATGTTTGTTTATTAATCATTCGTATTTATTTCGCAACCAAGATGTCTCGGAATGAATAGTATGTTATTATTTTACTTCGATCGGTCGTTACGCTGCTCTACTTTGCAGTGACGGTCAAGATCACGACATTAAAATGTAAAATTGCTAAACTAAATTAAAAATATTTTTAAGTTCAACGTTCTTTTTAATTACCGAGAGTTTCCCGAACCTTCAACAAACCTACGAGCAAGGGACCTAACAATACACGGCGATCCTAATACATTACAATGTGTATAGTGTGTTGCGCACATCATATGTTTGCGAGTGTTTGTCACATCGACGCGATGTGCATATTTTGCATATATATATATATATATATATATATATATATATATATATATATATATATATATATAAAACGTTGTTTGACGTCTTCCGATCTCCAGTCTCCATTGATTCCTATCCATCCATAAATCCTGTTCTAGGCCTTTCTCTCGGGACTTGATTATCGATACCCTCTCTTCAGCTTTTTCTGGGTCGCCCTTTTTTTCTTTTTCCTTGGGGTGTCCAGTTTAAGATTTGCTTAGATAATCTATCCTCATTCATCCTCTAAACGTGCCCATACCATTTGAGTTGTGCAACTTGAATGTCCTCTACTATTGTATGTTTGACCCCCATAATTTCTTGAATCCTTTCATTTCTGATTCATTCCAATCTTGACTTTCTTGCAGCGCGTCTCCAGAAGTCCATTTCGGTTGCCCTTAACGCATTTTCCGAGCGCTATTTTAGTTGCCATACCTCACTGCCGTATGTGGTTATGATTTTAATAATACTGTTGTAGATCCGATGTTTGTTGGCCTTCAATATATTTTGGTCCCACAGTACACTATTTAACAGGCTGATGGCTCTGCGTCCCTGGGTTATTCGGTCTCTTATTGCTTCATCAGTATTGCCGTCTACTGTAATATTCATTCCCAGATACTTATATTTGCTGGTATGCTTTATTCTTTGCTGTGTCTTTAAGGACTATGTCTTGTTGTATCCCGCCTATGCACATATATTCAGTTTTGTTTCAATTAACTTCAAGACCCCATTTGGCATATTTTCCATTAACTTTCGGGTCATATACTCTAGGTCTTCGTAGTCCTGGGCTAAAACCACTTGGTCGTCGGCAAAACACATAGTGTATAAAGTTGTGTTATTTAGTGGAATACCCATATCCTTGCACTTCCGTTTCCACGGTTTTAAGGCTTGTTCCAGGAATAGCGTCGGTGAAAGACAACATCCCAGCTTCAGGCCCTTGTCCACTCTAAACCCTTTTGAAACCGTTTTTTTATTTTAATTTTGGTTGCGTTGTCCCTATACATATTTTATGGCTTAAATTAAGTTGACATTAATATTGGTCCATTCTAGTGCTTCCCATAGTTTGCTTTGGGGATATTATCATAGGCCTTTTTAAGATCTACATATAGAAATGATATTTTTTTGTCTATGGTCTGGGTGAGAAAAAAAAGATGATCCACTGTAGACCTTCCCGTTTTGAAGCTCGCCTGCTCTTCCGCTTCCATATCGCTTCGATTATTTTTCCGTATATTTGAGTCATCGAACTCTGTACTGCTATGCCTCTGTAGTTATCGCATTCGTCTCTGCTTTCCTTCTTGTGAATAGTCGACATATTCGATGTCTTCCATTCTTCAGGCACTTCCATTCCGTTGACATAGTTTTGAAATATTTTGGTGAGATGCTTAAAGAGTCTGTCCGTCCCGTACTTAAACAATTCCGGCGGTATGTTCCCGGGTCCAGCGGATTTTCCATTTTTGAGAAACATACACATATTTCTGGTTTCCATTAAATTTATTTTGATTGGGCATGCTGTCATTCTTATTTCCCCGTTTTGGTCTTCATTTTGAAAGTGTGGCCTATTTTCTTTAAGAAGCTTACTTAAGTACTAAAGTTATTGATGATATTAAGTCCCTTTTGTTGTTCTGATTTAGCGATTTCAGCATTCTCTAGCTCTCGGAGCTTCTAGTACCTGCTTTATAGGTACGAGGGCGGTTTAATAAGTCAGTGACTTTTTAAATAAAATAAATTTTTTTTCGCAAATAAACATTTTATTTTTCAACATAATCACCTTTTATCTCGATACATTTAGTCCAGCGTTTTTCTAATTTGTTTATCCCATCCAAATAATAGGTTTTTTCAAAGCTCTTAACATACGCGTTTGTTTCGGTAATGACTTCTTCATTCGACTCAAATCTCTTACCGCCCAGCCATTTCTTTAGGTTTGGAAACAGAAAATAGTCGCAGGGGGCTAAATCTGGAGAATATGCTGGATGGGGTAGCAGTTCGTATCCCAATTCGTGGATTTTGGCCATCGTGACTAGACAAGTGTGCACACGTGCATTGTCTTGATGGAACAGCACTTTCTTCTTCTTAGCCAAATGCGGCCGTTTTTGCTTCAAATCAACGTCGAATCTGTTCAAAAGCTTTAAATAATATTCGCCGGTGATCGTTTTACCTTTCTTGAGGTAATCGATGTGAATGACACCGCGTACATCCCAAAAAACTGTGGCCATGACCTTGTTGGCTAACAGACTCTGTTTCGCCTTCTTTGGTCCACGTTCACCCCTAGCAACCCACTGTTTCGATTGTTCCTTGGTCTCTGGCGTATTGTGATGGATCTATGTTTCATCCACAGTAACAAAACGGCGCAAAAATTCGTCCGGATTACGGCTGAACATCGCTAAACACTCTTTTGAAGTGGTCACACGATTGCGCTTATGGTCGAGTGTGAGCAATCGCGGCACCCATCTCGCAGAGAGTTTTTTCATGTCCAAATATTCGTGTAAAATATGATGTACTCGTTCAGTTGAGATACACCTACAGCATAAGCCAACTCACGCACTTTCATTCTCCGATCATCCAATATCATTTCATGGATTTTATCGACGATTTCCGGCGTGATCACTTCTTTTGGGCGACCTGGACGTTCGGCGTCACTAGTGCTGGTACGACCACAACGGAACTCTGTAAACCACTTCTTCACCATTGAAATTGATGGTGCCGAGTCCGCGTAGTATTTATCAAGTCTTTCCTTAGTTTCAGTGATGGATTTTTTACGTAAAAAGTAATGCTTAATCAGCACACGATATTCACGTTTTTCCATTTTCGTAAAAATTCACGAGGTTGTCTGCTTTGAACGGCTATCAAACACCAACTGCACGACGTAGCTTGCTCAAAATTAGAAAGTTGCCCACTGATAGATTATAGTTGACCGCAGCACTGTTGCATTTGGAGTAACTGCGCGGGAAATTCAAAAAGTCACTGACTTATCAAACTGCCCTCGTATCTGTTAACTTAAATTTTTTTGACATTTAATTTATTTCTAATTCGGTTAGCTCTATTTCGCATTTATTTAAAGTATTAATTTTATTTATTGTGTAAGTGAGACCAAGCCAAAAGGATGTAAAACTGACTGACCTTAAATGTGTGAGCCCAAGACTGCTCTATAGGTAAAGCCAAAGGTTGGTCTTTCTCGCATCCTTTTACTAGAAATGTCTGCCCTACGAGATAATTCTCAGTAACAAGTATAAAAAAAAAGTAATGATAAGTGATTTTAATAGTTGCTAGGAGTAAAGTGTGATGGATATGACAGTATTATAAAAAAAAACGGTAATAGCAGAGTATATAAAAGCGTAAAAAGTTTACTTGAAGTATGTTTGGAGTGGAATTTGTGGTAACAAACACCGAGTTTAACCATAAAAACAATCACTTGTAAGACAACAATAATGCCAGAGAAGTATAATTGATTTCGTGATTGTGGATAAAAAGTTAAGAAATAAAAAATTAAGTGATGGACATAGCATACCACGTTACCGACATTGACACATACCACTTTCTGAAAATGAGCCCAATCAGAGGTCTCTTAAAGCGGTGGCGGCTTCGTGTGCAGGACTCAAGTAGTGTACTAGAGCGTATAAAAGTTGAGAATTTGCAAAAATAAGGTGCAAAATAGAACTTTGTAAGAAATTAATAAAAAAATTTGACAGTTAAGATGAAGCACGTAAAGCATGTGAATTTTAGGAGGTTAACTTGCATTACAAAATTGGCGGCAAATAGTCAGATTCAAACATATGGCAAATAGTTTTCACTTCACCAACATTCTTACTTTTGGCAAGTATACGTAATTCAGGTAACAATGAATTTGTGTTGCAGAAAAAACACAATGGAGGTTTTAGATTATGGTCCAATTCTTTTGAATATAAGTATGTGGGGTATTTGGAGTCGGAGATTATGATTTTAGTCGAAATAGTATACTACGAAACAATCATGATAGCTATTAATACTCGATTACGAGGTAAGTGTTCGAGTGTATTTGTAGCCATTATATGATTGTTGCATACACTATTTTTTTCTACGACCAAGAAGCAATAAAATAAAAACAAAAAATGTTTCATTTTTTTAGGATAATTCTTAATTGCAACTTCCAACTGATATCTTATATTGTAAGATTTTATCCATTGCATTATGGCATGGCATAAAAAGATTCATTCATTTTTTTTTTTTTTTTGGATTTTGCATAGACTGTAAGTCATTACCGATAGAAGCAATCAAGTTAATCAATGAAGACAATATGGCATTTATAACAGGGTTATTCAATAAAATGTACGAAACAGGTGACATCTCTCGTGATTGGCTAAAGTCTACATTTATTACCTTACCTTAGGTTGATTCCATCAATAGAGATCTTAAAGCAATCGTCGAGTGAGGAACCAACAATCTTGTTCAGTTCAACGCCCAAAAAACACAAAGTGCCACGTTTTCCAAGAAAGTGAATTCCTCAAATCATCCCATCACAATGTCCGGAAATACCCTTGAACCAAGTCCCTCCATCTCGATTTTGGGAGTCACGGTGTCCAATAATATGTCTTGGCATGACCATGTTGCTAACATCGCAAAGTCGACAAGCCAGAGGCTAGGTTTTCTGTGGAAAGCCAGAAAGTTTTTTACTCCTGATCAACTGTTGACGACGTACAAGGCTCAAATCCGACCTCTACTGGAGTATTGCGCACATATTTGGGGTTCAGCACCAAGGCATTCTCTTCGTCTTCTAGATTCCATTCAGAAAAGAGCCATTCGCTTGATAAACAGCTCAACTCTCACAGATACCCTTCACCCTCTAGAACATGGAAGAAGAGTTACAAACCAGGCATTACTTGTAGAGTAAAGGCTGTTTTCATGGCAGATGCTCCAGAGAAATAAAAACTCTTGTACCACCACTGGCCACATTCGGCCAAAAAACTCGGCACGCAGATCAGTCTCACCCATTTACTCTCAAGATTGACACTGCAAGGACCAATCTCCATCAAGAATCCTTCTTTTACAGGGCTGCTACAGAATGGAATAAGCTTCCAAAATCAGTTTTTCCAAAAAACTAAGACCTGCAACTTTTTAAAAAGTGGGTCCACAATCATTTTCTTTCTATAATCCCTCCCCCTTCTAATAGTCGCAGTGCGGGCCCTCCACAGCCCACACGATAGGTCTACCCTTTTGCGAATATTTTCAGTAAAAAAAAAAATTAGATATTAACGTCCAAAAATCGTTATTTTTATCACTGACTGCCTATAGATCAAAACTCCAACCTAGTTCCAGATGACCTAGAAAGCTCAAATTTGGCATTCAGACAGGTAATTGGGTGAATAAAAAATAATAAATCAGTAACTAGTAATTTTTATCATTTATGAATAATTTTTCAATTAATTGCTTCTATTAAGTATGGGTATGGTTTAGGCAATAATTTAAATTAAAAGTAAATAATATTTTTAGTACATAAAATTACAATACAATTTAAGCATAATTTAATTTACGAACTAGAACGAGTTAAGACCAAGTTTTAAATATTAAGTAATGTATATTTTCCCTATTTGCTAAGCATATGCTATTACTATCCACAAATAACAAGGCCTTAGCCTTGACAGCGCTCTTCTGGACATAGGCTCCTTTACAGGTACAAGAAAATATAGAAAATCAAACAAAAAAGACAATGTAAACGTAGGATAATAAAAATATTTATTTGATATTAATTTTATTATTAATAAGTACCTACAAATAATTTCTGTACAAAAAGTATTGATATCCCATTAAAAACATTAATTTAAAATAAGAGCCAAGTTCAATATGATATAGGCCTTGGTTGTTTACTTCAACGACAAAATAAGTGAGATCTAAATGGGTGCCAAGTTCAATGGTCAGTCCTGAAATTTATTTATAACAACATAAAATATTTTATAACAACTTAAAATATTATTTCTTCTAATGACTTGGGATAATATGTTAAAGACTAAGGTCTGACTTGGCTAGTTGGAATATACGAATTATTATTAAGTACCTACTAAAACAGTCATGGAAGAGCCATATGTTTAATGGCTAGTTTCTACCAGCAAGCCAAATTTTCGGAAGAATAAAATAATAACTTATAGCTTTAGAAATTGCGAAGGCTTTAATAAAAAATTGTGTAGAAAAATTGTGGGCAGCTTTTAGCACTTATCAATTACCCTGTATATTTCGTGTATACGACGTATACTCTTATCGGTTTACTGGGCGTCGATGGCTTTGACAACGTCGCAAGGAAATTATTCGTAACTATTTTTAAATTTGCTCTTCTTATCTTCTGTGGTGCATGTTAATTTTATTCCGGAAGCTGTCAATTCTAAAAGCTTCGTAATCGCGGCTATGAATATTTCTAATGAAAATAAATAGTTTGCTCTTAGACGAATAATAATAAGATAAGCTTGGTCGCCTTGGATTTAACTGTCCGAAAATATGTTTAAATAAAGTATGTATTATGAAATGGCCATTGTGTTTTACCGTCATTGCGCATTTTAATTAATCTTAGTTAATTGGATAAAATTTTTTATAAACATTCCAAAAAAAATCCGACCGACCAGTTTTTTTTGCCGGAAAGGTTGACATATCTAGACCAAACTTATTTTATAGTAGTTCAAAAAGGTTGCAATACATTTGCATTAATGAATAGATAATTAAAAATTACAATATTCTTAGAAATAATTACAGATACATTAAAAAAACAAAGTAATGAAGAAAAAAAAAATTTTACAGGTTGCACTCTGGGAGTGCCGGCAGAAGTGAAAACTTAAGTATTAACGCGCGTGAAAATATTATTTTTAATCTGAAAAATATTGTCTCCAGATTTCCATAGTTTATGAATAATGCATTATTTTTATTAACGCTTTATTATAAATCATATATTAAACATCAGTACCAGATTTGAATGTTTTCGATTCCTTTCTTCCGCTTTTTGCTTGATCTTCTTTCAATATGGCGCTTTTCTTTCTACCTCGACTTTTTCGTTTTCGGCTACCTCGTTTTCGGTTTTGTCGCTTTTGGCTACGTCGTCTGCGGCTTCTGCTTCTATTTTTTCTTCGTCTTCGAGCCTCCGTTATCGGCAAACCAAAACCTAATTTAAACCTTCCCCCGTTCTCTTTGATCAAACCAGCTTTCAGTCCAGTTTTTAATGCTTTTTTAACACAAATTGATGCATTTTTTAACGGCTTCTTGCACTGATAAATTATTTGATATAAAATTTTGTCGGGGGGAGAACCATTAGAGTCATTAAGACACGCTATGGTGTCCATAACATCTGCTAAAAACGACACCTCTCCTTGGACCATTTTAATGCAGCAAAAGCAGAACTTAATCAATAAACTAATAAAAAGCACTTAAATTTTGAATTTAACTACTAAATTAATTTGTCAAAATGACATAAAAAATGTACTTGAATTTGTCAGTTTGTTGAATAAGGTTGCCAAGTTACCAGTCAAGAAAAGTCGCATTTTATATTGCTCCAGTGAAATACATCCGTCTTACGAATTTTCAATCAGGCCACGTGTCCTGACGCGAGTTTAACATTTTTTACCCATTACAAAAAAAGTTCACAGCGTGCCATAAGAAGTTATCACTTCAAAAACAAAATTACAAGAATAAGAAATTAAATTTCTCGAAATTCCCTAAAAGTAAAATCGAAAATAAACACTTCTTGGACACAATAACAGATCAACTTAAAAACTTATCGAACAGAACTTAAAGGAAAGCTCCGTGATCGCGGATTTGAAAATATTCAATGAAAATGAATAGTTTACACTTAGACGAATAAGAAAAGCTTGGTCGGCGTGGATTTAATTGTCTGAAAATATGTTTAAATAAATTATGAAACAGCCATTATGTTTTACCGTCATCGCGGATTTTGATCAATCTTAGTCAATTGATTGTGGAATTTTATAAACATTCAGAAAATAACTGGCCGACCAGTTTTTTTAGCCGGCAAGGGGTCTGGCATACCTGTCTGAAAAAAGTGATAGGTAATAAAATTTCTCTGTTATCACAGAAACCTTCTTTTTTAATTTACGCATTTTAAAGTCAAATTCAAAAATATTTAGCTGTGCGGGCTTAAAAACTGCTGGAAGTATTATATTATTATTAAAATTATAAAAATACACAAATCTATAACTATATCATTAAATTACTACATGAACATAATATTAAACATGTTAATATTTCATATCCTTATTTCCTTTTGTTAAGAAACCTTTCTATAAAATCTTTTGAAATCTTCAATCACAGCTTTTCAATGAAGTAGTAAATATTCTTATTTAACTTATTCTAATTCCTATGTTCCCCTTTTAATATTATCCTAATATATATATATATATATATATATATATATATATATGTATATATATATATTAATATAACAATTCTTTTTGTAGCTAAATACAATTGTAAATGTAAAAAATTTTTGGGGATGCAGCTATTTTTAATCAAAACTTTTTTTTTAATTTTTTGTAAAAGCTTTCGAAATTAATTTTTATTTCTTTATCAGTTACTAGTTTATGAGTTAAATATAAATTAACATCCAGAAATTGAAAAAAAAAAATTTTTGTTTTTTTTTTGACAGTGGTTAATGTCGAAACGGATTTGGCCTAAACTAAATCTACGTCGAACTAATGATGTTTTAACTCTATCCAGGGAGTCCATTGGAAATGCGATCGTGGCCATAACTGAACACTGGGCAGGAGGATCCCATGTACAGCGCATGGGAATCGCAGAGCTACGACACGACTTCTGTAGAAGCTGTCATGATGAGGAAGAGGAGAAAACAATGGTACATCTTCTCTGCCACTGCCCTGCCCTAGACAGAAAACGGCTTTCTATACTAGGGCAATCGAACGTTGATGATTTATCTGATCTCAACTTAGTTAGCATTAAAGACCTTACACTTTTTATTAAAAGTTCCAACTGGTTCTTACGTTAGAGTGAAAAGGCAACTAGGTCCATCACGGTATCACAACGGGCTAAAAGGCATAAGCGGGTTTCCTCTTACCTAACCTACTGATATAAATAAATTTGACTAACATATCTTATTTTATTTCGACTGGTCATTCGGCCGGATATATAGGGAAAATACACTTTTTAGGTAAGAAATACTTCACAAATGGTCCTTTGCTGCCAACAGAACTAATCTGTGAATAAAGTTCTAAAGAAGTTAGTTTAAGACGTAGTAAGAGGCTTAAGATAAAGGCTGCATAAAGGTGAAAGATTACTTTTAAAGGTAAATCACTGTCCGGTACTATTGGAGTCCCATAGCATAACTAAAGAAAGTGAAACCAATACTGCACCTAAGACTATCACAAGCGAAACACTACAAGACTCTAAAAAATGTTCAATGCGAAAGGGAAGTCAAGCTACGTTAATAACGAAGAAAAGTGAATCAAAGCGTCAACAAGCAGAATTGGAATTTGCACTCGAAAGAAAGAAACTGGCAACAAGAAACACCCGGTATACGTGAGGATGAAATAGTCCTTATAGTCGACCCCAATGGTCCACGAAAAACTTCTATTTTGAGAAGACCTGTTCCAAGACTTTGTATTCTGATTATACAAAAAAGAAACGAAGAATAAGTAATTGTCCTTCCTGCTACCCTAGAACAATTAATGGAATGAAAAATGTTGCTGCCCGCATCAAGTTTTTATTTTCTACCAGTTTCTGAACCATAAAATCTTTATTAATATTATATTGGTTACCTTGACCTAAGAAAAAAAAGTAGTTGTTAATATACATAAATAAATTTTAATGACATATCTAATTTTACTTCGAATGGTTATTTGGCCGGATATATAGGAAAAATACACTTTTTAGGTAAGAAATACTTTACAGTATTATACTGATGTGTTTATTGGTCTTTGGTATTTATACTAAAGGTAAAAATAAAGCAATATTATTCAAATAAAAATGAAAATGATCCAATGCATTTGTCTCATTTGCCGTGCGTCAGTTGCAATACCTAAGCGTGGGAACTTAGTGATGTATCATAAAACGGTTCATATAAGCTATGAAAAGGATTTTTCCTCACGGAGTGAATTAAGAAAACGAAAAGTATGTTATTTAATAACTTGTTTGAAAAAAGAACAAAATGTGTTCACAAGTACAGCCAAACAATTAAAAGCTGCAACGAAAGCGTCATTTAAAATATTTTACATATTGGCGAAACATAAAAAACCATTTGAAGATGGATCGATTATAAAGAAAGCCTTTATTAAAGCAGGTATGACATTAATTGAAAATTTTAAAAATAAAACAGAGATTATGTCTGCTATTAAAGAACTTCAGTTATCTTGTCTAACTGTCACAAGGCATGTTGAAGTCACGTGTCAGAACATGGCAGATAAACTTAAACATGATATTATGGAAAGTACATATTTTTCTTTACAGTTCGACAAATCCACCGATATAACAGATACTGTCTAGCTGTGTATTTTTATTCGTATAGTATTCAATGACATATCGACTAAGGAAGAGTTTTTGATAATAATTCTTTTGAAAGGGAAGACCCGTGGCAAAGATGTATCTGAAGTTTTCTTTAATTTTTTAGCAAACTACAAGCTACCAATATATTGTTGTGAATTTTAGTTCTTTCTTGGGCTCGGCGATTTAAACAATGTTTATTTCACTACTTTTACACAATAAATTTTACTCTTATAAATCACTTAGATATTCAACATTTTTTACAACTTTTTATAACCATATACATTTCATAAATCATAAACACTTTTAAAACTTAACTGTCTTTTTTCACGACCGCCTTCCTTATTATACCTCTAAATCATAATTCGACCTTTTTCGCGAAGGCGACAGAACCCTCTCGAAGCGACGAGAATTTGCGGGAGCTTTCCTTTTGTTCGCCGCGCCGACAGTCCCCCAATTGTGGCCGACGCACTGTCGCAACAGAGACGGACTCGAGAAAGCGAAAAAATATAAATTAGTGTGCATTACAACCGATGGAGCACAAGCAATGATTGGAAACAAAAACGGTTTTGTGGCATTGTGTCGAGCTAATAACGATTTTTTTTTCATTTTCTCCTTCCATTGCATTATACATCAACAAGTTTTGTGTTCAAAAGTTCTAAACACGGAGAAGAATATGGGCATTGCAATAAAAATTGTGAATTTCATCCGTAAACATAGCTTGCAACGACGGTTTCTTAAATTGCAGTTGGAAGATAGTGAAACAGCTGCGAACACACTGATTTGGTTCTTCACACAGACGTCAGGTGGTTGAGTCGCGGAAAATTCCTAGAAAGGTTTTAAGAATTATTGCCCGAAATAACAGCTTTTCTGGACGAAAGAGGTGATGACACTCAGATGCTGAAAAACGAAAAATGGCAGACAGATTCGGCATTTTTGACTAACATCACATTGCATTTAAACACCATTAAATTGGAGCGTTAAGGTGAAGGAAAAACTATTATTGAGATGATAAGCGCAATAAATGCATTCAAAAGTAAGTTGCAACTTGATGATAGATCAAATGAAAAGAAAGGATCTAAAACATCTTCCGTCTTTAAAAGCAAGGATTTCTCAGTCAAATTATTATATTTATGAGGCAGAATTATCAAATATTTTGGGTCAATTCGAAACACGTTTTTATGATTTCAGTAAATTGGCAAATATCACATCATTTATGAGTTATCCTTTTTTTGAAACAGCAGACAAAAATAATAATTTAAAATACATTATTTTACTAAAATTTGGTAGCTGGAGTTCCGAAAGTCACTGCGATATCAGTTAGAGGTTAAGATGCTAAAAACTTTTAAGTTAGCTCTCTTTTAGGATGTCTGTCAAATTTTTGGTATCAGACAAACTCCAAAAACATTTTGCGCTTACAATTTTGCTTCTTTATGATACTCATCGGAAATGTTAATAAATTTATGAAATTTGTCTATTTATAATAAACAGTTTTATTTTACAAATTACCTACTTTAAAAAACCTTAAATTTTGTACAATAAAATGAATATATAACCAAAATGGTTTTATAATTAATTAGAAAATAATATATTTTTGATTGAAGGTTAATCATAATTTAAATATGACCAATAAAAAATATCTTGTTTATAGGATTTTTTGTCAAATTGTCGATACATGTGGGGACAAGCACTCAATATTTGAAAGTATATAAACGATCCATTGCGTGTAGATTATTATTTTGTTTTTGCTATTGAAGATTATAATGAGAGCGGTGAGTGTTTAATTTTTTAGGAAAATTTAAATATATTTTAAACACGATGATTTATCGAGACTGTCATCTTCACGACCGCTGTCCTTTTTATATTTCTAAATCATAATTCCAGAGTAATCGCTACTCTTCCACCTTTTTCTCGAGGGTCCAGAACAATCCTTCTAATATTTCGAAACCACTGTTCGAGAATTTACCAGTCGAATCGCGAAGGCCGGCAGCTCATTATCTATCTCTGTTATCTTTAGTTTTGTAATTCATATTTTTGCATAATACATTTTCCTTTATATAAGGTTTTCAAAAAAGTTTTTTTAAAACGCCAGGATTACAGTCTTTTGCACAGTCCCAGTACCATTTTCTTTATTTTTATTGCAAATAATTTTTAACAGCAATTCAGTCTTTTTTTACATATTTTTTAAAAAAATTTTGATCAAATTTTGTAATGGTTTTATTTTTATTTTTTTCACAGTATTAATTTAAAGGGTCGCGGAAATTTTTTCGAAAACTAGTTTCCGAAAACAAAATTTCGAATGGAAAATTTTTCGAAAAACAAATTTTCGAATATACCTGTTTTCGAAATATAACTTTTCGAAGAACAGTTTTTCGAAAATCATGATTCAGCGGCGCTGTTGGTCAACTGTGATTGCTGAAGAACACTTTCAAAAAAGCTCTAGAGAGAATAGACAAACATAGGCTCAGCTCTACCTCTTCTCTCCATCTTTCCTATCCATGTATTTTCGAAATAATTAATGAATTCTTCATTTACTTCCGTGAACAGATGTTCTTTTACTACCAAGTCGAATATACAAATTTTTTTCACAACTTTATACTTACATTAACGAAATTGGTAATTGATTATAATAAATTATTATTTTTTTTTTGGCAATGTATGTTTAGGATATGATGTGTCTTTACAAAAATTACATTATCACAATTTCTATTTATATTATAAATATTTAAAACAAATTTTGTGTAAGAAAAAGTGCGTATGGTTTAAAAATGAATGATTTGATTGCAAATGCCTTCTTTATGTCAATGATCAAGTCATATTAAAGTCATTTGAAGAGGAGTCGCAGGCGATGGTTAATGTTATGCATGATGCCCTGAAAATCAACAGGATAAAAATATATGTAAGCAAGATCTTAGGAAATTAGGACTGGATGGAAAGGATATCAGATTTATAGGTAATTTGTACTGGAACCAAAGAGCGGAAATCCAAATTCAGAATGTAGGAACAACTGAGGATTTTGAAATAAAAAAGGGCGTCTGCCAAGGGTGCATCTTGTCTCCGATGTTGTTTAACTCGTTTGTGGAAAGAGCATTCACTTAGTCAATCTCCGACAGTTCCATAGGCATTAAAGTAAACAGAATTCCCATAAACAATATTCGACATGCGGATGATACCGTGATATTGGCGGATAGTGCAAATGATCTACAAACTCTACTAGATAAGGTCAATGAAGAAAGTCAAAGATTGGGTCTGAAAATTAACATCCGTAAAACAAAATGTATGGCCATTAGTAGAAACGATACTCCAAATACCACAATATCCATAAATGGAGAGAGCATTGAAAAAGTCACTCAATTTAAATACTTGGGATGCATGATCAACCAAAAATGGGACCCAGATAAGGAAATAAAATACAGAATCGAGCAAGCAAGAACACCGTTCTTAAGACTTAAAAACTTTTTGACAGATAAAAACTTAAATCTCAGTCTCAGATATAGGATGGTAAAGTGCTACGTCTGGTCCGTTCTCTTCTTCGGAGTCGAGGTGGACGCAATTATTAACAAACTTGAGGCCTTCGAGATGTGGACCCTGCGACGAATGCTGAGAGTATCGTGGGTCGACCATGTAACGAACGAGGACATACTGAGAAGAGCGAAAAGAGCGTGTAGTAGACCGTGAACTTTTCGGAAACATCAAAAGAAGAAAAACTGGCTATCTTGGACACATACTAAATGGAGAACGTTATCATTTCCAACGTCTTATTCTCCAGGGTAAAATATAAGGAGGAACAAGAGGAGTAGGTAGAAGAAAATTATCCTGGCTACGAAACTTTCGACAATGAACAGGAATACGGGACTTCCAGGCACTGCAAAATGCTGCAATTAATAGAATCATATAATAAGAGAAACGATGGACGACTACGCGGGAATGCCTGGCACTTTAAGAAGAAGGAGACTAAAGTAATGGTTTTTGAAAGAGAAAAAAGCATGACAAACTGCAAGGTGCTGATTAAGGAAAATAGGGTGGAACATTTAAATGAATTTGTGTATTTGGGTTCAAAGTTTACGAGAGACGAAAAGTATGGTAGTGACATTAAGACAAGGGTGTTGGCAAAAAAACAAATGAATGGGGCACTGTATAACTAGACTATGAACAGCTAGAACGTGTCAAAAAAAGACTGGCTGTGCATAGAGGAGTATTGGTTCCTACACTTGTGTATGGTAGTGAATATTGGGTTAAGCAGTAGAAGCATAAAAATAAGAATAATGCTGCGAAGATTATTGATCTGAGAAGTATAGCCGAAGTAAATCGGTTGTATAAAGTGAAGAATAGTGAAATAAGGGAACGGTCTGGTATAAAAGAAGATGTGGTTACAAAGATAGATAACGGAATGCTTAGATCGTTTGGACACGTAGAGAGGATGGATAAAACAGATTTACAAATTTTTGAGTTTTTTTAATAGCTAAGGTAATGAACTTATTTGTTTTTAGTTTATTTGTTTGTGCATACTAGTTGGATTATCCAATGCAAAACCGCAATACAGGGATAACAACAGAAATGTTGGAAGCTCTGGAGTATCTGCAGGAATACAGCAATTTCCGGATTCAAGAAATGCACTTATAACTAAATATAATTATGAAAATGATGCATTTGGTCGCTACAGTTACACGTACGTAATTCTTTATTTTAAAATCATTTAAAATATATATATAGTTTTGATTACATAAAATAAAGTCATATATGAACCAAAAGTCATTTACTTTTACAAATATAAAAAATGGGTTACTAGTCATTAAGTAATTTATTTATAAAATGTTGTAGTACAACAAAAAATATAGAAATTAGGCACATTTCATTTAAAGGTATCTAAAATGTAAGAAAATAAAAAAATAGATTTAAAGTTTTATTATATATTACAATTTAACATATTTAAAAAAAAATTTAATATTGGACGTAATATTTAGCAAAAAAACATGTTAGCAACAAAAATAAGACAGTATAAATTTGTTAGTTAAATAACCAGAAATATAAATCCGGCAATAGTACCTGAGTGGTTTTTGGACAAATTTAATATATTTTTGTCCTTTTAAATAAAAAAAAATTAATTAAAATTTCTTTGATAAAATTTTTATCGGTAAATCTTTATTGAAAGTCAACTAAATAGTGGGTTTTATAATATTAAAAGCAAATAAACATGTCTTTTTTTTTAACAATACATGTTTTTTTAAACATTATTGCCGTATCCACAAAATTTTAAACTATGCATGCATAGTAAAAGTTTATTAGCGTTTCCTAAATTAAAATATTTTTTAATACTTTATTTCTAACGAAGAATTTTTTTGCTAGAAAATAAATAATTATGTTTTATTAAATAATTCAGTAACCAACTGAAAATATTTAACAGAAAATTATTAATATATGAATTATTGGTATAATAATAAAGAGTTGGAGGGCGGTTCCATTTAAAACTAGCCAACGGCAATCAGACAATAGGGAGATTTTAAGCCACCTAATTGAACAGCAATATACTTTATCCGTTATTCATCGCATGCGCACTAGCGCTAAAATAAGGGATAACGTTATTAACCGATATTGCTTTACGTTATTAGAGTCTATGATAAATACATGTATAATTTAAAAAATATGAGTAAGTCTATAGTTTTCACATTTTTACCACTTTTTTTTATACATGAAATGAAAACATTTCATAAAATTATATGTTATGGCAACATCGGATATGGAAATTGAAGAGAAGTCGCTAACGTCACAGCAAGTATTGTACCTAACCTATCTTTGATGTTGTCAATCATTTGTTCCATAGTAAATTTAAAAAAGAATAGGTAATTTAAATAAAAAAATTCGTAAATGATTATTAAACTATCACAAAGTTCATTTATAAGGTTATAAATGTTACTGATATCTGTCACGTAAATAACGGAAAAATGGGATGGCTTAAAAAATCATTTTTGAAATACGTTATTAACGTACTGTATTTACTTTAATAGTGTATAAAAGGATATAACGTATGATGATTAAGTTGTAGCTTAAAATTTCCCTAATGTCCATTGTGTCTCTCCGCGATAGCCATTAGTGATCCGCTATACCTGTCTTCCCACAAAATAGGAGCAGGTGGTCAATCGATAATTTTTTTAGTGCTCGGGCTCCAGTAAAGCTTAGTCTAGCACAGTCAGCCTTAGTCCGGCAGACGTCGTGCATTTAACATGAGCTTCGCCATGGCTGTTTAACTTATACATAGACGATTGTTTAAAAGATTTGAAATAGAGTGCGTATGGATTGAAAATGAATAATTTGATCGTCAAATGCCTTCTTTAAGCCGATGATCCAGTCAAATTAGCGTCATCTGAAGAGTAATTGCAGGCGATGGTTAATGTTATGAATGATGCCCTGAAAATCTAAGGGATGAAAATAAATGTAAGCACAACAAAGGTAATGGTTTTTGCTAGTAAGCATGACAAACTGTGAAATTCTAATTAAGGGAGAACGAGTGGAACAAGTAAATGAGTTTGTACTTGGGTTCAAAGTTTACGATAGATGGAAAGTATGACAGTGACATTGAGCGAAGGGTGATGGCAGGAAAACAAATGGATGTGGCACTGTATAGCTTTATGAACAGCCAGAAAGTGTCAAAAAAGGCACGTCTGGCTGTACACAGAGGAGTGTTGGTTCCTACACTTATGTATGGTGGTAAATGTTGGGTTTGACAGAAGAAGCATGAAAATAGGATTAATAAATACAATAAAATGTTTTTTCATTTACATTAAAATGTACATAATACGAAACATGATTACATACAAGATAAAAAATTTGTCATAACATTAAAAATTAAAACAACAAAGCTACTACTAGAATCAGGCAAGGATATTTTGGCATGATATGGATTTTAAACCTTTACTATAACCAGGCTGCTAGAGTAAAAGTGGAACAGCGTTAGGCAGGGATGTGTCATGTCACCAATGCTTTTTTATGTCTACTCGGAAGCTGTCTTTGAAGAAGCGCTGAAATATCGCCATGAAGGTGTTAAAATTGGTGGAAAAGTCATTAAAAACAAGCCTTAAAGACCTCCAAACACTACTAAATGCAGTAAACAATGCATGCAAGAAAAAGTGTTTGAGTGTAAACACAAAGAAGTGGATGGTTGTTGGTAAAATTAATATTGAGTTTTCAAAATTAAAATTAGATGGTAAAATTCTGGACCGAGTACAACACTTTAGGTATTTGGGTAGCTGGATGGACTGTAGAGTTGAAAGCAACCAGAATAGAACTGGCACGTAAAAGATTCACTAGTTGGCTTTCTGTACTATGTAATAAAAGTCTACGTTTGATCTGTTTTGCTTTATGGATGTGAAACTTGGACACTGAAAGTAAAGCATCTAAATAAATTGGAAGCGTTTGAGTTATGGTGCTATCGCCGTATGCTAAAGACTCCGTGTACAGCACACGTAACTAACGAACATGTGTTAGAATCCCTACATAAAGAGCGAGAATTGACAAACACCATCAAAATAAGAAAAGTCAAACACTTCGGACATATGATGTGGGGGCATAAATATCATATGCTCCGATTAATTATCCAGGGTAAAATAGAAGGAAAGCGATGGATTGGCAGAAAACAGCTTTCTTGGCTTCGTAATATTAGACATTGGACGGATCGAACAGTCAAAGAATTGTTTCACGCCTGAACGCTTGATGATAGCCAACGTTTCAAAACAAGCATGGCACACAAAGAAGAAGAAGATGGATCTTATACTTGTGAAAAACTCTGAGATGTCGTACGGTTCGACGTTTATTAAAATATCATGTTTTTTTAAAAAATTTAAAATTTTTAATTAATTTTATATTATCTGGTAGATTGTAAAAAAGTTTTACACACATGTATTTCGTGTTTTTTTCTGTTATTGATAAAGAATGTTTCTAATAGATAAGAAATTTTTTCCTGGTTATATTCAAGGTTTTAAAGCAATCCTCAAAGTTCTCTTTGTGTTTAAAGAAAAATATCAAACATTCATAAATATATAAAGCACACATTGTATGAATGTTGTGTTCCTTAAAAAGACCTCTTAGTGACTGTTTATACTTTAGGCCAAGCATAACACGCATAATCTTCTTTTGTATGACATAAGTGCCATCCTTTTGACCATAAGGTCATAAGGACCATAAAAAAAGACCAAACTTTAAAATTGATTGAAAATTAGAAAAATATAGTGTGCGTATTGTTGCATAATTGAGAAAGTCCTTTAGAGCCCTCAAGCAATATAAAACTGAATTTAAACGAGAATTTACGTAATTTATTTGTTCGTTCCAATTTAAAAAAGAGTCAATTTTAATATCCAAACGTTTGGTAGTCATTTATAAAAATATTGTTATTATTATAAATAAGTGAGTCAGGGAAAGAAATGTTCGATCGCTTACTTTTAAAAATCAAGCAGTCTGTTTTGTTTACATTAACAAGACTTTTGTTTGATTCTAACCACTCTTCAATGCGACCTATATTGTAACTAAAATATTCTTGCAATGAGCAGAAATCACGTGTTTTAATGACTAGCGTACTGTCGTCAGCGTAATTTAAAAGACAGTGCTGGCAATCTTTCAGGGCATTCGGGAAATCATTAAAGTAGATTAGAAAGATAAGAGGTCCTAGTATGCTTCCTTGTGGAACTCCACTTATTATTTTTTTGAACGTTTGGTACAAAAGTATTGTTTTCTTTCTCGATTATAACTTTTTGAGTACGATTTTCAAGGTAACTCCTGAACCACGCCAGCATATTACCTCTAAAGCCATATTTTTTTAATTTAAATAAAAATATCTTCCTATTAACGCAATCAAATGCGGAGATGAGTAGTCTGAGAAGTATAGCCGTAGTGACTCGGTTGAATAAAGTAAATAATAGTGAGATAAGAGAACGCTGTGGTGTAAAAGAAAATTTGGTTACGAAAATGGATAAAAAAAATGGTTTGGACACGTAAAAAGGATGGATGAAGGAAGATTGACGAAACAAATTTGAAAGGTGAGTGAGAATGGACAAGTCGTTGGAGGTCGACCTCGGAGAACATATCTCGATCACATCAACATTGTTTTAAAGAAAAGCCAGGTTAAGAGTACCAACAGTCGACAAGCATGTATGAGAGCATTGATGAAAGTAGAGGAAGCAAAAGATGTGTGTAAGACCGTAGCAAGTGGAAGGAAGTGGTCTCTGTTTACCACTACGGGAAAAAGGCGTGACTATATGTATGTATGTATTTATTATAAAAAAACAATATAATATTAAATTGGTGCACATTTTTTTTATTGCAAAAAAGAACATAACATTAAAAATACAAGCTTATAATAAATATTTTAATTAATAATCAATAACAAAAGTTTTCACGCGTTTCTAATTAAAAAAATCTTTTAAAATACGCGTGCAATTTACCAAACACGGTATTTTAAACATTACTAAAAAAGTTTGTTCAAACTGTTTAAAATGATATTTTATTACCTTGTATGTTAAATTTTAATGTTAATCGAAAAATTTTAGATCTATATTTTTTTTAGTGTAACGCAAAATGATGGTATTTTAAATGAACAGCACGGAGAAATAGAAAATGTAGGTACTGATGATGAATCTTCAAAAGTTTATGGATACTATGCATATCCTGGTAATAATGGAGAAATTCTTTACGTCGAATATGTTGCCGACAAAAATGGTTTCAAGCCTGCTGGAAGACACTTACCAAAATCTGCTGGAGTCGGTGAAGTAGGGCAACTTGGAATTCCTTCAACAGCAATTGCTTCCCTTGCTGGCGGTGGATTGGGTTAATCTTTCTGCAACGTTTTAAATAATAAACAAATGTATTTAACAGTTTTTTACATATTTTTCAAAGTAAAAAAAATTTATTTGTTGCCCAAAAATAATAAAAGAGTAAATAATAACAATAAAGATATTGCATTTTATATTAGCCTTAAATATTTAAAAAGATTCATTTCTATATTCTTCTATGTTTCTGTGTTTTTTTAGGTTCTTCTTCTTCTTTAGGTGCCCTGTCCTCCTCGGACGTTGGCAATCATCAGCGCTATCTGAACCTTGTCTACAGCTCGGCGGAACAATGTGGTAGTGCTAACTCCATACCATTGTCTTAAGTTTTTTGCACATCGCATCTGTCAAAGTCCAAGCTTCCATTCCATAAAACAGTATGCTGAACACGTAAGAGCCAAGCACTCGGACGCGCAGAGGCAAGCTTAAATTTCTGCTGCAAAGTACTTTACGCATTTTCAGGAACGAAGCACGAGCTTGTTCTATTCTGGCACGAATCTCTTGCATGCTGTCCCACTTCTCATTTAGTTGACACCCAAGATATTTAAAAGTTTCTACTCCCTCAATTCGTTGACCGTTAATTGTCAGGTGTCCGTCCACGTTGTTTGATTTGCTAACTGCTAGCCACTTTGTCTTTCTCACGTTCAGGCTAAGTCCGGCCTCTGAGCTTGCAGCCGTCACGCGGCTTACCAGCTTCTGCAGACCTTCCAGTGAGTCGGCAACAAGAACCATGTCATCCGCATACCTCAGATTTTTGATATTAATCCCATTGACAGATATCCCCTCGTCACATTCATCCAACGCCTCTTGAAATATCCTGTCGGAATACAAATTAAATAACAGTGGTGATAAAATGCATCCTTGACGAACGCCTCTCAGGATTTTGATCTCGTCGGACGCGGTGTTATCGATTCTTATTTGAGCACTTTGGTTCCAGTAAAGGTTGGCTATTATTCTAAGGTCTCGTTGTTCCAGTCCTATTTCTCTAAGAATGTTGATCAGTTTTTCGTGCTTTACCTTATCAAAGGCTTTTTCGTAATCGATGAAACATGCGTAGACGGTCACCGACATGTCCCGGCACCTTTGGATTGGAACCTGTATGCTAAATAGTGCCTCCCTTGTTCCAAAGCCATTGCGAAAACCAAACTGAGAGTCCCCCATCATTGTCTCGCAGTTCGCATATATTCTTTTGTGTATTATTTTCAAGAAGAGTTTAAGCACATAGCTCATCAGGCTAATAAGACGATAATCACCGCAGTTCTTGGCCTTCGCGTTTTTGGGGAGCGGGACAAAAGTAGATTTTAACCAATCAGAAGGTATACTGCCGTTTCGGTAAATATGATTGAATAGCTTTACCAGCGTGTTCAGTGATTCTTCGTTTTGCAGTATTTTTAGAACTTCTATATAGACGTCATCAGGACCACTAGCTTTCCCATTTTTTGAAATTGACAGCGCATACTGAACTTCTGCCTTCGTTATGAGTAGTTAAACAACAGCGATTCAAGCCCACTTGGAGTGGGGGTAGGAGTGGGGGAAGTGGTGGGGGTAGGAGTGGTGGAGTGGGGGAAGTGGTGGGGGGTAAAAGTGGGGAAGTGGTGGAGTGGGGGCGTGGTGGGGGTAGGAGTGGGGGGAGAAGTGGTGGGGAGTGGTGGGGAAGTGACAGGAGAAGAAGTGACATTGTTGGCATATGACATTGTTGACATATGACATTGTTGGCATATGACATTGTTGGCATATCACAGGAGTGGGGAGATGACATTGTTGACATATGACGTTGTTGACATATGACATTGTTGCCATTGTTTACATACGGCATTGTTGACATACGGCATGTTGCCATTGTTGACATATAACATCATTGTTTACATACGGTATTGTCCCCATCGACTCGATTAAGAGGGTTACGTAAGCACGTTGAAAAGTGGTGTGACGTAAGCGTTGAAAAAAACTTGGTTTCCCGTAGGTTCGAACCTTAATCCTTTGACTTACTAAACGGATAGCTATACCATGTAGCTACTACGCATATTAATTTTATCGTGCAAGATTGGATATACAAATATATATTTGTGACATCATTTTTGATAAAAATAACCTTGAACTGCGCTACCAGATAACTTTGTTATCGTATACTTAAATGAGGTGTAATATTGATTGCGACAGAGATAATAATTACACACGCACATAGTCCCAGTTTAAATGTGTGCGATATTGTTGTACATGTACAGGGTATGTCACAAATTAAGAAGTCAAAAGAACCTTAACGAATGTTGGCATGGGAAAAATTGTTTTTATGAAAATTTCCATACGCTAATCTTAAGATACGCCGTTCTAAATATAAAGGGGTGCATTCACTGTTGCAAGAGATCTAATTCGAAAAATCAAAGCACTGAGTTATCGTATACTTAAAGGAGGTGTAATATTGATTGCGACAGAGATAATAATTACACACGCACATAGTCACAGTTTAAATGTGTAAGATATTGTTGTACAAGTACAGGGTATGTCACAAATTAAGAAGTCAAAAGAACCTTAACGAATGTTGGCATGGGAAAAATTGTTTTTATGAAAATTCCCATACGCTAATCTTAAGATACGCCGTTCTAAATATAAAGGGGTTGGAAATTCCGATTAAATTAAATCAAATTTTAAAGTTCGAGAAGCTAAACAAAATTTCAGTTAACGTCTATGTTTTAGAATTAAATAAAACAGAGAAGAGATAATTTTACATAGTTATACCTGTTGTGTTTACTAAAAATAAAATGAAACGTCACGTCAATTTGTTACTAATACAAGATCAGTATTTTCGGAAATTAAATGATTATAAAGCGCCACCTATCGACAATGAAAATGTTGAAATCAAATATGTTTGGATAAGTACGAGGTATGTCGTAAATTAGGAAGTCAAAAGGACCTTAACGAATGTTGGTATGCGACCCATCAAACGATTCAGCGTTGCTTAAAGTACGTCAAGTGTCACGAGAGTACGTTAAATGTCACGTGAGTACGTTAAATGTCACGTGAGTACGTCAAGCGTCACGTAAAACGTCACGTGTCACGTTATACGTAATGTGTCACATTAAAAACACACACACACATGTTGAATATTTTTGTTCATGTACAGGGAATGTCACAAATCAAGAAGTCAAAAGGTCCTTAACGAATGTGGCATGTGACCCATCAAACGATTCAACGTTACGCAAAGTATGTCAAGCGTCACGTTTAAAAACATACACACATGCACAACAACGTGACATGTCACATTAGTAGACATTGTTAACATATGACATTGTTGTCGTTGTTTACATACAGCATTGTTGACTGCCATTGTTTACATAGGGCATTGTTGACATATGACATTGTTGCCATTGTTTACATACGGCATTGTTGACTGCCATTGCTTACACACACATGACATTGTGGACATATGACATTGTTGCGATTGTTTACATACGGCATTGTTGGCTGCCATTGTTTGCATAGAGCATTGTTGACATATGACATTGTAGCCATTGGTGACATTGTTGCCATTGGTGACATTGTTGCCATTGTTTACATACGGCATTGTAGACATATGTTTTCAAATTTCCCTTATACTTGAATACTATGTTTTTATTTAATGTCATTACGGAATTTTGGAAAATATGGGAAGCAAGATTTTTGATACATAATCTTTATTTCATTCACATATTCATTGTATTTAAATCAATTTTCGGTGATAATGTATTATCGTATCGATCGTCGGTAAAACATCTAAACCATGACAATAAAACCCACAATAATCTTTTTTAAAAATAAAATTACTTAATAAATTCAAAGTTTACGAGAGATGAAAAGTATGACAGTGACATTGAGCGAAGGGTGTTGGCAGGAAAACAAATGAATGGGGCTCTGCATAGCTTTATGAATAGCCAGAAAGTGTCAAAAAAGACACGTCTGGCTGTGCATAGAAGTGTGTTGGTTCCTACACTTATGTATGGTAGTGAATGTTGGGTTTGGCAGAAGAAGCATGAAAATAGGATTAATACTGCGGAGATGAGTAGTCTGAGAAGTATAGCCGGAGTGACTCGGTTGGATAAGGTAAAGAATAGTGAGATTAGAGAACGCTGTGGTGTAAAAGAAGATGTGGTTACAAAGATAGATAAAGGAATGCTTAGATGGTTTGGACACGTTGAAAGAATGGATGAAGGAAGATTGACGAAACAAATTTATAAAGCGAGTGTGAATGGACAAGTCGGTCGACCTCGGAGAACATATCTTGATCAGATCAAAATTGTTTTGAGGAAAGGCCAGTTTAAGAGTACCAACAACCGACGAGCATGTATGAGAGCACTGATGAAAGTAGAGGAAGCAAAAGATGTGTGTAAGAACCGTAGCGGAAGTGAAAGGAAGTGGTCTCTGCCTACCCCCATGGGAAAAAGGCGTGACTTTATGTATGTAATAAAATCTCAAGAGTACCAACGACCAAGAACACTAATGCAAGTAGTTCATTGCATTTAAAACAATTTTCGATAATAATATATTATCGTACCAATCGTCGGTAAAACATCGAAACCATGACAATAAAAACCCCAATAATCTTTATTAAAAATAAAATTACTTAAAATCTCATGAATCAAAAAACAAGAATTAGCTTAAGTCCTTATGATGACATTTATTGCCTGGGACTATCGATACTCTTCCTTTTGGGTCATTATAGTTTAAATAAATATATATTTTTTTCACCCTAGCACATCTCTTTAGTTAAAGAAATGAATAGTTTGATCCTTATTCAGCTTTTAGACGATACATATCTCTAAAGGTAGTGTCAAGTCCGGGATGCGTACGCGCTCGCTGGCCGCTGCGAAAATAATATAGATGGGTATATATACAGGGGGGCGCATGAACTGGCAAAACTTTTGGAACTATTGGAAAAAATATATTTTTAACAAAAAAAAACCTTGGTTAAAAGAACTATTTAAGCTCCCTTTTTTCATGTATTACGCAATAAATCGTCTTGTGACGTCATCAAAAGATTCAGCATTACGCAAAGTACGTCGACCGTCACGTTAAACGTGATGTAAGTACGTCAAGCGTCCCCTTAAACGTCACGTGTGTACGTTGAATGTAAACACAGCGACGTTAAACGTCACGTGTGTATGTCAAACGTAAACGTCACGTTAAACGTCACGTGTCACATAAAAACACACACACACCAGTTTGATTTAAACAATCTGCATGGTTAAAGCCCTATATCGAGCTGAACACTCGTTTAAGGACTACAGCTACCAGTTTATTTGCAAAGAGTCAGTTTAAACTCGCGAACAACGCGGTGTTCGACAAAAGAATAGAAAATAAACGCTTTCGCAGTTAGTAAGTTCATACGAGGGTCGTTACAGGACAAAAAATTTAATTTCTAGCGCCAGATTTCACAATAGATCAATTTTTGAAAGCGAACGAGCAAGATATTTTAAAACATTTTAGTCATTTGAAAATTGCAGGACCTCGAAAATTTAAAGTTGGCGCCATTGTACGAATTAGTAAAGCCAAACACGTTTTTAAGAAAGGTTATACACCCAATTGGTCAACGGAATTATTTAAAATCACAAAATGTAAGATAACCAATCCTGCAACGTATCTTCTGGAAGATATGATGGAGGCACAAATCAAAGGAGCCTTCTACGCGGAAGAATTACAGAAAACTGCTAATCTTGATATCTACTTAGTAGAAAAGGAACTTGGACGCAAAGGAAATAAAATGTACGTCAAATGGTTAGGCATAAAAGGCAACAGTTGTTTAATTATGAACAAAAATCGACTTTTAAGTGGAGGGGAGGAAGGTTACAAATATGCGCGAGTTATATGCGTCATTTCCGCTGACTTCTATTAGAACCATTTTTGCGACGCAGCAGTTCTAGAAGCTTCCAGAAATTGCTTATCTAAAAAAAATGTCACGCTCGCATTTTCCTTTGTTTAACTTTATTATAAAATAAGCATTATGTATTAAAATTAATCAATTTTGACTTTATTTCTAAATTTTTAGCTTCGTTGTTATATTTTTTATATTATATTTATAATTTTGTTAAAGTAAAAGTTTTTTTTAAAATAATTTAAAACGAATTATAAAATTCGGGTCATTGGCAGGTGGATGTCAGTCATCATGTGCAGCAGTCAAGACAGTAATCATTTTAGTATGACGTCGAGTAGTGATGATAGCGTGAGTAATGACTTTGAAATGTCCGAATTCGTATTGCCGGGGGCACCTTCCATAGAAACAATTGTTCAATCCTACGAAGATGCTGCCAAACGTGAAGTGCATTACTTACTGCTAACGACATATATGTTGTCAGAATATGAAGTTCGATGTGGCCTTAGTCCTGCGCGGACGTTTTCTCCGACAATCATTTTGGCTAAACATTTTGGGCCTACTAAAATATCTTTTGACGTTTTTGAATGGGGTACCCTCATCAGTATTTTGGAGAAAAGGATGGAAGATTTTTTTCATGAGATGTCGCCTACGTATCCCGATGAAGACGATGATAACACCCCTATAACGTTTCACTGTGGCGATTATTGTACTATCATGCAACAAGTTTATGATGATACCAAGTTCCTGGTTTTAAAAAAACACGACGTTGAGTACTATTTGTGCGAAGAAGATGTTCAAGAAATTCTTAAAATCCACGAGCATTTGCTGACGCATCGAGTAAATTTATTAAACAAACTTAGTTTCTGTTCATATTATCACAATATTATTGGTTTTTGTAAACTGCATGGTGAATTATCGTTATCATTATTGTCGGAAATACTTCCAAATGATTTGTTAAATAGTGCATTGAGAGAGTTTATCTACTTTTATAGAATTACCACAATTAATGATTTAAATAAATAATTTTTTCAAAAAGTTTTGTTTTATTTGTTCCCCGAAATTTTAAGTTTCTATAAATATACTGTAAATAATATTTGTTAATCATTTAAGATGCTGTGCCCTACTCAAAGTTTGAAGAAACAATTGAAATCTCTACTATTAAAGCTAATTTCATTTTACGAATAACATGTAATTTTTTTTTAAATTGTTGATTTGTGCATGAAATTTTTTTAAAATCGATCTTTTCTTCATTTAACTTTCATAAACCATTAAGGCTTATTTGACTAGCCAATATGAAAACAATTGCTTAAATTTCAGATATTAAATACATTCTATAACATTTCTACACATAATATAAGAGTGTAAGAATTTTAGTAGTAAAATAAATATTTTAATTTTTTTAATTATTTTATGCGTGTTAATACTACTGGGAAACCATTACGCGAAAATGAATGGATGTACTGTTGTGGCCAAGGCACGTGGGTTAGAGGTGATCCTCGTGGAAGCAAATATGATGTGTACATGAAATGATTATAATATGATATTGTTTCTTGAAAATATAATTGAATGCAAAAATTACAATTGGTCTTTTAATAACTGATGCTATTGCTGACATTGATATAAGTTGTGACCTGGTAATTCAGGAATGCTTGAATCTACGTTTCTATAGAATATGTATTATAAATATATTTGCATAGTTGTTGCTCTGTTGTGTTTTCAAGTGTCACGCTTATTATGGGTAAGAAACATTTTTGTTAATTTTTATTTATTTAATTTCTATGTTAGAAAAAAATAATTGTAACGAATTTATTCTAAATAAAGAAATTTTGTCGGTGTTTTTAACGGACGATCAATTTTTCTATTGACTTTTTTTAACTTTATTAAGCAATGATTTTTAAAATATAAAAATGTTGAAAGATTTTAAGTTTTAAATTAAAGAAATCAAATGTTGTAACACCTTCAATAAGCATTTATAATTGAAATATTGTGTTTCTGTTTAAAATCTTAAATTACACAGAGGACATCTTAAATGCATAATGATATGACGATGACTTATCTTTTTAAACGCTTTGTAACAGAAATTACAAATTTGTATTTTAAAATTAGCAAATCCATTGTTTTTGCACTAAATCTAAAAGAAAAACAAAAAAAACCGCATACAGTGACGGCTTACCTCAAATATATTTTACCTACGGTTTAAAATCTATAAAAGGGAAAACAAAAAGGCATTTTTACTAGAATTTAAAACGAGATGGATAAGTAACTAAAACTTTTTTAATTATGTTGTTATTTTAAATTTTTACTCTTTACAAAATTTTTGCAAATTTTCAAAATACTTTTATTTTAAAGTTATTTTTCGTCAGTTAAAAAATAATTTAAACACCACTCACAAATAAATTTTTTGTCTATTCTTAGTTACTCGACTATTTATTAATCTAGACAAATCTTTGATGCAGCAATAGTTATATTTAATTTTACAATTCTCATCATCTGAGCTTTATAATTATTTAATTTTTGATAATACTGATTTTTAATCAAATTTGTTATTTTTTACACACTAGTTTTCAATTTAAAATTGCTTTACAGACAGACGATTGGAAGACCTTATATAAACCAGAGTAAGGGGAGAATTACCCTCGCATCAAAGAGTAAGTAAACAAAACCATTTGCTAATTATTTCTACCAATCTTACTTTGGTGTTGGTAGTTTTAACAATAAATTTAATTTCCAACTAAAATTTCTTAGGCTAACTTTTTTTATGCTAATTTTTGTATTAATATAAGGTTTTAATCATTTTAGATATTTTTTTACTAAATTAAAAATTCTTTGTGCCAATTTTAGTACATTAAATTTTAATTAAAACTTTTTTTTTTTTTACAGCCTAAACCCATCATAATTATGATGGGTTCTCGTGGAGGTAACCCACCTCCATCAATGATATGCGTAGGGGATGTGGGCCCCTACAGTATATATATGGAGGTACTCGAGAGCGAGACATGGGTTTGGGCATTAAGGTATAAATTTATCTATGATTTTATATTTTTATTTTACAAATGTTTTTTTTTTATGTTGCAGATAATGGGCCTATTCTACTTTAATTATGTAAAGTAATTAAAAAAAAAACTTTGAGTTAAATAAAGGAAATGAATGAATATTGTTTCGTTTCAATTATTTTTGAAAGTAACGTTCGACACATGCCTCAAACATTTGACAATTATTTCAGTTAATTAACGTAGAAAATGTTAAAATGTTCAAAATTTAAGTAAATATCTAAAATTGGATTTAAAACTAAAAAAGTACTCGAAAAAATCATTTTAACAGTATCATACAAATAAAAATGTTTATAAAATTAATTTTTGGTTTTAAAATATAAGTGTTAAAAATAAATTTAAAAAGTTAAACAAAAGAAAATTAATTTAAATAAAATGAATATGTGAATGAAATAAAGATTATGTATCGAAAATCTTGCTTCCCAAATTTTCCAAAATTCCGTAATGACATTAAATAAAAACATAGTATTCAAGTATAATCTGTATTTATTTCCATAATCAGCAAAAAAAATTCTATCCGAATAACCCTCGAACATTGATGAATGCTCAAAAATTTTATAACATCTATCTCAAGCTTGTTGCTTATAGACAACAGACCTCCGCCTACGGCGTCGGTCTGTTTCCAAGCAACAAGCTTTCGAAATCTGTTATAAAATTGTTTCGACAATTATCAATGTCCTTGGGTTATTACTACTGATAATTTAATATATCTTTATATATTTATAATAATCGATTAAAGAAATTTATTTTTTAATTAAGACACTTATTTCTATATTTCTTTTTTTTTACAATGACTTCTTCTAATGCGTATCCATTAACGGATATTTGCGATAACATTTTCCATTGCTTTTCTGTTCCTTGCGGTATGTATTAGCAACTGTATATCGTGTAGCCTTGTCCACTGTCTGATATTTCGCAGCCAAGACATTTTTTTTCTTCCGATCCCTCTCCGGTCAACAAATGCAAGAATTGATATTTCGTGTTTCGCATTATATGTCCCAAGTATGCCGTTTTTTTAATCAATTCAAACAGTTCACGTTGTTCGTTGACTCGTCTTCGTTTGTCAGTCGGGCCGTCCAAGGTATCTTGAGGATTCTGCGATACAGCCACATTTCAAAAGCCTCTTCTTCTTCTTTAGGTGCCCTGTCCTCCTCGGACGTTGGCAATCATCAGCGCTATCTGAACCTTGTCTACAGCTCGGCGGAACAATGTGGTAGTGCTCACTCCATACCATTGTCTTAAGTTTTTTAGCCAGGATATCTTTCTTCTACCCGGGCCTCTTCGTCCTTCGATCTTCCCTTCTATAATAAGCTTTAAAAATCGATACTTGTCATTTCTTAAGATGTGACCAAAATACTCCAGTTTGCGCTTTTTTAGTGTAAACAGAACTTCCAGCTGCTTGTCGAGGCGTTGAAGTACCTCGGTGTTACGCACTCTTTCTACCCAGGAGATTCTTAATAGCCTTCTGTACGTCCACATTTCAAAGGCCTCCAATTTTTTGCACATCGCATCTGTCAAAGTCCAAGCTTCCATTCCATAAAACAGTATGCTGAACACGTAACAGAGAAGCACTCGGACGCGCAGAGGCAAGCTTAAATTTCTGCTGCAAAGTACCTTACGCATCTTCAGGAACGAAGCACGAGCTTGTTCTATTTTGGCACGAATCTCCTGCATGCCATCCCACTTCTCATTTAGTTGACACCCAAGATATTTAAAAGTTTCTACTCGCTCAATTCGTTGACCGTTAATTGCCAGGTGTCCGTCCACGTTGTTTGATTTGCTAACTGCTAGCCACTTTGTCTTTCTCACGTTCAGGCTAAGTCCGGCCTCTGAGCTTGCAGCCGTCACGCGGCTAACCAGTTCCTGCAGTCCTTTCAGGGAGTCGGCAACAAGAACCGTGTCATCCGCATACCTCAGATTGTTGATATTAATCCCATTGACAGATATCCCCTCGTCACATTCATCCAACGCCTCTTGAAATATCCTACAAATTGAATAACAGTGATGATAAAATGCATCCTTGACGAACGCCTATCAGAATTTTGATCTCGTCGGACGCGGTGTTATCGATTCTTATGTGAGCACTTTGGTTCCAGTAAAGGTTGGCTATTATTCTAAGGTCTCGTTGTTCCATCCTATTTCGCTAAGAATGTTGATCAGTTTTTCGTGCTTAACTTTGCGTAAACGCTCACCGACATGTCCCGGCACCTTTGGATAACCTGTATGCTAAATAGTGCCTCCCTTGTTCCAAAGCCATTGCGAAAACCAAACTGAAAGTCCCCCATCATTGTCTTGCACTTCTAATTTCACCTCTAATTTCTTAATTACAGTCGCCTTCGATGTACAACCCTCCATACCGTAAAGAAGCACCGACCAAACGTAGCACTTCATGAATCTGAGACTTGGGTTAAGGTCAAAATCGAAACAGGTAAGCACTCTTCGAAACCTCAAGAATGCCTGACGAGCTTGTTCAATGCGACATTTTATTTCCTTGTCCGATGTCCAGTCTTCGAAAAGCCAAATGCTCAAGTACTTAAATTTGTCTACTCTTTCTATGGGCTTTGCGTTAAATGTTATGGTGGAATTTCCAAACATATTAAGGTTTCTAGAGATAACCATAAACTTTGTTTTTTTTTGATATTTAAATCCATTGATTTGCTCTGTCCTACTTTGTTGACAAGTTGTAACGTGCCTTTTTTTTCCTTCTACAGTTCCATTATAATTGGGTCTCTGATAGTTTTGTACTCGTAAATAGGGTTGCGTACCGTATTTTGTTGTAACTTAAATATATCATTCGTTGTAAATAGTGTTGCATACCTTTTTGTGATAGGATTCGATTGTTAATGGCTGTGGCATTTTAAACTCGATTGTTGTGTGTTGTCAGTTATATTATTGTTTGGTTTGCATTTCTGTGTGGATGGGGCTGGCTATCAACACGGACGAGTGCGATTCTTGGTGTGAAGCATGGACTTGCGAATATTGTTGGTTGACGTGGGTTCCGTGTCATTTTTCTTGATATCCGGCCTGGGAAGTAGTCAGTCGTTTGGTAGCAGTCTTGGGAGTGGTGTGGTGAGATTTTTTTTTGGGACGGTGTGATATTGGCAAGTGTGCAGAACCTCTACGGTTTTACTTTCATATCTGGCTGTATTTGGGCCATCTTAATTGGATTTTGAAGTAACATTCACTACCATACATAAGTGTAGGAACCAACACACTTCTATGCACAGCCAGACGTGTCTTTTTTGACACTTTCTGGCTATTCATAAAGCTATGCAGAGCCCCATTCATTTGTTTTCCTGCCAACACCCTTCGCTCAATGTCACTGTCATACTTTTCATCTCTCGTAAACTTTGAATTTATTAAGTAATTTTATTTTTAAAAAAGATTATTGTGGGTTTTATTGTCATGGTTTAGATGTTTTACCGACGATCGATACGATAATACATTATCACCGAAAATTGATTTAAATACAATGAATATGTGAATGAAATAAAGATTATGTATCAAAAATCTTGCTTCCCATATTTTCCAAAATTCCGTAATGACATTAAATAAAAACATAGTATTCAAGTATAAGGGAAATTTGAAAACATATGTCTACAATGCCGTATGTAAACAATGGCAACAATGTCACCAATGGCAACAATGTCACCAATGGCTACAATGTCATATGTCAACAATGCTCTATGCAAACAATGGCAGCCAACAATGCCGTATGTAAACAATCGCAACAATGTCATATGTCCACAATGTCATGTGTGTGTAAGCAATGGCAGTCAACAATGCCGTATGTAAACAATGGCAACAATGTCATATGTCAACAATGCCCTATGTAAACAATGGCAGTCAACAATGCTGTATGTAAACAACGACAACAATGTCATATGTTAACAATGTCTACTAATGTGACATGTCACGTTGTTGTGCATGTGTGTATGTTTTTAAACGTGACGCTTGACATACTTTGCGTAACGTTGAATCGTTTGATGGGTCACATGCCACATTCGTTAAGGACCTTTTGACTTCTTGATTTGTGACATTCCCTGTACATGAACAAAAATATTCAACATGTGTGTGTGTGTTTTTAATGTGACACATTACGTATAACGTGACACGTGACGTTTTACGTGACGCTTGACGTACTCACGTGACATTTAACGTACTCACGTGACATTTAACGTACTCTCGTGACACTTGACGTACTTTAAGCAACGCTGAATCGTTTGATGGGTCGCATACCAACATTCGTTAAGGTCCTTTTGACTTCCTAATTTACGACATACCTCGTACTTATCCAAACATATTTGATTTCAACATTTTCATTGTCGATAGGTGGCGCTTTATAATCATTTAATTTCCGAAAATACTGATCTTGTATTAGTAACAAATTGACGTGACGTTTCATTTTATTTTTAGTAAACACAACAGGTATAACTATGTAAAATTATCTCTTCTCTGTTTTATTTAATTCTAAAACATAGACGTTAACTGAAATTTTGTTTAGCTTCTCGAACTTTAAAATTTGATTTAATTTAATCGGAATTTCCAACCCCTTTATATTTAGAACGGCGTATCTTAAGATTAGCGTATGGGAATTTTCATAAAAACAATTTTTCCCATGCCAACATTCGTTAAGGTTCTTTTGACTTCTTAATTTGTGACATACCCTGTACTTGTACAACAATATCTTACACATTTAAACTGTGACTATGTGCGTGTGTAATTATTATCTCTGTCGCAATCAATATTACACCTCCTTTAAGTATACGATAACTCAGTGCTTTGATTTTTCGAATTAGATCTCTTGCAACAGTGAATGCACCCCTTTATATTTAGAACGGCGTATCTTAAGATTAGCGTATGGAAATTTTCATAAAAACAATTTTTCCCATGCCAACATTCGTTAAGGTTCTTTTGACTTCTTAATTTGTGACATACCCTGTACATGTACAACAATATCGCACACATTTAAACTGGGACTATGTGCGTGTGTAATTATTATCTCTGTCGCAATCAATATTACACCTCATTTAAGTATACGATAACAAAGTTATCTGGTAGCGCAGTTCAAGGTTATTTTTATCAAAAATGATGTCACAAATATATATTTGTATATCCAATCTTGCACGATAAAATTAATATGCGTAGTAGCTACATGGTATAGCTATCCGTTTAGTAAGTCAAAGGATTAAGGTTCGAACCTACGGGAAACCAAGTTTTTTTCAACGCTTACGTCACACCACTTTTCAACGTGCTTACGTAACCCTCTTAATCGAGTCGATGGGGACAATACCGTATGTAAACAATGATGTTATATGTCAACAATGGCAACATGCCGTATGTCAACAATGCCGTATGTAAACAATGGCAACAATGTCATATGTCAACAATGTCATATGTCAACAATGTCATCTCCCCACTCCTGTGATATGCCAACAATGTCATATGCCAACAATGTCATATGTCAACAATGTCATATGCCAACAATGTCACTTCTTCTCCTGTCACTTCCCCCACCACTCCCCACCACTTCTCCCCCCACTCCTACCCCCACCACGCCCCCACTCCACCACTTCCCCACTTTTACCCCCCACCACTTCCCCCACTCCACCACTCCTACCCCCACCACGTCCCCCACTCCTCCCCCCACTCCAAGTGGGCTTGAATCGCTGTTGTTTAACTACTGTTATGTCCAAGCCTTAGCCTTGATTAAAGAATTCTTTCTGAAGTTCTGGCCGGGTATCGTGAAATAGGTGCTCGATGTAGTCACACCATTCCGTCAGTTTTTCTGAAGTGTCCAGTATCAGCCTGCCCTGTGCGTTCTGTAAAGTCGTCGCGTTTCTATTTCTGCAGATACCTGCTGCCTCTTTTATCTTCTTGTGCATGTTGAAGGTATCGTGTTTTGCTTCCATTGCTTCTATCTCTTGGCATTGCTCGTAAAACCATTTCTCTTTTGCTTCTCTTATCTTGTTTTTGATTATGCGGTTTTGCGCCCGGTATTCGTTGCTCTTGCCTTTGAGTGTCCGTCTTTTTTCCATAAGATCAAGGATTTCCTCTGACATCCATGGTTTCTTCTTGTGGTTTTGTTGAGGTTTAAGTATTTTGGTGGTACTTTCTGTGATGGTATTTTTTATATTGGACCACAATTCATCAGTCTCGGCTGCCTCCGTTATGGGTATCGCATCAAGTCTGGAATTCAGTTCATGTTTCAGTTTACTCATTATATTTATGTCCTTTAGCCTTGAAACATCTGGCTTATTATGTCTGGGTCTTTGCAAACATCTTTTGAGTGTAAGTCTTGCTGCTGCAACAACTGGATTATGGTCTGAGTTTATGTCTGCACCTGGATATGTTTTTGCATACTTTATGCAGTTTCTGTATCGCTTTTTAATAAGTATGAAGTCTATTTGATTACGAATAATTTTTTCAGGGGTGTGGGCGCTAGATGTCCACGTATAGAGCCTTCTTGTTGGAAGTTTGAAAAAGGTGTTTGACACAATGAAATCTTGTTCCTGGCAGAACTGAACTAGCCGGTCTCCTCTATCGTTTGCTGTTCCCAATCCGTATCTACCGATAATATCCTCTCGTGGTGTACTTCCTACTTTGGCATTGAAATCGCTCATGATAAAAGTCACTTCTGATTTTTTCGCCAGCTTCAGGGTATCTGTAATTTGTTCGTAGAAGTCTTTTATTTCCTCATCGGGGTGATCACATGTTGGTGCGTAAACCTGGATGATGTTGATGTCAAATGGCTGCGAGTGTAGTTTTATAAAAAGCACCCTGTCCGATACCGGAACAAACGACATTACTGACTTGCTGGTTTCCTTGTTCATTATGATGCCCACGCCATTGTAGTGTTGGTTGTTATCGCTACCCGAGTAGAATACTTGATGTTTATTTATTTCACATTGTCCCGATTTGCTCCATCTCATTTCGCTAATTCCTAGTATCTCTATATTAAGTCGTTTCATCTCCTTGATAACATTGTGTATTTTACCCGCCTGATACATGCTTTTAACGTTCCACGTAGCAATCTTCCTCATGACTGGCCCGGTGATTCTTAGCACCCTCTGGTCATTTAAGACCTGCCGGGGACTGAGGGCCTTGGCACTTTCTTTTCCAGTCATGCTGATGATTATCCTGAGGAATTTAATGAGGTGGTTTCCCGTTGCCTTCCTCATCGCAGCCTTACAATCGATTTGATCATAATATGAAATGGTCGCTTGTAAGTATCTGGTAACGAACCTTTAAGGACGCAAATCTTCAGTAGCTTCGCTCCAGGAATGAAGCAGCTGCTGCCCTGCTTCATGCTAGTTTTGGTCAGCCCCGGGTATTTCATTTCCCCGGTACCACCCATATCTGGGAGGCGTTCCCCTATCCGCCACCTGGGGAGGCTCCCGATGGAGGGCTAGCAACCCCACACGGGTTCCAAAACATTATTATTACAATTTTTTTTAAATTTCGAGAATTGGCAAATAATATTCATATAAATAATTTACATACAAAATCGGTACAAGAAGCGGCATTTATTTTGTTGTAAACCATGTGTATAGTAAATCTCAGACTCAGACTCTTCTGTATAAGCTGATCAGTAGTGTGCAACTTGGCAACGCTGCAACATCGAGGGATGTTTAAGACGGGGATTTACGATGCGACTCATGCAGAGCTATCTTTCAGGTAAATAGCTAACTTTTTATAAAGTGGAAATGCAAAGTGGATTGGACCGTTGGAAAGACCAAAGTTGGGAAGAGTCATTATTTGTGCCCAGTACTTTAAAACTATTCGAAGTATTATTGTCATATTTAGTGGGGAGTGTTAAAACTATACACCCAACTAAATTTATGTTAAATGAACGGTTCTGGCTACTATTAGAGGCGTACGACATGGGCAAGTGACTGGTTGATCCCTCCCAAATTCTACGCCACTGGTGGAATTGTAAATTTATCACAATTTTTTGATTCTACAATACTTTCTACGTGAATATTGTACTCTTTCTCCATGGCGATAAAGTTAATATTTTTCGAGATATTTTGGGTTAAACATGAAGCTGCACAATTAATTTGATTTTTACTATTAATTATAGTCCGGTCAATTTAGACATTCGAAGTTACATAAAGTCCCAACAAGCTGAATTTCTGTAAAGTTGTTCAAAACATAATTATAAACAATGTCTAGAAGTTCCCCATCATTCCCCTGTAAGGAAAAAATTTAATTCAAGGTCAAAGGTCAAAAAAATGAGTTTTTCGCGATTTTCAGAAAAACAGTAAGTTTTATCATAAAAGTACCTTAGACAAAAATTGTAGATCATAAAATTATCTATAAAAAATGTATCAATACTTTTTTTCTTTCGAGCCACCGTTTCTGAGATATAACGATTCAAAAAGTTATAAAAGTTGTTATCGTCATAATATGCACACGTTTCCACGCCACCTATGAGGTAGTGTACTTAGCGCGTTTTTTTTAACGTGGTTTCCCCAGTAGGCCTACTTCACGGGTCAGTTGTGATCCTGTTTAATGTAAAACTATTGCAAAATAACGGAAATTTTCAAAGATTGGGAAAGATAAAAGCGATGTAAATGAAAAAAAAGTGTTGAAGTTTATTCGTCTTATTCGTAAGTTTCAAATTCTTGTTCTTCTTCTTGATCTTCTTCTTGTTCTTCTTCTCCTGCTTCTTCTTCATCTTCATTTTGGATGCAAGTAAATTGCGTCAATAGCGATGTATCGCATGATACTTCGTCGGAGTCAAACGAATCCTTCATTGTTTGTGATTCAAAATTAGAGCACGACCGGCCTTGACAATTTGTGCATGCCAAAGAACAAGACAGTCCGACTTTTTTGTAACCACATTTAGCACTGCATCCCTTTTTGCAGTTGCAAAAAATAGTGTTCAGCAGTTTTTCCGGCGCAGGTGGAAGTAAAGTTTGAACTGGCTCTAATATATTGTTGACCAACTTCCAACCCCAGTCTGTAGGGTCTAGCTGATAACCAAGCCACACTTGAACTTGATAATATACTCGAAAAAGATGTTGGTGAGCAGCAACTGAGGTTGGAGGAAGACAAGCTAATTGAACTTGTTTTTTATTTTTAGTATTTTTAACGAAACATGCATATCGATGCTTATCTAAACAGGTAGTTTTTTTAGGAGCTACAACTTTTATAACTTTTTGAATCGTTATATCTCAGAAACGTTGGCTCGTAAGAAAAAAAGTATTGATACATTTTTTATAGATAATTTTATGATCTACAATTTTTGTCTAAGGTACTTTTATGATAAAACTTACCGTTTTGCTGAAAATCGCGAAAAACTCATTTTTTTGACCTTTGACCTTGAATTAAATTTTTTCCTTACAGGGGAATGATGGGGAACTTCTAGACATTGTTTATAATTATATTTTGAACAATTTCACTAAAATTCAGCTTGTTGGGACTTTATGTAACTTCACTCTCATTTTTTGGTCTAAATTGACCGGACTATTATGTCGGTGACACACTAAAAGAATACCCGAAACACAATAAGCCAAACAACTAATAAAAAGTAATGACGGTATAAAAAGTTAGTGAGAGGAATTGTATTAAGCGACGGACCAACTAGACTTGTAGTGTACTAAAAATAAATATAAAATTGTAATACACTAAACAGGGTAAATATATAGTGTATAATTTCCTTAACAAACAAACCCACGTGTAATGGACAGGATGAACATGTTATGACCCACAATGTTCGGCATAGTAGGACAACTAGAACAGTGACCAAATCTAGCTATCAAAGAATCAACATCACATCGAGGCACGGCGAGATTTAGCAGAGGCAGCAATTTCTCATCATCCTACTTCACCTTCTTCTTCTTCTTCTTCTTACTTCTCCTAGTTCCTTGCCTGCGCGTTAGTGATGAATGTTTTTTCATGTTATTTTTGAAAATGTTTATAAAAATCTTCAGGGTCTTTATTTTTGAAACATTAAAGGCAATGTTTTATTTATTTCCTTAAAACGCATCGGGATATCGTTATATTTTTGTAAAAAGGTTTAAAATTAAAAGAACTATTGAAATGGTCACAAAAAGTGTGACTTAAATGTGAACAATGCAAACAGCAAGAGATATGCAAATTCCTTCATAAAATTAAAATTTTAAAATGTCCTTCGAAATTTTAAAGTAACAAGTATTTTAAAATATTGTTGTGATGTTAAATTTTTTTTAAATATTTTTAGACTCAAAACCGGATTTATAGTAGGAAATTCTTTTAAATTAATATTATTACGTAAATATTACAGGAGATCAGGTAGCTTGAACTCACCAGAATTTAATTAAATTTGGTCTATACAATAACCTACCTACCACAAACTTTCTTATTTATTAAACAGACAGGTGTGATAAGATCAAGGTTGAGATGTGGCTTTAAATTTTTATTGAAAATACAAAAAATTGAAGTGGTTTTGTATCGGGTCTCTGATTAAGAGAGGTACCTGCTGTATCTCAGAAACTATTTATCGTACAACTTAGGGAAAAGATCTGTACCTGTAGCAAATTCGCAAACGAAATACTGCTGAAAATTACTTTCAAGTTTCCTACTCCATCGCTAGTAGGCGTAGTTCAAAATAATAACACAAAAACATCATTTTTCTATCATCATTATCATCATGCAGCCTCTTTCACGTCCATTGTTAGACATAGGCCTCCTCCAAACGTCTCCAGCTCTTTCTGTCCCTGGATGTTGCAATCCAATTTGTCACCATCCTCTTCAGGTCATTCGTCCATCGTGTGGGAGGTCTGCCTCGTTTACGCTTGTCAGTTCTTGGTCTCCATTCCAATAGCTTTTGGTCCATCTTCCGTCTTCCATTCTTGCCATGTGTCCAGCCCATTTCCATTTCCGTGTAGTGATTCGCTGTATAATATCATCTATTGCAGTACGTCGGCGAATCTCTTTATTTCTCACTCGATCCCTAAGGTTCAGGCCAAGCATCGATCTCTCCATTCGCCTTTGTGGTACTCTTAGTGGTTTTCTTCGTTTAAGTTAGGGTCTCTGCACCGTAGGTCAAAACCGGCAATACGCATTGGTTAAATGACGATGTCATCCGCGAAGCGTAAATGATTGAGTCTCTCATCCTTCCATGGGTATTCCTTTGTGTTGCCATGCCAACCTTTTAAATGCGTACTCGAGGACAGTAATAAACAGCTTTGGCGACATGGTGTCATCTTGTCTAACTCCTCTTTCTTTCCTTATCTTGTTGGTTGTAGAGTGTGGATTTACAGTTGTTGTGGAATTTTCATATATGTTTTAAACTCTGTCGCAATATCGGTAGTCGACTCTACAAGCTTGTAATGCTCTCAAGATCTTAAGAGCAGTTTTCTATCATTAATGTAAAATAATAGTCCCACAAAATTTAAATATTTGTAATCTTCAGATCATTTTACGTAAATTTGCCACAGTACTTTTTCCTCTATCTTGTAAAATAACCGGTAGGGGTGAGTGGGACAGCTGACTGAATAAAACATTAATAACATTATTGTGCTGTTTTGTGTATTTTAACTAACTTATTATTATTTAAAATTATTGCCAAATAAATTATTATTTTATCGTTTTATTCTGGTGATTCTTTAAATGCGACGCTTTATTTTAAAATTATTTACTTAAAAGAACATAAAATTTTAAAAAAAACCGCATCTCAATATCTATTTTCTAAGCAAAGATAGAAAAAATGAGTGTAGGAACTAGTTTAGTTTTTTTTTTGAAAGTGGAAAATGTTTATAAAGACACCTCGTTGCCCAGTCACCGGGTAGTGTCAGAAAACTTGCTCCTGGAACCACCAGATGGTATTACTTCGGGATGGACTCCCATTTTTGTAGATGTTGGGGCTATACTATGTTGTCAGTTTATTGTCTCGGTCTGTCCATATCTTTTCTCTTGACGGGCATAATTACAGTGGCTGTTAAGTTTATTTTGTTCCAATTTTCTTCTTTTTGTAGCATTTTAGTAACTACATTATCTGGCGTAACTCTGGCGTATCTTGTACATTCAAAAAACGCCGTGTCGTGCATGTCACAGTATATGCACTCATCGGAGTCACCTAAGTGAAAACGATGCAAGTATGCCTGAAAGGCCCCATGCCCGGTTAGTATCCGAATTAGATAGAAGTTGACCCCTCCCCACTCACTGTCTACCCATAGAGTGATGTCTGGGATTAGCTTCTTTGTCTATTTAGCTGAACCGAAGTTTCGCTCGCATAGTTCCTGCCATGTCTCTAAGAGGTGCGTACGGGCTTCTTTCTTCTTCTTCTTATAGTGCATCTCCTATCGGAGGTTTGCTATCATTACAGCTATCCGGATCTTATTGACTGCAGCTCGTAAGAGTTCAACATTTCCACAATCAAACCAGTTCCTTAGGTTTTTAAGCCGAGACACACGGCGTCTTCTAATATTCCTCCTTTCACCAATCTTTCCCTGCACTATCAGCAGGAGAAGTACGTATTTGGGTCCTCTTTGTATATGACCTAGATATTAAAGCTTTCTCTTTTGTGGTAGCACCACATTTTGAAGGCTTGTAGTTTGTCTGTGTGATTCTTCTTGAGAGTCCATGCCTCCAATCCATACAAAAGCGCGGAAAACACGTAACAACGCAGCATCCTCATTCTAAGTCCAATCTTGATATCTCGACTGGTAAACAAATTTTTTATTTTCGTTAATATTGACCTGGCTATCTCTATTCTCGTTTTTATTTCTCTTGTCTGGTCACCCGATTGTTCTATCCAGGCTTCTAGGTATTTGTATGACTGCACATTCTCTATTAAGATGTCTGTTACTTACACGTTTACATGATTGTGATTTTGGGGGAACTTTGTAACTACCATTAACTTGTTTTTCTTAAGATTTATCTTTAGACCGTATTCGTTACATCGATCATTTAATTTCTCTAGAAGATGTTGTTTGTCTCTTTGATTGCTCGTTAACAAGACGGTGTTATCAGCATATCGCATATTATTTATAACCTCTCCGTTAATAACTATCCCTACCGATTCTTCTTACAAGGTTTCTTTAAAAATGGCTTCGCTATACAGGTTGAATAGTATTGGCGATAGGATGCATTATTGTCTTACACCACGACGGATTTCCATTTCTTCTGTTGGCTGGTTTTCTACCTTTGTATTCGCTCCTTGGCCAAGTATAGGTTGCTGATTATTCTCACATCGTCCAAATCAATGTTTTTACTGACGAGTAGCTGATGTAACTTGTCATGTCAGCTTTAAGGTGTGACTCATGAGTGCAATGGTCCGGTAGTCTGAGCATTCTCTTGGGTTTGGATCCTTAGGTATAAGTACAAAAGTAGATGTCAGCCATTGCTTAGGCATTTCTCTCCTATCATAAATGTTGTTAAAGAGGTCCAGAAGAATATCTATCACATCGTCATCAAAAAGTTTCACAAGTTCTATATGTACGGGCTTCTTTGCTAGACTGTTTATTCTCAACCCTTTTTCTTTCTTCTGCTAGGAGAAGTATCGGTGGTGTTCTTGCGATTACAAGCAACGCCTTGGTCGAAGTCGTTCTGTACGCACTGACAATTCTTATAACTGTTTTGATGAGCGACTAAAAAAAAAGGGAAAAGACCGTTTCAATAGGTATAGTTTGGTGTTTTCGCGTTTACAAATGTTAGAAATGTGTTCCGTCCAAGTTAAATTAGAATTTATAATGACGCCCAAGTCATTATAATAATGTACTGACTTAATAGTAGAATTATTAATGTCATAATTTAGTCTCGGGTTGTTCATGCATAACTTTACACTTTTCTATATTCAGGGGAAGCATCCAGTCAACAGACCATTTGGCAATAGAATTAAGATCATGCTGGAGATAACTCGAGTTTAAGATAGGATGTGAGTAGATCATTTGCGTAAAACGCCATGTTGCTCTTAATGTGATGTTGCAAGTCACTTGTGTAAGTCATAAAAAGCAGAGACCCTAAAATGGAGCCCTGTGGACCTCCACTTTAAACTGGTTTATTACTAGATAACGATTCCCCCACTTTAACACAAAACTTTCTGCCGCACAGAAATTGACTAATCCACTTAATTAAAGATCCTCGTATCCAACAGTGATCCAATTTCTGTAATAACATCCTATGTGGTACTCGATCAAATGCTTTGGAGAAGTCTAAATGTTCCTTGAAGCTACGCAAAATTTGAATATCCATTTGGAAAAGAAATGTATTGCCATTGTATTTGCCACAGGAATACAGTCAAGTTCTAAATATTTTCATAAAAATTGTAAATTTTATTAAAGAATAAGCGTTGCAGATACTACTGCTTTAGTTTGAGCGTTTTTTAATATATGATGGCTAGTATTTTATAAAAATCAACAAATAATATTTTTATTAGAACATTAAATTAAATTTTTTAAGTTATGATTTGTTCCAAACTCTTGAAATTTGTTTTTTAAAATATTTTTTAAATGTTGTATGATGCTACCTCCATGCGTGTTGACCTTTATCGTGCTACATATGCTCATTTATGCTTCGATGCCGGCAGTAATCAACTAAGTTTCGCCATAAAAAAGAAGATTGAATCTCTTTTTCAACAATCTCGGTAAGTAAAAGTATTTGAATAGGTATTGAATAAATTTACTAATTTCATCTTTTGCATCACATTTAGAATGATGCCCAAGCGCATCTTTGAGACTCTTAAGGAGGAAGGATTTAAGCCACGGAAGTTGCACAGATCAGCAACTACTTCCAAGCACTAAAGAAGAGGCTCTACGGTCCGAGAGCCATCAGCTTAGGTGAACTCGAGGCCTGGTGCATTAGCAACTCAACTATTTCCGAAGATGACGACACTCCCTGTGTATATGCACATACGGTCACTTATGCTGATGAAGACGGAGAAGATGGCGAAGCTAGTTTTCGCTTATCAATCTCGACCAATCGACTGTTAGCTCAATCGGCATTGTGGGAATTACAGACTAGGATCGACACTTTTATCCTTAACCTATACTATAAATAACCTATAAATAAATAAACTTGTCCTTTGAAATAATGCAATTTTATTGAATTTTATTGCTTAAGACTATATTGACATGCCCGTCATATTAAAAATCTAATTATTCTACTCACGCTGTTAATATACATTACTTTGCAGCAAAATTTTGGGGACAATTTTAATAATTACAGTTAAATGTCGGAAAGTTATTAACTTTTTTCAAATGAAAAAAATAGCTGGGAAATTTTTTTCATTTTGAAAATATAATGATTTTGGTGACTTTCCGACATAATTTACATTAAAAGTAACAAAATATTTTAATTATGTATTACCATAAATTATTTAGTTTTTAAATAAAGTGGAGAACTAACATTAAATTATCGTCCGTCGAACGGTGTAATCAACGACAAATGTTTGCAGAAAGTGCCTAATACAATGTAAGAGAAAGTATATGAGAGATATGTAGTCACTTATTTATTGGATGTGTGGGGAGATTTGAAGCTAGACTGACAGAGCGGTTAATGGCGGGCGTGAGCAATTTCGTCTTAAAATATAATATTGTATCGCTCAAAATAAAATTAAATATTGCTTACTTAATTATATTCTATCGCTCATCTACAAAAAATATTGCTCAAAAAAGCAATTTTATATCACTCACCAATATCGCTCATACTATTTAAAATAACGCTCGTTTAAATATAAGTGTTCCCCAAATTCATTTATGACCCGTAATTCATTTCGATATCGGCTTTTCTTTCTGACTTATTTGAGCATTTAAATATCTTGAATAAAAGCACCATGCGACGTACAGGATGTGGTGAGATGGGGAAGGCAGAGGAGAAGAGAATGGTATAACCACGTGAAGAGAATGAGCGACGATAGACTACCACGCATTGTACTAGAGAGAAAACCAGCAGGGACCCGTCCAACCGGAAGACCACCAAAGAGATGGAGAGACAGCTGGCAGTCCACATCTCAGGAAATATTACAGAGGCAAGTCCTTAATCACCACATCATCTAGATCTCTAACAAGTAAAAGAAGAAGAATAAGAATAAAAGTCTTTAATGGCGGGATAAAAATGTCATCACTGCTAAAGACAAAATCCATGGATTTACAAACAAAATTGACTTGTTGTCATTTTTTTTAAATCAAAACCACTTCGATCCATTTTCTTCGACACAGTATTTTATTGAAGAAATCGGATGTGAGATAAGCATCAAGGAATTTATACCTCGTATAAAAATGGTGTTAAAAAAGTTATAAAAATAACTGTGTCATTATTTCTTAATCCAAGATATATCGAAAAATACTGAGCAAAGGTGGATCTTAAATCCGTTTTTAAATGTAACTATAAATGAGGCAAATTTGGCAACCAAGCTCAAAGATAATCTGCTGGATTTATCAGCCAGTGGGATGCTCGAATTAAAATCTATTAATTTGGATACCTTTTGGTTAAAAAGAAAATCAGATTACCCAGAATTAACAATAAAAGGCTTTGAAGTATTTGATTTCATTTGCCACCTCGTACTTGTGTGAGTTGACATTTTTATCAATGGCCCAAATAAAAAGTTGGGAGAGAAATCGCTTAAATTTGGAAAAGGATTTAATTCTCAATGTAGCAAAAACGATGGAAGAAATTGGTTAATGAAAGACAAAGCGCAACCTTCGCATTAAGAGTTCTTTTAAGTTTTTTGTTTATTTTTTGTTAATTTGATACATGATGGAAGAGATCTCCTAAGTTATTTTTATTTTTTGTTTATTTGATACAAATAATTATGTCCTTTAGTTAAAAAATTTTCCTAATAAATATTTTTGAATTTTATTGTTTTTCTTTACTGCAGTAGTTTTCCCAACCTTTTGCAACTCCCCTATAGAAACTTCGTATCCCCTCCAAAGAGGGAAAACACTAATCTACAGTAACACGACAATAGAAACATTTAAGGAAAGCATATAAATATAACTAGATATAATTTATGTAAATGATGTATAATAAGGTACGTTACAGTTGATTAAAATTTGACCAATTTTTCAAGTTACACAATTTTTGGCAAAATTTTATTATTTTGAGTACCATTCAAGTTTCTGAAGGCCTAGTTTTTTTTTAAAACACTTTCCTTTTCTATCACTTTTAACATTGTCTTTACATTTCAAAAAAACATCAAAAAAACAAAAAATCCTGATTTGACGCAGCATTCAATGTTTAATTTAACTAAACTATTAAGAATCTTAAGGATGACTCGGCAGGAATCAACTTAAGATTATTTTAACCCCAAGGACGACGATTTTACTTGCAATAAAAGATACAAGGTTATTTATTATAAACTACCGACCCTTTATTATTGCTGTTATTGTATGCACGACAAAAAATTTATCTAAAAGTTGCGTAACGCAACCATGACTGTTTTGGTTAAAATTCCATCGAAAAACAGTGGCGTACAGATTTCATAAATTTTGACAGAATTATTTAAAAGTATTTCCAATTTTTTTAATAAAAACATTTTACTATATATTTAATTTAATTTAACACCAAAGGAAGTATGCGCCGAAATAAAAAATAATATTAACGTACGCAAGGCTCCAGGATACGATTTAATTACAGGGAAAATATCAAAAAATCTACCCCGAAAGGGTATCGTGAAGTTAACCTACTTGATAAACGCAGCCTTACGGCTAAAATATGTACCACGCATTTGGAAAACTGCAGAAGTCATTATGATTCCCAAACATGGAAAACCCCCAAACGAAGTTACATCATATAGGCCGATTTCGCTTTTAAAAATAATTTCTAAACTATTCGAAAAATTATTCCCAAAAAGATTAACACCAATACTAAAAGAAAAATCACTCATACCGAATTATCAGCTCAGGTTTAGAGCTAAACACTCAACAATCGACCAAGTTTACAGAATAACGGATTTGATAGGAAGAAAACTAGAAGAAAAGAAAATTTGCTCCGCTATCTTCTTAGATATATCTCAAGCATTCGATAAGGTCTGGTACGAAGGACTGGAATATAAACTCGGAAAATTATTACCCAGACAGCTTTCAGATATACTTAAATAATATATTTTAGACAGAACATTCCAAATAAGGCAAGAAAATATTTACTCAGATTTAATATATGCGCTGTGGTGCCGCAGGATAGCGTTCTTGGGGAAGTTCTATGTCTTCTTTATACATATGATATCCCAACACCTAATGACACGAAAATAGCAATGTTTGCCGATGACACGGCTGTTGACGGTAGGAGAAAAAATTGCTGACATATCAAATAAATTACAAGGATCGACTAATAAAATTGGTAAATGGACGAAACAATGGCACATCAAGCTAAACGAGGCTAAAACAACCCACTTCTATAAGTCATCAAAACATATTCTTAAATAACAGGCAAGTACCACTGGTAACATACATACATACATAAAGTCACGCCTTTTTCCCATAGGGGTAGGTAGATACCACTTCCTTCCACTTGCTACGGCTCTTACACACATCTTTTGCTTTCTCTACTTTCATCAGTGCTCTCATACATGCTCTTTGGTTGTTGGTACTCTTGACCTGGCCTTTCTTCAAAACAATGTTAATCTGATCGAGATATGTTCTCCGAGGTCGACCTCTACCGACTTGTCCATTCACACTCGCCTTATAAATTTGTTTCGTCAATCTTCCCTCATTCAGCCTTTCTACGTGTCCAAACCATCTAAGCATTCCTTTATTTATCTTTATAACCACATCTTCTTTTACACCACAGCGTTTTCTTATCTCACTATTCTTAACTTTATCCAACCGAGTCACTCCGGCTATACTTCTCAGACTACTCATCTCCGCAGCATTAATCCTATTTTCATGCTTCTTCTGCCAAACCCAACATTCACTACCATACATAAGTGTAGGAACCAACACACCTTTATGCACCGCCAGACGTGCCTTTTTTGACACTTTCTGGCTATTCATAAAGCTATACAGTGCCCCATTAATTTGTTTTCCTGCCAACACCCTTCGCTCAATGTCACTGTCATACTTTCCAACTCTAGTAAATTTTGAACCCAAGTACACAAATTCATTAACTTGTTTCACTCTTTCTACCACTGGTTAACACAGCTAAATATCTCGGAATGAATTAAGATGCTAAGCTGCGCTGGAAAGATCACATCAAAGTGAAAAGAAGAGAACTTGAATTCAGATTTATTTACATGTATTAGTTACTTGGGAGGAAATCGCACCTCTCTACAGTAGCTGAGGAAATCAAATGATATGCCAGGAAGTACGAGACTAGGCTACACAACCAGGATCAACATAGACGATTAAAAAAAATGAAGCTCTTTGAACTAGTGCTCCCTGACTGATGTCAGGTCTACTCACTAGAAACTCCACCCCTATTTAGGTCCGTCTGGCTATTGCCTCCGGTGACACTTGGGCCTGTTGGCCCATTGTATCTTTGGTCGGGAAGGTACTGGAACATCCTTGTCATTAGCTGTGACGTCGCTAAACCGCAAAGCTTGCTTACGTACATTCCAGTGGCGTATCGCAAAATCGTTACATTATACAAATATTACATTTCCTTTATATCAATACAATTACTAAATAAATATTAAATGTGCATTGCATGAATGGCATGTTCCTTAAACTATTTAGTGCACCATTTGAATTTTCTTATTTTAAAATTATATTTCTTCTGCCATGGATTTAACTGGTCGCAAATCAGGTGTTATTTCAGCACTGCCACACGTTCTAAACACTTTATTAGCTATTTTTGTCCTGTGTGATACCGATTCATACCATATTTCGGTACGCTAGCTATATTTGATGACTGTTGGATTTAACATTTAGAAACAGTTGTGGTACAGGCCATTTTGCACCTACCATCAGGGTAAGAGTTTATGGTTTTAGGGCAAAAATTCCTTTAGTGTTGAATACGACACATCTGACATTAAGTAAAAATTCAGCTCTCAAACATTTAACAGTATTCTTTCAATTAATTAAGTGTATTGTATATGTATGTGTATATGTATCAAACCTTTTAGGACAACCCAACAGTCATACTGACAAGTGAGTACCTTTCTGAACTTAATAGTACTGTATATAACAACATTGGATTTTATCTGTAAAAATGTTAATTCGGATTAATAATTTTAAGAATCATTTCTTCCTGAATATTTACATTTGAAGGTAAGTCCCTGTCCGGTGCTATTGGAGTCCCATGGCATAACCAAAAGAAGTGAAACCAATACTGCACTTAATGAGCGAAATCTTACAAGAGTCCAAAAAATGTTCAATGCGAAAAAGGAGTCAAGCTATGTCAAAAACGAAGAAATATAAATCAAAGCGTGAACAGGCAGAATTAAAATTTGCACTTTAAAGAAAGAAACTGGAACAAGAGGAGCATCAGAATGGAAAAAAGCACAGTAATTAGCCGACATATTTTTTTGGGAATGGTGGTCACGTAAATATCTTCCTTACTTGACTAAAAAAGCAAATGGCAACAAGAAACACCCGGTATACGTGAGGATGAAATAGTCCTTATAGTCGACCCCAATGGTTCACAAAAAACTTTTATTTTGAAAAGACCTGTTCCAAGACTTTGTATTCTGAATATACAAAAAAGAAACGAAGAATAAGTAATTTTCCTTTTTGCTACCCTAGAACAATTACTGGAAGGAAGAATGTTGCTGCCCGTATTAATTTTTATTTTCTACTAGTTCCTGAACTATCAAAACTTTATTAATATTATATTGGTTACCTTGACATTAGAAAAAAAAACTGTTGATTTAAAAAAAATCCAATGACATCTTATTTTATTTCGACTGGTCATTCGGCCGGATATATAGGAAAAATACACTTCTTAGGCAAAAAATACTTCACAGTATTATACTTATTTAGTAGTGTTTATTGGTCTTTAGTATTCATACTGAATGTAAAAATAAAACAATGTTATCCAAATAAAAATTCAATCTAATACAACATAAAGAATGAAAGTATAACAAAAAAAATGTAGTTTTAAAGAAAGTGATCCAAAAATTATAATTAAAAAAAAACTTAATATTCTCCTTAATATTCCAAATAGAATAGGTTCATTTTCAGCGTCTGTAATAAAAAATCCAATTTACTCAATAAACTTAGATATCAACAGTGGTAGCTTTAGCCCAATTACCCGGTAATTGAAATTCATATATATATATATATATATATATATATATATATATATATATTAGCGCTATACGTTATGTTGGGTCACCTAGAGTACCTTGGTGCGAACAACAGGGTGACCCTATTATGGGCACCAGGGGGTGGAGGAACTCACGTACTGGTCCAATATACCAGGGTTTACCCACTCGAAGGCGTTTTTACCCAAACTCTCGAGAAACACAACTAAACAGATCCTAAAATGGAGCAGAAATGCGTATTCTAACGGGACTGCTTACAGGACACTGTCGTCTAAGATACCACCTCAGAAAGATAGGTCTGAACCAACAAACGGACTGTCGGTTCTGCTGCGTGGAAGACGAAACTGCTGAACATATACTATGTTCATGCCCCGGCCTGGGAAGAATAAGGTTCAACATATTTGGTCACATCAACCTAGAACGTACCGATTTAAAAAAAATCTCACCCTATACAACCATGAACTTCGTAAAAAGGGCTGGATTGTGCGGTGAACTGTAGCCTCTACGGGTGAGTCACAATAGACCTACTAAGGGTCACGGTGGAGGGACGACCACGCCCCACTCACATGATACCTAACCTTCCTAACCTAACCTATGTTAGGTCAAAAAATTGGGAAATAAAGGTAAAGTTAGTTATTGACATATACACACATGTTAATGCATTTTAAGCATTTTATTACTAATTGCAACTGGTCATTGTGGAACGGTTTCTTACAAGATAAACATATTTTTATTATCCTGTTTTTTTTTCTTGGAGAAAATGTACATCTCTTCTTGGAAGGCCCAGCCGCTACTTCCATAGTCTCATCGTTTAGGGTTTCGTTATTCTCGTTATTCTGATATCAGCGAGTATTATAAAGTTACGATAAGTTGACGTAAGCTCATTTTTTTATTTTGCGTTATTTTAGAAGAACGTTAGCTTTACAAATGTCCGAGATTGCACTATTAGTCTAAGATTCGAAGTAAAGTTAACCTTCACCCATCTGTTTAATGAATAAAAATTATTTTATGAGTAATTTAGTAGTTAGAAATTAAAAAAAAATGGGTTGACTAAAAAAATCCCGGCCAGGATATAATTAATTAAAAATTCAACAATTACTTTTTTTTTATTTTTAACCGATGAGTTTAACGAAAAAATTTTACACCAACCTTAAATACAAAGCCTATAGAATATTCAAACGCAGGGTTGCCTTTATTTTTCTCCCTATTAGAAGGGAAAGGGATTATAGAAAGGAGATGATTATGGACCCGCTTTTTAAAGAGTTGCAGGTCATAGTTCTCTGGAAAAACTGATTTTGGAAGCTTTTTGCATTCCGTACCCTGTAAAAGAAGAATTCTTGATGGAGATTGGTCCTTGTAGTGTCAAGTGAGTGTAGTGAGATTGATCAGCGTGCCGAGTTCTTCGGCCGAATGTGGCCAGTGGTGGTATAAGAGTTTTTATTTCTCTGGAGCATCTGCCATGGAAATATCTGTAGAGTAATGTCTGGTCTGCAACTCTTCTTCTATGTTCTAGTGGGTGAAGGGTATCTGTGAGAGTTGAGCTGTTTATCAACCGAATGGCTCTTTTCTGAATGGCATCTAGAAGACGAAGTTGATCAGGAGTTTTTACCTTTCCACAGAAAACCTAGCCTCTGGCTTGCTGACTTTGCGATTTTAGCAACATGGTCATGCCAAGACATATTATTTGACACCGTGACTCTCAAAATCGAGATAAAGGTACTTGATTCAAGGGTATTTCCGGACATTGTAATGAAATGATTTAAGGAATTCACTTTCTTGGAAAACGTGGCTTTGTACTTACGGTTGGTGTAAAAAAATTTCGTTAAACTCATCGGTAGAAATTAAAAAAAAGTGATTTTTGAATTTTTAATTAATTATAGCCTGGCCAGAATTCTTTCAGGCAACCCATTTTTCATAATTTTTAACCTACTAAATTACTTATAAAATAATTTTTATCCATTAAACAGATGGGTGAAGGTCGATTTTACTTTGGATCCTCTTTTGTTATGTTAGGTCAAATAATGAGAAAATAAAGGTTAAGTTTAAAATTATCCGCCACATAAATACTTCTTAAACAGTCATGCCTTTAATGAAGTGAGTTCTTAATGATCTTGGTGTTACAATTACTACAGATTTGAGCCAGTCCGAACATGTTGTAAATATTACCAACAAAGCAAAAAGTAGGCTGTACCTCCTTAGCAGGTCTTTCGCAAAAGTGACATTACATAGTTCAGCTCCTTTATATAAAACTTATATTCGTTTAATTGTGGAACTGTATGGTGTCCGGAACTAGTGCGGGATAAAGAACTTCTCGAAAAAGTTCAGATTTTTTATTATTCTTAGTTTGGGACTGAATAGATAAACATTATTTTTGATGAAAAATTAGTTGATTTATACTATTTCTATATGGTATACTGTTTCTATATGGTTTTTAAGTTAGTTTCTTAAAAATACTAACTGTATTGTGTTAAGCTAGCAGACTACCTGAATAATAATAATAAGCTGGGGGGCGCTTCCTTCCGAAACCAGCCAACAGTACTCAGAAAATGTCTATTGTGTTTCCTGTGACAGCCATTAGCGATCTGCTACAACCATCTTCCTCCAAAAAAGAAGCAGGTTCCGAAAGACCTTGCAATTCCAGTTAAGGGTTCTTCTTAAAGTGCCTATTCGGTCCGAATGTTGGAAATCATTCTGGCTATCATTATCTTGTTTGCTGCGGCACAAAATAGCCCGGTCGTAGTAGTAGAGGGCGTAAGGGGCATGGTAAGGAGACTAAACCCAAAAGACAACCTCACCTGCACGTGGTGCACCCTGCTGGAGAACTATCGAGGCTCTGTCGACCGAGTATCTGCCGGAATAAGCAGATCACTCTTAATGGCCAACAGCTTTGGGTGGAGGAGCCATTAAGAGTAAGGGCACTCGCTTGTCCTAGCGATGAGAAATCAGACCTAAAGGCGGAGGAATCAAGAAATGATCAACGGCATGGGGATGCAGAAGGCAAGGGGAAACCACTGCATTAAAGACCGTTAAGGTATCCTTAGTAAAATCATACACAGCAATCATGAAAAGGTTCAAAACGAAATATTCCGGAGTCAAAAGTTCCCCAATCGGATCTCCGGGGGGAACAGTGAAGAACAAGATTATGAGAGCATCAACAAACAATATGAAGATCGGAACGTGGAATGCAAGTATCTTTGCACCAGGAAAGTTAGACAACATTGTAAAGGAAATGTTGAGATTACATATAGACATTTTGGGAGTAAGTGGTGTCAGATGGCCAGGGAGTGGAAGCTGCTCAACAAGCAACGGTAAGTTGGAGTTATCGTAGACAAGAATCTTACAGGCTCTGTTATGAGTTTTACACCATACTCAGACAGAGTCATGACGCTCCAGCTGGCAACACGCACTGGAAAAATGAATATAATACAGGCATATGCACCAACAGCTGAGAAGGAAGATGATGAAGTTGAAGAATTTTATACTGAGCTAGATACTATCTTTAGAAGCATAAAGAGTAATGATATCACAGTAGTAATGGGAGATTTTAATGCCAAAGTGGGAAAAGTCAAGGTTGAAGCACACACAGGGAGTTTTGGCCTAGGAGAGAGGAATAATAGAGGTGATCGACTAATAGAGTTTTGACAAGACAAGAATCTTATGATATCAAATACATTCTTCAAACTACCAGAACGCAGATTGTATACCTGGAAATCTCCTGCGGATAGCCCGGAAAATACGGTAAGAAACCAAATAGACTACATACTCATCAACAACCGCTATAGAAACTCAGTGAAGGCTACGAAAACATACCCAGGTGCTGACATTAATTCCGATCACAACCCAGTAATAGCTAAACTTAGTATTAGGATGAAGAAGATAACAAAATGTCAAAACAATTATATTGATACGAAACTTCTTGAGGACCCTAAAATCCATAATTCAGTAAAGAAGAAAACTAACGAATGTATGAGAGACATCAAAAAACTAAACGTGATCAGTGTGGATGAAAGGTGGGAACAGATGCAAACACGATTAGAAACAATAGCCAAAGAACACTTAATAAGCAAAAGAACTAAGAAAAAACCCTGAATAACATCGGAAATCCTGGATCTTATGGAAGAGAGAAGAAAGAGCAAGGGCAAAGTAGAGGAATATAAGGCACTACATAAAATAGTACAAAAACAAATAAAAGAAGCCAAAGAGGAATATCTATTGACACAATGTGAGGAAATAGAATTACTAGAGAGGAAATTCGACGGCTTCTACATGCATAAAAAGATAAAGGAGATGGCTGGTTGCAACAAAATCAAAACTGCTGGCAGCACAATTAAGGATACGGACGGTCGTACAATTACTGACGTGGAAAACAAGCTAAGGAGGTGGAAAATATACCTCTCGGAGCTATTCTATGACGAAAGACCTCCAAGGCCGGTCTTAGAATCAAGCAAAGTACACCTAAAAATATTAAGATCAGAAATAGAATATGCTTTGGAAACTATGAAACCCGGCAAAGCTGTTGGTCCTGATCAAATACCCATAGAACTTGTCAAAATCTTTAATGACGATGTGATAGATATTCTACTGGACCTCTTTAACAACATTTATGATAGTGGAGAAATCCCTAAGCAATGGCTGACACCTACGTTTGTATTTATACCTAAGAAACCAAACCCAAGAGAATGCTCAGACTACCGGACCATTGCACTCATGAGTCACACCTTAAAGCTGTTTTTAAAGATCATCCATAAAAGAATATACAGAAAACTTGAGGAGGACATGAGCAACACGCAGTTTGGATTCCGCGAAGGACTTGGAACAAGAGAGGCGCTCTTTGGGATAAACGTTCTTTTCCAGCGCTGTCTCGATATGAACCAAGATGTTACATTGATTTTGAGAAAGCTTTTGACAAAGTGAAAAATGACAAGTTACATCAGCTACTCGTCAGTAAAACATTGATTTGGACGATGTGAGAATAATTAGCAACCTATACTGGGGCCAAAGAGCAAATACAAAGGTAGAAAACCAGCCAACAGAGGAAATGGAAATCCGTCGCGGTGTAAGACAAGGATGCATCCTATCGCCAATACTATTCAACCTGTATAGCGAAGCCATTTTAAAAGAAACCTTGGAAGAAGAATCGGTAGGGATAGTTATTAACGGAGAAGTTATAAATAATGTGCGTTATGCTGATGACACCGTCTTGTTAACGAGCAATCAAAGAGACATACAACATCTTCTAGAGAAATTAAATGATCGATGTAAGGAATACGGTCTAAAGATAAATCTTAAAAAAAAACAAGTTAATGGTAGTTACAAAGTTTCCCCAAAATCACAACCATGTAAACGTGTCAGTAGCAGACATCTTAATAGAGAATGTGCAGTCATACAAATACCTGGGAGCCTGGATAGAACAATCAGGTGACCAAACAAGAGAAATAAGAACGAGAATAGAGATAGCCAGGTCTACATTTACGAAAATGAAAACGTTGTTCACCAATCGAGGTATCAAGATTGGACTTAGGATGAGGATGCTGCGTTGTTACGTGTTTTCCGCGCTTTTGTACTAAGTGGAGGCATGGACTCTCAAGAAGAATCACACAGACAAACTACAAGCCTTCGAGATGTGGTGCTACCGTAGAATGTGGCGTATTCCCTGGACAGAAAATATCTCCAATATGAAAGTCCTAATTCGGATGAATAAGGAATGTGAAGTCATTAACACCATAAAAAAGAGAAAGCTTCAATATCTAGGTCATATACTGAGAGGACCCAAATACGCACTTCTCCAAGTGATAGTTCAGGAAAAGATTGGTGGAAGGAGGAATATTGGAAGACGCCGTGTGTTTTGGCTTAAAAACCTAAGGGACTGGTTTAATTGTAGCAATGTTGAACTCTTCCGAGCTGCAGTCAATAAGGTCCGGATAGCTGTGATGATTGCAAACCTCCGATAGGAGATGCACTATAAGAAGAAGTAGTAGAGAACCACGTTCTCAGGTTCTTCAGCCACGTCTTCTTCCCGGTCCTCTCTTTCCCGATATCTTGCCTTGGAGAATCCGATTTAGAATTCCGTATCGACGTTTGTTGCGCATAATGTGACCAAAATATTCTAGTTTTCTGGTCTTTACAATATCCATTACTTCTAATTTCTTGTTTATTTTTTTTAGCACTGATTGGTTGGTCATATGGTCTGTCCATGGAATCTTCGGAATTCTGCGGTACAGCCACATTTTAAAGATTGTAGTTTTTTGTGGTAGCCTCCGTCAACGTCCATGTTTTTACTCCATACAGCATCACAGAGAAGACGTAGCATCGAAGAAGCCTTATTTTGGTGTTCGTTTGTAAATTTTTGTTTTTAAAGAGTGATACCATTTTTAGAAACATTGTTCTCGCTTTCTCTATACGGCAGCGAATTTCTTGTGAGTGATCCCACTGCTTATTTATCGTGGTCCCTAGGTATTTATATTGTTGCGTTCTTTTGATGTTTTCATTATTAACTATCAGTTCTACATTATTGATAGGGGATTTGTTTATGACCATATATTTGTTTTTATTGATGTTAAGATCAAGCCCATATTGAAGCCTAGTTTGTGGCTAGTTATTCCCGTCATGAGATATTGAAGGTCTTCTAGATTATCCGCAAGAACTACATTGTCGTCGGCATATCTAATGTTATTCACTCTCTCCCCAATAACGAGTATTCCTGCTTCGATCTGCTCCAGTGCTTCTATGAAGATTTGTTCGGTGTATATATTGAACAGTAGGGGAGAAAGAATACACCCTTGTCTAACACCCCGTTGTATTGATATGGTATCTGTACGTTCTCCTTCCACTCTAGCAAATGCCATTTGTTGGCAATAACGTTAAGGATTCATCATCATCATCATTCTCCAGCCATTTGCATCCGCTGTCGGATATAGGCCTCCTTAAGTTTCTTCCAAGTTTCTCGGTCCTGTGCCGCTGCAATCCAATTGGTGTTGATCTTTTTTAAATCATCTGTCCATCTGGTGGGTGGTCTTCCGGGGTTTCGTTTGTCTTTCCATGGCCTCCATTCCAGAAGTTTTTTCGTCCATCTCTGATCCGTTTGTCGTGCTACATGACCAGCCCACCTCCATTTCGACTTTGAGATCTTTTCAATAATGTCTTCTACCTTAGTTCGTCTACGAATCTCCTCATTTCTTACTCTGGTCTTTGAGTGATATCCCCAGCATAGATCTTTCCATCTTTCTTTGTGTGACACTCAATTTCCTTGCTGAAGCCTTAGTGGGCATTCTGCCCCATATGTGAGAACCGGTAGGATACACGTGTTAAAAGTTTTTCTTTTTAGACTTATAGGAATTTTGTCCTTAAATATGTGTCTCAAATTGTTTGGTTGTCCCTGCTGATTTTTAATTCGTGTCCCAGATAGATATACTTTTCGACATATTCTACATGCGGATTGAGAGGCAAATATTAGTGCATAACCCATGTTAAATCAACATTAGAAGATCTAACATCCCCATATCTCTCTTCTCTCTTCTCTCTTCTAGCCGTTTTCTATCTATGGATATAGGCCTTCCCCATATTTTTCCAGTTTTCTCCGTTCTGTGCTACTCGGTACCAGTAAAGTCAGGCTGTTCTTTTGATGTCATCATACCATCTTTGCTGTGGTCTGCCGGTGCTTCTTTTCTCCCACCAAGGTCTCTATCTTGTTGTTTTTCCGCTCCAATTGGTTGTATTTCGAGCAACATGTCCGACCTAATTCCATCTAAGACCACCTATTCGCCTCACTATATCTTCGACCCTGGTTCTATTTCTTTTCCACTCATTGTTTTTATTATCTTTAAGCGTTATTCCTCGCATTTTGTCTCACATATATGGCAGCTATCTATTGAAAAGTATGGAGAAACTTTAGCTGTGGCATTAGATATCTCCAAGGCGTTCGATCGAGTTTGGCACAGGGACTCCTCGCCAAGCTTCCATCTTATGGCTTGCCCCCTCAGCTGTGTTCTCTGCTTGCTAGTTTTCTCTCAAACAGGTCTCTTCATGTAGTGGTCGATGGAGTTTCGTCTGACACTTTACTCATAAATGCTGGTGTTCCGCAAGGATCCATTCTAGCACCAACACTATTTTTACTTCACATCAACGACCTGTTGAAAGCAACTTCATGTCCCGTACACAGCTTTGCCGATGATCGTACCCTCCATACCGCTTTCTCTTCCAGTGCCCCTATATCAGCCCGTGAAACCAGAAATGAACGAGGAAGAAATGTTAACAATATAAATATGGACTTAGCAACAATTCTCGAATGGGGATCCAATAACTTGGTAGAATTCAATGCAAACAAAACACAAGCATGTCTTTTCTCTAGAAAAGCTGATCTCACTGTGCCTAACATAACTTTGTCAGGAGTAACCATACCACTGAAGTCATCCATATCGATGCTTGGTATTACTATCAGCAATAACCTTTCCTGAGAAAATCACGTGAGGTCCATTGCCAAAAGTGCATCCCAAAAACTTGGTTTTTTGTTTCGTGCCAAGAGCTATTTCACCTCCAGTCAGCTGCTTATGATCTATAAGGCACAGATTCGACCTGTACTGGAATACTGTTCCCATATTTGGAGTGCGGCACCTAAACATATCCTAAAGCTATTGGATTCTGTCCAAAAAAGGGCAATTCGTCTCGTCGGTGATGCCTCGCTTACAAACTCACTCACTTGTCTGGAACACCGTAGAAAAGTTGGCGATTTGTCTCTATTTTATAGATATTTTCATGGGCGATGCTCTTCTGAAATATCAACAATCGTTCCTCCTTTGGCAGTCTCTTCGAGATTAACTCGTCAAGTTCAGTCTTCACACCCCTTCGTGGTCACTTTGGAGACCTGCAGAACATCACTTTCCAAAGACTCATTCATCCAACGAATTGCGAGGCTTTGGAACTCATTGCCTAGGGAGGTGTTCCCCGAGGCATACAACCTCCAGAAATTTAAGAAGAACACCAACTCCTACCTTCTTTCCCTTGGTTCCCACGATGTTCTCTGAACATTACAGGATATCCCTTTTCGTGGGAACCAGAACATAAAAAAAAAAATAAAAATATTTCGTTCTATTGCTCTTTGGTGTATCTTTAATTTATTTACGATTTTCTTTGTTAAAACCCATGTTTCGCATCCGTAGGTTGTTACATTCCATGTAAACCTTGGTTTTTAGTTTGAGGGGTAGGTTGGAGTTGAAGACGTGTCGCATCCCATATATCTGTACAAAAATAAAGAAAACACTTTTAAGTAAGGATGTTCAGGATGTCTGTTAAATGTTTGGTATCAGACAAACTCCAAAAACATTTTGCGCTTACAATTTGACTCATTGAAAATGTTAATAACTTCATTCATGAAAAAATTTGTTTATTTATAATAAACAGGTTTTTTTTAAAAATTATTTATCTATAAAAATAAATATTTTTTGTTGTAGTTACAAAAACCTTAAATTTTGTACAATAAAATATTGGTTTTATGATTAATTAGAAAATTATAAGTTTTTGATTAAAGGTTAATCATAGTTTAAAAATAACCAATAATAAATATTTTGTTTGAAAGATTTTCTGTTAAATTGTCGAAACATGTGGGGACAAGCATCTAATATTGGAAAGTATATAAACGATCCATTGCGTGAAGATCATCATTTTGTTTTTGCTATTGAAGATTATAATGAAAGCGGTGAGTGTGTAATTTTCTAGGACAATTTAAATATATTTTAAACAGGATGATTTATCGAGATAAAATTTCGCAATTGACAAAAATAAAAAAAATAATAGTGCATCTACAGCTTATGTCAATATGAGGGTCACCGTGCAGTTTTTTTAGTGAAAAGTGTTAAGCTGTGTTTGCAATTCTGCATAAAAATATGTTATTAGTAAAGAAGCTATTTCGTATCTATAATATATCAACCCAAGTAAAAATGGTATCAAACTAAATGATATTTGCATTTTAGTTTTGAAGGACGTAAAAAATTTGTGTTAATTATTTTTGTTAAATGTGATTTCTTGGTAATGGAGTTTTAGATTTTTTTATTTTCCGTTATATTAATCTGTAAGGTTATTTGTTTTGTTGATTGTGACAATATATACTATTTAATTTTTTCTATTAAATTTCTTACAAATTTTTTTAAAAATAATCCCTGATAATGATTTACAGATTACAAAACCAGAAATAAATAAGCTTTATAATGATTTTTACGTAAACAAAACATTTCTCTTAGTTAACTAAGTAATTTTACTCAGAATATTTTTGTAATGTTTATTGTATGTTTACTTAAATAATAATTATGCTACAAATTTTGGAAAACAAATATTGGTTATTTTACGGAAATATTTAATGGGAATAAATGAAAATAAAATTAAATATCTTTAAAAAAAAAACTGTCAGTAAGGTATAGAGTAATTTTGGTTAAAAACAAGCATAGTCTCGATGTTTAACATTAAATTTAATGTTAAATATATTGGTTTTGTGTAAGATTTAAATACCTAAAAGGTTAAAAGTTAAAGTTGTTAAATACGTAATCTTAATAAATTTTTGTCTTAATTATTCTCATAAATAATTATAAATAATAATAAATAAATTTTTAGAAAAATAATTAGAATATATTATTTTGTTTTAATTTTAAAATATTTTACATTTGTTAATTATTTATTAATTTATATATTTTTTTAGAAATTTATAATAAAATTTGTAATAATTTGATATATATTTTTTTAACAGTATTAATTTAAATATACAATTTTTTTCACAACTTTATGCCTACATTAACAAAATTGGTAATTGATCATAATAAATTTTTTTTTTTTGACAATGTATGTTTAGCATATGATGTGTCTGCAAAAATTACATCATCATCTATTCATATTATAAATATTTAGAATGCATTTTGTTTAAGAGAAAGTGCGTAGGATTTGAAAATGAATGATTTGATCGTGAAATGCCTTCTTTACGACGATAATCAAGTCATATAAAAATAAATGTTAGCAAAATGAAAGTAATGGTTTTTGGAAGAGAAAAAAGCATGACAAACTGCAAGGTGCTGATTAGAGGAGAAAGAGTAAAACAAGTAAAGGAGTTTGTATTCTTGGGTTCAAAGTTTACGAGAGACGGAAAGTATGACAGTGATATTAAACGAAGGGTGTTGGCAGAGAAACAAATAAATGGGGCTCTGTATAACTTTATAAACGGCCAGAACGTGTCAAAAAGGCACGTCTGGCTGTGCATAGAGAAGTGCTAGTTTCTCCACTTATGTACATACATACAGTCACGCCTTTTTCCCGTAGGGGTAGACAAAGACCACTTCCTTCCACTTGCTACGGTTCTTACACACATCTTTTGCTTCCTCTACTTTTATTAGTGCTCTCATTCATGTTTGTCGATTGTTGGTACTCTTGACCTGGCTTTTCTTCAAAACAATGTTGATCTGATCGAGATATGTTCGTCGAGGTCGACCTCTACCAATTTGTCCATTCACACTCGCCTTATAAATTTGTTTCGTCAATCTTTCTTCATCCATCCTTCCTATGTGTCCAATCATTTAAGCATTCCGTTGTCTATCTTTGCAACCACACCTTCTTTTACACCACAGCGTTCTCTTATCTCACTATTCTTTACTTTATCCAACCGAGTCACTACGGCTATACTTCTCAGACTACTCTCTTATGTATGGTATCGAATATTGGCTTTGGCAGAAGAAGCATGAAAATAAGATCAATGCTGCGGAGATGAATAGTCTGAGAAGTATAGCCAGAGTAAATCGGTTGTATAAAGTAAAGAATAGTGAGATAAGGAACGCTGTTGTATAAAAGAAGATGTGGTTACAAAGATAGATAAAGGACTGCTTAGATGGTTTGAAAACGTAGAAAGGATGGTTAAAACAGAACTACAAGTTGGTAGAGGTTGACCTTGGCAAACATTTCTCGATCAGATCGACATTCTTTTGAAGAAAGGCAAGGCCAAGGGTACCAACAACCGACGAGGATGCATGTATATATATATATATATATATATATATATATATATATATATATATATATATAAATGTATGTAAATTTTGACGATGTATTAAAGTAGTTGAATATATACCAATCCCATAAAATTTTAACCTTGTTGTTCACGTAATATTTTAATTATACAATTTTGTATTGACTTTAATAGTCATTTAAGTATTTTCTATCTCTTAATTTTACATCTTGTTAAAACAAGATTTGCAAAACAAAAACAAATACATTTTACATAATAAATAGGTTAAGTCTACACTTAAAATTGCATTCATAAATTTGTATTTAGTGAAAGTTTTTTATGATGAAAAAAATAGTTGAAATTAAAATATAATTATTATGATTTTAGGAAAACAGTTCTGTAATCCTTTACCCACTTTTTTTATGTTTGTGAGATATTAAAAATTATAAAAACGTTCAGAATGTATAAAACCATATAATAAAAAAAATGGCAAAAAGTATGTAAATAAAAAGCTTAAATAAGATTAAATCGTTTAATAAAACCTTTTTTATTAAAACTTTAATTTTTTATTGGTCTATTTAAAGGTTTTAGGATTTTTAAATGGAAAAACTGGTTAAAATTTTTTAAACCCCATTAGAAACAAAAATCTTAAAATAAATACAGATATAAACTCAGCATGGCGTATGGCGCACTCATTATCACAAGCCCTCAAACCGTCTTCCTTTCAGCTTCATTTTCACAAGTGGAAATGGTGCAAAGTTACGGGGTGCAAAGTCTGAACTGTAAGAAGGGTGCTTAATTAGTTTTAGGCCTGTATTTGTCAAATATTCGGTCCAGGCTTTCGCGCGGTGAGCTGGAGTGTTGACATGATAAAAGAACTAGGTGTCCATTCTTGAATTTGGTCGGAAGTTTTTCGGAGAGTCGATGACTTTGAGAAGGCACTGTTTAGTGTAACGCTTAGCTATGACTGTCCTTTCTGTGTTTAACACGACCCGCTTCACAATTCCACTCGATTTTAAAAATCATCATTATTTTCTTCTTTACTGATCGAGATTTTCTGACTGCTACGGGTGTATTCTCGCCATAAAAGACCCAAACCTTGTTTTAAGACTTGGTCGGCACATCATAATAGTACAGCCAAGTCTCGTCACCTGTCACGATGTTGTTCACATACCGAGATGGTTTTCATCGTCTCTCGACACCATTTCACACGTCGTAGTTGTTCACATACCGAGATTGTCCTTTATCAAACATTTTAAGCGTCTTCCGGCACCATTTCACACGTCGCGTCTTGTCAGTTTCTTGAATTAACCCCCTAAACGTAATCATGCTTTCAGTGTACTGATAACGTCTTTCAAAATCCATTATATCATAATGGAAGCGTTCCCCTTGTTCTTCCGAATCAGCTCCCGTATTATCCTTAAATTTATCGAAATGAGCATTAAACATGTGCATATTTAGAGACATTCGACATCATATGGAACAAAAGTTTAGTCGTGTTAGTAATCAGCTCGTCATAATTTTAAACTTTATGGTTTTCGAGGAAACCATGAACTACTGCCTTAAAACTGTCACAGGCTTTACTGCCCTGGTTGTTTAGTAATCGCGAGCAAATTTCGTAATCCATAATTTTTTTTTTTCATTAGGGACCCACAAAAATTCGACCATTAATATTTGCTTCTGAAAGCTTTCTTAATATTTGAAGGATTTAGACTCGCGAGGCCCAATTTAGTGGGCAATTACGGCATAAATGTACACTTCTCCACAAAATTAACAATTATGTTGTATTGTGTAACAAAAATTTTCAACTTTTATAAATGGTCAATGACTTTGCAAAATATTTATTTGGGTTAAGTGTAAAATTATGTGAGTGTAAATCTACTCTCGGAACAAATATACAAGAAAAATATTGTGATAAATTTATCTTTATTTTAATTACATACTCAAAAAATACAAAAAAAATAATTTCAATAACTGGTAGCAATATTAATAACTGGTTTTGCCTCCTATGGCTCTATTAAGACATCGTCTTCTCATACTTAAAATCAGGTTTCTAATCTCGTCTTGCTCAATTTGATCCCACGTCTCTACTAGTCGCTATGACAGCTAATGTAAATTTACCGGAGGTGGTTGTAAAGCTCAAATACGTCATCCCATGCTGTACCATAAATGCTTAATGGGGTTCAAGTCTGGACTTCTTACAGGCCAATCCATTGTTGGAATTTGAACCTCCTGGAGGTAATTTTGCACTACTCTAGCAGCGTGTGGCCACGCACACAAAATGTTCACCCAAAATGAGGCAAATGGTACTACATGATATTTTAGAATATCCGTTATGTATCTGGCAGCTGTTAGAGGATCTCCTTAAACAATCACTAACTCTGTACGAGCTCCAAAACTAATGCCTCCCCAAAACAATACAGACCCTCTGTTGTAGCTAACTGTACCTACAATGTTACATTAAGCATATCGCTTTTCAGGACAGGTCATTCGTAAATAGGCTATATACAGGGTGATTTTTCTCGATGGCACATTAGACGTTATGGCATAACTAGTCAGAAAAGAAATCTGAAAATTTGTGATGAGAGGTTTTCGGCATTGGTCTATATTTTTAAATTTTTGAATTGCTTACTTAATTATAAATAACTTTTTTTTAAGGTATTATACCTTAATTTATTGGTATTAGAAATAATAATTATTTTAGCAAAAAATAGATGTTTTATTTAGAAATTTTATTTATTTCGTGATAAATTATAATTAGTCAATTTTTACCATCTACATCTATTACTGAAAGACAGTTTAATGATATCACAGAAAAATATTTAAAGTTTTGTTTTGTTTGGGTAAAATAAAATCAACGTTAATTTTGCATAGCTTTATGAACAACCAGAAAGTGTCAAAAAAGGCATGTCTAGCTGTGCATAGAGGTGTGTTGGTTCCTACACTTATGTATGGTAGTGAATGTTGGGTTTGGCAGAAGAAGCATGAAAATAGAATTAATGCTGCGGAGATGAGTAGTCTGAGGATAGCCGGAGTAACTCGGTTGGATAAAGTAAAAAATAGTGAGATAAGAGAACGCTGTGGTGTAAAAGAAGATGTGGCTACAAAGATAGATAAAGGAATGCTTAGATGGTTTGGACGGAAGTCGGTAGAGGTCGACCTCGGCGAACATATCGGATCAGATCAACATTGTTTTGAAGAAAGGCCATGTCAAGAGTACCAACAACCGTAAAGCATGCATGAGAGCACTTATGAAAGTAGAGGAAGCAAAAGATGTGTGTAAGAACCGTAGCAAGAGGAAGGAAGTGGTCTCTGCCTACCCCTAAGGGAAAAAGGCGTGACTATATGTATGTATGTATGTTAATTTTGGATTATAAAAAATGCTAAAAACTATTTTTTTTTAAAGTCACACAAATTTTTTTGTCACCCTGTACAATTCTATTTTATTTATAATTTAGTAAGCAATTCAAAACGTTAAAAATATTCTGGGTGTTTCATTTAAAATAACGTAGTTGACATCCGGTACAACCGGAAGTTGCCGAAAGTCGAGCATATTTTCATGTAAAAAGCAATATGCATACTGTTAGTAATAAATACCAATTCCCTCCTGGTTTATTTACTACAACTTATTTAAAAGCCTTTTTTTTCGTATGCAGTAGCATTTTTTGTAATATTTTTGCTTAGAAAATCAGAAAATGTTAAAAAAATATTTTCTTTTTTTTTGACCACTGTTCTGCTTGTTTGGTTATAAAAATCACGGCTAAGCAAAAGAAGTAAAGTTTGATTTTCTTCTGTCAAAAAATATAAAAATTAACTATTTACACTTATTTTTTATGAAGCCATATCATCATCACTTTCGTCACAATTCATATTTATAGACCAAAATATCTTTATAGAGCTGGACCATATTATAATTTATACATTTCTAAAAACGCAATAACAAAAATATTTCATTATCATTTTATAGAAAGATTATTTTGGTGAAACTATTAAAATTACCGCTGATGACATTTCTTATACAAATTTCTCCTCATTATCTGTTGCATCTTTGTATTTAAAAACGTATCATTGTCGTGATTAGTTACCGTCATCTTCAGTAAGTACAGCGGTTCACTAAAAAATTAAAAAAAAAAGTAAAAAACATTATTTATATGTATACTAGCTTTTACCCGCGGCTTCGCTCGCGTTGACGTCCTGAAATAATTGTCAAAGATCATTAAAAAGTTGCATGAACGAAAGATTCATCTGATCGAGCCATTTAGGCCGCCCGGGCCCGTGATGAATTCATAGACAGGTTGGATTTAGGCTTACGAGGCATTTCGTAAAAGAAAATTAAAAAAAGAGTAAGCTCCCCCAACCTAATCTACCCTCTTTCAAATTTTTAAAATTCAATTAAATTAATTACAATCACACTTTGTACAATTTCCAAACATATTATTTGAAAAGGTTATAAAATTTTGAATTCTGAATATCTATTTGTCATTTGATCATATGTTAGTTTAAGGCAATTTTAAAAATTGTAATTTAATTTTCTAATATCCAAATAAATGATGTATTCTTAGACAGGTTGGATTTAGCCTTGCAAGGCATTTTGCAAATAAAATTAAACATAAAACTTTAATAAAGAGTAAAAAGTAAAAAAATAAACAGATGTAGACACCTAACCTCAAAAATAAAAACTTATTAACTATTGCTTAAACATTTTTTATTTTTCACTAGTATATAATAACCAATAATTTGGAAATGGTTGCATTTAATTATTTTTATTTATTATTTTTGCTCAAATTAAAATAACTCAAATACATAAATGTTTAACAGCTTCAATAATTTCGAATAAAAAATTTGAAATGACAGGTTTTTACTACGAATATTTCATTTGCGTTGTATAGGAGATACCATTACCACTTCCTACACAAGAGTTTTTTTTCACTAAAAACACCCCTGGTATGTATAAAACAACTTCTAAAATTTTTATCCCAATTGGTCGAGCCGTTTGAGACACACATTATACATAACATTTTTATATTATACTAGTAGACCCGGCAGACGTTGTCCTGCCCGAACGTTGGCTTGCCTACTTTAAAAATATCGCTATCAAACTCAGCGACCCGGAAACCAAAAATTTGACACACACACACACACACACACACACACACACACACACACACACATGCACACACACACACGCACGCACACGCACCCACACGCACACGCACACACACACACACACACACACACATACACACACACACACACACACACACACACACACACACACACACACACACACACACACACACACACACACAGCATTTTCATAAAAAAATGAATAACTCGTGAACGATTATTGTTAGCTACATAGTACCTTTAATGAAATCGTATTATTTTTTCCTAAACTATTTAAAAGTGTAACGAAATACAGGGTGTTTAATTTAAAAAAAACAACTTTGATATGTCACACTTTTTTGAGCCACCCTGTAGACTCCAAAATAATTTCCTTTTGCAGCCTTAATCAATATACATCTAATGAAATGAAGAAATTCCCGAAAAAATGTATGGTTTGGTTTACAGGAACCGTGACTATCCTAAAGGGCGATAATTACACGGTTCGTATAGTTGACACCAAATTCGGGTAGAAAATTTACTTTAAAACATCAGAGTTAAGCATATGTTAAATGGCAACATTGTAAAATTTCTAGTCCTCAACCCAAACGAGAAACGAAACACGTAGCGGTCTTTGGGATAATTTCCTTTTAATACTCTTGAATATAAAAAATCTATGGTAACTAATCTTTAATATAATTTTTTTTAAAATACAAATCTTCTTTAAGGAAAAATTCTTAGATTTCTGATTTGCATAAAATAGAATTAGTAATTTGTCCTGTATTTTGGCAATTTTGGAAGCAAAATTTTTTCGAACCAAGACTCAAAAATAGCACCAGCCAACAGAGGAAATGGAAATCCGTCGTGGTGTAAGACAAGGATGCATCCTATCGCCAATACAATTCAACCTGAATAGCGAAGCCATTTTTAAAGAAACCTTGAAAGAAGAATCGGTAGGGATAGTTATTAACGGAGAAGTTATAAATAATATGCGATATGCTGATGACACCGTCTTGTTAACGAGCAATCAAAGAGACATACAACATCTTCTAGAGAAATTAAATGATCGATGTAACGAATACGGTCTAAAGATAAATCTTAAGAAAAACAAGTTAATGGTAGTTACAAAGTTCCCCCAAAATCACAATCATGTAAACGTGTCAGTAGCAGACGATATTAGCGAAAATGAAAAAGTTGTTTACCAGTCGAGATATCAAGATTGGATTTAGGATGAGGATGCTGCGTTGTTACGTGTTTTTTGCGCTTTTGTATGGATTGGAGGCATGGATTCTCAAGAAGAATCAAACAGACAAACTACAAGCCTTCAAAATGTGGTGCTACCGTAGAATGTGGCGTATCCCTTGGACAGAAAAGATCTCCAATGTGGAAGTCCTAAATCGGATAAATAAGAAATGTGAAGTCATTAACACCATAAAAAAGAGAAAGCTTCAATATCTAGGTCATATACTGAGAGGACCCAAATACGCTCTTCTCCAGGTGATAGTTCAGGAAAAGATTGGTGGAAGGAGGAATATTGGAAGACGCCGTGTGTTTTGGCTTAAAAACCTAAGGGACTGGTTTAATTGTAGCAATGTTGAACTCTTCCGAGCTGCAGTCAATAAGGTCCGGATAGCTGTGATGATTGCAAACCTCCGATAGGAGATGCACTGTAAGAAGAAGTAGTAGAGAACCACGTTCTCAGGTTCTTCAGCCACGTCTTCTTCCCGGTCCTCTCTTTCCCGATATCTTGCCTTGGAGAATCCGATTTAGAATTCCGTATCGACGTTTGTTGCGCATAATGTACAAAAAAAAAATACGTTCAATATTTAATAGTTTTTTATTTTAATATAATACTGAATTATTGAATCAAAGATTTTTCAGATGATTTTTTTCTAAATCTTAATACGCAGTTACAAGTACCTAATACTATTTTTAGATGCTTTTTTATGAACTTTGTTTTGCAAAACGGTAAAATTTTTAATAAAACGAAATAAAGCTTATTATTCATATAATTTTTAAAGTTTACAGTTAATATCTTATGTATGATTTTTTAAAACTTTTATTTGTGTCATGTTATATTTAATTCCTTTCATTTATTCTTTTTATGGTTACATCTATGAGTAAAGTGTTGAAATCAACACCAAGTTAATATCTATAATGAGCTTTTAATTAGGTAAAAGTGTTTTTAGTTACCAAATATGTACAGTTATTAGACAAAAAACTATTAAAATAAACATTCACAAATCTAGTTGATTTATTACTTACTCGATAAATTTACGTAACAAAAAATAATTTACAATAATTTAAAATTTAGAGCAATGGTATTTACAAACATGATTTTTTTTATTCTTAAATTGTTATAAAATTTTAGTACGAAGGGACCAAATTGTCAAATTATTTTATTTTATAAGAATAAAATTAGCAGATTAGTGCAATAGATTTAGAATCTTTATTATCTTACAAATAATACTTAATATTAAATGATATTATGCATCTCGCAAGTCTCAATATATGAGCCAAATTTGACATGTTTATGTAAAATAGTTTTTGAGTTATGAGGGGGTCAAAAGTGGCTCCAAATTGTTCGTGTAATATTACACACGGCGCTCGCCATTCTGTTAGCTTGAACTTGGCTAGACACGCTACCGCGTGTCTAGATTTGTTTTTGAAACAATTTATTAAATAAAGTAAAAGGTGTTTATAAACAGTGATTTTTTTTTTTGAAAAAAGTCGCAAAAAGGGTAGACCCACACTGCGACTACTAGAAGGGGAAGGGATTATAGAAAAGAAATTATTGTAGACCCACTTTTTGAAAAGTTGCAGGTCATAGTTCTCTGGAAAAACTGATTTTGAAAGCTTGTTCCATTTCGTAGTAGCCCTGTAAAAGAAGGATTCTTAATGGAGATTGGTCCTTGGAGTTTCAATCTTGAAAGTAAATGGGTGAGACTGATCAACGTGCCGAGTTCTTCGGCCGAATGTGGCCAATGGTGGTACAAGAGTTTTTATTTCTCTGGAGCATCTGCCATGGAAATATCTGTAGAGTAATGACTGGTCTGCAACTCTTCTTCTAATGTTCTAGAGGGTGAAGGGTATCTGTGAGAATTGAGCTGTTTATCAACCGAATGGACCTTTTCTGAATGGAATCTAGAAGACGAAGAGAATGCCTTGGTGCTGAGCCCCAAATGTGCGAGCAATACTTCAGTAGAGGTCGGATTTGAGCCTTGTACGTCGTCAACAGTTGATCAGGAGTAAAAATATTTTTAGCTTTCCACAGAAAACCTAGCCTCTGGCTTGCTGACTTTGCGATGTTGCGACATGGTCATGCCAAGACATATTATTGGACACCGTGACTCCCAAAATCGAGATGAAGGGACTTGATTCAAGGGTATTTCCGGACATTGTAATGGAATGATTTAAGTAATTCACTTTCCTGGAAAACGTGGCGCTTTGTGTTTTCTGGGCATTGAACTGAACAAAACTGTTGGTTCCCCACTCGAAGATTGCTTCAAGATCTCTATTGATGAAATGAACCTATTCCTGCCCGAGTCTATTTGTATCATTCACCGAAAGTAATTTCACTTTAAAACCAGTCAGTCTAACTAACTTTTGATTTTGCGTAATTGTAAGAAAAACAAAAAACCACGTCGAATTTTAAATCAAGTAGAAGGTTTAAAATTGTTATTCTGATGGTTCCAAATGGCACCCTTTAAAATCCCCCACTCCTTTAAATGTCAAATAGCAACCCCTACCTTGTAATACAACAAATAAAAACACAAGAAAAATGCAAATCAACCATATAGAAAAATTATTTCATTGATTTATTTTGCTGATAACAACAAATTTCGTGAAATAACATAAGACGACAACAAAAAGGACCTACACCATTGTTGGATAGTTATTTTTAAATATATGTTACCTTTTATGAAATTTGTCATTTTGTATATTTGTTTCAAAAATATTAATAGTATATTTAGTTAGTTATTCATGACGTTAAATTAGTCATTATTTGTAACTTTATCATCTTTAGGTAATTTAAAATGATGTATATTCTGCAGGAACGAATAAAAATAATATTTATTTACGGTCATCAAAACAAGTGCGCTCGAGGAACAGCTCGAGTTTTTAATGAAAAGCATCCTGATAGAAATAAAGGCCACCACACCATCATAAAAACTTAAAACTGACTTCTTTACGACCGCTGTCCTTTTTATATTTCTAAATCATAATTCCAGAGTAATCATTAATATTCGACCTTTTCCTCGAGAGACCGAAACAATCCTTTTACCATTTCGAAACCGCTAGACGCGGTGTTCGAGAATATGCCAGTTAAATTGTGGAGGCCGGCATAACAAAACAGCTCATTAATATGCACCCTAATTGTGATCGACTCTCGGATGCCGACAAACAAAACAGAGCCGGGTGGTAACAGTATTAAAACTTACAGATATTTTTGTTGGTTCCATATACAAAGTATTAAAACTATATAAGTATTTTTTATGAAATAAAAATTCATCATCAGCTTAGTAAAGATGACTATGAGCTCAGAATTGAATTTCTTAAAACAATGTACCAAAAAATACAAGAAGGCGGAAATTTAGTTAAAAATATTTGCTTTAATGATAAATCAACGTTTTATTTAAACGGTTTTGTTGACAAACATTATTGTAGGTACTGGGATAACGAAAATCCTTATGTATTTTGACAGTAATACACAGTTTTCAGTGAAGATCAATGCACGGGCTAGTATTCTAGGTTTAAGATAATTGGACCACTTTTTATGGACCAAAACCTAACGGAAGAATTGTACCTACCTACAATTATTACCTAGAAAATAAAATTGATATGCTTTTTACTCAATCGCTAGAAAAACAAATTAATAGACAGGGAAATATGGTGCTAGATGAACAGAATATATACCTTCAACACTTTACGCACTAGCTGTAAGACAATGGCTAGACGAACGATTTCCAAGAGATTGGATTGGCAGAAGTGGTTTTATAGAATAGCCAGCAAGATCTCCAGATCTAACAACACTTGACTTTTTGCTCTGAGGGCTATTTAATAACATTAGTTTACAAAACTCCTCCCCAACAAATTGAAGAACTAAAGCTTAGAATAACTGAAGGATGTAGACGAATCACTAGCGAAACTTTGCAAAGACTTGGAGAAGAATTTAAAAATAGGTAATACTATTGCCTACAATATAACGGAGTGCACTTTGAACAGTTACTGTAAAAACATCAATGAAGCTGTTTGTAATTAACTTCATTTTAGTTTCTGTTGTAATTTCGTTATGTTTAATGATATCTTCACAATAAATCTATAGAATAAATTGTTCATATTGCTGATTTGCATTGTTTTGGGTTTTTATTTGATGTATCACAAGGGGTGGTTGCTATCTGACATTTTAAATAAAGGGTGGGGGATATTAAAGGGGCGACACTTGGAAGCAGCAAAATAACATTTTTAAACCTCCCCCTTGATTAAAAATTCGACATATCTTTTTTTTACATTTACGCAAAATCAAAAGTTATTTGGACAGGCTGGTTTTGAAATGAAAGCACCGTATAAAAAAATAACTTTTAAATAGTTATAAAATCATTAAAGTTTAAGTTTTCTTATAATTTAATATTAAAATAACTGATGTATCGATATAGGTTTTGTATTAAATTACAACTATATCCTATTTGATGGTACTTTATATTAACATATTAATTGTTTTGATGTATTAGCATAAATATGTCAAAAAAAATTTAATAACAAGAATTTATATTAAATATAAATAGTTTGATACAGAAAAGGTTACAACATTTACATTTACAACATAATTTAATTACCAGGAATTTTTATTTTATCTTTTAGATGCAATTAAAATTTGTTTCTCATTTGTGTACATAATTTTAAATATATATAGTACTAGCGGACCCGGCAGACGTTGTCCTGCTCAAACGCTGGCTTGCCTGCTTTAAAAATATCGCTATGAAACTCAGCGACCCCGAAAACTATAAATTGTACAATAATATCGAGTTTTTATTAGTTTTTATTTCCATTCCTTCACCACTCCTTTCGTAGGGGTGCTAACAAAATTAGGAATGTAACTATCAAACTCAGCGACCCCAAAAACTATAAATTTGACACTGATATCGGCGTGTTTAATATATTTCATCCTCGTTCCACCCTTTGTGTATATGTGCTTAAATAATTGGGAATGTCACTATTATACTCAGCGATTTTAAAAACTATAAATTCCAAACTAATATGGGCCATTTGTGATTTTTTTTAATTTCAATCCCCTTTTACCCCTTTCGTAGAGACTTATTGAGATAAAAACTATCCCATTTCTCAAGTTGGAGCAATAAATATACATTAACAAAATTTCATTAAAATCTGACTATCAGCCGTTTTGATAGTTTTTATATTTCATCCCCCTCCCTGATCCGATCGCTATCAAACTTTACAGGAACACCTGCAGGGCTAATCTAAAGATTGTCTAAAAATTTCACTAAAATCGGTCAAGAGGTATTTCAGTTTTTGCGATACTAACGAATGTCGATCGTCTTGGTCACGGCATTGTTAATGATGATTCAAAGAGAATACAAATTACTGATTTTTGATTTCTGACAAAATTTATAATTATCAAATTTTCAACCATACTTAACCATAGACAAAATTACGTTTAGCTGTCATTTGCGTTTTGTTATTCCATGTCAGATGCGTTTTTGTCATACCACGTTTTAAAGTGACTTGTATTTTTTTTGACGTTTATGTCACTTCACACGGGAACGCGCTCGAACGGGATAAAAAGTATCCTATGTCCGTCTCCTGGTTGTAAGCTACCTCCCCAAGAATTTTCAGCCAAATCGGTTCAGCTGTTCTTGAATTATATATATATATATATATATATATATATATATATATATATATATATATTTATATATATTTTTATATATATACACATATACATACATAAAGTCACGCCTTTTTCCCATAGGAGTAGGCAGAGACCACTTCCTTCCACTTGCTACGGTTCTTACACACATCTTTTGCTTCCTCTACTTTCATCAGTGCTCTCATACATGCTCGTCGGTTATTGGTACTCTTGACCTGGCCTTTCTTCAAAACAATGTTGATCTGATCAAGATATGTTCTCCGAGGTCGACCTCTACCGACTTGTCCATTTACACTCGTCTCATAAATCTGTTTCGTCAATCTTTCTTCATCCATCCTTTCTATGTGTCCAAACCATCTAAGTATTCTATTATCTATCTTTGTAACCACATCTTTTTTTACACCACAGCGTTCTCTTATCTCACTATTTTTTACTTTATCCAACCGGGTCACTACGGCTATACTTCTCAGACTACTCATCTCCGCAGCATTAATCCTATTTTTATGCTTTCCATCTCTCGTAAACTTTGAACCCAAGTACACAAATTAATTTACTTGTTCCACTCTTTCTTCCTCAATCAAAACTCCACAGTTTGTCATGCTTTCTTCTCTTTCAAAAACCATTACTTTCGTTTTGCTTACATTTATTTTCAGGGCATCATGCATAACATTAACCATTGCCTGGAACTCCTCTTCAGATGACGCTAATATGACTTGATCATCGGCGTAAAGAAGGCATTTGACGATCAAATCATTCATTTTCAATCCATACGCACTCTCTTTTAAATCTTTTAAACCGTTATCTATGTAAAAGTTAAACAGCCATGGTAAAGCCACACATCCCTGTCTTACACCTTTTACGATGTTAAACCAGTCTGTGCAAGCTCCGTTTATCCCGACACAAGCAGTGGATTCCTCGTAAAGTAATTTCAGTGCTCGTAATAAACTACCACTCACCCCATACATTGACAATTTCGACCACAATTGACTCCTCACCACTCTGTCATAGGCCTTTCCAAGTCTATAAAAGCGCAATAGACCTGACTTCTAGCCAAGAATTTTTCGACTATACCTCGTAATGAAAAGACCTTCTTCTTCTAAATCCTGCTTGCACATCCCATATCATCTCAGTTTTATCCGTTACTCTTTTAATCAATATTTTTGCATATAGTTTGCCGACTATGCTTGGTAAACTAATACCTTGGTAGTTCTTTCAGTCTTGCAGCGAAAGTTTTCCCTTGTAAAGCGGCACGATAACGGCCTTGCACCAGTCGTCTGGTACGCTACCCCTCCTCCAACAAAGGTTAAAAAGGCGGTACAGCAGACTAGCTACCATGCTTTGTCCAGCCTTCGGCATTTCAACTTTTATCCTGTCGTACCCAGCAGCTTTACCCAATTTCATACTGTTCAACACTTCCAATATTTCTGTCGTACTAATTTCACTTTCATTGCAACTTTCACTCATGTCTCCGAAAGGGGCCTGTACTTGTGTATTCTCTTTCTCAAATAAACTTTTGAAGTATTCCTTTTATCTCTTTAATACGCATTCCTCTCCTTTTACCGTACTACCATCTTGGTTTCTGATTTTTTCCAGTTGCGAGGTAGTATTTTTACCTCTGGAGGTTCTTATGGACTTCCAGAAGAGTTTAATATTGTTTTGGAAATCGTTAGATAACCTTCTATCAAATTCATCTTTATCACTCAACTTCTTTCTTGCCACAACCTCTTTTGCCACACCTTTTAACCTTTTATACTCATTCTTTGCCTTGTTTACATCCTTAATCGTTGCCTTTTGCGTTCTTTGATTGGCTTTTGTAGCCAGCCAATCCAGCCAGGCTTTCTTCTTCTCTGACACTGCTTTTTGAACTTCTACGCACATTTTCTGTAGCTTGCATCCTTTCCTTCTTTTACTTACACCACATACTTCAATAGCAATATCCACGATTCCTTCCTTAAATGGCTTTCACAATTCTTTAACCTCACATGCTTCATCTAAACTGTCAAATTTCTCAATCAATTTATTAACGAACTCCTCTTTTATATCTTCTTCTTGCAAATTCTCAACTTTTATACGCTCTAGAACACTTCTTGATTCCTGTACACGATGGCGCCACCGCTTAAAGAGACCTCTTATTTGACTCATTACTAAAAAGTGGTCTGTGTCAATACCTGCACCGCGGTATGCCCGGGTGTCCATCACCTTCTTTTTTATTTTTTTATCCACAATTACAAAATCAATTATACTTATCTGGTATCCTTCTTGTCTTGTGTACAAGTGGATCCTTTTATGGTTAAACATTGTGTTTGTTATCGTAAGATACCACTCCAAACAAACTTCAAGTAGACTTTCTCCGTTTTCATTTACTCTGCTGTCACCGTACATTCCCAGAACACTGTCGTATCCATCACGCTTTACTCCTACCCAACTATTAAAATCACCTAACATTACAATTCTTTATATTATATATATACATATATATATATATATATATATATATATATATATATATATATATATCGATTTTACTAACATAAAAATGGTAAAAATTCTATTAAGTGTAATTGAGTACATTTTTTTTCTTAAAGACCTATTTTTGTTAAAAATTCCGCATCCAATGTCACAGTCCCCATTGGGATGTATTTCAAGTCTGTCGAAGTGCTTTCGGGCTTTTTTTCTACATTCTTATTCAAAAAAGGGTATGTCAAGATCTGTGTGCAATGTTTGATTGAACACATACCATGGGGCATTTGCAATAATTCTAAGTGCCTTTGATTAAAATCGTTGTTCATATGGGTTTGATGACAGCCTCATATAATAAAAGTTTGTTATCCAAAGATAATGATAATTTCTTGTCAAACAACTAATACATATTTCTCATTTTGAGGTCCGTTTCTTTTCTTTTTTTAATTTTGTTTTTTTCATGTTAGCACGTTTAGCATGTTTCACGTTTTAATGTGTAGGTAATAAAAATGTGCGTGCACGTCATAGAGTGAGTATGAGGTCACATTTGAACAACGTTGCCAGACGTTGTACGGACATTAAGGAAATAATAAGGTTATGTTGTTGATCATTTAATAAACATAATTTACTATTAATTAGTCTAGGACATTGCAATATAACTTTGAGAATTTTACCTAAACAAAGACATTTTAATAAAAACTATTCAAGTTAGTTTATTAATGCTTTATTTAATTCAAATCAACATAAAGTTAAATAGCGGCACTTACAAAAAAATAATACTAATTATAATTTTATTAATAAAAATAATATAGGTTAAGATGCTTCACAATAAAGCTTGTGACTACATTAATGTATGTAACATCACTTACTTGTTTGATACATCTTGTAAATAGTATTTCTAATAGCACTTATATCTAATGTTGTGGTATTCATAACTTTCTTTACACAAGAACGCTGCTTTGTAGGCGACTTTAACGGTTCATTGTTCTTCACAGTTTGTGAAATTCCACTAAAAGATTGGACTGGACATTATTGAAAATGTTTCATATTTGAACTTACCTCTCGTACAGCCGTTGGAGGTAGTAATGGTCCATTATTTTCACGTTCTCGCTCAAAATAGTCAATTAATGATGCAACGAGTTCTTTGCAGCGACTATTTAGTTTTTTGGCATATTTGCACGCTGTTTTTTAGTAATATTAAAACCAAATTTTGACAGAGTCGAAATTAAATTATAAACATAAACAATTTGACAACGTCTTAAAAATGTGTATAAAATTGCCAACTTATAAATTAACTGTCAACTGCCACTAATAGATCTTTAATCGGAAAAACCGTTTTTATGAATACATAATAAAACTTTAACTGTGTGTAATATCTGCAATTTTATATATCATCTAAAATAATTTAGTAATTGTCATATTTAACAAGACATTGACTTGATTAATGCAATAAAATATATCGAACAGACTGACTCGATGTGTTCGAGATTATATAAAACGAACGGTGATTTTTATTCTTGTTGGTATTAAGTTTTAAAACGAACAGAGCATTGATGACGTGCACGCACATTTGTATTGTATGAGCTTTAGGTACTTTTCGTCTTATTTACTTTCATTTTCCACTCAACCATTTCATTAGTGTATTTAGGTGTAGCTAAAGTCTTTTGGTGGTCGCCAACATCTGTTAATATGGATAGGCAGTCGAAGAAAAAGAAGAAAGTCTTCTGGTAGCAATCTCCGCATTCTTATTATGACATAGAATTACAGTATCATCCGCAAATGTTCCCAATACTGTATCTGGTTTCATTGGGTTATTTGCTGTACAGTAGTGGGCCAAGGGCACTCCAGAATTTATAGGGTTGTGATGTAAAAATATCGGTTAGAAAGATATGATTTAAAGAGTAAATGATACTCACTGGTTGCATTTTAATTTAGTAAAATAGGCCTGGGTGCCACTTTGTCAAATGCCTGTTGAACATCGAGGAACACTTCGGGACAAAAAAAATTTGCGTTGAGACTTTTGCTTATTACTGAAGTTATGTTCTTTCTATGCTATTTGCAGACCAAAGTCTTTTAAGGATCAGTTTTTCAAGAGTTTTAGATAACTGGGATTTTAAAACATAAATTAATTTTATCAATAATTTATGTGTAGAATCAGTAAAAAATAAAATGTGAGCAATGTGGCAGGTGGCTTAAAAATTACTATATCGTATACTATTAGTATTTGTAGCTAGTTAATATTTTGTAACTATTAGATTTTGTTTCTGATAGTTTAAAACCATTAAAAAAAACTTTCTTTATCATCAGCTTCACATTATTAAATAAGTACTACTACTAATAATTATACATGTCTGCTTAATTCTCCTCATTAAAATATAAATAGCATGACCCACTAACATACATAAAATCTATTAGGTGTTACACAACCTAAATACTTACATTGCAACAAATAAAAGAAAATTATCTCATAGCAAAGTAGGATCCCACTTAATTTTTTCTATTTTTTCAATAATTTTTACGTTGGTATTATGTATTATCTTGAGAGAAAATAATATTTTTACTTGTTGGTTTAAAACTGGTTTTGTTGTTGTTAAGATGTTTAAAACCTAAGAAATGTACTAAATATGAAATAGCGTCTGAAATTTAGTAAATAAACTAAAAAAATATTCTGGAAAAGATACTGCTTCTCATAGGTATACAACTTTAGATATACAACTTTTGTTTAACATTTTTAAATTAACAGCAAATTAAATAGAAAATTCTTTATTGTGTTATCCTTTTTTGTGAGAAAATTAATACCTTGTAGATTGTAGGGGGAGTCGTGAAGGCTATGCATCCTCTCAAGCATCTTGAACTATCAGATCTTTTGTGCATAGCCCTTAATCTATTCGAGGCCCGGGATTCCGAGACTTCGTACAAAGTTTATCAGTTTCCTGGGGGCTAAGTTTATAACATCGAAAGGCTTTAGGAAGGCTCCTTTCAAAATCTTGAGCCTCTTGCATAAAAGTGCTGGGCATATGCAAAGCAAATGTTCTGCAGTTTCAGCAAAGTTCTCGCAGTAGCGGCAACTATCACTTTCTGTTTTGTCCATCTTTTTTGGGTGATACCTTAGAGGGCAGTGTCTAGTGAGGAGTCCCGTCACCAGTTTTAAGTCATTCTTGTCCAACTCAAGAAACCGTTTAGCTTTCCTTGGCGAAACGCTTACTAGCCTTTTCGCTTGTTTTTGTCCTGGCACTTTATGCCAGTGAGATTTCATTTCATCTGTTTCCCAGCATCGAACCTGTTCTTTCAAGTGGATTTTGGAGAGTCCACGGAAGATATCTGGGCCGGAAAATTGTTTATTTGATCCTTTCTTGGCTAAGCAGTCTACTTCTTCGTTGCCTTTAACTCCCTTGTGATCTGCAAGTTGTTTTGGGGATTGTTTACAGTCCCAAGTCAGCTTGGACTCACAAGTGTTTGACTTCAGAGCTTTTAGTACTGCTTGGCTATCTGATAAAATATAGATTTTTACCCTTTGGGTGTTTCTTTCGATGCATTTCTGGGCACATATCTCTATGGCATGTAATTCTTCTTGAAAGATGGTTGGGGTGTTACCGAGGGGTTTTTTGAGCCCTAAAACACACATTGCCGTCAGTACAGCTATGACCGAGCAAGAAGTACCTTTGCAACAGATTATTATAAAGTTTTTAACCAATGAGGGCGTTAAACCGTCACAAATTTTAACTCGTTCGCGGGCACAAATTGAGGACACTATACTGTCTCAGAATTTTGGGCAAGAGAATTTAAGGCCAGACGAGAACGGGTTAAAAACAAAAGTCATAATCGACGCCCAAGAACAAGCCTTACATATGACAATATTCGTGCTGTTTGAGAGCTTATTGAACGTGATCGCAGTTTACCGTTAAAAAAAAAACTGGGTAAGAGCTATGAAAGAGTTCAATGCATATATATATATATATATATATATATATATATATATATATATATATATATATTATATATATATATATATCGGCTTATAGCGTTCTACGACGCCTTCCGACTACTAACCGCCATCCATCTCTAACTTGTCATAAGTTCTCCGGCAAGTCTTTTCATCTCTGTCAATGCCCTCTCTTCAGCTTCTTCTTCCTCTCTTTCCTTGGGGTGTCCATGTCAAAATATGTTTTGGTAACCATCGTCTGACATTCTTTGTACGTGACCATATTCTTATATCATCAACAATCGTGTGTCTGGTACCCATTATATCTCTTATTCTGTCATTGTGTATCCTGTCTCATCTTGATTTACCCGTAGATCTCCTCCAGAAGTCCATCTCAGTTGTTATTAGCAATTTTTCTGTAGACTGTTTTATTTGCCACGTTTCACTACCGTATAATGCTTTTAAGGATGGTATTATATATTCTTTGTTTATTAGCTTTCGATATAGCTTGATTCCATAAGATTCCGCTCATCATAGAGATAACTTTTTTGCCACCACATTATAATTAAACTATTTTTCTATTAAAAATACTACATTATAAAGTCTGTTTTTTTAATGTTAAGTTTAAGCTAAAGAGTGTATTTTGGTAAATATGTCTTTGCAGAAAATAATTCAAAATGGTTTCAACAAAACCTGTTTTTGGGTTTTTCTAATAGCTAAGGTAAAGAACTTATTTGTTTTTAGTTTATTTGTTTGTGCCTATTAATTGGATTCTCCAGTGCAAAACCGCAATATGGTGATAACAACAGAAATATTGGAAGCTCTGGAGTATCTGCAGGAATACAGCAATTTCCGGATTTAAGAAATGCACTTATAACTAAATATGATTTTGATAATGATGGATTTGGTCGCTACAGTTACACGTATGTAATTTTTTATTTTAATGTTATTTAATTTATTTATTTTCAATTACATAAAATAAAGTCATATATGAACCAGAAGTCATTTACTTTAAGAATATAAAAAATGGAACGCTAGTCGTTTAGTAATAAATTTATAAAATTTTGTAGTGCGACGAAAAATATAACAGTTGGCACATTTCATTTATAGGTCCTTTAAATGTAAAAAAAAAATTTAAATTTAAAAATTTATAACAAAATTTTAATATTGAACGTAATATTTAGCAAAAAAACCTATTGACAACTAAATAAATACATTATAAATTTTTTAGTGAAATAATTAAGCCAGAAAAGTAAATCCGGCAATTAGACCTAAGTGGAGTCAACTAAATGATGGGTTTTATAATATTGACAGTAAATTATAGGTTGTCACGTGCCTATTTTTTCCCTTCTACAGTTCCATTATAATTGTGTCTCTGATAGTTTTGTATTCCTCAGGTACCGTATTTTGTTGTAACTTAAATATATCATTCGTTGTAAATAGTGTTGCATACCTTGTAGTGATAGGATTCGATTGTTAATGGCTGTGGCATTTTTGTTGTTCGCTGGAGATTGAGTGGGGTGTTTCGTTATTAGATTTTGCTTTGGTTTTTGGCCTCGATTGTTGTGTGTTGTCGGTTATATTATTGTTTGGTTTGCATTTCTGTGTGGATGGGGCTGACTATCAACACGGACGAGTGCGATTCTGAGTGTGGAACATAGATTTGCGAATATTGTTGGTTGACGTCGGTTCCGTGTCATATTTCTTGATATCCGGCCTGGGAAGCAGTCAGTCGTTTGGTGGCAGTCTTGGGAGTGGTGTGGTGAGAATTTTTGGGACGATGTGATATTGGCAAGTGTGCAGAACCTCTACGGATTTTCTTTCATATCTGGCTGTATTTGGGCCATCTTAATTGGATTTTGAAGAAAAGCCATTTAATTTTTAACTTGACCATTCTATCTTACCTTTGTTGTTGATATTTTGGATTTTGGTGTCGAGTTAAAATAACCGCATGCTGGATTTGATTGAGGGAAGCCATTGTTAATTAACAAGTGCCGTTCCATAATCAAACCGGCCACAGGAGCAGTGAATTCGTATACCCAAAGGTTACAAGTGATTTATTTTAGAATATTTAAACGACGTGATTTGTTTTTGACACCACGATTAAGTTTTGTTTTAATTTATTAATATGGTACACTGTTAAAAACTATTTATTGCTTTGGATAATATGCCAAGGCTGAACTTTGATTAAAGTAATCTTCTCAATAGTTCTTTGTGTCCAAGTAAAAATGTTTTCTTCATACTTATTTGTAAATATCCTACAATATTGATATTTTCAAGGACAGCCATTGTAAAAAGAAATATTTTTAAATAAGCTCGATTGTTTTAACAGTGTAAATCTTTATGTAAATGGTAAAAAACATGAGTTAATTAGCAGCCTTATGTGAACGTTTGATTAAGTATTATTAAAAAGTTGACTTGTATACGTTTTTTTTGGTAACTTGGTAAAGTTTTTTACTCTTACCTTTGTTTTGGTTATTTTATGGAATCGTAAACTTTGGATTTTTGATTTATTGTTAGCTGTTGATTATGACTATATTTGTTATAAGTTTATTATTGAACTGTGTACTTTGATTTATTGTTGGCTGTTAATTAACTTCTACCCTCTACGGCTGAGCTCGGGCATAATTTGCCAGTAGAGAGACCGCTGGCAGAGTACTCTATAGAGAACGAACAAGACGTGGCAATACTCTTTGTCAACTTGTAAGTATTTGTAGATTGTAGGGGGGGTCGTACCCCGCAGCCTCTTAAGCACCTCGACCTATCAGATCTTTTGTGCATAACCCTTAATCTATTCGAGGCCCGGGATTCTAAGACTTCAAGCAAAGATTATCAGTTTCCTGGGGGCCAAGTTTCTGACATCGATGGGCTTTAGGAAGACCCCTTCCAGAAACTTAAGCCTCTTGCAGAAAAGCGCTGGGCATTCGCAAAGCAATTGTTCTGCAGTTTCAGTTCTCGCAGTAGCGGCAACTATCACTCTCTGTTTTGCCCATCTTTTTAAGATGATACCAAAGAGGAGCCGCGTCACCAGTTTTAAGTCATTCTTGTCCAATTTAAGAAACTGTTTAGCTTTCCTTGGCGAAACGCTTACTATCCTTTTCGCTTGTCTTTGTCCTGGCACTTTATGCCAGTGAGATTTCATTTCATCTGTTTCCCAGCGTCGACCCTCTTCAATCAAGTGGACATACTTAGGTACAGTGCAACAGAAGTAGCTTGGAGAGCGAGAGATCACAAAATCTGCTCACAACGAAAACATTCGAATAACGATCCGATCGGCAACGACGAAATTTTCAGTAATCGTGATCTCAAGTACAATCGGAGGGAGAAGCTTACGAATGTGAAGTATATTCAGCCGAATATTTGTTATTTTAGAGGCTAGTCGCCCGTTAAGGTACTTCTGTTGCACTGTAGGGGAGACTGGGGAGGGTTGATACATTTTTTACAAAATTGATTATATAAATTTATATAAATGCTTAGGCATTTGGCAATATTAAATTACTGAAAATTGAAATTCCAACGTTGATTATGAATTTTTGAAATTGTCGGTGCACAAAGTGTCTCAATCCGCCCTATATATGGGAGGCTTGATACACTGAAAGGGAGGTTTGATACGATAAGAAATTAGGTATAAGCAACAATAAGAACGCAATTTTTTATTATCAGAACTCTACCTAATTCCTACATAATTCGCATGTAAACATTTTTATATTACTACTGACACCTGCACATGCTGAATGGCACCATTTCAGACACTGAAGGCAACGAATCCACTGTTCTCGAGGACGAGACGCAGAAAATAATGAATTGCAGTAGATGCAAGCTGCATCGTCATCTTCATCAGAAAATGGATCATTTTCATTTTTTTCCTCAGGATCCAAGTCATCGAACACACTTTCTTTTTTTTTTGCATTTCTATTAAAAACTTCTCTCTCGAGAAGTGATTTACTACATCCTGCATTGTGTTGATCGAAATTATCACTTTTTCTAGTTTCACCAGTTATTTTTCGTTTAACTTGTTGCTTTATTGTTTTCACCCTCTTTTTTCTTTCCTTATATTATATTCGGCCTCAATGGCTTCTTTTTCAGGGGTTTCGGTTAGGATTCTGGTCCGACCAGGCTTTCTGCCACCTTTTTTCTTTCGTGGCATTACCTTGGGATAAGGACGGACTTCTTCGGGGCTTTTCAATAAAGCAAATGTGGTGCTTGAGGATGTGCAAGGTTGAGCTATTGGATCATCTATATCAGATGACTCCTGCTGAGAAAATGATGTGCCAGGTTGAACTGTTGGGTCATCCATATCCGGTGACTTCTGCTGAGATGAGGATGTGCCAGGTTGAGCTGTTGAGTCATCTATATCCGGTTCTTTTTCAGGGTTTTGCCCTACTTCCTGATATGGTCTGTTCGTAACTTCTGCTCCTGCGAAATCGAGATCTTCAAATAAATGTGGGTTGAAGGGATAAATTCCAGTAGCGGAAAATCTTTTTGTTATATTCGAAGGTGAGAATGCTCTAACATAAGCTAATCCAACTAATTCCGGTATAAGTTTCAATGAAATAGTTTGTCCTGGATAACTAACCATCCATGCATCTGCCTGCTCATTATAATATCTCTTGAATGGACCAAAAACTGATACGTCCAGTGGTTGTAATCGGTGGCTCGTGTGAGGTGGTAAGGTCAACAAATGGATGCCGTTTAATTTACACGTGTCTAAGCCTTTGGGTGAAATATGGCTATCGTGATTGTCAAGGACCAATATACATTTGTTTTCTCTTCTTTGAAGAACCGAGGCGGGAAATTTGAACGTGTATCAAGCCTCCCCTTGTATCAACCCTCCCCAGTCTCCCCTACACTATTTCCACAGTGCCAATTTGCTTGATTGCAAAACTACACAAATTTATCAAAAATGTATTAAAATTTATGTCTTCGATTCTCTGATGTCAAATAGAACTAGGAATCATGGACATCTGGGTACCACCAATGAATATCCCACACAAAATAAGAAGTGAAAGCCGGCAAAATCCTACGATTTTGGAGTGCGCAAAAACGTATGACCTTGACTGACTAACGTTGATAAATAGCTGATTGAATATACTGAGAAAAGTATTGGCGATATTAGAACAACTTTCATAATTAAACGAGGAAAAAGCGTTTTCTTTTTAATCTAAATATTCACATAATACATTTTAATTTAAATATATTCTGTTTTGGACGTAAGATCAATAATTTTACACCAGTCAATAAAATGTAAGCAGATAAAATTTACACCTTCAAGCAATAAAAACATTTTCCGCAAATCGCTAGGAAATTTTAACATTCCAGACAAAATTTCTTAAATAAAAAGCAAGATTTCCAAATTGTTAGGAAATATTCATTTCCTCGAAAATGGTCATAGTTAGGTACCTTTTATAAATCATATTATTTTTTCCTAAACTATTTAAAAGTGTAACCAAATACAGGGTGTTTCATTTAAAAAAAACCAACTTTGATATGTCACACTTTTTTGAGCCACCCTGTAGACTTCTAAATAATTTCGTTTTGCAGCATTAATCAATATACATATAATGAGGAAGAAATTTCCGAAAAAATTGATGGTTTGGTTTACAGGGACCCACCCTGTATTGTCGTGTTTTATTTTAATCCTTGCGTCAACCTAATACCTACGGGCTATTAATTGGCTAAAGATAGATATCTCCAAGGCGTTCGATCGAGTTTGGCACCAGGGACTCCTCGCCAAGCTTCCATCCTATGGCTTGGCCCCTCAGCTGTGTTCTCTGCTTGCTAGTTTTCTCTCAAACAGGTCTCTCCATGTAGTGGTCGATGGAGTTTTATCTGACACTCTACTCATAAATGCTGGTGTTCCGCAAGGATCCATTCTAGTACCAACACTATTTTTACTTCACATCAACGACCTATTGAAAGCAACTTCATGTCCCGTACACAGCTTTGCCGATGATAGTACCCTCCATACCGCTTTCTCTTCCAGGGCTCCTATATCAGCCCGTGAAACCAGAAATGAACGAGAAAGAAATGTTAACAATATAAATATGGACTTAGCAACAATTCTCGAATGGGGATCCAATAACTTGGTAGAATTCAATGCAAACAAAACACAAGCATGTCTTTTCTCTAGAAAAGCCGATCTCACTGTGCCTAACATAACTTTGTCAGGAGTAACCATACCACTGAAGTCATCCATATCGATGCTTGGTATTACTATCAGCAATAACCTTTCCTGGGTAAATCACGTGAGGTCCATTGCCAAAAGTGCATCCCAAAAACTTGGTTTTTTGTTTCGTGCCAAGAGCTATTTCACCTCCAGTCAGCTGCTTATGATCTATAAGGCACAGATCCGACCTGTACTGGAGTACTGTTCCCATATTTGGAGTGCAGCACCTAAACATATCCTGAAGCTACTGGATTCTGCCCAAAAAAGGGCAATTTGTCTCGTCGGTGATGCCTCGCTTACAAACTCGCTCACTTGTCTGGAACACCGTAGAAAAGTTGGTGATTTGTCTCTATTTTATAGATATTTTCATGGGCGATGCTCTTCTGAAATATCAACAATCGTTCCTCCTTTGGCAGTCTCTTCGAGATTAACCCGTCAAGTTCAGTCTTCACACCCCTTCGTGGTCACTTTGGAGACCTGCAGAACATCACTTTCCAAAGACTCATTCATCCAACGAATTGCGAGGCTTTGGAACTCATTGCCTAGGGAGGTGTTCCCCGAGGCATACAACCTCCAGAAATTTAAGAAGAACACCAACTCCTACCTTCTTTCCCTTGGTTCCCACGATGTTCTCTGAACATTACAGGATATCCCTTTTCGTGGGAACCAGAACATAAAAAAAAAAAATTGGCTAAAGAAGTGTAAAGCGAAATATTCTAAATAAATTTATTTAAAAAAAAGATATATTATTAAAGTGGTGCGTGCACATTTGAAATACAAGCTTATAATAAATAATATTACTTAATACTACTAAAAAAAGTTTGTTTAAAATGATATTTTGTTACCTTGTATTTTAAATTTAAGTCAAAAAATTTAAGAACTATATTTTTTTTAGTGTAACGCAAAATGATGGTATTCTTAATGAACAGCACGGAGAAATAGAAAATGTAGGTACTGATGATGAATCTTCAAGAGTTTATGGATACTATGCATATCCTGGTAGTAATGGAGAAATTCTTTACGTCGAATATGTTGCCGACAAAAATGGTTTTAGGCCTGCTGGAAAGCACTTACCAAAATCTGCTGGAGTCGGTGAAGTAGGGCAACTTGGAATTCCTTCATCAGCAATTGCTTCCCTTGCTGGCGGTGGATTGGGCTAATCTATTTGCAACGTTTTAAAATATAAAAAAATGTATTTAAGGTTTTTGTACATATTTTCCAAAGTAAAAAAGAAATTATTTGTCACACAAAAATATTAATAAAAGTTTAAATATTAACAAGCAAAGATATTGAATTTTATATTTGCCTTAAACATTTAAAAAGCTTTTAATTCTATGTTCCTTTATGTTTTGTTCTTTGTTCTTCTATGTTCCGAAACATTTTTTTTTATTTTTGATAAAAAATCACCAAACAATATAAAGTATTGTTTAACAAAAGAATATTTAAAAGTGTGTATGACATTTTTTTTAAACTAACTAACCGCTTTTATAACAGTGACATTAATTTTCTCGTCAGTAATTTTATTCTTATGTTAAGAATTATTTTTTAATTTTAATTTGATTAACTCTAAAAGCGTGTTTTTTAGTTTTTTTAAACTATACTTTATTTTTTACTTTTTAGTTTGATTAACTCTAAAAGCGTGTTTTTTGGTTTTTTAAACTAGGTATAATTTATTTTTCGATTTTTAGTTCAATTTGTTTTAGTCACTAAAAAATTTATGTATTAAATGGTAAAAGCACAAAAGAATGCATCGGCCGGAAATCGAAACCGGGCTGCCCACGTGGCAGGCGAGCATTCTACCACTGAACCACCCATGCGATGAACTTTGTTAGTATTTGTTCTGCGTGCATGCAGAATTTATAAATTTTTTGCGAAAGTAATTGGAAATTTTGATCAAATTATTGCATTGTCGTCGGTCTTTGACAAGTGTGCAAAGTTTAAATTAAATCTGATCGCTTAAAGTAGGGCAAAATCGAGGTCAAAGAGTCAGTCACAAACATACATACAAGCAAATAAGAATCAGGTGAAACTAATGTAAGCGTGTTAAAAAAGTAGTTGTTGATATAAATAAATTTCATTGGCATATCTAATTTTATTTTAAATGGTTATTTGGCCGGATATATAGGAAAAATGTTGTATAAGGTCAAATAATGAAGAGATAAAGAAAAAAGTTAATCATTTGACATTAACACATATTTTAATGCATTTAAGCATTTTATTACTAATTACGAGTGGTTATTGTAGACCGGTTTTTTACAAGATGAACATATCGTTTTTATTTTCCTGTCCTTCTTTCTTGGACAAAATGTATATCTCTTCTTGGAAGGCCCAGCCGCTACTTCTACAGCCTCATCGTTTTATGGTTATGTTTTAGGTTAGGTTAGGTTAGTTTAGGTTAGGTTAGGTTAGGTTAGGTTAGGTTAGGTTAGGTTAGGTTAGGTTAGGTTAGGTTAGGTTAGGTTAGGTTAGGTTAGGTTAGGTTAGGTTAGTTTAGGTTAGGTTAGGTTAGGTTAGGTTAGGTTAGGTTAGGTTAGGTTAGGTTAGGTTAGGTTAGGTTAGGTTAGGTTAGGTTAGGTTGGGTTAGGTTAGGTTAGGTTAGGTTAGGTTGTTAGTAAGGGGGGAAGGACTATCGAATAACCAATATGGTTTCAGAAAGGGTCGCTCCACAGTCCAAGCAATTGAGGCGGTTAGGAGAGAAGTAGAAGACAGCACTGAAAGATGGATGGCGTTGATCACCCTGGATGTGAGAAACGCCTTCAACATGGTCGCTTGGAGTAGGATAGAAAGTGATATGAGAAGGCGGCATTTACCAACTTATCTGTGCAATGTGATAGGCGGATATCTTAATGAGAGGAGATTAACTGTGGACAGGGAAGTACATACGGTGACTGCAGGAGTACCGCAGTGATCCGTACTAGGTCCTTTGCTTTGGAACAAATTTTATGATGGAGTAATAAGGGAGCAGCTGGTCGAGGGCGTGAGATCCATAGGATTCGCGGATGACTTAGCCATAATAGTCGGAGGGAAGGATGTCAGACAACTAGAATTTAGGGCCAACGAATCGCTTAGGCGTATCTGCCGGTGGATCGAAATCAACCAGCTCGAGATAGCACCTGAAAAAACCGAAGCTGTCATCCTAAAAGGTCCACGCAAGAAAACTGTTAGGGAGGAACCTCGGTTTCTAGTGATGGAGAATGAAATCGTGCCGCAACGGTTAAATATCTAGGAATAGTCTTAGACGATGTTGGCAGTTTCGGTAAACACATGGAATATGCGACAAAGAAGGCGGACGAAAGGGCGGCATCAGTCGCAAGGATTATGAGGAACATAGGGGGACCCAGCAGCGGGAAACGAGCAGTCCTGAGTGGAGTAATCCACTCTATCTTGCTCTACGGAGCGCCGGTGTGGGCACCAGCTCTGAACATTCACAAGTACCGACATATGATGGAGAGGGTACAAAGGAGGGTGTTGCTGAGAGTGGCCAGTGCGTATAGAATGACCTCCTTGAGAGCAGTGCAGGTGGTTACGGGCACGGTGCCGATACACCTGCTGGCACTGGAGCGGAAGAGGGTGCATCACAGAGAGAACGGTAGAATAGCGGATATGGCAGCAAGAATGGCAGGACCACATAGAGACTGCCCAATGGACCAAGAAACTGATACCAAACGTAGGCGAATACTATAAATGCGAGCACAGGACGTTGGACTACTACATGACTCAGCTCTTGACAGGACATGGATGCTTCAGAACCTACACAAAGCGGATAGGAAAGGCAGAAACGCATGCGTGTATGTACTGCGGTGATGGCATAAAGGATACTCCAGCATTTTTGATTGTGGGAGATGGGAGCAAATACGACACAGAACAGCCTCAATAATGGGAGAGGCTCCTACGGAAAACACCATGATAGATTTGATGACGAGAAGCAAAGAGAACTGGGAGGCAATGAGATAAATGGCAAGAATAGTCATGACAAGAAAAGAGGCTGATGAAAGGGAGATGCAAGGTGACGCCAGAAGGGACGAAAATGCAGGGTGAGAATGAAGATTGATAGACTGACTACTACTGCGAGGCATGTTATCCAAAACGATACCACAGTAGTGGATGCGAAGAGGAGGTTTTAGCAGCTTAAAGTCCGGCACTACCGGTTCGTGATTGATGGAAGCGACCGGTGTCAATGATGGATTTCCTCCTCACAAAAAAAAAAGGTTAGGTTAGGTCTGAATAGTTCCTTACAGTCAAGTCTTCTTCTTAGATGTTCTGATATCAGTGACTTTCCTATAGTTACGATAAATTGACGTCAGCTCATTTTGCGTCATTTTCAGAAGAACGAAACTGTTAGCCTTGCAAATTGTAAATTGCCCTATGCCAACGTCTTGTTCGGCGTTGACAAGACAGTACCTACAGTAAATTTTTGAAATAACGCATCTTATCTCGATTTGGTTGAATTATAGAACTCTATTATTTTTTTCTATTATTTTCGGTTGGGACTTCATTATGGTGCATTGTTAAATTGGAATGACACATCTATATTTATGGGCACACAAGATATTAAAGTTGTATTTGATGTAAAACCAATTTCAGAAGCATGCATGACTTTTATAAGGCAAGAACTCTAAACGTACTTGTGGTTTTCTTTTATTTACCGTTTCCACAAATGTTAGTCCATTTCTGAGCAGTTCGTCGGCAAGCTCCAAAGATAAAAATCAGTTATCTCCTGCAATGTTCCTATTTGTAGTTTTTAGGGCCTAGACTAATGTCAATACATTGCGTGTGGAGACTAGTAATTGGCGAGAATTTGGTTTATTCGTCTTTTCACATTAAATAAAAATATTTATGAAATTATGGGTCTTTGCGTCACACAGACAAATAATTCTTATTCCATATTTTCTAGGCTTACTTTTTATTTATTGTCTAAAGGAGCATCGGAGATCCGCCTGGAACGATGTACAACTCTGTATGTAGGTTCTGTTAAATGAATTCTTGCCCAGACCATAAGTGAACCTCTTACGTAGGCAACTCTAAAGCTAAAGATACACTCAGCATATTGCTCCCTTGGTCTTTATCACACTCTTTTACTACCATCGGGAAATCTCAGGAAAAACCTGGACTCGTCTGTGAATAAAACTTGCCCCCATTCATTCTCTCTCCAGTTTAGATGATTCCTGGCAAAATGAACTAGAGATACAAGATGATGTCTGAGAAGTTCGGGACCTGTATCAGGTCTGCGACTGGTAAGATTTCTTTCCGCCGTCGCCGAACTGTCCTCTCGCTTACATTAACACCCCTAGCTTCTTGGAAGTTGATTTCTGATTTCTACAGCTGTAGCATGACGATCTCGCACACTTTGTAGGACGATAAAGCGGTCATCTCGGGCGTTAGTTTCTCGTTTAGAGCCAATTCCTGGTCACCTGGTGTAGGCATCAGTTTTCACATAACGTGAATGAATTCTTTGCACAGTACTTCTGGATACTACATATTGCAAATCCACATATCGCTGACTTTTTTCATCTCAAAGTTATGGAATAATGGCAGCTGCTGTATCACGATTTACCATAGTTGTAAAAGTTAAAAAATAATCTGAGATTTATTTTGACCGTTGCATACTCGCTACAGACCTAATTAGTTTTACAGTTGCTGTTGAAAATGTTATAGATCTCAGATATTGCAGCAAGCTTGTCACCGTCAACTTGACGTTCATGTCTTGTTTTTTGGTTGTCAAAGCTTAAAGCGGTCAATAAAAATAAAAAAAACCTTTTGGCTCATCGTAGCAAGAAAAATGTCGCGCCCAGTACAGTCTGTTGCAAAAAGGCTAGCAGTATTTTCGTGTCCTGATTTGAACACACCAGCAAGCAGATTAACACCAAGAAATGCTTTAAGTTTTGTTATATCTTTTTGGTCTGCATACGTTGATGTTGGTCCGTAATTTAGACACAAATCATAGAAGTTCTCAGCCATTTGTTTCAACTGACTTTGCGTTACTTTGCAGGGGTAACGGTAGTTAGTTCGGCAAAAAAGGTTTTTTTAGTTTGGAAATGAATTTGGTATCAGCCTATTTTAAAATACGGAGATTCCAGAGTTGACATTTTCCAATGTTGTGAGATATGCCGTTTCTCTGATGTTATTAGTAACTTTGGTTTTTAAAACACATCAGCCTGTATATTTAGTCATTATTGGAATCTCCTCTTCAATATGAGTTCAGCGATATGTAACAATTATGATTCTATGTAGTCTAGAAGGTCTTTAATAAATAAAATAGAAGTGTAGCAACGCCTAATTGTCTCAATAATATTTTTAATAGAAACTATTTTCAACTACATTTAAACGTAACAATTGAAAGATATCATTTATAACATAATGATAACTTAATCAAGTGTTCAAAATGTGCTTCACTTGTAAGTTGACAGTACCCTAATCGATGGTAGAATGCGTCTACCACATTTTTCCAGATCTTGTCTAGGCTGCATAAAATCATAAGTGTTACATATGACTCACCTCGTATAAAAGAGGAGATTCCAATAATGACTGAATATAGGGCCACTTTACAAGGGAAAAGGTTCACAGAGGGACTTTAAGAACTACCGAGGTATTAGTTTACTCAGCATAGTCGGCAAACTGTATGCAAAGATATTGATTAAAAGAGTAACGAATGAAACTGAGAAGATAAGATGGGATGTGCAAGCAGGATTTAGAAGAGGAAGAAGATGTATGGATCAGGTCTTTTCATTACGAGATATAGTCGAAAAATTGCGCTTTTATAGACTTGGAAAAGGCCTATGACAGAGTGGTAAAGAGTAAATTGTGGTCGACATTGTCAATGTATGGGGTGAGTGGTAGTTTAATACGAGCACTGAAATCACTTTACGAGGATTCCACTGCTTGTGTCAGGATAAACGGAGCTTGCACTGACTGGTTTAACATCGAAAAAGGAGTGAGACAGGGATGTGTGGCTTCGCCATGGCTGTTTAGCTTATACATAGACGATTGTTTAAAAGATTTAAAAGAAATTGCATATGGATTGAAAATGAATGATTTGATCGTCAAATGCCTTCTTTACGCCGATGATCAAATCATATTAGCGTCATCTGAAGAGGATCTGCAGGCGATGGTTAATGTTATGCATGATGCCCTGAAAATCAAAGGGATGAAAATAAATTTAAGCAAAACGAAAGTAATGATTTTTGAAAGAGAAAAAAGCATGACAAACTGAGTTTAGATTGAGGGAGAAAAAGTGGAACAACTAAATGAATTGGTGTACTTGGATTCAAAGTTTACGAGAGATGGAAAGTATGACAGTGACATTGAGCGAAGGGCGTTGGCAGGAAGACAAATGAATGGGGCACTGCATAGCTGTATGAATAGCCAGAAAGTGTCAAAAAAGGCACGTCTGGCTGTGCATAGAGGTGTGTTGGTTCCTACACTTATGTATGGTAGTGAATGTAGGGTTTGGCAGAAGAAGCATGAAAATAGGATTAATGCTGCGGAGATGAGTAGTCTGAGAAGTATAGCCGGAGTGACTCGGTTGGATAAGGTAAAGAATAGTGAGATAAGAGAACGCTGTGGTGTAAAATAAGATGTGGTTACAAGGATAGATATGCTTAGATGGTTTGGACACGTTGAAAGGATGGATGAAGGAAGATTGACGAAACAAATTTATAAAGTGAGTGTGACTGGACAAGTCGGTAGAGGTCGACCTCGGAGAACATATGTTGATCAGATCAACATTGTTTTGAGGAAAGGCCAGGTCAAGAGTACCAACAACCGACGAGCATGTATGAGAGCACTGATGAAAGTAGAGGTAGCAAAAGATGTGTGTAAGAACCGTAGCAAGTGAAAGGAAGTGGTCTCTGCCTACCCTTATGGGAAAAAGGCGTGACTTTATGTACGTATGTATACAGGGTAATGTAAATAAAAAACCAAAGTGACTAATAATATCAGAGAAACGGTAAATCTGACAACATTGCAATGTCAAATCTGGAATCTCCATATCTCAAAATTCCAAGTTTTGTACAATTCGGACTAGCAATTTACGAGATAATTGTCCGTTTCCAGAGTTTTGGTCCACTCTATATACCATTATTTATATATGGTTTTTAAGTTAGTTTCCTAAGAGTGAGAGGCTTGGTTGTGCCGGGTATGTCTCCAGACACGTACGCTTTATCAAAATGTGTAATGACAGATATGTTTAAAGATTTTTGCGTATTTTATTATGTTCAGAAAAGGACGTGAAAGTTTTGGACGAAGAGAATTTTTAAGAAGAAGAAAAGAAAAATACTTTTTCAAATATTATTCTGTGAAATGTCCTGCTTCAAGGAGTTTCATTAAACTTTTGCACAGGACAATGCCATCCAAAAATTCAAATATGTCTTCGTCCGAACCTTACAATGCATATGTAGCTAACAAGACACTTGGTTTTTAAAAAAATTACGAGTTTAAATTTTGCGAAAATAAATTTATGCAAGCGCCACTATTTAGGCAAATTATTTACCTCAGATCATCGCTAGTTGACTGAATTCAGGCCCGATAAAATAATCATAAAAAGTTTGTAATAGTAGTCACGCCCCCAGAACAGCGGCGCGCGAATGCATGTTTTAATATTTCTTTAATAAGATGTAAACGGCATATTCGGAAATTATACGGAATAAATATTTAGGACTGGACATTTCACAGGTAGTGGTCAAAATTATAATTACGGGTTATAGCGCATAATGTATATTTTTTAGAAGCTTTCATTATTATTAACCCGCTTATACGAGGGCAGTTTGATAAGTCAGTGACTTTTTGAATTTGCCGCGCAGTTACTCCAAATGCAACAGTGCTGCCGTCAACTATAATCTATCAGTGGGCAACTTTCTAATTTTGAGCAAGCTACGTCGTGCAGTTGGTGTTTGATAGCCGTTCAAAGCAGACAACCTAGTGAATTTTTACGAAAATGAAAAAAAGTGAATTTCGTGTGCTGATTAAGCATTACTTTTTACGTAAAAAATTCATCACTGAAACTAAGGAAAGACTTAATAAATACTACGGGGACTCGGCACCATCAATTTTAATGGTTAAGAAGTAGTTTACAGAGTTCCGTTGTGGTCGTACCAGCACTAGTGACGCCGAACGTCTAGGTCGCCCAAAATCGTCGATAGAATCCATGAAATGATATTGGATGATCGGAGAATGAAAGTGCGTGAGTTGGCTCATACTGTAGGTATCTCAACTAAACTGGTACATCATATTTTACACGAATATTTGGACATGAAAAAACTCTCTGCGAGATGGGTGCCGCGATTGCTCACACTTGACCATAAGCGCAATCGTGTGACCACTTCAAAAGAGTGTTTAGCGATGTTCAGCCGTAATCCGGACGAATTTTTTCGCCGTTTTGTTACTGTGGATGAAACATGGATCCATCACAACACGCCAGAGACCAAGGAACAATCGAAACAGTGGGTTGCTCGGGGTGTACGTAGACCAAAGAAGGCGAAACGGAGTCTGTCAGCCAACAAGGTCATGGCCACAGTTTTTTGGGATGTACGCGGTGTCATTCACATCGATTACCTCAAGAAAGGTAAAACGATCACCGGCGAATATTATTCAAAGCTTTTGAACACATTCGACGTTGATTTGAAGCAAAAACGGCCGCATTTGGCTAAGAAGAAGAAAGTGCTGTTCCATGAAGACAATGCACGTGTGCACACTTGTCTAGTCACGATGGCCAAAATCCACGAATTGGGATACGAACTGCTACCCCATCCATCATATTCTCCAGATTTAGCCCCCTGCGACTATTTTCTGTTTCCAAACCTAAAGAAATGGCTGGGCGGAAAGAGATTTGAGTCGAATGAAGAAGTCATTACCGAAACAAACGCGTATTTTGAGAGCTTTGAAAAAACCTATTATTTGGAGGGAATAAAAAAATTAGAAAAACGCTGGACTAAATGTATCGAGCTAAAAGGTGATTATGTAGAAAAATAAAATGTTAATTTGCGGAAAAAAAATTGTTTTATTCAAAAAGTCACTGACTTATCAAACCGCCCTCGTTATATTATAGTATAGGAGCTAGCAACGTTTTTGAGAAAGAATTTCAGGTCAGCTGATTTTTTGTTATGTCGTCCTTCTAGCTTTTTCGGTTAAGATTTATTAGTTTTTGAACAGTAACACAAATTTGACGTTCAACGTTAAAATAAATTTCGTTACAAAAACTGCACATTCAATATTAACATAAATAATTCTAAAATATAGATAAATACTTGTGTTCTTGATTATAAAGTTTATAATGATAAATTCGTTTAATAAACAATACTTGTATGCTTAATTATATCACATACTATTGATAAATTCGTTATTTGTGCTGTAAATAAATTTTTTAAAAAAAAAGGTTTAATAAGTTGGTAGGAGGTAAATCCAAATGTATTACACGAGAGTAAAGTGCCTTTTTTTCCTTGGAGGCTTTTGCGGGAGGAAAGGTGCACTTTTTTCCCTAGTAATACAAATAGCTATTTCACACATAGATTGTCTCCTTATCTCTACACTCCATAGTAGGGGGAAACTTATTGTTTCGCGTCACCTTGGTGGTGTCAGCGTCAGCCACAGATTAGTGGCCTCGAGTTGAGAGCCCACTTTTATAAGATTATATATTATTCAACGATTTTTATTTTTTTATTTTTTAATACCACAATTAATTTAAAAACAAAAAAAACCACTCTTATTTCATAGTTTTAAGTTTTCACTTCTGTCAGTAGTCGCAATTACTGCTAATTATTTCATGAAAGCACATTTACAATAAATGGTAAAATAAACAGACAGAATTGTAGATATTGAGCAAAAGAAAATCATAAATGGATGAGAGAACATCAAGCTTAATATTAACAAATAAGTTTTGTTTTTGGCAGGAATTGTACGTAATACAATCATTAGACTTTATTTTTATGATGTAGTTGTAAACAGGCCAACTTTAATTTTTAATGAACTTTTTAATTTCAATTTTATACCACCCCATTATGCGACCAACGTTCAAAGACATATTGATCAAGTTTTCCCTAAAAAAGTGAATTTGTAGACAACGATCCATTGAGTAGCCACCAAGGTCACCAAACATCACACCATTAGATTTCTGTTTGTAGGGTCTTCTAAAAGAATAAAGTATAAAAGTAAACCCGATGACATAAATAAGTTTAAAGATAGTATTATAAGACAAGAATTAAATAATATTTCGCAGTAAACTCTATACAATCTTTTTATAACACTATAATTAACTTCAAACTAAACTACAACCTCGAATTCTTCTTATATAAATCTAAATCAATTATTCTAGAAATGTACCGATAGAACGATTTCTTTCTGGTAAAGTAACGAATATTCGGCGCCCGCTGTAATAAATCATCCGCTAAAATCATAGATTTTTTTCCATTGTGATCGACGCGCTGTCGCCTCAAGGCAAACAATCGAACAAGGACGGGCCCCGCTGCCAGCCGCAATCCGTAACAATATTTTATTTTTAGTTTTACTGTAAATCACAATAATTTTTTTATGTAAATTAGTAATTATTTAAAAAAATAATGTTAAATTTAAAACACGTTTATCAAACTTTTTAGTGACACGACCCCTTAAATAGCCAAAAAGTTAATTAAAATACCTATAATATTTTAATACCAAAGTTTCATATTATTACGAACGTGACAAAGAATGTTTACACTTGTTTTTATTCTTTTTTTTACACAAATTGCGATCCTATTTATATATCCAAACGAGACCCCATATAGCAGTAGCGACCCAAGGTTGAGGAACGATTAATTATTTAGACTAATTGTAAGATAAAATAATTTTATTGCTTTTTAAAAATAAAACTGATGTACCAATAAAGATATAAAAGGTGGAATTTAAACTTAGTTAAATGAATAGATGAATTTAATTAAAAAGGGCAAATTGAGAATGCAAAATAGAAGATTGACGCTGATGTAATTGACACTGACAGTTTTGACAACGAACCTGACATTTGCTCGGATATTTTAACCACTATTTGATTAAAATTTATAAATATTTACGTAAAGTTAATAGTAAATCTCATAAATAGTACTCGTTTCCAAATATGTAATTTGTTAGTGTTCAATGGCGACTGCAGATCTACCTGATCATGAAAATCAACATAATGTTCGAGAGATTGATCACAATGAAATACAACAACTAGAGGTGAGTTTATTTAATATTATTTATAATTTTTCAAAGCACAAATGCAAAGATAAATGTTAAGTTTCGTTACATGTGCCAAGTTCAGAACGATGAACTAGCTACATTCACAATAAATATGTCCTGCAACACACTTCTATCTTAAATGTTACTTTATTTAAGATAATAAATTTTATAAAATTCAGATTGTAGGAGAAGGTAGTTTTGGAGTAGTCTACAAAGGAATATGGAACGATACGTTTGTGGCTGTGAAAAACATTACACGAGAAGAAGAAAAAAAAGCCTTTTTAATAGAAGTGCGCCAATTGTCAAGAGTTGCCCATGAAAACATAGTGCGATTATATGGGGCTTGTACAAAAGGAACGAATTTTTGTCTTGTTATGGAATATGCTGAAGGAGGATCTTTATTTAATGTTCTGCATAGATCAAATTTATATTATACCCTCTCTCATGCAATGTCATGGGCTTATCAATGCTCAAAAGTAAGAATAATTCAAATTTTGCACACCAATTTACCTTTATTTAATCTATTTTGTCAATCTATTCTGTCTGCTTTGTTTTTTGTAATGTTAATTTGTCTTCCTTTTTAGGGCGTACAGTACTTACATGCCATGCAGCCAAAACCTTTAATACACAGAGATTTAAAACCTCCAAATTTACTTTTAATAAATGGTGGCATTAACCTGAAAATATGTGATTTTGGAACAGCAGCTGATAAAAATACTTACATGACAAATAATAAAGGTTCTGCAGCCTGGATGGCACCTGAAGTAAGTTAAAATGTAATTGTTCACTTATCATCACAAGTAGTGTGGCCTATCAAACCTGCTGGAAATAATCAACAAAAGATATCATGGTAATTAAATTGTTGTAGGTTTTTACTTCCTCAAACTATACTGAAAAATGTGATGTGTTTAGTTGGGGTATCATTTTATGGGAGGTTATTTCAAGAAAGAAACCATTTTACAACCAAGGTGGGTCTGCATTCAGTATAATGTGGGCTGTTCATAAAGGAAAGAGACCACCTTTATTGAGAAATTGTCCACCACCCATTGAAAAACTGATGACATCTTGTTGGGATCAAGATCCTTCCAAGAGGCCTAGCATGGAAGAGGTACATTTTTTATATTATTTTTAGAACAAATTTACCATTATCTTATGTATATATTCAATCTTGTTGATAAAATGATTAATAATCATCTTTTATTATCCAATTGTCAATGCTCAATCTGGTATATTAATGAATCAGGTATATTTTAAAGTTAAAATAGATAAATGAATAATTTTAAATAATTTAGACATTAAATTAAATGAGTTTAATCATAAAATAATAATACTCATCTGATATATCTGTCATCCAGGATGTGTTATCAGCACATCTATGTATTAAAAAATTTATGAAATTTATTACAACTTTGTCTGGCCCTAACGATTCGCTTAATTTTTTTTTAAATACAAGGTATTGATGTTCAGATTTATCATCATTTGAAATCACCAAACTTTCACCCTTCTCAAGTTATGCTCAAATGTGATTTCCTCCTGTAAATTTCTTATGTTTACATAGCTTTCTTTCTCTATACAACCAGTTATAATTGAGGTATGGGGTTTGTTTTGGTCTAAGAACACCTGCTGGAATGATCTTCATTTGAGCTTTTGTGCACTTAAATTGGTTGAGTTAGGGGGAAGCTATGTGTGAACATTAAACTTGCATACACAACAATACACTTTACATTTAATTTTATGTAGTACACATCTTGATGTTTTGCTCCTGTTTTGGGAGCAAATGTTGCATGTAAAGTTCTTCTAATTTGAAACACATATTAAAAGTCAAGTTTAATGTTCACACCTAGCTTCCCTTTAACTCAATCAATTTTAAGGAAGAGGTTGTTGTATTGCTTTTGAGGAATTTGAATCCAACAAAAGGATTCATGTCTGGCACAGGACTAATCGTCAGAAAAATTTGTGAAAACAGTTTAGACCTGGAGATCATAACTGTTACAAATGTTGGACAATGACTGTTACCGCACATTGACTTATCACCATCTGATGCTACTGTTCCATTTTTTTGTAAGCAAAAGCAATTTTCTATAAAAGTGGCATTCTGCATAACCATCAACAAGGCGCAAAGAGAAGCCATTGAGCAAGTAGGAATCTACTTACCTGAACCAGTCTTCAGTCATGGTCAGTTGTATGTAGCCCTATTTCCAAATTTGCTCTTTTTATCTTCTGTGGAGCATGTTAATTTTATTCCGGAAGCCGCCAATCCTAAAAGCCCCGTGATCGCAGCTTTAAAAATTTTCAATAAAATTAATAGTTTACACTTGGGCGAATAAGATTAGCTTGGTCGGCGTGGATTTAATTGTCCGAAAATATGTTTAAATAAATTGGTCGGCGTGGATTTAATTGTCCGAAAATATTTTTAAATAAATAGCCATTATGTTTTACCTTAATCGCGGATTTTGATCAATCTTAGTTAATTGGATGTAGAATTTTATAAACATTCAGAAAAATCTAGCTGACCAGTTTTTTTTAGCCGGAGAGGTCTGGCATACCTATTTGAAAGGTGTGATAGGGAGTAAAATTTCTGTTCTAAGTTTATTTATTAATAGTCATCATTATCATCAGTTATAATTTCTTTCCTTTTCTGATTCTTTGCTTTCTAATGGTTTTTATATTCCTTTAAAGAGGTAGTGAGAGAGAGACATTTTCGGTTAATTAAACATTCAGAAAGATTTACTCGCAAAAAAGATGAAATGCCACTTATATTCCAATATTTAAAAAAATAATAGTATACTTTTTACATAAACATTGGACAGAAAATACATTTAGCTTAATTTTTGATGACAAATAGGTTTTTTTAAATCAAAGACCAGTGTTTTGTCTACAGTAATAGTAATAGAAGTCTCTCAAATACTAAACAAAAATTATGAGTGCTACCATGAAGAAGCAGATTTAAGGATTTTCTTTAACTTGCACAAATGTTTGTTTTAACAATAAATCCTCATAAAATTAAGTAGACACTGACGTCCTCATTATTATTTTGTTTGGAAACATACATAAGCTTAAAGAGCAAGAAATATGGATCACAACCAAAACTAATAATGAAATAAATTATATAAATTGTACACATCTCGCACAAAAGTTAGATTCATCAGTCTGTCGAGCTCTACCGATTTTTTATACATTCACAGGTTGTAATAATACAGTAGCTTTTGTTCGTAAGCGGAAAATTAAAGCCTACAACCTCCTGTTACAAAATGCAGAATATCAAAATATGTTTAGGCATTTGACGGGATCCAGCAGACATCAATAATAAACAAAAAACAGATTTAATACAAATATTTCTTAATACAATGTGGCAAAGTGAACCAAATTGAACCTATATGTATTTTATAGGAATCAATTGATTGTGGATAGCAATTGAATGAATCCAGTAAACTTGAACCATTATGGTATGTTGTCCCATCAGAACGGTTAAAAGTTAAAGAAATTCTGAGTAACCAACAAAATAAGAAAGAAAGCGAAGAATCAGAAGAGAACAGAAATTATAATTTTGTTGATAATGATTTGGATAACTATTAATAAATTAACTTGAAGAATTGAACTTGAATTTATTTATTAACTTAAATTAATTGTATAATTATTTCAAATAAAATTTTTTCCCATAATTTCTCTTTCCATACTCATCTGCATACATCTTAAAATTAGAGTAAGAGTAGTTTGACAATACACATTTACTCCGAAATAAATGCCTTTAACAAAGTGCCATGTGTGAGAGTAAACATCGGGACCATGCCATAAAAACTAGTATTCACGATACTTCCAGCAGTTTCTAGGCCCGCACACTTACATATTTTTGTGTTTGACTTTAAAATTCGTAAAATAAAAAAAGTTTCTGTGATAACAAAGAAATTTTACTACTTATCACACCTTTCAAATAGGTATGCCAGACCTTTTCGGCTAAAAAAACTGGTCGGTCAGATTTTTTCTAAACATTTATAAAATTCCACATCCAATTAACTAAGATTGATCAAAATCCGTAATGACGGTAAAACATAATTGCTATTTCATACATACATATAGTCACGCCTTTTTCCCGTAAGGGTAGGCAGAGACCACTTCCTTCCAACTGCTCTTGACCTGGCCTTTCTTCAAAACAATGTTGATCTGATGGAGATATATTCGCCGAGGTCGACCTCTACCGACTTGTCCATTCACCTCGCCTTATAAATTTGTTTCGTCAATCTTCCTTCATCCATCCTTTCTACGTGTCTAAACCATCTAAGCATTTCTTTATCTATCTTTGTAACCACATCTTCTTTTACACCACAGCGTTCTCTTATCTCACTATCTTTAACTTCATCCAACCGAGTCACTCCGGCTATACTTCTCAAACTACTCATCACCGCAGCATGAATCCTATTTTCATGCTTCTTCTGCCAAATCCAACATTCACTACCATACATAAGTGTACACCTCTATGCACAGACAGACGTGCCTTTTTTGACACTTTCTGGCTATTCATAAAGCTATGCAGTGCCCCATTCATTTGTCTTCCTGCCAACGCCCTTCACTGAATGTCACTGTCATACTTTCCATCTCTAGTAAACTTTGAACCCAAGTACACCAATTCATTTACTTGTTCCACTCTTTCTTCCTCAATCAAAACTTCACAGTTTGTTATGCTTTCTTTCCTTTCACAAACCATTACTTTCGTTTTGCTTACATTTATTTTCATCCCTTTGATTTTCAGGGCATCATGCATAACATTAATCATCGCCTGCAACTCCTCAGATTGAGCTAATATGACTTGATCATCTGCGTAAAGAAGGCATTTGACTATTAAATCATTCATTTTCAATCTATACACACTCTATTTTAAATCTTTTAAACAATCGTCCATGTATAAGCTAAACAGCCATGGCGAAGCCACACATCCCTGTCTCATTCCTTTTTCGATGTTAAACCAGTCCGTGCAAGCTCCGTTTATCCTGACACAAGCAGTGGAATCCTTATAAAGTGATTTCAGTGCTTGTATTAAACTACCGCTCACCCCATACATAGACAATGTCGACCACAATTTACTGCTCACCACTATGTCATAGGCCTTTTCCAAGTCTATAAAAGCGCAATAGATCATCTGACTTCCAGCCAAGAATTTTTCAACTATACCTCGTAATGAAAAGACCTGATCCATACATCTCCTTCCTCTTCTAAATCCTGCTTACACATCCCCTATTATCTTCTCAGTTTCATTCGTTACTATTTTAATCAATATCTTTGCATACAGTTTGCCGACTATGCTGAGTAAACTAATACCTCGGTAGTTTTTACAGTCCTGCTGCGAACCTTTTCCCTTGTAAAGCGGCACGATAACGGCCTCGCACCAGTCATCTGGTACGCTCCAACAAAGGTTAAAAAGGCGGTACATTAGACTAGCTACCACGTCTTGTCCAGTCTTCATCATTTTAACTGTTATCCTGTCATACCCAGCAGCTTTACCCAATTTCATACTGTTCAACGCTTCCACAATTTCTGTCGTACTAATTTAACTTTCATTGCAACTTTCACTCATGTCTCTGAATGGGGCCTGTACTTGTGTATCCTCTTTTTCAAATAAACTTTCGAAGTATTTCTTCCATCTCTTTAAAACGAATTCCTCTCCTTTTACCATACTACCATCTTTGTTTCTGATTCTTTCCAGTTGCGAGGTAGTATTTTTACCTCTGGCTGTTCTTATGGACTTCCAGAAGAGTTTAATATTGTTTTGGAAATCGTCAGATAACCTATCAAATTCATCTTTATCAATCTCCTTTTTTGCCACATCCACAACTGTCAAATTTCTCTGTCAATTTACTAACGACCTCCTCTTTTATACCTTCTTGCAAATTCTCAACTTTTATACGCTCTAGTACACTAGTTGATTTCTGCACACGATGCCGCCACCGTTTAAAGAGAACTCTTATTCGGCTCATTACTAAGAAGTGGTCTGTGTCAATACCTGCACCGCGGTATTCCCGAGTGTCCATTACTTTCTTTTTCAATCTTATCCACAATTACAAAATCAATTATACTTCTCAGGTGTCCTTCTTGTCTTGTGTAGAAATGGATCCTTTTATGGTTAAACATTGTGTTTGTTACCACAAGATTCCATTTCAAACATACTTCAGGTAGACTTTCTCTGTTTTCATTTACTCTGCCGTCACCGTACATTCCCAGAACACTGTCATATCCATCACGCTTTACTCCTACCCAACTATTAAAATCACCCAACATTACAATTCTTTCATTCTGGTTACACTTATTTAGAATATCTGTCACACTATCCCAAAACTCCCGCCTCTATTTTTGGGCTTTTAAAGATTGGTTTCACTGCGCATCTTGTAGGGCATAAACCCCTAGCAAAAATATACGAGTAACACCAACCTTCAGTCGCACCCAAAGGAGTCTTGGGCTTACACATTGAAAGTCAGTCACACATTCATTTATTCTAGCAGAGTATTCCACCAACGCCCTGAAAACCTCTGCTGGTTTCCGGAACTCCTGACCAGTAGGCTGTATAAGGTCCATGTGTTGTGGGTTCACATCCTTTTGGCTTGGTTTCATTTACACAAAGAACATCAATCCGTATTTTTTCTATCATCGTGTAAATTTCATCAATTTTATCATTCAATCCTTCCCTCATATTCAAAGTAGCTAAGTGGCTATCCGCAGTCCACGTTTCGCCCCCACAGAAAGCATGACATGACAGGTGGCACCCCTATCGCTATCATTTCGGTTATAGTCAATACGACTATTACTCATAGCTTCCCATGAGATAAATACAATTTATACTAAAATAAATACATAACAAATTAAAATTATCGTTAAATAAATGTCAAAGAAAATCTTAATCTGACAGAACAAATACAATTTTAAATATTTTATTCCATAATACATAATTTATTTAAACATATTTTCAGTTAATTAAATCCACGCCGAGCAAGCTTATCTTATTCGTCTAAGTGTAAAGACGCACTTGTATAACTAATACACCAAAGTTTTCAGTGCAGAATGATTTTTTCACCAGCTCCTGTAAATCATCGTCTGGAACATCTTGTTCACAAATATGCATAGTGCGATGTGGTTGAAAAACATCTTAATCGATTTAAGTTGACTCGGACCATGAATTGCCCATCCTAATTTCTACTTACTGGCAATTGGTAAATTTTCTGGACCACATCGTATTTGTCGAGCAATGATAATATCGATGTTGTCCTGACCAATCAGAAAAACGGGTTTTTCACCAGGGATATCTCGAATTGGCAGATTTCGTAAGTGGGTAATATTATGCCACTCTGACATCTGGACAGTTTGAACTGGCAGTGACAAATTGCTCCGAATTCCCTTCATGATAAAAGATTTGCGTTCATCATTCACCTTCAAAACATGCACGTCGGTCTTCAAGGAATCTACTTGTATCGATGTATCATCATTGGTCCACTGCAAACACAATGTTTCTTTCGAGCCAGTTAGTTTCAGTTTTTTCGCAATTTCCTCGTCGAGCAGTGTAACTGTTGATGTCTCGTCACATAGGGCGAGTATTTCCAATGATGTTCTTAGGCCGTGTATTCTAACAGGAATTACTCTCAATAGCACCCTTCTCTTATCCGTACGTATTGTACATACTGTTTCCGAATTTTGTGCGTCTGCTTCAATATTTGGAAGATAGTTGCTCTTGTGCAGTAGCTGATGATGAAATAGCTTGCAATCATTTATTCCACACTGCTTTTTGTGTCTGCATTTGAATTTTTGATGGTTTTTCGTTAAGCATGAGAAACAGAGTCTTTTTCAGTGACAATTTTCCATCTTTTATCAATGTCATCAGTTTTCATTGTCGGGCAGTCATTAGTATATGCTTTTTGGTTGCAATAGCAGCATTTCTTCTTGATATTCTTTTTATTTATATTGAATATTCTTTCTGTCTTTTTCGGTTCCAGTTTCTGTCCGAATTTCTCAGAAGTAGTATTGAAAGGAGTGCTTACGTAACATGCTGCCATAACAATATCTCTTACCCATTTAGAGAAATCCTCTAATTTAAGATTTCCTTCACATTCAGCCATATTTTCTACCCATTTCTCAACTTTAGGTGATCTGGTAGTTTTCTTAAAAGATCCTTCAGTAACTGGGTTCTGGAGATACCTTTCTGAACTGAGGGTCTTTATTATGGACACCATATTGTTAACTTCGCTCGAAAACTGAATCAATCTCTCGAGAGTGGAGTCTTTTAGAAATGGACTCATATTCTAGTTATAAGTCAATCTATTACGAATTCTGGTCAACCAAACCGTATTTCTAATGTATTCATTACCTTATCGACCTTGTCTGCTATTAACATCATCCCAGCTACCGCAAATTTGGCTTTGCCTCTCAAACATTTTTGCAGCTTCAACATAATTTCTTCATTAGGAAAATCACATATATTACATATATTCTTATATTGCTTGTATAATAGAGGCCATTCCTGCGGATTACAATCATAGTGGAGCAAGTCTTTTTCTACAGCGTGTCTTGCTAAAAGTTTACTGTGGTTCTTCTAAGTAGGATTTGAAACGGATTGTATGGGTTTAGAAATTACAAAGATAGATAAAGGAATGCTTAGATGGTTTGGACACGTAGAAAGGATGGATGAAGGAAGATTGACGAAACAAATTTATAATGCGAGTGTGAATGGACAAGTCGGTAGAGGTCGACCTCGGAGAACATATCTCGATCAGATCAACATTGTTTTGAAGAAAGGCCAGGTCAAAAGTACCAACAACCGACGAGTATGTAAGAGAATATTGTTTCTACCCCAATTTTATTAAATTTTCTGAATTATTAAAACTTTTTTGAATATAAAGTTAATTTTTTTATGACTCACTACTTCTGTTCCTTCTCCGCCGAAACTTCTCCGCACAGATGATCTTCAAGGGACCCCCTTTCTTCTAGATACTGCTTTTAGGACTGCTTATTTTATTCGATTATCACTTTCACTATTATTATTATGATAAAATTTACAATTAATTTTAATCTTTTATCCTGGATATAAAATTTACATCCGATTCTTTTTATGATATTTTTCATACTCATCAACTTTCTTTTTTTTTCAACAAATCCTTTGGAAACACGATTTTAAAATGTTTTTTTTTAAAAAAATACATACTTTGATAACATTAATTCATAAACTTTTAAATTGAATCTCATTTACAAGACCACAATTTATAACCAATAATTTTACTAATGTCAAAATAAACTCTATTCCTTCTTATTATTTCAAATTTTATTCCTCAAAAATTTACTTTCTACTTCTTGATAATGGCTTCAAAATCGAAGCCGAAACGTCGAAATAAACAAATTTCTAGACGCGGTTCAACCCGAACTTTAAGTATTACAAATATTCATGACCGCGGAAACCTATCCGGACATATATATATATATATATATATATATATATATATATATATATATATATATATATATATATATATATATATATATATTCCTGAAACTGTCTTAAGCAATCTAAAAATATTTTAACAATGAGTTTATTATTTTTGACATGTTTTCAGATCGCCAAAAAAATGTTCATAATTTGTTCGTTACTTCCTGGTGCTGATAATCCTATTCAGCCTTCAAGTTATAATTGCGATGAAGGAGATGGCATCGAAGAAGAAGATGAGGAAGAGGAATATGTCGATACCGAAGTTAAAGATGTTTTTAAAATGAACACAAATGGAGAGAACGTTGTTAAAACACTACCTCAACCGGTCGGAGACTTCTTCACAAAGCCGCTTACCGTCGAATGTGATCCTGTAATTATTTTTTTATTTATTTTTTGTATGATTATAATGTATCCCGTAAAACGATAATAATAAGTACCTTAAATGTCTTAAAAAACTCGCCGAGAAATATCCTCCAATGAGCATTTTACAATGCCAAATCACCAATTTATAATTTTACCATGAAATCTAAAAATAAAAATAGGAAATAAGCTGAAATTAAATTGAAGTTTATATATGGAGAACCACTTAAAGTTTATGGTTCTTCCAGTCAGTTTAAAAATATATAAAAAACATCTCATTAAAAACCATTAAATCTTCAAAAGAAACCGACGAGTGGCGTATCAATTTTATTTTTAAATCAGATATATTTTCAAATTTATTTAATTATTTCTTGAACGACATCGTGAGTGTCGTACCACGTTTGATCTAAATAAACTATATTTCCATTACTTTCTCTATAACCTAAGATCTGTCATAAATAATTTTGACGAAGTACCACAATACGAGACGATTCTATAATACACATTTGACTATCTAACTTTTTATACTCAAAACCACATTCTATTAAAATTTGTAGAAGTGTTTCCAATGATTTATATTTAAAATCGTTAAAATCTTGCAATTTGTTAAATATAATTTCTAATGTTGGGACTTGTTTTTCTTTGTACGTATTGTAAACCATTTGTCGAATCAAATCTTTAGATGCATCATCTATCCGACGGCTGACGATACATTTCCGTTTTTTATCGTGTTCAATTACAACGCCTAGTTTAATTACTAAATAAATTGTGGAATAAGTAATTTTCGTTAAGTTGCACATTCTTTTAATTATTTCATCTCGAGTTGAATTGATATTTTCAGCTTTTAAGCATGAATATATATTTAAAATTACTTGTTGAACTTGAATATGCAAATCTCGATTTTTAAATTCCCAAAATTGTGTCTCATTTTCATCATTATTAATTAGAATTGCATTATTAAGATGTATTTCATCATTAATTTGGATGGATCATTACTTTGAATTATATTATTAACAGGAATTTCATTTTTAATGTGAATATCGTCAATATTAAGCAATTCGTTAGATTCATCATTTACCTCAAACGGTCTCCAAAAAGCCATATCACAAAAAAAATAAAACGCAAACAATAAAAATCTCCTAACTGAGATTGGAAATACTTAAAGTGCATCTATCAGATTTAGAGCGTTTGATACTCAACCCTTTAACTGCGATACTAAACAATTGTTTGGCTTATCTGTTCGAAATTTACTTATTAAATCGCTTTACTTGACAACTAAATTTTTTTTTGACTGGTGGCAATTGTAGGTCCTTTTCTAATGAAGATGATGTGACCTATGGGGCATTACTGCTAAACCTTGTTTTAAAGACGTCGGAGATTATTAATATTATAATTATTGCTGGTTGCTTTTCATAGCTGGATGTCTTAGGAGAACATGGGCTTGTAGATTGTCTCATACTTTCTTTTTTATTATGATGAGTGTTGAAATGTATCCAGAATATCGTGGTTTGAACCTTATTTGGTTCGAAATAATCTTCTGAGTTCAACTAGAAAAATTTATTTATTTTGAAGTAAGTTGTCAAAAAATTGAAAAATACATAATCAAGAACAACACATGGGTGATTGAATAAAATGAATACAATCAAGATTGCCATATTTCAACATATCCCTGTAATCGAGATAGTAGAAATAATTCATTCAATCATACCAAAACCTTTCATACATTTTAAGTGTTTCATTCGATTCAATCCTTTCATAAGAACATCTGCAATCATATCTTCTGTTGCAAGATATTACATACATACATACATAAAGTCACGCCTTTTTCCCATAGGGATAGGCAGAGACCACTTCCTTCCACTTGCTACGGTTCTTACACACATCTTTTGCTTCCTCTACTTTCATCAATGCTCTCATACATGCTCTTCGGTTGTTGGTACTCTTGACCTGGCCTTTCTTCAAAACAATGTTGATCTGATCGAGATATGTTCTCCGAGGTCGACCTCTACCGATTTGTCCATTCACACTCGCCTTATAAATTTGTTTCGTCAATCTTCCTTCATCCATCCTTTCTACGTATCCAAACCATCTAAGCATTCCTTTATCTATCTTTGTGACCACATCTTTTACACCACAACGTTTTCTTATCTCACTATTCTTAACTTTATCCAACCGAGTCACTCTGGCTATACTTCTCAGACTACTCATCTCCGCAGCATTGATCTTATTTCCATGCTTCTTCTGCCAAAGCCAATATTCACTACCATACATAAGAGAGTAGTCTGAGAAGTATAGCCGTAGTGACTCGGTTGGATAAAGTAAAGAATAGTGAGATAAGAGAACGCTGTGGTGTAAAAGAAGATGTGGTTACAAAGATAGACAAAGGAATGCTTAAATGGTTTGGACACATAGGAAGGATGGATGAAGAAGAAAGATTGATGCAGTGAGTAGTACATAGTTCTTCTTGACTTGCTTCTCTTGATTTTCTGTCTTCTTTTTAGGACAGTCCGGGTGAATATGCCCTGGTTGTTTGCATCTATAACAAATTACTCCTTCTTGACTCTTCTTTTTCTTCTTGAAATTCTTGAATGTATTGGATGTCAAGGCCGTTTATCCAGAAACATTGGAATTTGACATTTCATTCAGAAGTTTTTTTTTTTTTTAACGAAAAAAGTCGCAAAAAGGGTAGACCTATCGTGTGGGCCGCGGACGGCCCGCACTGCGACTACTAGAAGGGGAAGGGATTATAGAAAAGAAATGATTGTAGACCCGCTTTTTGAAAAGTTGCAGGTCATAGTTCTCTGGAAAAAATTATTTTGAAAGCTTGTTCCATTCCGTAGCAGCCCTGTAAAAGAAGGATTCTTAATGGAGATTGGTCCTTGTAGTGTCAATCTTGAGAGTAAATGGGTGAGACTGATCAGCGTGCCGAGTTCAACGGCCAAATATGGCCAATGGTGGTACAAGAGTTTTTATTTCTCTGGAGCATCTGCCATGGAAATATCTGTAGAGTAATGACTGGTCTGCAACTCTTCTTCTATGTTCTAGAGGGTGAAGGGTATCTGTGAGAGTTGAGCTGTTTATCAACCGAATGGACCTTTTCTGAATGGAATCTAGAAGACGAAGAGAATGCCTTGGTGCTGAACCCCAAATGTGCGAGCAATACTTCAGTAGAGGTCGGTTTTGAGCCTTGTACGTCGTCAACAGTTGATCAGGAGTAAAAAACTTTCTGGCTTTTCACAGAAAACCTAGCCTCTGGATTGCTGACTTTGCGATGTTTGCAACATGGTCATGCCAAGACATATTATTGGACACCGTGACTCCCAAAATCGAGATGGAGGGACTTGGTTCAAGGGTATTTCCGGACATTGTGATGGGATGATTTGAGGAATTCACTTTCTTGGAAAACGTGGCGCTTTGTGTTTTTTGGGCGTTGAACTGAACAAGATTGTTGGTCCCCACTCGACGATTGCTTTAAGATCTCTATTGAATGAAATCAAGCTGTTCCTGTCTGAGTCTATTTGTATCATTCACCGAAAGTGATCGATAGGATGTGAAAGTTAAGACAAGTGTGCTATCGTCTGCGAAACTGTAAATGGGGTTCGTGGTGGTTTTCGAGAGGTCGTGGATGTGTAAAAGAAATAAGGTGGGGGGCAGGATGGAGCCCTGGGGGACCCCGGCATTGGTTTTAAACGCATCAGAAGAAATACCTTCAACTGACATAAGCCAGCAAATCTTAAGTAGACCGAAGTTGTCGAAATCCATATTGTCTGTCATGGATTATCTCAAATTTCTCCAGATATTTGATGAGTTCTGTGTTAATCGCTTTTTCCATAACTGTGGATATGATTGAGAGCAATGCAATAGGGCGATAATTCGCAAGAATAGTCTTCTTTCCTTTTTTCGGAATCGGTTGGACTTTAGCGTTTTTCCACATGGACGGAAATACCCCTTTGCTGTATGATAACTTGAAGAGTCTACAGAGAACTGGGGTGAGCTCTTGAGCACAGGTCTTCAGGACAATTGTCGGAATTCCATCTGGTCCTATTGCCTTATTAGAGTCAAGATTTCGTAGGATTTTCCTGATAGTGCGATGGCGGATAGCGACCTCAGGCATTGATGCGTTTATTCTAGGTATCGTTGGGGGTTGTTTCCCATTGGTATCGAGGGTTGAGTTAGAGCTGTCTATTTCGGCCAGCAGATTCGCTTTTTCCTTGGAAGATACGGCTGTCGTGCCGTCGGACCTCTCGAGTGGTGATAAAGAAGCAGTTGTGAAATTCTTATTTATGGCTTTAGCCAAAGACCAGAAGGTCTTTGATCCAGGAGGGGCATTGACAAGCTTGTTGCATATTCTTTGGCAAGATCGATCGTTCTTTTGCAGGCGTTCCTCGCGTGGACAAAGGCTTCTCGGTTGGCAATTGTCGGGACTTCGCACCAGAGTCGATGTGCTTGATTTTTATCACGCACCGCACGGTTGCATTCTTGGTTGAACCAGGGTTTGGGGTTGAAGATCCGTCTTGTACCATGAGGAATGTATGAGTCCATACCTAGCCTTATGATTTCAGTTACAGATTCTGCACATGTTGATTGGTCTTGTGAGCAAAAGCAGACATGTTTTCATGGAAATGATAGGTAAAAGTCCCTCAGTTCATTCCATTTGGCTGATCTATAATGCCAGACAATAGAGGTACCAGGCGTGATTTTGAGCGGGGTTGTTTGTTTGGACGTGGCTGAGATGAGTTTATGATCAGATTTACCGAGCGGAGCGGTTATAGAGACTTGGTACTGGTCGGGATGTGTCGTGAGGAAGAGATTAAGAATGTTGGTTTGGTGATTGGGGTTATCGGGTATGCGGGTAGATTCTTCTGCTAGCTGGGTCACGTGGCTTATCGCGAAGTTCTCAGCTTCTAGACCGGCGTTGTCGGTGCGGTTGGATCTCAGCCAGTTCGCGTTGTGAACATTGATATTCCTTTTTACCAACTCAGTTGAAATTTCTACATTGGAGTTTTCCAGTGCCATTATTAAGGGATCGAATGTGATATAACCCACCTAACATAATAGCAGCAATATCATCTCATCTGGAATTTCCTTTCCAATATCGGATAACTTCTGAGCAGTATTCATAATTTTAGTGATGTATATCTCTAATGAATCAAAATCTGACAATTTAATTCGATATAGGTTCTTCTATAGATTCAATCGCCTTCCAAGACCCTTATCCTCATATACACTAGGTAAAGATTTCCAAGCTTCCTGAGCTGATTTACTATTTCTCACATGTTAGCAGAGATTGTTTTAGATCTGTCGCTTCCAAACAGGCAGCATACCATAAGTTCACTCTGGATTCATTGGGAAAACAACCCCCGAACATTTTGCTGCTATTGACAGTCAGATGCCCGAGATCACCTTTCGCCAACTTACTGTCAAAAAGATTTTGTTGGATCTCAACACTAACAAAGCCTGTATATCTGACGGAATCCCACCGATAGTTCTCAAGAAATGTACCTCCGAACTAACACCTGTTCTTTGCAAGTTGTTCAATCACTCTTACAATTTGGGGGTTTTTCGGTCCAACTGACAAACTTCAAGAGTACAACCAGTACCTAAAAAAGGCAAAAAGACTCTAACTAGCAACTACAGACCTATCGCTCTGCTATCTATTGTCAACGATAGGCAATATGGTTTCCGTCATCAGAGATCAACTGGTGATCTGCTCGCTTACTTCTCACACATATGGCAGCTATCTATTGAAAAATATGGTGAAACTTTAGCCGTGGCATTAGATATCTCCAAGGCATTTGATCGAGTTTGGCACCAGTGTCTCCTCGCTAAGCTTCCATCTTATGGCTTACCCCCTCAGCTGTGTTCCCTGCTAGCTAGTTTTCTCTCAAACAGGTCTCTTCATGTGGTGGTTGATGAAGTTTTATCTGATTCTCTACTAATAAATGCTGGTGTTCCGCAGGAATCAATTCTAGCTCCAACACTATTTCTACTTTACATCAACGACTTGTTGGACACAACTTCATGTCCAGTACACAGCTTTGCGGATTATAGTACCCTCCATACCGCTTTCTATTCCAGGGCTCCTATATCTGCCCGTGAAACCAGAAATGAACGAGGAAGGAATGTCAACAGCATAAATATGGACTTGGCAACAATTCTCGAATGGGGATCCAACAAGTTGGTAGAATTTAATGCAAATAAAACACAAGCATGTCTTTTTTCTAGAAAGGCCGATCTGACTATGCCCAACATAATATTGTCAGGAGTAACCATACCACTGAAGTCATCCATCTCTATGCTTGGTATTACTATCAGCAATAACCTTTCTTGTGAAATTCACGAGAGGTCCATTGCCAAATGTGCATCCCAAAAACTTGGCTTTCTGTTTCGTGCCAAGAGCTATTTCACTTCCAGTCAGCTGCTTATGATCTATAAGGCACAGATTCGAGCTGTTCTGAAATACTGTTCCCGTATTTGGAGTGCGGCACCTAAAAATAACCTGAAACTACTGGATTCCGTCCAAAAAAAAGGGCAATTCGTCTGGTCGGTGATGCCTCGCTTACAAACTTGCTCACTTCTCTGGAACACCGTAGAAAAGTTAGCGATTTGTCTCTATTTTATAGATATTTTCATGGGCGATGCTCTTTTGAAATATCAACAATCGTTCCTCCTTTAGCTGTTTCTTCGAGAAACCGTCAAGTTCAGACTTCACACCCCGTTGTGGTCACTTTGGAAACCTGCAGAACATCTCTTTCCAAAGACTCGTTTATTCAACGAACAGCGAGTCTTTGAAACACATTGCCTAGGGAGGTGTTCCCCGAGGCATACAACCTCCAGAAATTTAAGAACACCAATTCCTATCTTTTTCCCTTTGTTCTTACGTTGTTCTCTGAGCATTATAGGATATCGCTTTTCGTGGGAACCAGAACATAAAAAAAAATGTGTATTAGCTGCATCATCTAAACCAAGACAGATTTTCGCCAGAGCTTTTTGATCTTTTCGTAACATCTCTAATCGGATAACCTTCTATGGCCTGTCACAAATGGTCGATGAGGAATGCCCTCATTTTGAATTTCCATGTTGGATAACCATCTCGACCAGACAATACTTTGATATACGCTGGTGTTCCCGAAATAGATGCTGAGTTCGACATGATATTCGTTTTAACAACAACTTTGATTAAACACTATCGAAGAATAATTGAACTTGTCAGAACTATATCACCTCTTCACGCTATTCTATGTACTCTGGGCCCATAACCTGTTGAAATGTATGCAGAATATCGTGGTTTGAAATAATCTTCTGAGTTCAACTAGAAAAATATATTTATTTTGAAGTAAGTTGTCAAAAAATTGAAAAATACATAATCAATAACAAAAAGAACAAAACATTAATACAATCAAGATTACCATATTTTAATAATGAGCTATGGTAATTGTGCAATGTGTGATGTCTTTGGAATAATTTTAAAGTGAAAAATATGTATTTAATAAATTATATTTAAATTAATGAAACAAGAACATATTGTATGTTAAATTACATTATCTAATTTTTTTTCAGAAAGCTTGGGATAAAGAACTGGAACAAAGTTACTACATGCAAACTATGGCCGGTTTTGATAAAGCGATCCCCAAAAATGGTAAGTTTTTGTGTGATTTAGTTTATTTTATTGTTAATTATTTTACAGTAAAATAGGTAATATGTAGATACACCGGAAAATTTAAAGAAACCGACGTAAAACCTAATTATATTCTCTATAGTAAACATATTTCTCAGATAATCTTTTAATACAAATTTAGGTGAAATAATTGGAATGCGTAAAACCTGTTAAAAAAAAGAAAAATAAGATGTCTTATTTGAACAAAATACTGGTTTTAAACAGAATAACTTTATCGTACAATAGCTGTTGCCCGCGACTTTGTCCGCGTGGAATCTAGTTTTATCTTAATATATTTAAATGAGGATAATTTTTCTACTTGACATCCGATTTAAAATCAAACATTTTCTTTAACAACCACCATATGCGTTTTAAAAATGATACCGATCAGGTTGTAAAAAGTTCCAAAGCGCGTTCTAAAAATATACAGCGTCACCTATTGATTTTCAGGAACTAAACTATAACACTTAATAAAATCTAAACGAATTGACATTTTCTTTTGAACGTTGTTGTTTGTTCGTGTTGTTACGTCTATAAGACTTTGACGATAGCAATTATTATTTGCCATGTAACATTTCAGGCTAGAAAGATCTTTAAATGAGAATAACATTTTTTCTAATATCCGATTTAAATAAAATAAAGCCTATAATTTGCTTCTAGTCAAGCTCTATCTACCTGTAAAAATTGCATTGAAATCCGTTCAGTAATTTCAGAGATGTGCCCAGACAAACAAACAGATTGACGGTCAAAAAATGCGTGTTATGTTTTGGTAACATGCGAATAATCATATGAGTTCAGAAAAATGGATTTATTTTAAAATTACAGACAGACACTTTAATTTTATTTATAGATATAGATTTTCAACTTGATTAATCACTTAAGGCATTTTTTTATTTTGCTTTAAAAACGTGTTTTCTCGTCTTCTCATTCTTCTAATGAGACCATAGAAGTTGTTAAGGTAAACTGCTCCATACCTTAATCAATGCAACTCCTACTATTTTGTCAGTTTAACAAACAATGGGAATTTTTGACACCAGTCTTCTGCCTAGCATGTCCCACAGATGCTCTATCATGTTCATGTCTGGGTAACACGATGGCCAATTCATTATGGTTATACTCACTTAGTTTAAAAATTCAGTTACACAGTGAGCGACGAACAGGCGCTCATTATCCTTCATTAGGATGAAATTTTTTCCGTCGTATGGACCAAAATTTATCACATCTCTGATGTACCTATCTGCAGTTAATACTCCACTGCACTAACTCTGTGCGTGCCTCCAAACATATGCCATCCTACACTATAATTAAACCTCTACCAAAAGATACAGTGGGAGTAAAATTAAATGGGGCATTTTGTTATCCTTGGCATCAACTTCTTTAAGTCTTCTTCTTACTTTTCGCTCACCAACATCTTGCTGTAGGTTTCTATCTATTATCCATGTGTCACAACACAAAAATTTACGAAAAATATGTTGTAATGCTATGAAACGCGACGAAAGAAAAAATAAACCACTTTTAAATTTGCCAACACTGTTTTGTTGTATTTTGTTTTTTCACCTCGTAATTCAGCTCCAAAGAAGTCTATATTTTCAATCATAAAGTCGCACATCATAAAAGTGTCTATTTTTGTCAGATTATCTAATTGTTCTTGCACAAAACCGTTATCATACATACATACAGAGCAACAGAAGTAGTTTTTCGGGCAACTAGCCTCTAAAATAAATATAAATAAATATTCGGCTAATTATACTTCACATTCGTAAACTTCTTCCTCCGATTGTACTTGAGACTCACGATTACTGAAAATTGCGTCGTCGCCGATCGGATCGTTATTCGAATGTTTTCGTTGTGCGCATATTTTGTGTTTTTTTACCCGCCAAGCTACTTCTGTTGCACTGTACATACATACATGCATACATATAGTCACGCCGTTTTCCCGTAGGGATAGGCAAAGACCACTTCCTTCCACTTGTTACGGTTCTTACACACATCTTTTGCTTCCTCTACTTTCATCAGTGCTCTCATACATGCTCGTCGGTTGTTGGTACTCTTAACCTGGCCTTTCTTCAAAACAATGTTAATTTGATCGAGATATGTTCGCCGAGGTTGACCTCTACCGATTTGTCCATTCACACTCGCCTTATAAATTTGTTTCGTCAATCTTTTTTTATCCATCCTTTCTACGTGTCTAAACCATCTAAGCATTCCTTTATCTATCTTTGTAACCACATCTTCTTTTACACCACATCGTTCTTTTATCTCACTATTCTTTACTTTATCCAACCGAGTCACTCCGGCTATACTTCTCAGATTACTCATCTCCACAGCATTAATCCTATTTTCATGCTTCTTCTGCCGAACCCAACATTGACTACCATACATAAGTGTAGGAACCAACACTCCTTTATGCACAGCCAGACGTGCCTTTTTTGACACTTTCTGAGTGTTCATAAAGCTATGAAGTGCCCCATTCATTTGTTTTCCTGCCAACACCCTTCGCTCAATCAATATCACTGTCATACTTTACATCTCTCGTAAACTTTGAACCCAGGTACACTAACTCATTTACTTGTTCCACTCTTTCTCCCTTAATCGGAACTTCACAGTTTGTCATGCTTTCTTCTCTTTTAAAAACCATTAATTTTGTATTGCTTACATTTATTTTCATCCCTTTGATTTTTAGGGCATCATGCATAACATTAACCATCGCCTGAAACTCCTCTTCAGATGACGCTAATATGACTTGATCATCGGCGCAAAAAGGCATTTGACGATCAAATCATTCATTTTCAATCCATACGCGCTTTTTAAACTTTTAAACAATCGTTTATGTATAAGTCTGTCTCACACCTTTTTCAATGTTAAACCAGTCCGTGTAAGCTCCTGACACAAGCAGTAGAATCCTCGTAAAGTGATTCCAGTGCTCGTATTAAACTACCGCTCACCCCATACTTAGATAATGTCGACCACAATTCACTCCTCAATACTCTGTCATAGACCTTTTCCAAATCTATAAAAGCGCAATAGACCTTTTCACTTTTAGTCAAGAAATTTTTGACTTCACCTCGTAATAAAAAGACCTGATCCATACATCTCCTTCCTCTTCTAAATCCTGCTTGCACATCCCATATCATCTCAGTTTCATTCGTCACTCTTTTAATCAATATCTTTGCATACAGTTTGCTGACTATGTTGAGTAAACTAATACCTCGGTAGTTCTTATAGTCCTGCTGCGAACCTTTTCCCTTGAAAATCGGCACGATAACGGCCTTGCACCAGTTGTCTGGTACGCTACCATCTTCCAATAAAGGTTAAAAAGGCGGTACAGCAGACTAGTTACCAAGCTTTGTCCAGCCTTCAGCATTTCAACTGTTATCCTGTCGTACCCAGCAGCTTTACCCAATTTCATACTGTTCAACACTTCTACAATTTCTGTCGTAGTAATTTCACTTCTATTTTATGTCTCCGAATGGAGCCTGTACTTGTATATCCTCTTTCTCAAATAAACTTTCGAAGTATTCCTTCCATCTCTTTAAAACGAATTCCTCTCCTTTTACAATACTACCATCTTGGTTTCTGATTTTTTCCAATTGCGAGGTAGTATTTTTACTTTTGGCTGTTCTTATGGACTTCCAGAAGAGTTTTATATTGTTTTGGAAATCGTCAGATAACCTTTCATCAAATTCATCTTTATCATTCAACTTCTTTCTTACCACAACCTTTTTTGCCACACCTTTTAACCGTTTATGCTCATTCTTTGCCTTGTTTACATCCTCAATCGTTGCCTTTTGCGTTCTTTGATTGGCTTTTGTAGTCAGATAATCCAGCCAGGCTTTCTTCTTCTCTGACACTGCTTTTTGAACTTCTACGCACATTTTCTGTAGCTTGTATCCTTTCCTTCTTTTACTTACACCACACATTTCAATAGCAATATCCACGATTCCTTCCTTAAATTCTTTAACCTCACATGTTTCATCTAAACTTTCAAATTTCTCGATTAATTAATTAACGAACTCCTCTTTTATACCTTCTTCTTGCAAATTCTCAACTTGTATACGCTCTACAACACTACTTGATTCCTGCACAGGATGGCGCCACCGCTTAAAGAGACCTCTTATTCGGCTCAATACTAAGAAGTGGTATGTGTCAATACCTGCACCGCGGTATGCTCGAGTGTCCATCACTTTCTTTTTTAATCTTTTATCCACAATTACAAAATTAATTATACTTCTCTGGTATCCTTCTTGTCTTGTGTACAGGTGGATCCTTTTATAGTTAAACATTGTGTTTGTTACCATAAGATTCCACTCCAAACATACTTCAAGTAGACTTTCTCCGTTTTTATTTACTCTGCCGTCACCTTACATTCCCAGAACACTGTCATATCCATCACGCTTTACTTTTACCCAACTATTAAAATCACCCAACATTACAATTCTTTCATTCTGGTTACACTTATTTAGAATATCTGTCGCACTATCCCAAAACTGCCGCCTCTATTTTTGGGCTTTTAAAGATTGATTCCACTGCGCATCTTGTGGGGCATAAACCCCTAGCAAAAAGATACGAGTAACACCAACCTTTAGCCTCACACAGAGGAGTCTTGGGCTTACACATTCAAAGTCAGTCACACATTCATTCATTCTAGCAGAGATAATCACAACAACGCCCTGGGAACATCTGCTGGTTTCCGGAACTCCTGACCAGTAGGCTGTATAGGGTCCATACGTTGTGGTTTCGCATCCTTTTCGCTTGGTTTCATTCACACAAAGAACATCAATTCGTCTTGCTTTTATCATCGTGTAAATTTCATCAATTTTATCATTCAATCCTCCCCTCACATTCAAAGTAGCAAAGTAACTGTCCGCAGTTCACTTCTCGCTCCCACTGGAAGCTTGGCATGACAGGTGACGACCCCTATCGCTGCTGTTTTGGTTATAGTTACTACAAATATTACTCATAGCTTCCCATGAGATAAATACAATGTATACTAAAATAAAATGCATACAAATTAAACTTAAGTTAATGTCAAAAAAATCTCAATCTGACAGAAAATATAAAATTTTAAAGTCTACCAAAAAATATATCAAGCGCACTCACGGGAAACTCGAGCAATAAAATAAAATTTATAATAAAAATAAATGTATAGAAGATTTAATTAAGTCCAAGTCGACAAACAATATAAATTTTAAAAAATCTTTTCCGTTATCAATCATTACTGTTTAAATTTTTTATTAATTTTCACGATTTAAAAATATTTAAAATGCTTCTAATACACATAAATTACAATTAATATTTACACTAACATGTAACATGTAAATAAATACCCAAAATGGAGAATTTGATGTCATGTGACGTCACAACCAATAGTTAAAGGTCACATTATTACTTTGATTATTTTAATATTTAAAACTGATTATAGAAGATTTTCAATTTAAATTATTTTTTGAAAAAATATATCTTATGGATAATTATTTACATATGCATCTTCATTAGTTTGATGTAAATTATTCAAATTCTGTTTGTGGGCATTACTAATACTGATTTTATGAAATATATGCACCTGCCTAATGAGATACTTATTTTTTTTCTTTGGTTTATTGTTAATGTATACTTAATGGTATTTTTAAAATTTTATTTTCTTTGTGGGCGACTATAAAAATAACCAAACACTTGGACACAAATAAAAGATTGCACCAGACCTTTTTTTAGTTTACTCACCGATAGCCGTGAATATAGCATTTCAAAATTGTGAATGTACATTTCACAATGTTTTTTCACTAAATTGAATTTTATTTTTTACTTGGCCTTATTTTAAAACGGGAATTAAAATTTTAAGCTTTTGTGTAATTTCGATCGAAATTTCTCCAATTTAATTTTTTTTATTAACTTTCTAAAAATATACTATCTGTCTTTTTAAAATCAATAAGTATATAGGTTGGCAAAGGACAAAATGACATAGAAAAGAGATATCCAATGATATATCTCCTAGCGAGTAATGCTGATATTGCATTACTTTTGTTTACATAGAATTGGATACTGACAACTGGAACTTAAGACTAGAATTTAAACCAAAGGCACCGCACGCACTGCACTATGGAGACTAGGAATTGATGCACTAAAACTTTCTAGCAACGTTGTGATAGGTCTAGTGGATCGTACCGTTTCAGTATTTTTTTTGCAAATCCTTAACCATCGCGTTTGGGTGAACACTTATTCTCTCTTGATATGGTAGGGTTGTTTTGGCACATTTTTCAATAACTTTTGGGATCTGTAGATCGTGAGGGAGAACGTAATTTGGTATGAACCAAGGGGCGTTTGTTGTGGCTCTAAATAGTTTTAACTGGACTTATGAGCCAGAACATTTTCCTATAGAACAGACTAAGTTGTAATATATTATATCAATTATGTTTTGCCCTAGTGAGACGTCTGTCTCGATGAATTCCCAAGTATTTTACCTCGTTCTTTTGAGGCAGGATGTTACCGTTCAACAAGACTACTGGACACATTTCTCGTCTGAGTATAAGTAAAAGTAAATTTTGTGACATTGACTTTTATACAGCAGATCTTCATCCACAGTGTGGGTGCTAGTTTGTCTAAAGATTGAAATAATTTTTTACAGTAAGGCTTTTTAATTTTGTGGTTTAAATAAATAGTCCTAAATTCAGCATAAAATTCGTAATTTTCATGCCAAAAAACATAAAGTTGCTAATTTTCAAGACGATGCTGCTTAAAATCACAAAATTATTAAGAAATTTCAAATTAAAATTCCAACTTTAAATACCTGCAACATTTGTATAAGACATGTTAGGCTCAATCGCCATATTTTGGTGTGTCTCCCATTCTTAATGAATCACCCTGTATACAGCTGCAGATCGTGACATCTATCGAGAGATCGATAAAGTCGGTTGTTAATTGTTTTAAAATAGAAAATATAATTAATCTGAAATCACAAAAAAAAACAACCACAAAATTAAAAGCCTTACTCTAGAAAATTATTTTCAATTTTCAAGACGATGCTACTTAAAATCACAAAATTATTAAGAAATTTCAAATTAAAATTCCAATTTTAAATACCTTGTATCTCGTAAACCTGCAACATTTGTATAATCGCCATATTTTGGTGTGTAGTATGTCCAGTTCAGAGATTGCCCATTTTTAATGAATCACCCTGTATAAAATCTGTAAAGGACAACAAATAGATAATGTGGAAACGTTAGAGGTGTATGTATTTATAAATCTTCGTGAGGTATCTGGGACAGTTTACATTTAGTCACATCGACTAATTCCGGTTCCTTTAAAAAAATGTTTAAATCATTCTGTAAAATAAGCAGGTCATTTTAAGTAAACTAAGAAAAGGTGATTTATGGATTGTATTTATAGATTTAAAAGGGCTTTTAATGAAGTTTGAACATTATTTTTGTTTAATAATTACACTGGTTTAATTACTATTTTTGTAAAAAAGTCAAGAGGAAATTAATTTTGTTGAAATTTTTTCATTTTTTTTTTCAATTATCTTTTTGGTCAGTGCAAATATTTCGCACGGTATATTAATTTTAATATTAAATAATACTGTTTTTAATATATTATAATTTTTTTCATTTCTTATCTTTTTTTGTCTTGTAAAGAACTATTTGCAATCACAAGTACGACGGGTAATACTATAAGCAAGTTTGTGGTTTGTTCAGATCAGTGGTTTATTTTTTGGGATTTTTATTCATTGATTCTTACTTATTTCTTTTGTAGATTGAGTGATTAATATGAACATTGGTTTAAACTTTAAGTTGATCTAAAATCTATAAGGCAGGTGCCTTTACTGCTAGAGACGACTTTCGAGTCTGATTTTTTTGTTTGGTTTGAACCAGGGCGCGTTTGTAATGGTACGTAGAACTTTTGATTAGAAGCTTTCTATAATGTGTCACGTGCCTATTTTTTCCCATCTACCGTTTCATTATTAATTGTGTCTCTGATAGTCTGGTGCTCGTAAATAGTTTTGCATACCGTATTTTGTTCGTTGTAAATAGTGTTGCATACCTAGTAGTGGTAGGATTTAATTATTAATGGCTGTGACATTTTTGTTAATTGGAGTGGGAGTCTTTGTATTAGATTTCGCCTTGATTTTTGGCCTCGATTGTCGTGTGTTGTCAGCTATATTATTGTTTGGTTTGCTTCTCTGTGTGGATGGGCTGGCTATCAACACGGACGAGCGCGATTATGAGTTGGGAACATAGATTTGCAAAGTTTGGCTGACGCGGGTCCCGTGTCATTTTTCTGATATCCGACCTGGGAGTGAGGAGTGGACAAGAGTCGCTTGGTGTCAGTCGTGGAAGTCGGGTGAGAGTTTTTGGAACGATTTGATATTAACACGTGAGCAGAACTTCTACGGTTTTTTCTTTCATATCTGGCTGTATTTGGGCCATCTTAATTGGATTTTGAAGAAAAACCATTTAATTTTTAACTTGACCATTCTGTCGTGCCTTTGTGTTGGATATTTTGGATATTGGGGTCGAGTTAAAATGACCGCGTGCGGGATTTGATGGAGGGAAACCATTGTTAAGTAGCGGGTGCTGTTCCATAATTCAAACCGGCCAGGAGTAGGCCACAGGATTCGTTAATTCGTGTATCCAAAGGTTACAAGTGATTTATTTTAGTATATTTAAACGACGTGACTTATTTTTGACACCATGATTAAGTTTTGTTTTAATTTATTAATATGGTACACTGTTGAAAACTATTTATTGCATTGGATAATATGCCAAGTCTGAACTTTGATTAAAGTAATATTCTCAATAGTTCTTTGTGTCCAAGTAAAAACGTTTATTCATACCTATTTGTAAATATCCTACAATATTGCTATTTTGAAGGACAGCCATCGTAAAAAGAAATATTTTTAAATAAGCTCGATTGATTCAACAGTGTAAATCTTTAAAAATACTTCTTGGTGTTTCTGTTTCTTGGATCATCGATGTAACAGTGGCGTCTCAATGAAGTTTTCAATTGGTTACATAGTATTGAGTTTAATTTTATCAACTTATCGGTTATTATGTGCTTTATCTAAGTGTTTTCAATAGTTTAAAAGTAACAAATTATTTTCATTAAATTTGTACCTGCTCCAAGTTGAATCTGAATTTATACATTACTGAATATACTTTAAGTAGTTATTGTGAGGGTTTCAAATTATTATTTTTGTTGCAAGTCCATTTATTTTGTATTTTTTTTGTTAATCTTTTGCTATCAGGAATTCTATATAAAACCAATTATTTTTGAAATTTTAAATATTGTGAACATTTTTTTTTGTTGTTGTTTTTAATTCTCTTTTGTACATCATTAGGTTTTTATTATTGTCTGAAAGATTGTTATAATTAATTTAAATATTATTTAAAGAAAAGTGTATTAAATTCGTTTAATCCACTTTACGAAAATACCGAATTTGTCTTAAAAAATCAGAACATCATTTTTACTTAATTAATATATTGCAGGAATTGTAAATATAGTTTTATTTATCTAGTTCACCATAATTGTTTGTGGTTTATCGTGTGGCTCTGCTAGTGCCTGCTAGACCTAGGGGTTTCCGGCTTGTACCGTCTAAGTCGGTGGCGCGGCTCACTTTTATATTTTTTTCTTCTACCCTCTACGGCTGAGCTCGGGCATAATTTGCCAGTAGAGAGACCGCTGGCAGAGTACTCTTTAGAGAACTAAAAGACGTGGCAAATGTCTAAATGCGATTTGGCTGCTGTTGCCCATAGTTGCACCCCATAGGTCCATATTGGTTTGAAAGCTGCCTTGTAGACTAATAATTTATTTTTTAGTTTTAGTTTGTGTCTGCCTAGGAGCCAGTGGTACTTGTTGAATTAAAGTCCTAGTTGTTTTATTTTCGTAAGGGTGTGGGTTTTCCAAAAAAGTCCCTTATCCAGGTTTTGTATGTGGTAGTATATTCTTTAACTTGTACAGAAGGCCTTGATGCCAGATGTGCCAAATCTTCTCAAATGCATTGATTACACCTAAAAATGCAGCTACGTATCTCTTTGGTTGCAATATACAGGATGGGGCACCCCATACGACACGGTCCCTGTAAACCAAACCATACATTTTTTCGGAAATTTCCCCATTTCATTATAGGCATATTGATTAAGGCTGCAAAAGGAAATTATTTTGGAGTCTACAGGGTGGCTCAAAAAAGTGTGACATATCAAAGTTGTGTTTTTTTTAAATGAAACACCCTGTATTTAGTTACCCTTTTGAATAGTTCAGAAAAAAATAATATGATTTCATATAACGTACCATGTAGCTTACTATAATCGTTCTCGAGTTATTAATTTTTTTATGAAAATACTAGGTACAATTGGAAACTAAATAACATCAAAATGTATAAAAATCATCTCTTTGAATTCTGACCAAGCATAAAAGAGGTTTTGGGCTATTGATTTCGATAAAACCCGTTTCTCAATATTATACAGAATGTTCAAGAATCATTGTCACTTTTTTATAATTTCGGACAAAGATAACTTTGTTATTTTAAAAAGAACACCCTGTATTTTTTTGGTCTGAACAATATTAAATTCTATTATCTTTCATTTTATATAGGGAATCCCTATACCTAACCTAAATAGTTTTTCAGATATTGGCTTTATCAAATAGTAGTTCTTATTTCAATGCATTTTTTGACTTGAAAGAATTCTTATTACCACTTATTGTATTTTACGTTACTCAAAACATTTACTGAATTATTACCGTCGAAAATGAAAACTTATCCCATTCAAGAGCGGGTAAATATGATTTTAGCGATTGGTGATTGTTTAGAAAATTGGCGTCGAGGGTATAAGCCCAAAAATATCCAGACGGAATCATCCAAACAAGTTGGTTCTCAAACGATCGCTACATGAATTTCGTAGGACTTAAAGTGTAGCTTATGAAAAGGCAAATAGACAAAAACCTATCATTGGAAATGGGGATAATGAATTTCTTATTATGGGATCATTCATAGAAAGCCCTCAATAAGGACTGCTTTTCAAATAGTCACACCTCAAATATTATTAAGTGCTAAGCAGTCTTTCATAGAGAGAGTGGCTCTTTGTATTCAACAGGATGGTCGTCATTTTGAGCATCTGCTTTGAATTAAATACATTTGTGTTTTATATTTTGTTGTTGTTTCAGTTGAATAATAAAAAAAATTGTATAGTCTGTTTAATGAACTACTGTCAGAATATAAAAAGTAAATATTTTCGATAAAGTAAAGTATAACAACTGTCAATAAGAATTCTGTGAGCAAATCAAATGAATGTCGTTTCAAAGCTATCTTAAATCAAAGAATGCATTGAAATAAGAACTACTATTTGAAAAAGCCAATATCTGAAAAACTATTTAGGTTAGGTATAGGGAATCCCAATATGAAATGAAAAATAATTGAATTTTATATTGTTCAGACCAAAAAAATACATTCATTTGAAATAACAAAGTTATCTTTGTCCGAAAATATAAAAAAGTGGCAATGATTTTTGAACATTCTGTATAATATTGAGAAACGGGTTCTATCGAAATCAATAGCCCAAAACCTCTTTTATGCTTGGTCAGAATTCGAAAAGATAATTTCTATACATTTCGATGTTATTTAGTTTCCAATTGTACCTATTATTTTCATAAAAAAATCAATAACTCGAGAACGGTTATAGTTAGCTACACAGTACTTTTTATCAAATCGTATTATTTTTTCCTAACCTATTTAAAAGTGTAACGAAACACAGGGTGTTCCATTTAAAAAAACATAATTTTGATATGTCACACTTTTTTGAGCCACCCTGTAGACTCCAAAATAATTTCCTTTTGCAGCCTTAATCAATATGCCTATAATGAAATGGGGAAATTTCCGAAAAAATGTATGGTTTGGTTTACAGGGACCGTGTCGTATGGGGTGCCCCACCATGTATAATTTTCTTTTTATTTATTTTCTACCTGTAAATATATTTTTTTAAATTTATTTATATTTCCACTTAATTAATAAAAAAATGGTGATAGAATTTAAAAACAAAAAATTTATTGAGGTAATTTTTTGTATGTACAAATGAGTGAATTTATGTTTATCATTCAATCACACAATTGACTATGTACACAATTAACTTGTTTGACTGTAAATCAATAATATTTAAACAAATCCACTTGGATAATATTAACTGTTAGTAATAGGGCATTGTTATTAATAATCAGCTAATATTTTTATACTAACAAATTTAATGCAAACGTAAAAAGATGTTTTGAAATATGCGTGTCATCAGACTTATATTTTTTATTATCTAACGGTCCATATGTCTAGTTGTTGCCAAAAAATTCGAATAGAGAAAAGACGTTTGTTTTGGTACGGTACATGTTCGGGTTCCTAGGAATGTCCTATAAAGAAAAACAAATACTTGAAAGTGTTGCCGAGTGAATCACGGTCGCAGAAGCCAATGCGCTCGAGAACACCAAAATATAATTTTACTTTCTCTGCGATTTTGGTGCAGGAACATTCATACAATCACTATCTAATGTTAAACGCTCGTTACCAAACAACATAAGGTTGTGACTATGTGTTTTTAATAGCTGTATAAATATCGAGATCTTTTCGAAACTTTCCGTAACGCTGACAGCTATAAATACAATGACCGATGACATACCAAGAAGCACACGTCCCGAAATCTTGACACACGATTTTTATAAATGTCTACAACAAATATTAAACTGGGATTCGGGAATCGCATCTATTGTTTCCAATATTAGCTTCTATTTAATTCTGTCTACAAAGAAGGTGCTTTAAAAAAAACGCGGTAAAATGACGTATACAAAATTGGGGGTCATTTTAACATTCGCTACATAATTACTTATGTTCTGAATTGCTTTAATTAATTCATACAATTCTTAGATAATAATTTATTGAAATCAATGTTGGAACGTTCTAAACACCCGGTAAAGATGTAATATTTCGTATAGTTATGAAGTAAGATTCATCTCTAAAAGACAATCATTACGTAAATGGCAGCATATCAAATTAGTAAGGATATAATTGTAAAACCTACTGGTAATACCCCAAATTTTTGTTCCTACCATTTTCCATGAGCATTAGAAATGTTATTAAAAGACTAGCTTAATTCGGTCAAGCTTCGCTATGGCTCAGTCTGATATTAATTATTAGGAAGTAAATAAAAATAGATTTACCGAGAAAACACATCATTCAATTTAATACCCTACTTTACGTTGTTGTGTCTAGCTGCGTAATGAAAGGAATGAAAGATAAAAAGAAAGAAGGATAAAAGATCGTTTACCGAATCTGGCTTCGTTTACTAAATTCAAACCGCACACTTTTGAATGCAACAATATAAATAAAAGAATGATTTTTGAAAACAGACATTCAAATAATTTTTAAAACCAAACAATGAATACAGCATTCACTATGAAATTAGCTCACCTTTATTTTTTTGAAAACAGATAATAAAATCACTTTTCGGATGAAATCAAATTAGATCCAACCTTTGATTAAATAATCATAAATAATACCTCGCAATTGGAAAGAATCATAAACCAAGATGGTAGTATGGTAAAAGAAGAGGAATGCGTATTGAAGAAATGGAAGGAATACTTCGAAAGTTTATTTGAGAAAGAGGATACACAAGTACAGGCCCCATTCGAAGACATGAGTGAAAGTTGCAATGAAAGTGAAATTACTACGACAGAAATTGTGGAAGCGTTGAACAGTGTGAAATTGGGTAAAGCTGCTGGGTACGACAGGATAACAGTTGAAATGCTGAAGGCTGGACAAAACGTGGTAGCTAGTCTGCTGGACCGCCTTTTTAACCTTTGTTGGAGAAGTGGTAGTGTACCAGATGACTGGTGCGAGGCCGTTATCGTGCCGCTTTACAAGGGAAAAGGTTCGCAGCAGGACTGTAAAAACTACCGAGGTATTAGTTTACTCAGCATAGTCGGCAAACTGTATGCAAAGATATTGATTAAAAGAATAACGAATTAAACTGAGATGATATGGGATGTGCAAGCAGGATTTAAAAGAGGAAGGAGATGTATGGATCAGGTCTTTTCATTACGAGGTATAGTCGAAAAATTATTGACTGGAAGTCAGGTCTATTGCGCTTTTATAGACTTGGAAAAGGCCTATGACAGAGTGGTGAGGAGTGAATTGTGGTCTACATTGTCTATGTATGGAGTGAGTGGTAGTTTAATACGAACACTGAAATCACTTTACGAAGATTCCACTGCTTGTGTCAGGTTAAACGGAGCTTGCACGGACTGGTTTAACATCGAAAAAGGTGTGAGACAGGGATGTGTGGCTTCGCCATGGCTGTTTAATTTATACATAGACAATTGTTTAAAAGATCTAAAAGAGAGTGCTTATGGATTAAAAATGAAAGATTTGATCGTCAAATGCCTTCTTTACGCCGATGATCAAGTCATATTAGCGTTATCTGAAGAGGAGTTGCAGGCGATGGTTAATGTTATGCATGATTCCCTGAAAATCAAAGGGATAAAAATAAATGTGAGCAAAACGAAAGTAATGGTTTTTGAAAGAGAAGAAAGCATGACAAACTGTGGAGTTTCGAGTGAGGGAGAAAAAGTGGAACAAGTAAATGAATTTGTGTACTTGGGTTCAAAATTTACTAGAGATGGAAAGTATGACAGTGACATTGAGCGAAGGGTGTTGGCAGGAAAACAAATGAATGGGGCACTGCATAGCTTTATGAATAGCCAGAAAGTGTCAAAAAAGGCACGTCTGGCGGTGCATAGAGGTTTGTTGGTTCCTACACTTATGTATGGTAGTGAATGTTGGGTTTGGCAGAAGAAGCATGAAAACAGGATTAATGCTGCGGAGATGAGTATTCTGAGAAGTATAGCCGGAGTGACTCGGTTGGATAAAGTTAAGAACAGTGAGATAAGAGAACGCTGTGGTGTAAAAGAAGATGTGGGTAAAAAGATAGATAAAGGAATGCTTAGATGGTTTGGACACGTAGAAAGGATGGATGAAGGAAAATTGACGAAACAAATTTATAAGGTGAGTGTGAATGGACAAGTCGGTAGAGGTCGACCTCGGAGAACATATCTCGATCAGATCAACATTGTTTTAAAGAAAGGCCAGGTTAAGAGTACCAACAACCGAAGAGCATGTATGAGAGCACTGATAAAAGTAGAGGAAGCAAAAGATGTGTGTAAGAACCGTAGCAAGGGGAAGGAAGTGGTCTTTGCCTACCCCTTTGTGAAAAAAGCGTGACTTTATGTATGTAAATAATACTATGCACATCAATCAACTGGGCACAGCAAAATCTTTTTTCCGCACTAACGTTTATTTTCACTATCTACATTGATACTGACGTTTATTTTAAAATCATAAGTATTTGACATATTTAAAAACAAAATATTTTGATTTTTAATCCTATTGCATTCTTTTTAATTTTTAAAATCCTTTAAATACTACTTTTTATGGGTGCTTTCCATAAGAAATTATTTTTAATCCTTTTGGTTTTTCAAATTGTTTTATTTAAACCTTGTAAAGCTTTTAGAATTTCCGGTTTCCGTGGAAGTTTCGGAATAAAAAGTATATAAAAACACTTATCTATTAAAATGCAACGTTGTGTAAAAATTTCAAGTCAATCCATCGACTACTTTTCTAGTTTTGCGGACACAAACAAACGAAACCTGAATTTTTATATATAAAGATAAAATACAAATGAAAGGCACATTTGCAACATCCCTACTTCTTCGCGACAGCAGCGCTACTTTTAGTTGCGATTCAAGCCGAATTGGTTACTTGTACTAAATATTTTGTAACGGTTACCGAGTATTTTTCTATCGGAAAATATATTGGAATTGAAGGTAAATAAAAAAATTATAAATAGATACTTTTGAGGGCATTAAGGGTTTTTTGAGATCAGGATAAAGGTTGCTATTTTCGCCAGTGACCTAGTATAAAAAATTATTGGTACCAAATATTGTTGAAATTAGAACGTACACTTTTTCAAGTCACCTTTGGATTTTATCTGCTGTTAGTTAATAATAAAATATTGATCGACAAATGTTGTAAAAAGTGTTTTCAAATAGAAAACTTCTAAAAATACGTTTTTTACCATTCATTCACAAGAAAACAGTTCATTTTCCAACTGGTTATGGGTCTGTTATGGACAGTTATCGCTTGATTGGAAAATACGCAGTGAATAGTTCAAAGTTTAACAAAACTCTGGTGAACTAATATACTGTATATTTATTTTACGTCTTATCATTTTTTATAACAATTCTAATTTCTTCACTTCCTGTTGCAACCAATACTCCGCGATTATAACTTTTAATTGGCATTTATAAGCCATTTTCACCTTGTTTTTCATAAATTTAATTACATTATCAATTATCTCTTTTGGTTTCGCAGAGTAGTTCTGCTTACCGTGAGGTCCACCAATTTTAAATTTGTATTTAGAATAAAAAAATTACAAAAGCAGTAAAAACTCTTAGTTAAGAGCCTAAGGATTGCTATTGAGTGAACTTTAGTTTTAAGTTTTCATCGTATTAGTCTAAGTCAATTTCTCATTGATCAGTTTGAAATTATAATGTAAATAAAAAAAAACAGTAAAAACCACCCTTACAATCTCTTTAATTTTAACTTATACATTTTTATTACCGTTTAAAAAATTTTGCGCTTATTTCTTTGTAATCACCAAACAAGGCGGTTTGGCAATTGTCGTGTCTTGTATTTCCATTCCCACTCCGTCAAATTCAGCCTTTTGAGATGCCTTTCAATAATAACAATTCATTTCTAGAGATGATCGACTTCAATCGATGTTTCCACATTCGTTTGTTGTAACATTCAATTTGAATTCATGCGCAAAATAATAAAATTTATTTTAAAAAAATTTTAAATTTTCAAACTATCAATGTACATTTCGAAATTTGTGAAATTGTTCTTATTTTTCATGCCGTATATTTATATATTTTTTATGGTTTTGTCTGAGGTCTATGGTTATAAAAATGGAATATATTAAAAGGGAAAAACTTTTTTAAAAATATTACTTCTGTAACATATAAATTAATTTTTTTGTTTTTCGGGGTATTTTATATTTTAATATTACCCACTTAATTTTTTCTTTAGTTTATATTTATGTAATAAAATTTATGTATCAAGAGAAACGTGAATTACAAATTCCCCTTTTGTATCGGTGCTAACATAATTGTGAATGTCACTTTCAAAATCAGCGTCCCCGCAGACTATAAATTCGACACCAATATCAGCCGTTTTTGATAGTTTTTATGTTCCATCCTCTTCTCAACGCTTTCGTAGGGGTCCAAACAAAATTGAGAATGTCATTGTTAAACTCAGTGACCCAAAAAACTATGAATTCGTCACTTACATCGGAAATTTTTAATAGCAAACAAACATAATTTGATTTTCATAGAATAATTATAGAAAATATTTATATTTTTGTAAATTTCGAAAAATACAAAACTGTTAGTTTAATGACGAATCAATTACGTAACGATTACTACCAAGTTTAAAATTTCGTAAAATCCACCATACTTTAGGAATGAATACACAGACTTTAGTTTTATGAACATGTTTATACAATGTACTTCAATGAATATCGTAAGACATATTTAGCCCGTTGAAAAACGTTTCTCAGTTTCCTCAGTATTTCAAAATAAACAAATTGGAATATTAGTGGCGCCGATTCCACCGCCACGTCGAAAATAATACAACAAAAAATTAACAAAATCTTAAACAAATATTCTTTATTAAAGCCAAAAAAAAATTGGCGTTATCTTATACATTGAAAATTGCCTTTGATATAGTTGTAGTACCTGGTGACTGACTCATCATACTAAAGAAAATTCATTGTTATTAAAAAACATATGATTCACTCTGATCTCATACCATGCGTTTGAAAATCGCGTTGGTAATAATTAAATGAATTGATTTATTTTGTGATGACGAATTTGGTCGACATTCTCTATGTATGGGAAGTACGGGATAAGCGGCAGCTTGATACAGGCGCTGAAATCACTTTACGAAAATTCCAGTGCTTGTGTCTGGATAGACGGAGCTTACACAGACTGGTTTAATATCGAAAAAGGTGTTAGACAGGAATATGTAGCTTCACCATGATTTTTTAACTTATTCATAGACGGTTGTTTAAAAAATTTGAAAGAGAGTGCGTATGGATTGAGAATGAATGATTTGATCGTCAAATGCCTCCTTTACGCCAATGATCAGGTCATATTAGCATCATCTAAGAAATAGTTGCAGGCGATGGTTAATATTATTCATGATGGTCTAAAAATCAAAGTGATGAAGGTGAATGCAATCAAGACGAAAGTAGTGGTTTTTGAAAGAGGAGAAAACGTGACAAACTGCCTAGGTGCTCATTAAAGAAGAAAGAGTGGAACAAGTGAAAGAGTTTGTATACTTGGGTTTAAAGTTTACGAGAGTCGGAAAGTATGACTAATATTGAGCACAGGGTGTTGGCAGGGATACAAATGAATGGGGTGCTGTACAATTATGCATGAAACGTTGGATTTGGCAAAAGATCGATGAAAGTAAGATGGATAAAGTGAGGAATAGTATGATAAGGGAACGCTGTATTGTAAAAAAAATGTAGTAACAAAGCTAGATAAAGGAATGCTTAGATGATTCGGACACGTAGAGAGGATGGATGAAAGAAGTTTGGCGAAACAGATTTATAAGGCGAGTGCGAATGTGTAATTCAGTAGAGATCGACCTAGATGAACGTAATTTGTTCAAACCAAAATTGTTTTGGAGAAAGGCCAGTTCAAGAGTACCAGCAACCGACGAGCATGTATGAAAGCGTAAAGTAAAAGAAGCTAAAGACGTGTGTAAGAACCGTGGCAAGAGGAAAGAAGTAGTTTCTGCCTACCACTAAGAGAAAAAAGGCGTGACTATATGTAAAAAGTGGCCCAAAAGTAGGTATACAGATACGTATATTTAGATTAAATTACATATAAAATTGTATATTTAATCTTGTAGATGCTTAAAATGTCCACATTCGGCATTGATGTATTTCTGTTCCCGACACTCACACACAGTGCAACACAAATTCCGATTAGAACAAATTTCCTCAAATGTATCATTGATGAAATTCTTCAACTGTGGTACGGTGAGAGGTGGTTTTCTGTAATTAACCTTATCCTTCCCTACTCCCCAGAAGAAGAAATCCACAAGAGTTAAGTCCTGAAAACGTGGAGGCCACTCAATGCTCCCCATCGTCCAATCCAAAGAAAAATATGGTGTGGCCTCGTCCTGTTGAAGGAACAATTTCGCGAAGTCGGGCCATGTTCTCAGTTGTGGCACAACAACGTCGGTCGACATGTCCAGATACTTGGGGCCATCAACGGTTTCATCGAAAAAGTCAGAAACAAAAGAAAGGGCACAATCAATTTTGTATATGTAACTGTAGGCCTACTTTTGGGCCACTTTGTATGTACTGGTCAATCTGTGTTATATGATCTATCTTAAAATGAATTACTATTAAAAGGCAGACCAAGGGGCAAAATTGGTCAGAGTGAGATAGAAACTAACTCAAAACACGACAATTGTCGTATCGTGCTTGATGTTCACAAAGAAGTACGCGCGAAATTTATGGCGGGTGATAATGTCTAGGTTGTAATAGTTTGGTTAAGTTGTAGAGTAGGATTTTTTGCTTCTGGTATTTTTTCATTTAAGATAAGTAGATAAAAAAATTAAAACTGCTTTTTAGAAACAAAAGCTTATTGCTAATTAAGTTTATGATAAACTATGCAAAACATGGCTTGCATAGTTTAATTAAAAATTATCGTCGCCGAGAATTGACTGCAACGGGAATATCGAGCAAGGTGTTTTACAGTGTTCACGAGTAGAAATAGTTAAGCAACCTTGTATTTCATCTTTGAAAACTTCTAACGGAAGGCGTCGCACAGTGGGCAAAATGACTGATTTAGGTGGACAAAAGTCAAGTAAAAAGTTTGCTTGACCTTTATATTATTAGTTGGTAGGACGCTTAATACGAATATTTCACGCCATACCGTGTTTCTATATAAATAGTAAATGAGTGAATCATTCCTGTTTATACAAGTGCCTAATAACCGGCAGTGGGATTATCTTTATTCGGTGGCTGTTTATTATGTTCAAGGTGTGTGTAGTGAAAAGTCTTTTTGCTTTTATTTTATAATGGACATTGCTGAGACAGGTAAGACATTATATTTCCACACTCGTTATTGAATATACATTGCAATCTACCTGTAAAGTTAATTTAGCAATTTGTAAATGTATGCCTCTGTTCAATAACGAAAAACTATATAACCCCCAAGTTACCCCAAGGATTTGTTTGCAGGATTTGTTTCATCGATCCTTCTAGTCTTTAAATGTTGCAAAGAATTTTTGCGATTTTTTGCGTTTTGGGTGATACATATTTTTTTCAGACACAAAACTCCGAATCACAAGGAGGAAATTTTTTGAAGAGTGGGTTAAGTTTCCCAAAAAAACCGCCAAGAACACTTGCTGAAATTGATTCTACCTATAATGAAGAAGATGTGGAGATTGGACCTTTGAAAATTAGAATATCTGTAGAGTATGTCTGATCTGCAACTCTTCTTCCATGTTCTAGTGGGTGAAGGGTATCTGTGAGAGTTTAGTTGTTTATCAACCAAATGGCCTTTTTCTAAATGGAATCTAGAGGACAAAGAAAATACCTTGGTGCTGAACCCCAAATGTGCGAGCAATACTCCAGTAGAAATATTTAAAATAAATCTATTAGCAGGTTTACGCCACTACGAGCCGATAATTAGGTTTGTCGTATTATTTTTCCCGTATTCTGGGTTAAATGTAGAAAAGTTTTAGATTTTAGCAAATAAATCTGATTTTTGACCGCTGTGCGCTCGCCAATCGTGTCAAAAAATTAATTAATTAGATTTTTTTTATTATTTTCTCCGTAATATGGGACCCCAAAGATTTTATATGGACAAGTTTCAGAATTTTGTCCACCTAAATCGGTCATATTTTCCACTGTGCGTCGTTCATTCATTTTAGAAGGACTGGGACAAATAAGGAAATCCCAAATAATTTTCATGTAATACAAAAACAACGGTCGACTTTAAAAGCAGTTTTACAAGATGTAAGCGATACACATCAAAGTTTTGAGGGTGGGCAGTCAACTTTAAGAAAAGTACTCCTTGAATAAGGTTTTTAGTGGCAAAAAACATAACATAACAACTTATAATTGAGATATGTAAATGGAAATAAAAATGGGGAGATGAATACACTGGTGGAATGAACAGAGTAGTTATTTTTTTATGAATTTTGTAGTTTATTAATAATGCAAAGCGCTTTCGACTGATTCATCAGTCATCTTTACTGCTTCACTTGCAGCACTGAAGATGATTGACATTGGAAAGTTATGATGTAAGATTAAATATTTTTACAATAAAGGAAATATGTAGTTTTATTACAGTGCACGCCGGTGAAGAAATGGAATTTAAAGAATTAAAATGAATTTAAAAAAAATTGTGAGATGGGTAGAAATAGAGTTGGTTTCGAATATAAGACTATTCAGCGACTGGTTTTGGATAATACTAGTTACCACAACGCCATGGCAGAAAAGTTACCAGTAAGTAACTCTTGGCAGTAGTCTGGTGGCCAAAGGTGGAAGGGGCCGGGGCTGTGAACCTGTTGAGAAGCCTGGAAAGCCAAGGAAAATACTTGTGGGCTGCAACGGGGGCAATGAGTACCGCTCCTACAGAGGGACTACAAATAGCCCTCAACATACCACCGGGGCCAGGAACACTGCATACAGACAAAAGTGCCAGGGGGGATGGAGTAGCAACGGGATTGGTCACACCAAGATCGAGGCCCTCCACAAACATCCCTTCACAATAAAATCGGACAAAATTTCGAAAAATTAATAGGGAAAAACTATAAAACAAAAATACCAACCAGAGAAGACTGGTTGAAGAAAACACCATTGACCAGCCCAGGAGTGAAACGATGGTACACTGATGGATCAGCATACCCCTGGGGAAATACGCCTCGGTCTTTCAGGCTGAGGTCTATGCTATACTCAGGTGCGCTACGCACCTGACAGAAAATAGAGTGACCAACAGTGAGATTGACATTCTTACTGACAGTCGCGCGGCCATTGGGGCCCTCGTGAGTAACACCACAACATCATCGGTGGTGTGGGATTGCATGCAAGCCATCACTGAGTTAGCGACGGTAAACAAAGTCACTCTTACATGGGTTCCTATATAAACGGCAACGAGGTAGCCGATGAACTGGCAAGAAACGGGACCCTGGTGGAACCAAAAAGCCAGTTGGTCGGATTGCCAATTGCCAAAGCAAAACATTTATTAAAACTAATCCTTTAACAAAAACATATTGCTCAGTGGAATGCAAATACTGGCTGCAGAACATCAAAACAGCTGATATAAAGACCTCTCCAGAAGAGGGCTGACGCACTCTGGACGATGGACTGGAGTAGACTAAGCAGCACGCTTGGCCTGCTCACAGGACACATCGCACTAAGGGCGCACCTCTTCAAACTTAAGCTAGTGGCCGAGAAAAACTGTCGACTATGCGGAGAGGAGGAGGAGAGCAGTATACACATTATGTGTCACTTCCCGATGCTAGCGGGGTACAGGTATCAAACCTGGGGCCGCATGATCATGGATTCAAGTGATCTAAAAGAGACAGGGCCAACAGAAATCCTAAGGTTTGCCAAAATCAGCGGACTAGAATACTGATGCCCTGAAGACACAGCGGTAGTCACAGAGGATCAAAAGATCTAGGTGACATAGGTGCCGACCAAAGGCCCAGCCGCAAGATTGTAATGTAATGTAATGTAACTCTAAAAAGAAGGAAATGAAAAAATGGATAAGGGAGAATGACATTAATCATAATTGAAACATGACAATTCCGAGACCCTTTTTTATTAAGTAATAATTATTTTTCTTATTGAATATATTTTTACTCAACTCACACAATATTCTGACAATATGCATCGATAGTTTTTATCAAATATAACCTAAAATTTGTAAAATTATTTGGTATAATTATTTTTTATTTTGTCTCTGGCGAAACGAGCAACCCTTAATGATCTCAAAAGTAATTCAGTTTCGTGAATGCCTTTTAATAGTAATTTTTTTTAGCAAACTATTGTGAAGGCCTGTTTGCAAATGGTTTGTAAATTGACTGCTGCAAGAACAGTTTCGATTTTGTTTTGTATAAACTTAATACAAATAAAACATAACCTTAAAGCTGTTAGTAGCAGTTACTAAAATGTTGAACACCTCGAACCCGGCAAACTTATAGTTTAGAAAACGCAAGCTGCTCATTAATCGGTTTGAAAATCGTTTGTCAACACTGCAAGTACATCCAATTTTGAGTCAAAGTTAGGCCTGCAAAAACGCTTAATTTCAACTGCTCTTGCTTCGTTGCTTTGCAAACCGTTTGTAACTGCCTATTGTTGCACGGGTAGAAAAGTTAAAATACCGAAAGTCACGAAAATGATCCAAATTTCGTCTTATTTTATTTAGAGAATTCAAAGAACAATGACGTTAAAAACAAAAGGTTAACTTTTTATTTCACACAGGTTAAATTATGTATGTTTCGAGCCTTAATCTTCGGAACTATATCGAGTACTTTATAATGTAAATTCCGATATTCCCGAAATCGAAAACGATGCATACCGTTTAAAATTAGCTTTCGAAATGCTAAATATAAACACTTAAAAGTCTGAGATCGAACCTTGATAACACCAATATAGATATTTAATTATCTCCTTGGTATCAAAAAATATTACCAAAATTGATGGTCGATTTGGAACAATAGCGACGAGGAAATTTACGTTTGTATTTAAGTTTATAAAATCATGAGCCAATAAATCATATAATCGTACATTAATGTTAGAAGAAATAAACTCTTAGCAACAAATAAAATTTAGAAAAAGACATATAAGGAACCGGAACCCCGGAAAGATCGATAGTATAAGGAGGGCAGGTCGCAAACAAATGTCGTAGCTGCGCAATATTAAGCAGTGAACAGGGATATTAAACACAGGCGAATTATGTCACGCCGCCAAAGAAAGAACACTAACAATAAGACGCACGTTAGGTGCAGGGTATCTCAAGAAGAAGAAGAAGGAACCGACTTTTATTTGAATTATAATTTTAACAAAGGGCGCTGCATGTAATTAACTCATAAATAAGATTTCTTGGTTTCTTTTTGAAGTGAAAACTTCTTTAGGCGCGTTTAGAAATGCATGAGTAAAGAACAATTCTGCTTTCGAATCGGCTTAGGTACCAGAGAAGCGCTATTTTGCATGAACACGCTACTTCAAAGATGTTGGGAGGTAAGAAAGCCGGTGTACCTATGTTTTATCGACTACGAAAAGGCTTTTGATCGCGAACAGCATAACAAACTCTGCAGAATATACCCCTCGATAATAATGATATACGTTTGTTATTTTCTCTCTACTGGAATCAATCTGCCACGGTAACACTAGATTGAGAGGAGACCATTAAGATACCTATAAAGAGAGGTATGAGACAGGGTTGTATTTTGTCTCCTACACTTTTTAACCTCTACACGAAGAATATATTTAAAGGGGTAACACAATCTGGTGAAGGAATAAAGATTGGAGGCGAAACGCAGATGATACTGCGCTCCTAGCTTAATCATTGAAAGAATTACAATGTATGTTAGACAAGATAAACAAAGAAAGTAATAGATGGGGACTGAAAATCAATGTCAAAAAAACTAAATTTATAGTTGTTAGCAAAATGAATGTTGGCCCGGAAAGAATAACACTTGATGGCGAGAATATAGAAAGAGTTCAGCACTTTAAATATCTCGGAAGCTGGATTAATCAGTCGATGGATCCAGACGAAGAAATCAAGGCTAGAATAGAAATAGCTAGAAGAGCATTTCTGAATCTCAAGCCGCTACTCTGTGCCAAGCAACTTAACATTCATCTGCGGGAAAGATTTACCAGGTGTTATGTATGGTCTATTCTATTGCACTCTTGCGAAACATGGACGCTTCACCAAAAAATTATTGACCGCATTGCTGCATTCGAGATTGGCTGTACAGAAGGATGCTTAAAATTCCGTGGACAAGCCGAACTACCAACGAGAATGTACTCATCAGAATGGGGCACGATAGAGAGCTCTTAACTACCATCAAGCGTCGCAAACTGGAATAGTTGGGACATGTGATGCGTGGACCACGTTATAGTCTGCTTCGGCTTATTCTGAATGGCAAGATCGAGGGACAAAAATGGATAGGCCGCAAAAAGCTATCCTGGTTCCGAAATCTCCGACAATGGACAGGTTTAACTGTTGAGGAACTTCTCCACGCAGCTCAAGATAGAGATAAATACAAAGAAGTAGTCAATATGGGAGTCGTCAACGCTTAAAAAAAGCAAGACACTGTAAAAAGAAGAAATTTTTGATAAAAAGAAAACTTATTGTATACATAAAATATTTACACAGCGGTGTATATTGCAGTAAAACACTTGATAACTACACTATATTTAATTATACTTTACGAGAGATACACTAAAAAAGCAAAAGTTACAATATTACTACTACTGTAACTACTTCTCAACCCAATTACAACATATGCGTAGCTGATTAACATCTAATGTATATCTTTGTAAAGAAGTGTTGAAAAGTTTTTAATTTAAAAAATGTTCACTTTTCTATAGGTACTTTTACGTAATCGTTTTTTAGATATTAACATACATTTAAAAATTTTAATTATTTTTATCGAGTTGTTGCTTAACTTCATACATTATTTAACCGCAATTCCTAACTGTTTAAGTTTCCATCATAAAAGTGGAGAGCTATAACTTGGTTGTCTTTGACCGCACAAGACATTAAAACCCTATCGCATCTAAAATCCACGTTATATTGCTAGATGTTAATTTTCTTGACTCCAATAATGCTAATCAAGCCTATTAATCACTCAGAATTTTGTAAAGTCGTTATGTTCTTGACATTTAATTGTTATTACGCAATCTGCAAATTCAATTCTGTTATTTTAGTCTTTTACCTATAAATATTGAACTAAGTTGTTAGAGTAGGGATGAAACTTGTGTAAATTTACGTTATGATGCTTTGGGGTAAACAGAATAACCAAGGATATTAATTTCATTATCATTATTATCAACAATGGCTTCACTCTCCCAACTTTTGCATAAAAACAACCAAATTGTGTTAAATTTTTAAGTATTTTCTTTACACTGTCATGGCTGGGTCGTTGTCGATGTAAATATCTTGTAACAAACAAAGCATATGTTCTAGTGACAGCTCTGTCACATTCATCATGTATTAAAAGTAAATTTACGTAATCTTTAATGTTTAATTCCAAACGAGTCATATGTTACTGTAAGTGCCGTGGCTTGAAAGGGTTGTTAAATAATTCATAATTCTAATTAAGAAACCAACGAGATTAATCATGGACTGTATATTTAAGGGTAAGGTATGATTAGCGTAGATCGCTGAATGTAAAATAAAGTCGATTGCAATATCTTTTGTTTTAATATAGTTGCGAACACAGGAATATGGTATGAGAGTAAACGCAATTGTAATTGCACAAGCCTACAGAAGTTTAAAGTTAATTACGAAGGTGGGACTGATAACTCCTAAGCGAATAGCGGTTAAACCAGATGTCCCCAAACTTTTTTGTCTCGTATACCACTTGCTATGTTTTCCGGTTTTGAGTAGACTGATTTCTAATTGTAGTGAGGTGTAAAGTAAAAAAAAAACAATAAAAAAAACATTCGTTAACTTTTATACATTTTTTATTGATATTCACATTAAAACGAACCAAAATAAAATTTAGTTACAGCATACAATCACCAAGCAAAAAATAAACGCTTTTTAGTGGGAGGGATAAGCCTGATGCTTTGATAGTATTTGTTAATATTTGGCATCAATTTAGTTAGATTTAATCTTATATCTCCTAGGTTAGTGATGTCCAGTTTGTTTCTTTCTTCCTTTCCACTAGGATTGATTATCCATTGTAGTATTACCATATTTAAAACATCATTAAACACTTGGGCAACTAAAACAAGTTGGTAATATAACTGACATTTTTTAAAGGAAACTAATTTCTATAAAGCATGATAAGTTTTTTTAAAAACAATCAACATTATATACCTACTTGTATTTTGATTTTCAAACAACATTAAGTAAATAGGATTTAAAATATTAAATTATTCTATGACAATATTGCCTGAATTTGATCTTCGTTGGAATGAAATAGTGTAAGATATTTTGACAGTAAATGAATATGCTTACACATATTCCATTTTATACTAGCGTCCAGGCTGGTACATGAATATCTATGGAGGCACATGTTGAAGTCAATACAAATTAGTTGACACAATTTTTGTTTTCCTTATGAATGTAATAAAATTGCTGTGAATTTGTTGCAAGTATTTGCAATCCTTCTTCATGGGGTATTTTCTGCGTAATTCTTAAGGAAATACTCATAAAACTTCTAAGTTTGCAGTTATTCTAAAAAAATGTGAAACATCACAACGAGTTTATCTTATTTGGATTTTTATTTTAAGCCCTATCTCTACGTGCCATGTACAGTATAATCTAAAAATTTAAACATAAGCCAATTAATGTACATAACAGTGAAAGCAAATAGATATTTTAATACATACCTATGCGAAGCTGCATCCACAATTTGAATACATGTATTGTAGTCGGCCATATCTGACATAAACACCTTGGGCTGAATGGCAAAATCGACTTTTTCTCCAACACCAGAAAAAAATATTTTCATGGCTTCAACGTCAGACCTATTAGAAATACAAAAACTGCATGAAAATTCTTCTCTTCTCATTAAGTACCAATAGAATATGTAGTTCAAATCCATATGCATTTAGTCCGTGGGTTAAGTCATTGCAAATACAGTTATGAGAGTATTTTTTTAACATTTGATTTTGACCTTCAAATTACTATGGCAACTCATAACTTCAACCTGTGGTTCATACAATAAAACATCCATTATCTTTAACTTCGTGTGCCCATGCTTGTAATGTCACTCTTGTGCCTTATTGTTTTTGAGCTTAAGTTGTACTGCTGCTCTATGTTGTACAAATCTTTAAGATGTAAACGTTCCAAATTGTTACTTGCTACTGACTCTCTTACTTCATCTATGATAACGGTCATTGGAATTTTTGTTGCATTAATCTTATTATTTCCTTGGAGTTTTAAGTGTCTTTTACCAGTTTTTTTTTTATAAAACCGAGATCTGTGGCAAATAATATAGTTCTGATAAAATCTTTACTACGGTAGGTACCAGTGGCGAAGCGTCCATGTAACCACTGTTACCATTGGTAACAGTTAAAAATCTTGAAAATAAATATTTTATGACTACTGTAAAATAATTTTATTTATTTTTTACCAACAGCAACATGTAATAGAAATAGTAATTCAGTAAATATATAGCCAATTAGCTGCACAAAAATAATACTGTCCGGGTTATGCGTTATGTTACCACTTTCGTTTGCGGATACACGGGATGGTCCGTCGTCTACTGGTCGGAGCCGGCTCGTGTCTGGTCGCATGCTTGAATTCAACAGCGCGAAAGCGTGGGCGTGCCGCAATATTATGTAGGCTTATTCCAATTTTTGTTTTGGTTACTTATTCTTTAGTAGTCGTTAGGCTGCGTAATCGATCAACTACTTGAAAAGTCATTCTCCTTGTATAATTTTAAAGAAAAAAATGTGATCATTGAAAATGAAAGATGTAACGCCCTTTTTTTTTAACTCGCTCACTACTATCTAATTTGGCGCTCTAGCTCGGGTATTAGATATCTCCAAGGCGTTCGATCGAGTTTGGCACCAGGGACTCCTCGCCAAGCTTCCATCTTATGGCTTGCCCCCTCAGCTGTGTTCTCTGCTTGCTAGTTTTCTCTCAAACAGGTCTCTCCATGTAGTGGTCGATGGAGTTTCATCTGACACTCTACTCATAAATGCTGGTGTTCCGCAAGGATCCATTCTAGCACCAACACTATTTTTACTTCACATCAACGACCTATTGAAAGCAACTTCATGTCCCGTACACAGCTTTGCCGATGATAGTACCCTCCATACCGCTTTCTCTTCCAGGGCCCCTATATCAGCCCGTGAAACCAGAAATGAACGAGGAAGAAATGTTAACAATATAAATATGGACTTAGCAACAATTCTCGAATGGGGATCCAATAACTTGGTAGAATTCAATGCAAACAAAACACAAGCATGTCTTTTCTCTAGAAAAGCCGATCTCACTGTGCCTAACATAACTTTGTCAGGAGTAACCATACCACTGAAGTCATCCATATCGATGCTTGGTATTACTATCAGCAATAACCTTTCCTGAGAAAATCACGTGAGGTCCATTGCCAAAAGTGCATCCCAAAAAGTTGGTTTTTTGTTTCGTGCCAAGAGCTATTTCACCTCCAGTCAGCTGCTTATGATCTATAAGGCACAGATCCGACCTGTACTGGAGTACTGTTCCCATATTTGGAGTGCAGCATCTAAACATATCCTGAAGCTACTGGATTCTGTCCAAAAAAGGGCAATTCGTCTCGTCGGTGATGCCTTGAAAAGTTCGGACGGGGTTCCTACCAATATATGAAATAAAATAAAAGATAAATGTTATACGGTGGCACCTCGCTAGTCCCAATGGTAACAAACTAAAAATAATTATTATTAAATACTCTTAATAAATTGGTAGCAACGGTTCCCCGTTTCCCGGGGATAAACCACACGGGTGTTTCGTCAACGATGTCCTTAAATACCGGGGCTTTAAACCAGCGGATATCGGAGGCCGTATTGAAAAGACCGGACGGGGTTCCTACCAATATATGAAATAAAATAAAAGATAAATGTTATACGGTGGCACCACGCTAGTCCCAATGGTAACAAACTAAAAATAATTATTATTAAATACTCTTAATAAATTGGTAGCAACGGTTCCCCGTTTCCCGGGGATAAACCACACGGGTGTTTCGTCAACGATGTCCTTAAATACCGGGGCTTTAAACCAGCGGATATCGGAGGCCGTATTGAAAAGACCGGACGGGGTTCCTACCAATATATGAAATAAAATAAAAGATAAATGTTATACGGTGGCACCACGCTAGTCCCAATAGTAACAAACTAAAAATAATTATTATTAAATACTCTTAATCAATTGGTAGCAACGGTTCCCAGTTTCCCGGGGATAAACCACACGGGTGTTTCGTCAACGATGTCCTTAAATACCGGGGCTTTAAACCAGCGGATATCGGAGGCCGTATTGAAAAGACCGGACGGGGTTCCTACCAATATATGAAATAAAATAAAAGATAAATGTTATACGGTGGCACCACGCTAGTCCCAATGGTAACAAACTAAAAATAATTATTATTAAATACTCTTAATAAATTGGTAGCAACGGTTCCCCGTTTCCCGGGGATAAACCACACGGGTGTTTCGTCAACGATGTCCTTAAATACCGGGGCTTTAAACCAGCGGATATCGGAGGCCGTATTGAAAAGACCGGACGGGGTTCCTACCAATATATGAAATAAAATAAAAGATAAATGTTATACGGTGGCACCACGCTAGTCCCAATGGTAACAAACTAAAAATAATTATTATTAAATACTCTTAATAAATTGGTAGCAACGGTTCCCCGTTTCCCGGGGATAAACCACACGGGTGTTTCGTCAACGATGTCCTTAAATACCGGGGCTTTAAACCAGCGGATATCGGAGGCCGTATTGAAAAGACCGGACGGGGTTCCTACCAATATATGAAATAAAATAAAAGATAAATGTTATACGGTGGCACCACGCTAGTCCCAATGGTAACAAACTAAAAATAATTATTATTAAATACTCTTAATCAATTGGTAGCAACGGTTCCCAGTTTCCCGGGGATAAACCACACGGGTGTTTCGTCAACGATGTCCTTAAATACCGGGGCTTTAAACCAGCGGATATCGGAGGCTGTATTGAAAAGACCGGACGGGGTTCCTACCAATATATGAAATAAAATAAAAGATAAATGTTATACGGTGGCACCACGCTAGTCCCAATGGTAACAAACTAAAAATAATTATTATTAAATACTCTTAATAAATTGGTAGCAACGGTTCCCCGTTTCCCGGGGATAAACCACACGGGTGTTTCGTCAACGATGTCCTTAAATACCGGGGCTTTAAACCAGCGGATATCGGAGGCCGTATTGAAAAGACCGGACGGGGTTCCTACCAATATATGAAATAAAATAAAAGATAAATGTTATACGGTGGCACCACGCTAGTCCCAATGGTAACAAACTAAAAATAATTATTATTAAATACTCTTAATCAATTGGTAGCAACGGTTCCCAGTTTCCCGGGGATAAACCACACGGGTGTTTCGTCAACGATGTCCTTAAATACCGGGGCTTTAAACCAGCGGATATCGGAGGCCGTATTGAAAAGACCGGACGGGGTTCCTACCAATATATGAAATAAAATAAAAGATAAATGTTATACGGTGGCACCACGCTAGTCCCAATGGTAACAAACTAAAAATAATAATTATTAAATACTCTTAATAAATTGGTAGCAACGGTTCCCCGTTTCCCGGGGATAAACCACACGGGTGTTTCGTCAACGATGTCCTTAAATACCGGGGCTTTAAACCAGCGGATATCGGAGGCCGTATTGAAAAGTCCGGACGGGGTTCCTACCAATATACCAAATAAAATAAAATATAAAAATACACCTGAAAATAATATTAGTAATACCCTTACTCCCAGTTTCCTCTTCGGTCAATCCGGTGTCGCACCGGCTCCTTCTGTTCTTCTCCTTGACTGGTATGTTCTCTCCTCATTAGTCGGTCTCGGGCTGGTTCTTCGGGTCTTCCGTGGTGGGCTGGTCCTTCGCTGAACAGCTACTGACTTTTCAAGTGATTCTCTCCGCGATCTTGACTCTCGGATCCACCACTCTTCCCAATAAGTGGGGCGCACATGCACAAAACGGTGTGCGCAGAGACGTTTGTGAATTACAACAAAGACCCGTTTTCACATACGTATTATTTTAATTATTGAAATGGTCTACGTTGTCTTTTATAAACAAATTAATCGTAAATCAGACCACTACTCAACCGTATGTCTCATATTAATAGTAACTTCGTTACAAAGACCGACACCTATTTTAAATAATTTAAAAAATAAATCAAAAAAAGTAGTTCGATATTTTTGGGTGTCATCAAATGAGCGGATGATTTATTAAAGCCACCGGCGATATTAAAATATTTGTAGAATGCCGGAATAGACGTCCCCTTTCTCGAATAATTTATTTGCACCCATTTAAGATCACGGGCCGCATTTTGATGTTTAATTTGAAAGTGATATAGTTTTAAAAAGTTTAAGTTTTGTGAAATATCTAAGTAATTTATTAAACAAGAATTTATTGTATAGAAAGGTTAGAATAAATTGTTTAGTTTTTGTACTGAGTGTTTTATAAAATAACGAACCCAAGACTTAATCTCGTAACAATGTTTATTATTTCATCTAAAGATCTCGCGGGCCGGATTGGAACTTTAATGGGACCGAATGTTGTCCACCGTTGGTCCAGGGGTTGTTCAAAAATAATAATTTTTTATATAAAGGTCTGCATTTTTCCTTTTTTTATTAAAAAAATTAATATCTCGAAAAGTATACATTTAAGATATAGGATATTCCACATAAAGCGTCTTACATTTTAAGTAGAATCCGAAAATATAATAATAAACAGGGTTTCTTTTAAAAATACAACGTTACTGTTCACTTCCGGTATAACCGGAAGTAGTTTGTCAAAATATTTTGTGCAAATTCGTGTCAGTAGTTTCCAATATACAGTTAGTAGAAGCTCGAAAATATGTGCTTAAAGATGAAAAAATCTGTGATGACTAAAAAATATGTATACATTTTCATATGCAAGAAATTTGGATTAACATAGTTAAACTCATGCATGCGTGTTTTTTTCAAAATATTTAATGTTCAAAAATGTTTACCTTAACCTTTTTCTTAATAAAAGCTTTTCATTTGTTTTTAACTTTTTACCGAACGCTGTATAAATATCACCGAAACGTTTAAGATAATTTATGTTTCATCTGCAAGGTTTATTTGTTTTTGAATAATATTCCTATTATCCTTGCTTCAAAAAAAAATTGAAGTAAGTGACGTCATTGTCTGTTAAAAGTAGGTTAATTATTTCTTGTAAGTCATTTCAAAAAAACATCAAAATCTATAGATAATTGTGTCATTAAAATTTAACATCCACAACTGTAAAATGTTTCAACGAAGTTCGTACACACTGCCAAATGCAATTTCTATACAAAGGCCATCCTTATAATAAATCTACAAAGAAAACTAATTTCAATAAACTAAATATTATATACTACTGTTGTTCAGTCGTCGTTCACTAAAATTATTTGTTTGTTATTGTTATTATCATTCAATTGTTTTTTATCAAACGTTATTTATTTTAAGAAAAGAATATCCTAGGCTCGGTTAGAACCAAATGTTACTTATCCGGCTCGAAGGACCAAATGATACGGAATCTTGGCCCGAATGACCAAAATGTTATGTGTAGTGATATTTTATACAAATTTAAAAAAAAAAAGAAATAAGGAACGTTAGTTGAACATGCACTTACCAAAATGCTTTTCTTTTGACATTTCAATTATTGTCCTTTCTGTAAGACTTAGCAACATTTGATTCAGCACTTGATTGATTTGAGTGATTCGTGATCTTGTTTGTAACAGTATTAAGCCCTGTTCTTTCCGTAGATTGTTTATTCCATTTTCCAATCTCATTTATCTTAATATTTTTGCACCTTCCAGAATTGGTTTTATTCCAGAAAGGATTTTCAGTCAGAAATAGACGTAATTCTAGTAGTCTGTTTAGACGTAAGTTTTTTAAATAACTTCTCCGAGCACACATGAAGATTATTGTGATTAGGTCCTAACCACTTACTGTCTGATAATTTTGTGCTCCACCCTGGCATGTTTTGGAAAAAATCGGGTTATATTCTATTCTTCCGGTTGGGTTACCATTCGATTTATTTTTCTCTTTTAAAAAGTGTACTTTTCCAGGGTAGTTCGAGTGCCATTATGTGAGAAAACTTTTTTGAAATCCTTTTGGACAATCTTTGTTCCACAAATTCATTATTTTTTGTATCTTCCTTAATTAGAGCAGTTAAACTTTGCTTTCTCCTGTTGGAAATAGATTGAAGCTGCTTTCGTTTCGCATTTTTTGCATCCCTTGCTTCTTTGACGTCTGCAAATTAAATGTTCGGGCGTACTGGTTATAGTATTTTTCTTGAAGAAGTTTTGCAGTAACATTCCACATAGTCTTTATAATCTTTACCATTAGCTCTCTTCATTTTTAAAGCCCAATCTTTTATGACTAATCCAAACTCTTAATTTGAAGTAGTTTCTATAAATTCATGTTTCTCTTTTAAAAATATTTCTAACGGTTTCCATATTGACTTTTGGTTATTTTGTACTTTTCGGAATAACATTCAGTACAGTTTTTTCTATATTTTCTAAAGATTTTTGACCATATTTTGCCATTTTAAAACGGCGTTGTAATAAGAAAACGCGAAAATAATCTGGCAGTGACAGTTGTCAAAGTATAATTGTGAATTCTACCCTTCAAGGTATTGGGAACTGACACATTTGCCATGACCTCTTACGGCGAGCAATCGAATCAGACGAGGCCAGGCGAAAGCATTGTTTACATAGTGATTTGCGTTAATTTTCCTATTGTTCGTAGATAGAGGTAGGAAAGTTCTTATCGAACGAATTACGATCGTTATGCAGTGATAAATTGTGAAAGTAGGGGAACCAGGATTTAAATGTCCGTTTTCATCGCTTCACTAGCACAAACGAACGCTTTGTCAACAAGCAGAACCTTTTTGGGGACTCCGAAAAGATAGACCTTTTCCATGCATGGAAAAATGCTTTGAAAATTCCCACCATTACCAAAAGAACAAAAGTGTGTTGTTCATTGCATTTCAAAAAATCTGATTATTTATTCGCAGGTAAGTTTTATTTTTTTCAAGAAAGTAAGGTTGCGTAACATTTTATAATAGATTGGGTACATTTTTTGTTACAGATGTTTAAGCAAGTAGAAGAGATTTGTATAAATGAATTGTTTTAATAGACCAGGGTTGTTAAGTTTTGAAACCAATAATAATAGTTGAATAAAACCCATTGGAAAAGGAAGAGAATATAGCAAAAATGAAAGGAAAAATTATTTACGGGCGATCTGTGTAGGAAATATTTTTAAAATCAAGATGAATGGTTAATAAACAATTTAATGGTAAAAGAATATAATGAACTAAAAGACAATACGTTAACTATTTATTGATTATTCTGACATCTCTCGCCTCGCCGCCTTTGTCATCATGTACAGGACGATCAACGATCTGAGGTCGGGAAGTGGAAGGGGGTGAGTTTTTAAGGGTAAAAACCCAAACACTCTGTAATTTTTTTTATTTAAAATATTTATTTTTTCATCTTATTTTGTCTTAATATCGAAAAAGCACCCTAGTTTTCAATCGAAAATTCTCCCGTCAAAATAACTGCTTTTTTAAAAAAGTCGGTGGGCTTTTTGTTCGTAGAAATCTCTACTTTCTAATGGTGTAAAAAAATATACATTACTCTGGTAAATTTTGTCATAAAATGCAAAAAAACGAAAAAAACTCGAATCAGACAAAAAATTTTAATCATTATGTACAATTTTGAGCTATTTATTTAAATTTACACTTTAATTAAGTACTCGAAAAACGTAAGATTTCATGTTACATTCATAAACAAAAAAATTGCAAATCGAAATATACTACTATAATTAAAAACCAAATGAGTTAATAAAATTAATCAATGTAACATTGAATCTTACGTTTTTCGAGTAAATAAAGTGTAAATTTTAATAAATAGCTCAAAATTGTACGCAATGATTAAAAAAAAATTTCGGATTCGAGTTTTTTTCGTTTTCTGGCATTTTCTGAGAAAATTTACACCGACTTTTTTAACAAAGAAGATATTTTGACGGAAGAATTTTCGATTAAAAATTAGGGAGCTTTTTCGATATTAAGTCAAAATAAGGTGTAAAAAAAAATATTTAAAATCAAAAAAATTACAGTGTGTTTGGGTCATAAATAGTTTTTACCAAATTTCGTGAAAAAAACTTGGTTATTTGAATTTTTCACATAAATTTTGGGGTTATGTAAAAAAATTGTAAATACAAAAGTTGTAGACCTTTTTATTACCTACAACTTTGCCATTTAACTTTTTTCCATAGAACTTGTAGATTTGCCGGAAATCGAGATAAACCGTTTTTTACCCTTAAAAACTCATCCTCTTCAACCTCAGATCGCCCGTAATTATTTTTCCTTTCGTTTTTGTTATATTCCAAAGGATTTTATCCTATTATTATTTTTTTTTCGCTTTTTACCATTTCCAACGGCTTCAGCCCTGGTCTATAATTGTATATTATGTTAACTGTATTAATAATATAATTAATTGAAATACACATTATGTCATTTTATTGTAAAAGCTTTATTTCTAATTATATGTGAACGTAACATTTTACCACAATTAATGATGTGTCCTGCCTGAAAAACTCTTTCGCCTTCAACGAACTTTCATTGGCAAGGATTACTGCCGACCCTTTCACAAATGCTTTGCATGGTTAGCACTTTATTTAACTAAATAGTTAAAACTCTATACGTAACCGTGTTAGCACCTGGCTTGCAGTCGCCATATTGATTATCTATATCTATTGATCCCGCCCCTGTGTCAGTTCCCAATAGTTGATTAAAAGCAAGGTGCATATTTATCAGTTATTGGGAAAGCTAGGTAGCTTTTTATCTTTAAAAATTACTGTTGATTGGTCGATTTTAGAAATCGAAGAAATTCCATTCTTTCTTAGAATAGGCGTGTATATGAATAGAGGTTATAATTTTTTTATTTTTTTTTTAAGAAAATAGTCGCAAAAAGGGTAGACCTATCGTGTGGGCCGCGGACTGCCCGCACTGCGACTATTGGAAGGGGAAGGGATTATAGAAAGAAAATGATAGTGTACACGCTTTTTAAAAAGTTGCAGGTACAAGTTCTCTAAAAAAACTGATTTTGGAAGCTTATTCCATTCCGTAGCAGCCCTGTAAAAGAAGGATTCTTGATGAAGATTGGTCCTTGTAGTGTCAATCTTGAGAGTAAATGGGTGAGACTGATCAGCGTGCCGAGTTCTTCGGCCGAATGTGGCCAATGGTGGTACATGAGTTTTTATTTCTCTGGAGCATCTGCCATGGAAATATCTGTAGAGCAATGACTGGTCTGCAACTCTTCTTCTATGTTCTAGAGGGTGAAGGGTATCTGTGACAGTTGAGCTGTTTATCAAGCGAATGGCTCTTTTCTGAATGGAATCTAGAAGACGAAGAGAATGCCTTGGTGCTGAACCCCAAATGTGCGAGCAATACTCCAGTAGAGGTCGGATTTGAGCCTTGTACGTCGTCAACAGTTGATCAGGAGTAAAAAACTTTCTGGCTTTCCACAGAAAACCTAGCCTCTGGCTTGCCGACTTTGCGATGTTAGCAACATGGTCATGCCAAGACATATTATTGGACACCGTGACTCCCAAAATCGAGATGGACGGACTTGGTTCAAGGGTATTTTCGGACATTGTGATGGGATGATTTGAGGAATTCACTTTCTTGGAAAACGTGGCACTTTGTGTTTTTTGGGCGTTGAACTGAATAAGATTGTTGGTTCCCCACTCGACGATTGCTTTAAGATCTCTATTGATGGAATCAACCTGTTCCTGCCTGAGTCTATTTGTTATCATTCACCGAAAGTGATCGATAGGATGTGAAAGTTGAGACAAGTGTGCTATCGTCTGCGAAACTGTAAATGGGGTTCGTGGTGGTTTTCAAGAGGTCGTTGATGTGTAAAAGAAATAAGGTGGGGGACAGGATGGAACCCTGGGTGACCCCGGCATTGGTTTTAAATATCCCAAGACTTTGACAAATAGCCGACTATTATTTTCGTCATAATTTTTTCGAGAGTGCCTTGTATTTCAAGACAATTTGATGAGACCATATGAACATTAATAATCTGAATAACTTCCGAGAGCTTTTAGCTCGAGGGAGTTATTCTTTGATACCCTTATCGATATTCCTGTCGCAACTAATGCTCGTTAACAATTACTTTCAATTGGAATTTGCAAGCCACGGTTGATCTCGTTTTTTATTAGTTTTATTACATAAGCAATTACCTCTTTTGCTTCCGCAGAGTAGAACTTTAAATTTGTATTTCGAATAAAATAATACAAGAGCAGCAAAAAACACCCACAAAACCACATTGTCGAATTTTGTCACGAGGGGTTTTTTTTTAATAGTAATTCTGTTTTACATATTGCAGTTTTTGTAAATTGTAAATTATTACTTAAATAATTTAGTACCTTTTATCGTTTTAATGTTTATGAATAAAATTTCAAAATAGTTAAACTACTTATCAGTTAAACTTTTATCTGTTTTTGTATTATTTTTATGATTTTTTGCATTAAAAAAAACAGTATTATCGGTAGCTCTATAAAAAGGTGGAAGTGAAAAAAACTGAACATGGTTTTGTGCTAGTCGCAGGACGTCTGTTTTTAGAGTACATGACTCAACGACATGAATTTAGATTACAAAGCTCGGTTTGTTTGGTTGCGCAGTATTAACTTTTTTAAAATAACTTTCTCTCCCTCTCCAATGTTTGACAGACCCGTACTACAAAAAATCTTGTTTGCGTTTGAAAATAGTTTGGTAAAACCGACCCCTCAAGTATAGCATTTATTTAATATATTACTGTTCTAAATTTAATTATGTTTTTATGTGAATTAATGACGCACTTTTTTAAAGAAATATGAGTTAATGTTTGGGCAAGAAATAAAAAAATATATTTTATGCAGATTTAATTTCGTCATCGTTTTCCTGGTCGTCCAAAGTCTTTTAGTCATTCGACTTAAAGAGACTGGATCAACAAGAGATTCATTGCACAGTGGAAGACCTCGAACTGCTCGTTCTGCCCATAATACCGCTTCTATGGCTCAAGATGTGGTGGCAAACAATTGGTCCTTTCACGGTCGTCTCTGCAGCACATTTTGAACAAAAATTTGAAGAGATACCCTTACAAAATGCAGACAGTCTATCAGGTATTGCCAGTTTACCGTGAAACGCGAATGTCATATAATCTTTTGCAAAGCTCATCATGAGTGACGAGGTTCATTTCCATTTTTGTGGAAACGTGAACAAACAAAATCGTTTCTGCGGCACTGAGAATCATTTATGAAGAGCCATTACATCTACTCAAAGTCAATGTATGATGTGGTCCATTCTTTTTAAAACAAAGTAGGCCAAACAATAACTGTGAATGGGGAGCAGTAAATAGCCATGCCACAATATGTGAATAAGCCCCAGACTCTGGAAGCCCTTAAGGAGAACATTCGTCAAAAAATCCAGAACTTATCTCCAGAAGTATTGCAAAAAAAAATTAATTTACCATAAAACGAGCCCAAATGGTAATTAATAATGGCGGCGGCCACTTAAATGATATCATCTTCAAAACGTAGGTAATAAAATCTAAAGGTCTGAATAAATTTTTAAAAAAACTACACCATTTTCTTTCCATTAATATAAAAGATATATCCAAAGTACATTCGGTCATTTATTTTGGGCCACCTTCATCTTCATCGTTTAACAACAGTGGATCTTTTATTATTAACAACAACTTTTAAGCCCGAATTTAGATCAGTATGGAGGTTTACTCTGAAAACAAAACGTGTTTTATAGCATGTGATAATATTTCAAATATTATAAAAACCTGAATAAAGCAATCGAATTATTAATGAATCAATTAATATTTTGATCAAGGTTCTATAATCCTGTTGTCCCATAAACATTTCTTGCTTCGACAGTGACAACGCAATACCTCGTTCCATGAATGAGATCGCTGAAGTTCGACAGGTATTTCTCGTAAATCTCGTAGCCATTTTGTTACAGTGTTGCATGTTGCTGGAACGTTATTTACTAGTAATAGTATGCAATTTCATTTGTTTTGACTGTTATTAGTGGCTTCAAATCGAAATTTGGGACAATATGGTTCGTCAGTGCCAAGTGTGCAAAAAAATAGACTTAATGAATCCTGATATTTCATTTCACGAGGTCGATCAAATCAACATTGTTTTGAAGAAGGGCCTGGTCAAGAGTACCAACAACCGACGAGCATGTATGAGAGCACTGATAAAAGTAAAGGAATCAAAAGATGTGTGTGAGAACCGTAGCAAGTGGAAGGAAGTGGTCTCTGCCTACCCTTACGGGAAAAAGGCGTGCCTACCCCTACGGGAAAAAGGCGTGACTATATATATGTAATATCGCCCGCTGGTGGCGATAATAAATCATCCGCTCATTTGATGACACCCTAAAAAACCGAGCCGTTGCCTCGAGGAAATAATTGAACAGTGACGGACAGCAATTCGTAACATCATTAATCAATTTTTTCTGACTAAAAAATCCCATTTACAATCTCAACAATATTTTATTCCCATAGAATAACGAATCCTATTTTATTTTACTATTTCTTTGAAGGATCATATTGCAATTTCGGGACCTATACTCAGAATTGTTTCCTTCTTTCGATTTCAGTAAACGATTATGATTTATGAGTAAACATCTATCTATTCTCTTCGGTATCCTTTTGGAATGGAGTGAAAAATGTGTATCACACAGTTGAGTTTTGATATCATATTTCTTCAAGAAACAAATTAACCTTTTGAACAATTTCTAGTTATTAATAAGAAGACTCTCACATGATAAAACTTTTGTAATACCTATATCAATATTGGAACACATAATTAGAAGTGCACTCCAACTCTAAATGAAGAAAATATATATATATATATATATATATATATATATATATATATCCCAATCCCTGCTTTAAAACCATAAAGTAAAAGTTTTGAGAAAAAGCTACTTATAATTCTTAAACAAGTCATAATTATATTTCATGCAAGCATTGCTCCATCAGTTTAACGGAAGGCTTTCGTGATCCTGTTTATCATATTGTTACGAGTTAAAGTCCGTTTCTGTCGATTGTTGCCTTGAGGCGACAGCGCGTCAACCATAATGAGGAGAAAAAAATGCATGATATATAGCCGTGGGCGTAATAGAAGACATCGGATGATTCTCGTAAGATCCAATAATTTTGTAAAATGTCCAGAAAGGAATCGGTTTGTCGAGAACATTGGTTTAAAGATATATAAATAAAATCACAGATCGAAGTTTGTGTACCTTAGTGTACCTTAAATTCATTCCGGTTTGCAAGTCGTTTTTAAAAGAAACTTACTTAATTAAACCTAACTATGACCACTGAAAACTAGTAATTTTTTGAATTTTTTTATATTTCATTCAAGTTCGACAGTGACATTACTGACGACACAATCGGGAACATATGAAACAATGGCACATTTATTAACTAAATATAAAAACATTTTAAACAAGAAATGTTTATCCTCTTTCAATAAGAAAATATGAAAGTGTTTTCAAAATATTCTGATTCCACTCTAAATGTAAAAAATAATTTTGAATCAAATCCCTTTTTGTTTAAAAACACATGAGGTGGAATATGTGTCGCTTCCAAATCTTACTCTCGATTTCGACTTCAATTTTGTTCGATATTAAAATTGCTGTTGTCTTTGTAGCTCCAAACCTATTGAAAAACGTAAGGCCGTCAAAACTATTGTAAGTGTCTGCTTGATTACAAAATTGCCTTGGAATTCCATGAGTTAATAATTCAAATCATCAAAATCATCGTCTTCAACTCTGCATAAACAATAATCACTGGTAAATATCCATTTTATTCACTCAACAACAAAAATTGATACTAAAAAGTGTGGTTAAATCAGCCTAGGAACCAAAAAAAATTTCAGCTTATCCAAATTGTGATCTAAGTCAAGCTTTTGTGTGAATTGGCCAACTTTTTTTTTTATTAAGTTTTTGGCACTGGCAGAGCCAACAGGCCATTTATATTTTGGATTGTTTTGTCAATTTTACAGATAAAATTTTGTGTTAGATAGATATCGTTAGTATTTGCCTGATATAGTTTTTGTTTTTTTTTATTTTTAATTTTTTTTTTTTGGATTCCTTTTTAATTTATTTATATATATATATATATATATATATATATATATATATATATATATATATATATATATATATATATATATATATATATTAAATAATGTATAATTTTTTCATTCCAGGCTTACAATAGTCTGTTTTGGGGTAGCACTGCTACTTACATATTTATGTTATTAGTTTTAACATAATGATATAATATATTATAAATACTATTGTCCTCCAATGTCAGTAGATTTTATAAATTTATGGGCAACTTAATATTATGACATAATAAAGTTTGGTATAATTTGTCTATTTCTAGCTTTTTTAGAATACACCCTAGTAAAGTGTGTTGTACCAACTGTACAACGAAAAATATAAATGTAAGTTTTATTCATGGTTAAACTTCGCTTAACTTCTGTTAGGTAGAAACCGTGCAAACGGCCCTAAACACAAAGTGTCCATCAGTAAAATACTTCTTTAAACGTTTGGTTAGTTTGGGTTGGGTTAGATAAAAGGATGAGGAAAATTTTTCTGCCTATAAACATTGGGAAGTCTCTTAACTTTTTACCTGTACCTCTCCGAGGCAAACCAGGTACATGTATGAAGACCCAAGCCACGCCCAATCGATTCCCGTGAGGGCCGTCTTTATATAATGGTGGGCAAATACGGAAGTGACCCCGATTTCTATTCGAAACTTGGATCTATAAATATTTAAAAGAAAAAAATCCGAGAGATTTTCTTTTACGCCTTAAAATGCAAGTCACTAAATAATCGTATGATGTGCAAACTTTGATATAACAAATAACCCGGCTCGTGTTATGAAAATAAAATAAAAGATCAATCAGAAGAGGTATTTTCATATTAAGCTGCAAGTCAAAATTAGACCGGTGAGTCAATATTTCGTAGACCTATGAAATGATTCATATCATTATAAAATCGCAATATAAACATACACTTAATACCGGTCGCACATTAATAATTTTTTAGTCCGAATTTTTGATGATTAATTTTATTGTTGTCGTCCTCTTTTGTCAGTTCCGACACAAAATTCTTTCGAAACAGGTTTTAAATATTATAGCCAAAAAATTCGTAACCGGAATTTAATAGTATATTACACACCTAGGGCAGTAAAGAAAGAAATGTCTCAGAGCACATGTTTGTTGACCGAGGTGAAGCCTAGGTCATTATACATGTGTTCTGAGACATTTCTTACTTTAATGCCCGTGGCGTATATACTATTTTTCTCCCTACTGTAGGCGGAAAGCGGCAACTTTGTTTTGCGTAGCGGGCCGAAAGTGACGCTTTCTGTACAATAGGGTGAAAAATAAAATTATTTATTGATCGTTATTAGTAAGATAATAACAAAATTACATACAAACATACATATATTCACGCCTTTTTTCTGTACGGTTAGGCAGAGACTGCTTCTTTCCACTTGCTACGGTTCTTACGTCTTTCGCTTCTTCTACTTTCATCAGCGTTTTTATACATGCTCGTCGGTTTCTAGCTCTCTTGACCTGGCCCTTCTTTAGAATCTCTGATCGAAATACGTTCGCCTAGGTCGACCTCTGCCAACTTGCCTGTTCACACTAGCCTTATAAATCTGTTTTGTTAATCTTCTTTCATCCATCCTCTTTACGTGTTCAAACCATCTAAACATTCCATTATCCATCTTTGTTACCAAAGGGTTCACTTATCTCACTATTTCTTATTTTATTTAGTCACTCCGGCTATACTTCTCGGACTACTCATCTCCGCAGCATTAATCCTACTTTCATGCTTCTGGCAAACTCAACATTCACTACCATATACAAGTGTAGGGACCAACACTCCTCTATGTACAGCCAGTCGTGTCTTTTTTGACACGTTCTGGCTGCTCCTAAAGGTATGCAGGGTGCCATTCATTTGTTTTCTGCCAACACCCTTTGCTCAATATCACAGTCATACTTTCCATCTCTCGTAAACTTTAAACCCAAGAATACAAACTTATTTACTTGTTCCACTCTCTCTCTCTTTTAATCAGCACCTCGCAGTTTGACATGATATCTTCTTTTTTTAAAACCATTACTTTTGTCTTGCTTACATTTACATTTATTCCTTGAACTTTTAGGGCATCATACATAATATTAACTATCGTCTACAATTCCTCCTCAGATTATGCTAATATGACCTTATCATCGGCGTAAAGGAGGTATTTGACGATCAAATCATTTATTCTCAATCCCTTTAAAATATTTTAAACAATCGTCTATGTATGAGTTAAATAGCCGTGGCGAAGCCACACATCCTCGTCTTGCAACTTATTTGATGTTAAACCAGTCCGTGTAAGCTCCGTTTATCCTGACACAAGCAGTGGGATTCTTCGTGAAGTTATTTCAGTGCTCGTATCAAACTATCGCTCACAAAACATTGTCGACCACAATTCATACCTCACGACTCTTTCGTAGGCCTTTTCCAAGTCTACGAAAGCGCAGTGGACCTTTTGACTGTAGCAAAAAAATTTTCGACTATGCCCCGTAATGAAAAGACCTGATGTATACAACTCTTTTCTCTTCTAAATCCTGCTTGCATATCCCATATCCTCACCAGTTTCATTTGTCACTCTTTTAATCAAACAAGAGTCTAGCGACCACAAATTCTACTATGATTTTACTTGCGCATTTCGTGAAACTTTCAATTTGTTTATGAATATGAATATTCTTGCGCTGTCTTCTTGAAGTGTGTGGTGTAAGTAAAAGAAGGAAAGGATGCAAGCTACAGAAAATGTGCGTAGAAGTTCAAAAAGCAGTGTCAGAGAAGAAGAAAGCCTGGCTGGATTGGCTGACTACAAAGCCAATCAAAGAACGCAAAAGGCAACGACTGAGGATGTAGACAAGGCAAAGAGTGAGTATAAAAGGGGTGACAAAAGAGGTTAAGGCAAGAAAGAAGGAGAGTAATAAAAATAAATTTGATAGAAGGTTATCTGACGATTTTAAAAACAATATTAAACTCTTCTGGAAGTCCATAAGAGCAGCCAGAGGTAAAAATACTACCTCGCAACTGAAAAAAATCAGAAACAAAGATGGTAGTAAAATAAAAGAAAAGGAATGCGTTTTAAAGAGATGGAAGGAATACTTCGAAAGTTTATTTGAAAAAAAAGATACACAAGTACAGGCCCCGTTCAGAGACATGAGTGAAAGTTGCAATGAAAGTGAAATTAGTACGACAGAAATTGTGGAAGCGTTGAACAGTATGAAATTGAGTAAAGGTGCTGGGTACGACAAGATAACAGTTAAAATGCTGAAGGCTGGACAAAACGTGGTAGCTAGTCTGCTGTACCGCCTTTTTAACCTTTGTTGGAGAAGTGGTAGCGTACCAGACGACTGGTGCAAAGCCGTTATCGTGCCACTTTACAAGGGGAAAGGTTCGCAGCAGGATTGTAAGAACTACCGAGGTATTAGTTTACTCAGCATAGTCGGCAAATTGTATGCAAAGATATTAATTAAAAGAGTGACCAATGAAACTGAGATAATATGGGATGTGCAAGCAGGATTTAGAAGAGGAAGGAGATGTATTGATCAGATCTTTTCATTACGAGGTATAGTCAAAAAATTCTTGACTAGAAGTCAGAAGGTCTATTGCGCTTTTATAGAATTGGAAAATGCCTCTGACAGAGTGGTAAGGAGTGAATTGTGGTCGACATCTACGTATGGGGTGAACGGTAGTTTAATACAAGCACTGAAATCACTTTACAAAGATTCCACTGCTTGTGTCAGGATACTAATGTATTACCACATTGGCGAATTTATTACCCTGCATTAAAACGAAAAAACCAATGGCTATGCTAGCTTTATATAAACCTAGCAGAGCCACACCCTGAAAAATATTTCTTTCATATTTGATATAGGTCATAATTTGTTACTCTTTTATTACTAATTAAAAATGAATTATCTAATCGTCAAATGCCTTCTTTACGACGATAATCAAGTCATATTAGCGTTATCTGAAGAGGAGTTGCAGGCGATGGTTATCTGAAGAGAAGGGATAAAAGGGATGTACTTGGGTTCAAAGTTTACGAGAGATGGAAAGTATGACAGTGACATTGAGCAAAGGGTGTTGGCAGAAAAACAAATGAATGAGGCACTGTATAGCTTTATGAGCAGCCAGAAAGTGTCAAAAAAGGCACGTCTGGCTGTGCATAAAGGTGTGTTGGTTCCTACACTTATATATGGTAGTGAATGTTGGGTTTGGCAGAAGAAGCATAAAAATAGGATTAATGAATGGTGAGATAAGAGAACGCTGTGGTGTAAAATAGGATGTGGGTACAAAGATAGATAAAGGAACACTTAGATGATTTGGACACGTAGAAAGTATGGATGAGGGAAAGTTGACGAAACAAATTTATAAGGCGAGTGTGAATGGACAAGTCGGTAGAGGTCGACCTCGGCGAATAGATCAACATTGTTTTGAAAAAAGGCCAGGTTAAGAGTACCAACAACCGACGAGCATGATGAGAGCACTGATGAAAGTAGAGGAAGCAGGGGATGTGTATAAGTACCGTAACAAGTGGAAGGAAGTGGTCTCTGCCTACCCCTACGGAAAAAAGGCGTGATTATATGTATGTATGTATGTCTTCAACTCATATACATTAGATATGAAGAATTTTCCAGCATAAACCTTGTCATAAATACTATGCTTGGAAAAATAGAATTTTATTAAAAGGCATAATTTAAATTAATGGCTTTTTTTATAAACTTACATAAAGAGCTAATAACGATTAATTCTAATTATTTCTTGTGGACTTTGAATAACTGCCAATTAGCAGAAATATAGAAAAATTTAGGAGCAGGTGGCTTAAATAAAAAACCATTTTTATGTATGTAAAAATAATATTGTACGATATTTTCTCTTTTGGTTCGGTAATTCTAAACTTTCAGTACAATAACTAAACAAATTTTATTCTAATATTTTTACACAATTAATTTTACTTTACAAATCATTTAGATTTTCACAACTGTATAACACTTTATAATTACTCCAAATACTAAACTTCAAACTAACTTTAAAACCTCGATCTATGATTCCGTTTAAATACCTGCAAATCAATGTTCTCGAAAAATCGACACCATTCGAAGTTATTGGACCTTTTTTTGAGAATCATCCAATGTCTTCTATTTTGCATTTTTTTTCGTTGTTATCGGCGCGTCTCTGTCGCCTCAAGGCTGACTGTGGATGTAGTGGAGTAGTCCTGGTTTTGCTGATTACCACCAATTCGCAAACTTGCTTAAATACAATTGATTTGAAATTCCTTCCTTGATTGGAATTTAGCTCCATAGGTACTTCGAATCGTGTGAACATGCAATTGTAGATGCTTCTTAGTTATACAGGGCATAAGCTTTAACCCACTAACTAAAGTAATCCATAGCAACCAGTATGTATTTGTTGCTGTCATTTGTCATTGTAAATGGCCCAGCTACGTCGATGGCAATTAGTTCAAAAAGTGCTCTTACGTTGTACTGTTCCATTTTGCTTCTAGATCTGGTTCCTAAACCTTTGCTCGCTTCACAAACTGAGCATCTTCTACACCAACTTAGAACCTTATATTATCCAGAGTTTTATTAACTCCTAGATGACCACCTGATTTTCCTCCATGGATCTCCTCCAAGACTTTATTAATCCTTGTTTTGGGCACAAGGAAGTTGGGAAGTTGTTTTTTTGCCATCGGCCCTACTCCCAAACTCGTTTTAGTAATCCATTCTCCACAATAAGGAAATCCCATTGTGCCCACATGGTTTTGAATGTTGGTGCCCAGTCAGAGATGTCCTTCCAAATAGGTCCACTTTCCTTCCAACGTAGAAAGTCCACAATGTTGGAATCACTCTCTTGGTCTTATTTTAGATGGGCTGTCCATTCATCGTCAGTCTCATTTGTCTTATATCGGCAATTCATTCGTGACGTTTGACCCGCACACAGTGCTTGCAATTTTCCGCACAAGGTCTTCTGGACAAGGTATATGCGTTGGTATGTAATCGTCCTGGCCGATGTTTGATCTTGAAGTGGGACTGGTTCAACTTTTCGATTCACCCTGCTACCTGGCCTTCAGGGTTCTTCATATTCAGTAGCCACTTCAAGGCTGCATGGTCCGCTCTTATGAGAAACTCCCTTCCGTAAAGATTGTGGAAGTGGTCTACTGCTTTAATGATCGCTAACAGTTCTTTCCTGGTGACGCAGTAGTTCCTCTTAGGTTTGCTAATTATTTTGCTATAGTATAGCTGGGTGCTAACTGGATCAGCCTCCTTACATCTGCCTCGAACTCTTGCAGACTTTCGCCAGATTTCAGTACCCGTTTTTTCATTTACGCCCGGTATTGTCTGCAGCATTCCAAAAGCTTGTCCTCTCAAGGCCACTATGAGTGCAGTAGCCTTCTCTTCATCGTATCATCCATTAGATGAGGCCGCAGCTTCAAACTGTCTACGATACATGGACTAAGGTGACTGCCCATCGAAAGTTGGTTTCACTGAAATTCCCGATCACAATGATCTTAAATTTTAAGCGAGGCAATCTGGCTTTGTACGTCCTGTATAACAACTTTAATATCCTGCTTAATGTCTTTTACTTTATCTCGTACTGTGTCTACTTCTTTTCACCGTCAATCTTCTTAACATCTTGCTTTAATTCAACAATTTGTTCTTTTGTATTATGTAGTACTTGCTCGAAGAACTTTTCTTGCTTTTCTAGAAGTTTATTTTGTTTTTCTAGAATTTTACGGAATGGAACAAGCTTCCAAAATCAGTTTTTCCAGAGAACTATGACCTGCAACTTTTTAAAAAGCGGGTCCACATGTATCTCCTTTTTATAATCCCTCCCCCTTTTAATACCACACGATAGGTCTACCCTTTTTGCGACTATTTTTAGTGAAAAAAAAATACGTTTTAAGTTTTTTTGTTTTCTGTTGCCTACTTGAAAAGTGACTACAAATAGCCCTCAACATACCACCTTTGGGCCTCCTGATAAAAGATCGGGCCAGGAACACTGCATACAGACTAAAGTGCCAGGGGGGATGGAGGAGCAACGGGATTGGTCACACCAAGATCGAGGCCCTCCACAAACATCCCTTCACAATAAAATCGAACAAAATTTCGAAAAAGACCCAAATAGGAAAAAACTATAAAACAAAAATACCAACCAGAGAAGACTGGTTGAAGAAAACACCATTGACCAGCCCAGGAATGAAACGATGGTACACTGATGGATCAGGGTACTAGGGACGCTACGGGGCAGGTGTGTTTGGAGCATCCTGCAACCACAGGGAAAGCATACCCCTGGGGAAATACGCCTCGGTCTTTCAGGCTGAGGTCTATGCTATACTCAGGAGCGCTACGCACCTGACAGAAAATAAAGTGACCAACAGTGAGATTGATATTCTCACTGACAGTCGCGCGGCCATTGGGGCCCTCGTGAGTAACACCACAACATCATCATCATGGGTTCCTGGCATACAGGGATAAACGGCAACGAGGTAGCCGATGAACTGGCAAGAAACGGGACCCTGGTGGAACCAAGAAGCCAGTTGGTCGGATTGCCAATTGCCGAAGCAAAATATTTATTGAAACTAATCCTTGAACAAGAACATATTGCTCAGTGGAATGCAAATACTGGCTGCAGAACATCAAAACAGCTGATAAAAAGACCTCTCCAGAAGAGGGCTGACGCACTCTGGACGGTGGATCGGAGTAGACTAAGTAGCACGCTTAGCCTGCTCACAGGACACATCGCACTAAGGGCGCACCTCTTCAAACTTAAGCTAGTGGCCGAGAAAAACTGCCGACTATGCGGAGAGGAGGAGGAAAGCAGTATACACATTCTGTGTCACTGCCCGATGCTAGCGGGGTACAGGTATCAAACCTGGGGCCGTATAATTATGGATCCAAGTGATCTAAAAGAGACAGGGCCAACAGAAATCCTAAGGTTTGCCAAAATCAGCGGACTAGAATTCTGATGCCCTGAAGACACAGCGGTAGTCACAAAGGATCAAAAGATCTAGGTGACATAGGTGCCGATACCAAACGCCCAACCGCAAAATTGTAATGTAACTTAATGTACCTACTTGAAATCTCCGTCTGAGACTCTGAATTGTTCAATTGTGTTTTTCTCGAAAACAGATGAAATTATCGCGTTTAAACAGGAGTACCAATATTACGTAAAAATGATTTCTGCGTCATATTTTCTAATCAAAATTATTAAAAAGTTACCTGTCGATTTCATCATCAGAAATCATTCACATGGCGCACCCATCACAAAATGTAAAATAATACATACAATAATATTCCTTGTCTAATGCTATGCCTCTCTGCCGATTTTAATAACAATTGATAAATTTACAGTGAAATTATTAGCAAAAAATGAAAACAAAATTTCAAATTTAACGCCTTGTATCTTTTTCCACAGCAATATTTTTTTAAGGCATATTTGGTCCCATCGTCATATTTTCGTCCAAATCACCCACCCTTAACCTATGTCCCAATAGTTATGAATCACCCTGTATAAGTATTTATTGCGCGACAATACTTCATTTATTCGTAAATATTACATTAGTAAAGCAGCAAAAAAAATTTTTTGTAATATTACTAATCTGTCTCACGTGCATAGCCCCTTCCACTTTCATTTATTTTTCTATTTTCGTCTTAAAGGTCCGTATTTTCGCACGAAATGACGTGAAGCCAAAACCAAACGACTGACTGTAGATTGTCTTGAAGCAGTGATGAATAATCCGCAAACGCTAAGCGTCTACGGACACGTTCGAGCGGTTATTGAAACATTTTATTTTCGTTTCGCGAGTTCCCCGTAATTCAGTCATGGAAGTTTTATGGTGATTTTTGTATGCATATTAGTTTTAAAATTTATAAAAATACTTAAGTTTAAAATACGGATAAAAGGGACTTAATATAATGTGTGATTGTCCTATCGCCGGTGTTATTACCTCGCACGAGGCTTACAGGAGTTGGATTATTTTTAAGGGATGCAAGACTGATAGTGGTGAGTTAAATGCTCCCTAATTAATCTTTCAAGGCAGAAAAGTCACCAATTTTAACTGTCAAAAAATGATTATTTATTGTGGCTTTTGAATGGGTTAGCAGTTAAGAGATAATTGTTCGTTTAAACAATATGTACTTGCAAGTATCTTGTAAATAATTTGATTGATAAAAAATATGTTTTGTAAAGTTAAGTTAAAGTGTTGATCAATTTCTAATTTGACCCTTTTTTAATATTTATGTTGTTTTAACTTCTTAGCACACATTTTGACCCTTTTTACTCACATTTCCCTTAAGTTTCTTCTTCTTCCTGCTTCATTAATAGGCTCATGCCTGTTTTACTTCGGTTTTTAGCCTCAATTGATGTTGTCTGACCATCTTTTCCTCGGTCGTCCCATCGATCTTCTTCCATTTGGCGATTTGTCTCTTGCTATTCGTACTGTTCTATTTTCAGTCTTTCTTTCTATGTGTTGATTCCATTCTATTTTTCTTCTTTTGGTCCACCTATTTATTTCCTCTATACCACATCTCGCACGTATTTCCTCACTTCTTACTCTTTCTCTTAGAGTTTTGTTTGCTATTTTTCGTAAGATTTTCATTTCTGCTGTTTCCAGTAATCATTGTGTTTTCGCCGTATCTGCTCTTGTTTCCGCTGTATACGTCATTATCGGTCTTATTGTTGATTTATATATCCTAGTTTTCGTTTCCTTTGTGAGGTATTTGTTTCTCCAAATTGCATTGTTGAGACATCCTGCTGCTCTGTTCGCCATGTTCACTTGTTTGTGTACTTCTTCCTCTACTTTTCCGTAGCTTGACAGTTTAATTCCCAAGTATTCCGTTTCCATCACTTGTTCTATTATTTTTCCATTTACGACCAGTTTACATCGTCTCGGTTCCGCTGATATCACTATCGGTTTAGTTTTCTCTGTTGAGATCATCATGTTGTATATGAGCGCCGTGTATCTTCGAATTCTTTAATTAATCTTTGTAGGTCATCTTCATTTTCGGCTATTCGGCTATTTCCCTTAAGTTTGTTTGCACAAACATAATATTTAATTATAAAAATAAAATTAATAAACTAAAATCTTTCTTTAAATCATCCTACAATGGTGGATAAACATAAAATAATTTGACATTTTTATTAATTTTTTTTTGAAAATTTAATTGAGGCTCTATTAGATATCTATGCATTTGCACAATATTTGTTTTTTAGGTTTTTTGTTTACATAACACCTATAAGTACGTACCCTTAGTTTTCTTCTAATCGAAAAGATGTCAAACTAGATATTTACCAAAGTTTTGTTTATTAGGCCCATTACAAGAAATTCCACTGCTTGTGTCAGAATAAACTGAGCTTACACGGACTGGTTTAACATCGAAAAAGGTGTTATACAGGGATGTGTGGCTTCGCCATGACTGTAACTTACACATAGACAATTGTTTAAAAGATTTAAAAGAAAGTGCGTATGGATTAAAAATGAATGATTTGATCGTCAAATGCCTTCTTTACGCCGATGATCAAGTCATATTAGCGTCATCTGAAAAGGAGTTGCAGGCAAAAACTGTCATTCAAGGCTCTTTGCTACTCATCGTGTTTTGTAGACGTTCTTATGGCACTCCGTCGAATTTAGCCACGAAGGGCCCTTCAATAGTTATTTTTTTCTAAACTTCCAACGAAAAAAAAATTTCCAACAAATTTTTTATTGCATTGAAATCGCGTATGTGAACATTCGTTAGTTGTAAACATCAATGTTTCAAACAAATGAGTATATATGTGTAACAAGAAAGCAATGGTAAATTTATTTAAAAAAAAGGTAAATGTTAAAAAAAGAAGCTTGTTGCCAAATAGAAAACTCGAAAATTAAAATCATTTTTATTGCCAACGTCAATCATATACAAGATTGTGCATACAATTTTTTCTTTTTGGCATACAACAAATCTGTTTAATACCAAACGTCTATTATAAAAAACGCGCCCAAGTTTATCGAGTTGGTGATGCGTTGGGTGTCATTTTATATTTATGTAATTAAATAATCTTCGTTAAAACGTTGCACCAATTAATGCGTTAGTTAAATGATGAATTCCAACATTTATAGTGCAGTCAATAATTCATACGAGCCAACTTTGTTTTTTTTTAACTTTCATAAGATCTCCTTTTTTCGTTACTTGGATTATCTTATTTGATGGTGACCCGGCACTGCTTCTGCCAATTTCAGCCGAGACAAAAGCGTGGTTAGGATTTTAGAGCAAGAGTAAAAATATAATTGGGTTTAGAATGTAATTTTACCCTCTACAAAAATCTCTTTCAATTTTTTTCCCCCTAAAGAAGTCAGAATAAAAAAGAGAATCTGTCCTGTGTCTTAACGAAAAATTTATTAGAATTAACAAAATTGTAATCAACCAAATGAAAAATTTGATTTTGATTTTGATTTTGCTTGTACTTACATTGAAACAGTTATATTTAAATTTTAGTTTATTACAAATAAAAAAATCAATCCAAACAATATTCCGAGTAATAATACAAAATGTTGAATTAATAATGCATATAATTAAACAATGTAAAGTAATGCAAATAATAATAGCCATAATAAAAAAAATTAAAACCTGTTTAAATAATATCAATGACGATCTAAATAATACTACAATTATGTCAGTGATAATAATAATTTTTTGAATAAAATAAACAGTTCCGCTCTTTCCATAAGGGCACAAGGGACACGTGCACGAGCTCCTCGACTTGTATGGGTTCGCGGGCAACATTTGTTTACATGAAAAAAAAAGTATATTTGCAGAGGTGGAGAAAATCCTTTATGGAGAGGTTATGAGTCTGAAAGCTCAAGGTCTACTGTGAGACTCCACTAACGGTATCAGGTCTACTCACTTAACACTCCAGCCATATGTAGGTCCGTCTGGCTGTTGCCTCCGGTGACACTTAGGCCTGTTGGTCCATTGTATCTTGCCTATGTGGTTTTATATTAATGTACCCAATCCAGTAGGTACTTTCGTACCTTGTACAAGTTCTGTACTGGGTGGGAACAATATCGTTCTGGATCGCCGGATGGCTGCCAAAAAAAAGAGTTAATTTTTATTACAATTTTACTAAGAATTGCCGTTAAAGTTTAAAAAAAATTGTTTTACTTTAAAGGGTCCCTGGATGGCCTGGATAGAAATAATATTTTTTTTAATAATAATGCTTTAAATATTGTCGCATAAATAAATACCAAAACAGCTTAACCTGGAGAGAAAAAACTATCTATTTCAACCAAGCTAATTAATTCTAATTAAATGGTTTTGAATCTCAAAAAAATTCTTTATTGTCGCTTTCCTCACGTAAACTACCCAAAGATCGACAATTTAATTGTCTTTCTTTAATCATAATCCCACTAATGTGGTTTAGAATTTTATTAATGCCTTTTAGAACTGCCGAGAACACACCTGCATTAGTTTAACAATTTAAAAGTTCACTCGCTGGTTATAAACTCGAGACCAGTGAACTCTCCTAGTTTCACCAGTTTATATCGCACAATCAGTAATTCCTGATAATTCGTTTAGTTAGTTGTTGTGGTGTAAGACTGAGCCATCTAAGATTTGCGGATGACATAGTTCTAATGGCAGATGACATGCAGGAAGCCAGGGAAATGCTAAAAGATCTACAACGGGCAACACAAAGAGCAGGTTTGGAAATAAATTATAACAAAACAAAAATGTTAACCAACCTAGTACCAAGCGAACCTGTAGAAATAGAAAACAAAATCATCGAAATCACAGAAAAATACACCTACCTTGGCCATGAAATCCGGATCGGCAGGGACAACCAGACGTGCGAACTGTCCAGACGAATATCTCTGGGATGGGCAGCGTACGGAAAGCTAAGGGACATATTTAAATCAGAAATTCCCGTAAGTATGAAAAGGAAGACCTTCAATCAGTGTGTTCTCCCAGTTATGACATACGGGGCTGAAACCCTAACCTTAACAAAAACAATAGTTAAAAAACTACAAGTAGCGCAACGGAAAATGGAGAGATCCATGTTAGGACTTTCCCTTAACGAACGAGTCAGATACGAGGATATAAGGAGAAAAACGGGGGTAGAGGACATAATAGAGAGAATTACAAAGCAGAAATGGAGATGGGCAGGACACGTGGCTAGAATGAAGGACGGAAGGTGGACAAAGAAAGTTCTGGAGTGGCGACCGAGATCGGATAAGCGAAGCAGGGGTAGACCACCGACACGATGGACAGATGACCTCAAAAGGATAACCACGAACTGGATCGCAGAGGCGCAAAATAGGGAAAGATGGAAATATTTCGAGGAGGCCTACGTTCAACAATGGACAAGAGAATAAGGCTGGATGATGATGATGTGGTGTAAGGCATACCGTCAGAAAATTCTTAATTTTTGTATACATATTAGGGACTTGATAATACAATTACCCTTAAAATTTGAAGTCAATTGACCTTCTCTAAACCGAGAAAAACACAATTAAATATTGGATAATTAACATGTAGAGTATACGCTCGCTGTAGTACTGTACCAGTTGATTAGTTCTAGAAAAAAAACTAACTGTCAGAAACAAAAAATTATTAACCAGCTATCAAACGGACTGATGGAGAAATCAATATCCAAAATTATATTTGGTACCTAAAACACCAACCCGCATTTCTAATGTCTTCATCACCAAATCGACGTTGTCTGCTGTTAACATCATCCCAGCTACCGCAGATTTGGCTTCGCCTCTCGAAACGTTTTTGCAGCTTCAACATAATTTCTTCATTAGGAAAATCACACATATTCTTATATTGCTTGTAGAATAGAGGCCATTCCTGCGGATTACCATCATGGTTAGGTTAGGTTAGGTTTCATGTGAGTGGGGCGTGGTCGCCCCTCCACCGCGACCCTTAGTAGGTCTATTGTGGCTCACCCCTAGAGGCTACAGGTCACCGCACAATCCAGCCCTTTTTATGAAGTTCATGGTTGTATAGGGTGAGATTTTTTTAAAATCGGTAGGTTCTAGGTTAGTGTAACCAAATATGTTGAACCTTATTCTTCCCAGGCCGGGGCATGAACATAGTATATGTTCAGCAGTTTCGTCTTCCACGCAGCAGAACCGACAGTCCGTTTGTTGGTTCAGATCTATCTTTCTGAGGTGGTATCTTAGACGACAGTGTCCCGTAAACAGTCCTGTTAGAATACGCAGGTCATTTCTGCTCCATTCTAGGATCTGCTTAGTTGTGTTTCTCGAGGGTTGTAACGGTAAGAACGCCTTCGAGTGGGTTAGCCCTGGTATGTCGGACCAGTACGTGAGTATTTTCCTCTCCGCCCAGTCCGAAATAATTGTTTTGGCGGCACTTGTGGTGACTCCAAAAACCGGTTCTGGTCCAGTGAACGCAGATTCGGCCCCCTGTTTTGCAAGGGTGTCGGCTTTTTCGTTTCCTTCCACCCCCTGGTGCCCAGGTACCCACAGTAGGGTCACCCTGTTGTTTGCACCAAGGATCTCTAAGGATTCGATGCAATTCCATACAAGTTTAGAATTTATCTTGTTGGAGCTCAGTGCTTTTAAAGCAGCCTGGCTATCTGATATTATATTTATGTTTGTGTTTGCTAGAGGTCTGTTGGTCAACTCTCTTGCACACAATTCGATAGCGAATACTTCAGCCTGAAAAATTGTGGCATACCTGCCAAGACTGGTAGATATTTCAATCTTTGGTTTCCTGCTGAAAACACCGGCTCCAACTCCATCTGGGATTTTTGAGCCATCTGTGTACATTACGTATTCAGTCTCTGGGAAGAGGATTTGTCCCCTCATCCATTCGTCTCTCTTCGGAAAGAGGACTTAGAACGACTTTTCTACGTGTATTTTTGTGGCTAGCAAGTCAGGAACCATCCCGAGAATTTGGTGGTTTTTTGTTTCACTCAGTATCCCGGAGTGATCTCCGAGTTGCTCTCCATTGATTTGCTTTTCCAAAGACAGAAATCTATAGGAAACTATCATGGCCTCCCTCTCTAAGAGAATATCTAGGGGAGGGAGATGTAGGAGGTGTTCCATCGCTGCCGTTGGTGTGCTGGACATAGCTCCAGTTATGGCCAGGCATGCCAGCCGCTGAAGGCCAGCAAGCTTTGCTCTAGCTGTCTGTTGTAACCCTTTGGTCCACCAGACTACTGAACCATACGTGACCATAGATATTATCATTGTTTGATAAATCCAGTAAATCTGTTTGGGGTTCATTCCCCAAGATTTGCCACATACTCTTCTGAGATTCCAGAGAGAAAACCTGGCTTTGTTTATTGTTGTTTCCAAGTGGGCGTTCCAGGTGAGTCTTTTGTCCAGAACTACACCCAGGTATTTCACTTCCGTCGCAAATGGAATGCTCTCTCCGTATAGGACAGGCTTCCGAAGCTTATCTAGCTTTTTCCTTTTTGTAAAAGGAATCATTACAGTTTTTCGGGGGTTTACAGACATCTGTTCCCTCTCGCACCATCTGTATACTGTGTTAAGGGCTTCTTGGAGAACGTTTGAGATCGTCGCTTCAAATTTACCTCTAACTATTATTACCATCATAGTGGAGAAAGTCTTTTTCTATAGCGTGTCTTGCTAAAAGTTTACTGTGGTTCATCTGAGTTGGATTTGAAACGGATTGTATGAGATTAGTAATCATTTCACAAAGATGTTTGATATCAGTTTTATACATTTTCACATTTATTTACTCTGTCAAAACATTTTTAGAGTTTTCTATAATTATATATATATATATATATATATATATATATATATATATATATATATATATATATATATATATATATATATAAATATTTATATATTACAGGTTAAAAAATTTAAATTTTGAGTAATACAAAAAATAATATAAGTACAATCTTTTTTATTAAATATAAAGTGAACACAACATAAAGTTTTACAGAATTATTTGAAATTTTACGTGGCATAAATATTTCCTTCAATCACATTTATTTTTGTATTTTAAGTAGTGTCGGTATACGCATCGATACGCATAATTCTAGTGAATTCTTGTAAACAAAAAAGAATATAATTTATAGTTTTTTTCCCATTTATTGATATATTTCAACGAAAAAAAAATTTTTTTTAATTAACACAATGTTTTTAATATAAGCAAGAGCAGTGGAGTTGTAGATCATAAAAATTGTCGTTTGTTTGTATAGAGTGTCAGGGGCTGCTGTAATGTTAAAAAAAGTAATCGATTTTGAGAAAATATGAATGTTTCTAACCGATGCATCGGAAAATATTGATGCACGGTCTCGATACCAAAAAAAAATTGATGTATTTTCTAAATGAACACCCCCAGGTGGGTGGTCTCGTGAGCTGTCGGACTTCATCAAGTTGAGGGCTATTCAAATGATCAGACGTTTAGAATTCAGACCTAATAAAAAATATTGCGTCAGTGAATTTTGATTTTATTCTGATTTGTTGGGTGATAAACCTTTCTCTAACAAATAATTAGACTCTTTGAAACCGTCTTTAGATAGCTAATCAATTATGAAATTCGTAAGCTGTTCTCTTTTATAGGAAGTTTTTTAGTCTTTGTATATATTCAAGACCCGTATTAGCAAACTAACACATTTATTTCAACACAATCGGTATTCCTTTGTTCTCTAGGCATCGCCCTCATACATGCAATTCCCACAATCACAAAAGGAAAGCAAAATAAATAAATTATTATCAAAAAATTTAACAGTCTACAAAGAAGATATAATTATCTATTCGCCTGATTTATTTATCATCTACTTTAAATTTGTTTATACGAACTTTATTATCGTTAATCGTTAACACTTTCGTTACAAGCTGACGATGACGCCATGATACGTTTTTAAACTAGCTTGTGTAACAAGTACCAGTTTAACTTTTTCTATTTGTAGGTATTTTTATTAAATTTTTTGTCAACTTACAAGAGGCAGCAAACGTGTTAATAAGCAACGAGACAGTTAAATTTTTTTACCCCGTAGTGTACACTAGTACACATATTCTTTTCCCATGTTTTTGGAACGAAGTTCTTTATCACACGTTGAGGAGACCAGGGCTCTTTCTCTACAATTACTGCCTGCAGAGAGAGGGAGAAAGAGAGTAATCCGACCACTCGCACAGCACATTCATGACGTCGGGCGCCAATTTTTTAGAACGCCTCTTCTTCATTATTAAGTAAGAAGTCGATTTTATTTAAATTAAATAAAGCAGTTGGTATTAAAAAAAACTAACTGCTTCCCAGGGTTGTGAATTCCTGATTTCTCGATTGAATTAATGAAGAATGAAGCTCACGGACCTATTCATTTTTTTTTATTTAAACAAGCTAACTTAAATTAAAAACTAAACCACGTTAAGGCGCCAGATGATTTTCCTGAAAATCACTAGATTGTAGATTGTAGGGTGGGTCGTGAAGGCCATGCTGCCTCTCAAGCACTTCGACCTATCAGATCTTTTGTGCATAACCCTTAATCTATTCAAGGCCCGGGATTCCGGGACTTCGAGTAAAGTTTATCAGTTTCCTGGGGGCTAAGTTTCTGACACCGAAAGGCTTTAGGAAGGCCCCTTCCAGAAACTTGAGCCTCTTGCAGAAAAGCGCTGGGCATTCGCAAAGCAAATGTTCTGCAGTTTAAGCGAAGTTCACGCAATAGCGGCAACTATCACTCTCTGTTTTGCCCATCTTTTTCAGGTGGTACCTTAGAGGGCAGTGCCCAGTGAGGAGTCCCCTCACCAGTTTCAAGTCTTTCTTGTCCAACTCGAGAAGCTGTTTAGCTTTCCTTGGCAAAAGACTTACTAGCCTTTTCGCTTGCCTTTGTCCTGGCACTTTATGCCAGTGAGATTTCATTTCATCTGTTTCCCAGCGTCGAACCTCTTCTTTCAAGTGGGCTTTGGAAAGTCCACAAAAGAGTTCTGGGCCGGAAAATTGTGGATTTGCCCCTTCTTTGGCAAGGCAATCTGCTTCTTCGTTGCCTTTGACTCTCTTGTAACCTGGAACCCACATCAGAGTAACCTGATTGTTTGCTGCCAGTTGTCTCAGCAGGGACTGTTTACAGTCCCAAGTCAGCTTAGACTCACAAGTGTATGACTTGAGAGCTTTTAGTGCTGCTTGGCTATCTGATAAAATATAGATTTTTGCCCTTCGGGTGTTTCTTTCGATGCACTCCTGGGCACATGTCTCTATGGCATATAATTCTGCTTGAAAGATGGTTGGGGTGTTACCAAGGGGTTTTGAGAGCCTAAAATTCGGCCTTATAACGCCCACTCCAACCCTTTCATCTATATTGGATCCATCAGTGTACCACACTAAAGCATCCCTTCCTAGTTGAGGTCCGTTCTCTGTGCAAACTTGGTGGTTGTTTATAACCACTTCAAACTGCATTTCGAAGTCGTACCTAACTGGCATAATATCTGTCGACTTAGACATGGATTCTAGGGAAATATTTTCCAAAATCTTCAAATGCTTATTCCAATTTCTTGCTCTAAGATTTGTTGTCTGGCTCAGTCTGAAGGCACTGATTCCTGCTTCTTTCATTACACATAAGTGCAATGGTGGAAGGTTCAGCATTACCTCTACGGCTGCAGTAGGGCACGTGAATGTTGCCTCTGTGATTCCCAGACAAGCTAGCCGCTGCAATTTCTGCAGCTTGACTTGTGCCGAAACTTGTTGCATCTGAAAATCACTAAAATGAACACAAGTAAATTAAACCTCAAAAAAAATTCAACCGAACTATTTAATTTAATACTTTTAAAACATTAAAATAAGCAACGTATTTTGGCTTTAATGCTGTTATCACCTCTTTTTATTCCAGAAACATTTAAAAACTAGAAATATAAATACTGGTTTATTCAAATAGACCAAAAAGAATCCAAAACGTAGAAGGGCGAAAATCCAAAATCTAAATGGCGAAAATTTAAATGTCCAAACAGCGAAAATCTTAATGTCTGAGCGGCAAAAAAAATCCAAAAAGGTTTGGACGCGAATATCCTAATGTCTGAACGGTGAAAAATTCACAGGTCTGAGCAGCAAAATGTCGGCGAACAGTCGAAACATCAGTAAACAACAAAAAGTCCAGTGAAAACCAACAATTAGTGGACAACCAATAACATCCGAAAAGGGAGAGTTTCCATCCGAAAACCAAAACATCAGTGACAAAAGCATCCGAACACCAAAAGTCGATAAAATCTACATTAGATTCACAGTATAATTGTTTTCGACTTTTCTATTGTACTCACGGTTACAATTAAAAAATCTGTCCTTTTAATACAAATTGCAAATCTTATTAGTTGTTATCTGATAAGGACATAATTAGGGACGGCCTTGAAATTAGAATAATTTCGTTAATATGCCAGTGCCGGCTTTAATGATTTCCTATCATAGTCCTTGAGGAAAAATTCCCGTTACATTTATTAATAATTAACTCGAAAACAACTCATAAAACGTGGTAGGTCAAAATAAAAATTAATTAAAGTAATACAAGATGTAATAAAGAAAAACAAATTATCAAAAATTTGATGGCCCAATTCCCCCTTCGCTATTTTTCTCTAATAATCCACCGTGACAAAACTTTAAATAGGTATACATATTTCATTTCGGAAATATAATTAATGAGTGCGATCAATAATAAAATGTATCGCCCACGTGCCATAAATATCCGTGAAACGTGGAACATGACAACGTACTTTTTTAACGTTTACCAGACTATCGAATCGAACCGAATATACATACGAGGTCTGCCAGTAAACTACTATGACTCTTTTTTACAAGGAAAAAATCTTTTATAGATACCCTCGTTTGTTGACCGTTTTCCATCTACAGTCTATTCGTATTTGAAATGCGAAGGATATAAACAATAGCACGTGAAAGTACGAAATATAAGTACAGGTACAGGGTAGTGTTAGTAAGCGCAACTGACAAAATAAATTTTTTATGCACAACGTGTGATTGCTTTATCGCCATTAAGTATATTAGTTATCCAGAGTTTAACAGCTGGAAAAGGTAAAGGGGGTTGTAAAAAACGAAAAAATTAAAAATTTATCAGCTGGGAAGTTGTAGGGTAGTTTTGGGAGGTGAAAAAGGGGTAAAAATGGGTGTTACTGTGGAAAACTGCCATTTTCCGACTAAACCTTAGTTAGATCGAGAAACATTAAATGGCAAAGTTGTAGATAAATTCAAAATCTATAACTTTTGCCGAATACATTTTTTTACATATCCTCAAAATATCCGAGAAAAATGCAAAAAACGTTTTTTTCGGATTTTTCGTATCTTATCTGTCATTTTCTCAACAATTATTTCAATTGCCTGAAGTTTGGTGAAAATATATATTTTTATGTTCCAAATAACCTTCATTATTTTTTTGCATCAAGTTGAAAATTTTCCGAGATATAGCGTTTTTCCGAAAAATAGACTTTTTTTTTCATGCAAAATTTGTCCTTAAAAAAATTGTCGTAGAGGGTTCTTCCGGGTCTCATTTTTTTATGTCAACTTTCTGCTAAAATAAAGAATGAATATACTTACCATTTGAAAATTTGGAAAAAAATGCAAAAAAAGCAAAAAATATGTTGAATCGTACGATCGCTCGTATACGAACGTATACGCGCTACCACTAATTCGCGCACGACTACGCTTCCAATGGATGATCAGACCAGGCCCGTGCGCAGGATTTCATAATGGCGGGGGTGGGGGGTTTGAAAACAAAATGTATCAAATAGATACATCAATAGTTAGCAAATAGTATTATAATATATGTATATTTATTATTAATTTTATAAGTAATTATATTAAAAGTGTTTTTATCAATACTAGCCGAGGTTTTTTGAAAAACTTTCGAATGTACATTTTGATGTTATTTCTAACGGCGTGTTTGTATTACGAACGTCTCACTGTGAGCTCACAATCGTTGTGTATGACTATGAACAACTTTTAAAATACTCGAAATCCGTTATCGTGTAATTTTGTGTTCTACTAATTGCGGTCGAAATATCGAATAAAATATTATCGTGTATGTTGTATACTTCTATTCAATAAACAGTTAACGTGAAGATAACACTTTAATATTATACGGGTAGTATTGTACTATTATGTTATACATTATTACAAATAAGATTATAAAATATTACATATAATAGATCAAAAATGAAAACACGATTTTTTCGGTCATGGGCCTAACCTAACCAACCCCCACCCCCCTTGCGCACGGGCCTGGATTAGACTAAAACTTAACAAACCGAGTCTCGTTCGAAACGAGTTCTAGAACTTTATTATCACACCTCGTAATATGCATTCCCGCTTGTTCAATTAAGTTGCAATAAACTTATCGTGTGCATTCAATTTGTGACACACTGCCAATCGCAGCTAAATTAAATGCTACAAATCTTGCACCTTAATTATGGTTAAATTGATGACCGGTATCCTTTAATTTATTGACCGATTAAAATCAATTTATGAAGGAAGTTATTATTAGGCAACATTTATAAAGAAGCGTAACAGTAGACGTTTAAATGCTTTCTTATGTAAAAATAATGTAAACACATCTATTTTTTTTTAATTAACAAGTTTCCTTTATTTGTTTTGTCGTGATTGCCTTAAAAATTTATTTTTGGCCGTTTTTGTTGGTGTATTGGACAGCTTGGACGTCAATAGCAAAACTTTTAAAGTTGCCAAAAATCAATTACTCGTTTGTAAGAGCAATAATATTTGCTTAAGTATCTTCAAGGATTTTTTATTTTATTATTTTTAAGGTTAGTTTATGTAGTAAATAGGTAGATAGTAAATGGATTTGAATAATACGAGGGCGGTTTGATAAGTCAGTGACTTTTTGAATAAAATAAATTTTTTTCCGCAAATAAACATTTTATTTTTCTACATAATCACCTTTTAGCTCGATACATTTAGTCCAGCGTTTTTCTAATTTTTTTATTCCCTTCAAATAATAGGTTTTTTTAAAGCTCTCAAGATACGCGTTTGTTTCGAAAATAACTTCTTCATTCGACTCAAATCTCTTACCGCCCAGCCATTTCTTTAGGTTTGGAAACAAAAAATAGTCGCAGGGGGCTAAATCTGGAGAATATGCTGGATGGGGCAGCAGTTCGTATCCCAATTCGTGGATTTTGGCCATCGTGACTAGACAAGTGTGCACACGTGCATTGTCTTGATGGAACAGCACTTTCTTCTTCTTGGCCAAATGCGGCCGTTTGCTTCAAATCAACGTCGAATCTATTCAAAAGCTTTGAATAATATTCGCCGGTGATCGTTTTACCTTTCTCGAGGTAATCGATGTGAATGACACCGCGTACATCCCAAAAAACTGTGGCCATGACCTTGTTGGCTGACAGACTCTGTTTCGCCTTCTTTGGTCCACGTTCACCCCGAGCAACCCACTGTTTCGATTGTTCTTTGGTCTCTGGCGTGTTATCATGGATCCATGTTTCATCCACGGTAACAAAACGGCGCAAAAATTCGTCCGGATTACGGCTGAACATCGCTAAACACTCTTTTGAAGTGGTCACACGATTGCGCTTATGGTCGAGTGTGAGCAATCGCGGCACCCATTTCGCAGAGAGTTTTTTCATGTCCAAATATTCGTGTAAAATATGATGTACCCGTTCAGTTGAGATACCTACAGCATGAGCCAACTCACGCATTTTCATTCTCCGATCATCCAATATCATTTCATGGATTTTATCGACGATTTCCGGCGGGATCACTTCTTTTGGGCGACCTGGACGTTCGGCGTAACTAGTGCTGGTACGACCACAACGGAACTCTGTAAACCACTTCTTAACCATTGAAATTGATGGTGCCGAGTCCCCGTAGTATTTATCAAGTCTTTCCTTAGTTTCGGTGATGGATTTTTTACGTAAAAAGTAATGCTTAATCAGCACACGAAATTCACTTTTTTCCATTTTCGTAAAAATTCACGAGGTTGTCTGCTTTAAACGGCTATCAAACACCAGCTGCACGACGTAGCTTGCTCAAAATTAGAAAGTTGCCCACTGATAGATTATAGTTGACGGCAGCACTGTTGCATTTGGAGTAACTGCGCGGGAAATTCAAAAAGTCACTGACTTATCAAACTGCCCTCGTAATTTAAAATTTGTCAAAAAGCTATTTCTGGCTAAACCGTATGATTTTTAAAAATTTTAGCGCTGAATATGTCTGAAGTCGTTTTATACTTACAATTACTTCCTGTAGTATTTTGTTGTTTGTTTGGAGAGTTGAATAAAATAACTAAAAAAGCCACATATTTATTTTAAATACCAGTGTATCCAAAAATAATGCAAATTATTTAACCTGCATAAAAATAAGAACAGAAAATGGATAGTACCCAACCTGCAATATTTCTAAGAGGCAAACAAGAAACTGGTAACGAAACAATTACCACAAATACTAAAGAAAGCACACCTGCATCTGAGACATTTGAAATCTCTTACCTGAGGCCATTTCGAAGAACGACAGAAAAATTCCTGAAGCTTGTGCGAAAGAGAATAATTCATGCAACAAGAATCTCATTACAGGATTCTGCTGCATCAAGAAACAACTACATATTGTAAAGCTTGCAGACGGCTCGCTTGGTAGATTCTACGTGGAGAAAGAGGATGAGACTTCTCCGCAAAAACTCTTGATTCGTAGACAGAAGGCTAGCAATATTTCACCGGGACACCATGGTGGCGCAACCAGTCGACGACACCAACAAAATGTATACAGCTTTATAGAGATTATCTCAACTGGTGTCCGATGGTTGTGCAACCAGAACAAACACTCAGCCAAACACTCACTCGGCCACCAGTAGCGCTACCAGTGGCGTCTTCTCCGCAGTGCAGGGTTGCTAGGTCGGCTAACCAAAAATCCCCCAATTGGCATGGAAAAACCCTTAAATTCGTAACTTTTTTAACAAAAATCCCCAAACTTTTCTAAATCTGATCACTTTGTGCTATTTTTATAAATAATTTAGACGTAAACAAGTATATAATCCCCCAAAATTAACATTTTTAATAAATTACACTAATATAAGTATAAAAAATGTAAAAATTCAATTTCGACCACAATTTATTCCTTACCAACTTGTCATAGGCCTTTTGTAAGTCTACAAAAGCACAGAAGACTTTTTGACTTTTAGCCAAGAATTTTTCGGCTGTACCTCGTAATGAAAAGACCTGATCCATACATCTCTTTCCTCTTCTAAATCCTGCTTGCACATCCCATATCATATTCTTAGTTTCATTCATCAATCTTTTAATTAATATCATTGCATACAGTTTGCCAATAATGAGAAGTAAAGTAATGCCTCGGTAGTACAGTCCTGCTGCGAACCTATTCCCTTGTAAAGCGGCACGATAATGGTCTTGCACCAGTCGCCTGGAACGCTACCGCTTATATATGCTTTCTAATCAAAAATTTTGCGCATAAAATAGATTGTAGCCAATCTGAAATATTACTTACATTTTTGCTAGGAAGCAAATTAGAAACTGGTCGTATTCCATGTACTTGTGGAAGTGTCTACATTGGAACAACTAAATGGTTCATTAACACCAGGATCAAAGAACACAAAGCCAACTGCCGTCGCGGAGCACACACATAATAATTATGATCACAGAAGTAAATTCGAGGACACCCAAGTTTTATGCCACGTCTGCATATTACCCAAAGCTTTATAGAAAAGCGATTGAAATATATAAACACCAGCAGAATTTCAATAGATCTGAGGAAACATTTAAATCAATACATGGGTACCTGTACCTGATTCCTTACAAGCATGAGGAGAATAAATCTCCGGAACGTGACCAATTCCTGAACAGCCCTAAAATACAACCCCTTCATCCCCTCCACCAATTCGTATATAATCTGCGATCGTGAAATACAAATATCACAAACCGTCAGCCTTAAAAAGCCGATAAAAATACATCTCCCCAAGATGTCATCCACTCCCGATGGCGAAATGTCGAGAATTATCTCGGAACTTACGATGGCCTAAGAACCCGAAAAACCATTCACCACTAAACGATGGCCGCGAAAGCCTTTCATAACCCTGTAACATTGTAACCTAATTTGAGAAAGGATGGATGAAGGAAGATTGACGAAACAAATTTATAAGGCGGGTGTGAATGGACAAGTCGGTAGAGGTCGACCTCGGCGATCATATCTCGATCAGATCAACATTGTTTTGAAGAAAGGCCAGGTCAAGAATACCAACAACCGACAAGCATATATGAGAGCACTGACGAAACTAGAGGAAGCAAAAGATGTGTCTAAGAAGTGGAAGGAAGTGGTGGCGTGAAGTGAAGTGAAGGCGTGACTATATGAATGTATGTATGAAATGTGAATCTTAAAGCTGCCTACAATTTTATACACAATTTTTTTGGTATCTCTTATGATAACCGAGCTCTACTAAGCTTTATCACATTAATTAATCACCCTGTATAATCGATTAAGCTTTATCACACTAATCAATCACCCTGTATAATCGATTTTTGTGGCGGAAGAGTTTAAAATTCTTGTTGGAGTTTTTACATGCATTTGTAGATTAAAGTAGGATTTGTGTATTCAAAGATGTTTTTTTATTAATTTATTACCATAATGCCAGATATTATCAAGAAACGAGTTTTATCAGCCTTCTCGGAAAAGTATTTCTCATTAGATTTGTACATGGTGTGCAAAAACTTATCACCATAAGTGGTTGGATCTCGTCAAGATTGCGCGAGAAGCTAAATCCTAATATTAAATATGTTAGAGAACAGCAATTTATGTGTGAACAAAAATAAAACAAATACTGCAATAAAATGTCTAGGTATTGTTTTTAAAAATTGTTTTATGCGTATTAGCGGAGACACAATGACGCCAAAACCAATACTTGTTACATTTTAATAGCTGCGAATAATTTTTTTAAAATTAAATAAAGTAAGTTTGGTCACACACCTAAGAACGTACATTGTTTTTGATTTCAGACTTTTCCCATTTTTTTCAAGTCGGTATCTTTCTTTTTGAATTAATTACATTTTTTCGCACTTACTTTGTCATCATTACAAATTGTCTAGAACAGGGATTCCCAAACTGGGTTCCGCGGAACGTAGGGGTTCCATAGATTAGTCATCAGGGTTCCACCAAAATTATTTATTATTAGCTATTAATTAATACCACGGTTACAAATAGTAATAGAAAGTCCTTGATGAATTAGTTAACATCGTCAATTACGTGAAAAGTCGTCCCCTTCAGTCAAGATTATTTAAAAAGGTGTGTAAAGAAATGGGAAGTCAATACGAATCACTCCTCTTGTATACCTAAATCCGATGGCTTACAAGAGGCAAAGTTCTAGCCTGGTTATATGAACTTCGTGACGAGCTAAAGGTTTTCGCAATGAGGCAAATAAAGTCCGAGGCATCTAATATTTTTAGTGTTTTGCATGATGAACAATGGCTCATAAAATTAGCTTATCTTGCCGAAATTTTTGGAAAGGTCAATGAAATAACTACACTTTTGCAGGGAAAAGCATCAACTATATTTATGGCGAGAGATAAATTAACAGCTTTTAAAAGAAAATTAAATTTCTGGATTTGTATGGAAAAGGACAAAACTGAGTGTTTTCCGCTTGTGTATAACTTTCTACAAGAAAACGCGTTGGAATTACCAAATGAAACAGGGTGACCCTACTGTGGGTACCTGGGCACCAGGGGGTGGAAGGAAACGAAAAAGCCGACACCCTTGCAAAACAAGGGGCCGAATCTGCGTTCACTGGACCAGAACCGGTTTTTGGAGTCACCACAAGTGCCGCCAAAACAATTATTTCGGACTGGGCGAAGAGGAAAATACTCACGTACTGGTCCGACATACCAGGGCTAACCCACTCGAAGGCGTTTTTACCGTTACAACCCTCGAAAAACTCAACTAAGCAGGTCCTAGAATGGAGCAGAAATGACCTGCGTATTCTAACAGGACTGCTTACGGGACACTGTCGTCTGAGATACCACCTCAGAAAGATAGATCTGAACCAACAAACGGACTGTCGGTTCTGCTGCGTGGAAGACGAAACTGCTGAACATATACTATGTTCATGCCCCGGCCTGGGAAGAATAAGGTTCAACATATTTGGTTACACTAACCTAGAACCAACCGATTTTAAAAAAATCTCACCCTATACAACCATGAACTTCGTAAGAAGGGCTGGATTGTGCGGTGAACTGTAGCCTCTAGGGGTGAGCCACAATAGACCTACTAAGGGTCGCGGTGGAGGGGCGACCACGCCCCACTCACATAAAACCTAACCTAACCCTACCAAATGAAATTAAAACTATTATAACTGAATATTTGGTAAATCTCCTGAAATCTTTGTCCGATTACTTTCCTAAAAATTATATTGATATTGAATGGGTACAAAATCCATTTATTATAAACAGTCAACCAGCGATGCTGACCGTCCTGGATTATGAAGCATTCATAGATCTTCAGATTTCATCCACATTAAAACACACATTTGAATCTGATCTCTGAATGAGTTTTGGGTTGGTGTTAGGAGTAAATATCCTAAAATAGTCAAAAAGGCTATCTTAACATTGCTCCCATTCGTCACGTATCGTTGTGAAACAGGCTTCTCAGCCTACGTTTATGCAAAAAACAAATACAGGTCAAGATTGGATGCTATCCCAGATATACGCATAAATTTTTTAGTTTTTGCATTGGGTATTGTAAATTAACGAAATTAACGAACACTAAGACTAAATAACGTAACAATACTCTTCTCACGTTTTTTCCTAATTTAAAAAAAGATAAATGAAACTGTCAAATCACTCGTATTTCACCCACTGTTTAAAAACTAATAACACTTGTTTAAATAATTACTTACATAATAAAATATCACTCTTGAAAATATACTTCCGGTTATTTTGCGTGATAAATCTAACCTTGACGATTGCCAAAATTTCAAAAATTTCCCGATTGTTTCCTTTTAGCCTTAGCCTCTCTAAAGATGACAGAATTAAATTTTGATGTTTCACGGCCATCACTCCTTACACCATTACATTAACAACATTTTTATTCACAATTTGTTGACATTTTTATCGATGAGGTGTAGAAACATTTTATATTTTCCTGAATCATAAATCGTATTACAATTGTCAAAACAGCCGTTAAAAATATTTATTTCCTACCATTATCTATGCTTTATTTAAAAACCCGTTGCACTGCCCATTAAAAAATTTAGCTGTACATAATGCGCTAAAAATCAGAAGGATGAAAGTAATGGTTTTTGAAAGAGAAGAATGCATGACAAACTGCGAGATGCTGATTGAAGAAAAAAGAGTGGAACAAGTGAATGAGTTTGTATACTTAGGTTCTAAGTTTACGAGAAACGGAAAGTATGACTTTGATATTGAGCGAAGGGTGTTGGTAGGGAAACAAATGAATGGACCCCGTATAACCTTATGAGCAGCCAGAAAACCAAAAAAGGCACAACTGGCTGAACATACTTGTAGAGGAGTGCTGGTCCCTATACCCTGTTGGGTTTGACAGACAGAAGAAGCATGAAAGTAAGATCAATGCTGCAGAGATGAATAGTCTGGGAAGTATAGCCGAAGTGACTCTGATGGATAAAGTGAAGAATAGTGTGAATGGAAACGTCGGTTGAGGTCGACTTATGCGAACGTATCTCGATTAGATCGAAATTGTTTTGAAGAAATGCCAGGTCAAGAGTACCAACAACCGACGAGCATGTATGAAAGCGCTGATGATTTATTTAAATATATGTATTATTTATTATATTTATAAATTTCAATAAAAAATACTTTACAAAAACTACTAATCTTTTGAATCTAAAAATATTTAGTTGCTTTTGAATACGGATCTGACTAATGTAATGCTATTACTTTCTTTTAGGGAAGAGTAGTCGATATTAAAAATGATTTAATAAAAAAATTCTATAGACTCTCTTTCAAGGATGTGATCTCGACTTCTTAATTAAATTCAATTCGAGGGAACAGGTAGATCAGTTCGCGAATCTATCTATATCTTTTTTGTATCTTAAAAATATCTGAAAAAACTAACTCTACTAAAACTGAAATGCCGTTGAGCTCCAAGTAATTTTTAATAATAAAATTACTAAAAATAATAAATAAAACCTTGGACAAATTTTACCGTATCTATAAATTTTAATACAAAGAGTAACATGTTAAACCAGCTTCAATGTTTTTATCAATTTTTTTGAAATAAATAAAAATGTTGCAAGAATTTAAGAACCAGTTTAATAATTAAAAAAAATGAAAACAATTTGACTACAGTAAACTTTTATATATATAAAAGGGTTTCAAATGGTACATAGAACAACTAAAAAAGGGGAAAAAACTTAGACTATGTGTCCCAGCAAAGGCAATCTCAAATTGCAACCATCTATATATATAATCTCTTTTTAATTATATTGTTTAGCCTTTATATAGTCGGCAAACTGTATGCAAAAATATTGATTAAAAGAGTAACGAATGAAACTGAGATGATATGGGATGTGCAAGCAGGATTTAGAAGAGGAAGGTCTTTTTATTACGAGGTATAGTCGAAAAATTCTTGGCTAGAATTCAGGTCTATTGTACTTTTATAGATTTGGAAAAAGCCTATGACAGAGTGGTGAGGATAAACGGAGCTTGCACAGACTGGTTTAACATCGAAAAAGGTGTGAGACAGGGATGTTGTTCTTGGCCTACCAGAATTTTTTTTTTTTTTGGTTTTACATTCCCATTTTCTCGACAACGTCGTTCAATGGTTCTAAATGTATTTTTACTTGTTAAGTTTCTTCTAGGAAACTTTTTTGTATAACACGTAACAGCTAAAATAGAGTTTCCTAATCACTCGCCTAAGGTTAATAAAATGTCGGTGTATTCAACATTTGAGTACATTTTGATTAACAATATCTAATTTTACAAATAACAAGGTTTCAAAAATCTAATTATTGTTGACTTATCGTCACAACTATCAATAAATGAAGGTTTTCCATGGCAGTTTGTTTATGATTTCGGCATTTGGAGTATAAAAATCAGTCTTAAATGTTAAGTTTTTTTTAACATAATCCACTTTAACGTCTTGAATCTTAAGTGATAAATGTTAGATGTTAAATGCTTAAAAGTTTTTATAAATCCACCCTAAATCTAACCGTAAAAAAGTTATGTTCAATACTACTTGGTACGAACCGTGTAACTAGCGCCCTCTATGAGAGTCAGATATAAAAACAAATTTATAGGATGTATCAGCTTCTAAAACATATTCGTATAAAATTTTATTACAATGTTTCCAGTAGTTTCGGCAAAATCGTAATAAATGTGTATACATTTTTTTTCTTCAACGCCCTTTATCTTAAATACGGATGGCGTTACGAAAATTTTTTACTAAGCAAACTCCAATTATTTTTCAGTTTTCTACCTATCCTAGAGACGGGGTCAACTTTTTTTGAAACACCCTGTATATTAGTTTTATTATATTTTCAATATTGTTTTTTTCTATTATTGTTGTTACAGGTACGTCTAATACAATTGAAGCAGGTGTACAGAAATCCACCGAAAGCCATCACACAAACCAAGATATAAGTAATATGAACGTACTATTAGACTCTTTGGATCCTCATTTAAGGCCGACAACCCCAGATTACTCAGATCCTAACTCAGTAGCCCTATTACAAGAGCACATGCAACTAGCAGAAGAATATTGGAAAGTAAGTACTTATATCACTAAAATAAATTTAAAAAAAAACATAATACTGTAAAAAAGTCCACATTATAATTCCGAGGCAGTTCGCTCTACGATCCGTGGTCAAACTATGCTCATTTGTTTCCGGGATTTTGAACATAAAAGTGTGACCGTGAGTGAATCGATGTCGGTGTTTGCAGTGCCGGAAAAAGTAAGTATCTGCCTATTTGTTATACATATTTTTATTGTATATTGTAATTTATAATCGTATTAAGAAAATTTTACTATTGAGTGTAGTAGGTAGTTATGTAGTAAAAATTTAATACTAGAGATTATTCAAAACTTTTATGACAGAACAAAAAGCCAGGGAAGATTAAACTTTAGGTACCTAGGTACTTTTTTATTTAAAAATATTTATTTACGCGACGACGGCGATTCATTAAAAGAGCGGTGTTTCCGCGGGCATTTTGTTTTTTTTATTGCAATAATACTATTCTGTTGTGTGATAATAGTCATATTCTGGTAAAATCGCCTCAAAAACAAACATTTTTTTACAGGTCAGAACTGATACGGAAAATGGCTAAATCTAAGAAGAAATGTCGACAGTACAGTGTTGATTATTTGAATTTGGTTTTCTTCCATCAACGGCAGACAAACGATTGCCCATGTGTCTTTTATGCAACAAAGTTCTGAGCAATGACTCCTATGAAACCATCGAAGCTCGAGGACCATCTAAGATGGTGTCATCCTGAAAAAATAGGTAAAGATCTGAAATACTTTCAAACATTGAAGGAAAAATATGAAAAGAGACGTACCGTAAATAGTATGTTTGCTTCATCGTCTCAAAGTAACGATGATGGCTTACAATATTTCGTTCTGGAAATCTGGAAAACTGCACATCATCGAAGAAGAGTTAATTTTACCCGCTATTGAAGAGGTTTTAAAAACTGTTCTGCACAAACCTCCATTTGACATACGATGACATACGATGATGGCTTACAATATTTCGTTCTGTAAATCTGGAAAACTGCACACCATCGAAGAAGAGTTAATTTTACCCGCTATTGAAGAGGTTTTAAAAACTGTTCTGCACAAACCTCCATTTGACATACTCAAAAGAATTCCTTTAAGTAACAACACTGTATAAAGACGTATTGATGAAATGAGCTCTGATATAGAACTCTTCCTGTGTAATTATCTGCAAACCACTCATTTTTCTATTCAATTGGACGGGTCTACTTTGCCTGGTAATGAAGCATTATTATTGGCATATGTTCGATTTGTTATGGACGAAGAAATCCATGAAGAGCTGCTATTCGCAAAAACTTTGAAGTCGGACACTAAAGGCGAATCCATATTTAATGTCCTGAGTGATTTTTTTACAGAAAATCTATTCCATTTACAAACATTATTTCGGTGGCAGCAGATGGAGCTCCTGTCATGTTCGGGCGATATCGTGGGTTTAAAAGAATAATACCAGGACTAATTGCAATTCACTGTGTCATCCACCGACAACACCTTGTAGCGAAAAATTTGAGTGATAGATTGCACCAATCGCTTAAATATGTGATTAACGCAGTTAATAAAATAAGAAGCTTTGAATACCTGTTTATTTGATGAAAATGATGAAGATAGCCGACTGCTCTTACATACTGAAGTACGCTGGTTGTCGAAAGGTGCATGCTTATCGAGATTTTACTTCCTTTTCGAATCAGTGATAGAGTTTGTGGAAACTAAAGCACCGGATTTAAAAAAAAATCCGATCAAATATAAAGCGGACATTGCGTACTTAACAGATTTGGTCAAAAAATTCAATGACGTTAACTTGCAGTTACAAGGGGACAGCCTTAATTTAATAAAAACAAAGGGTGTAACTTGAGCTCAGCACCAACGAGGAACTGAAGGTGAAATTTAAAATAGGCTCTCAAACATTTTGGCTGCAGGCAGAAATCCCCAAAAAATATCCTGGGCTGTGGGAAATTGCGAGAAAATTTTTGATAGCGTTTCCCTCGTCATATCTTCTCGAAAGAATTTTTAGTGCCGCTACCAACCTGTTAACAAAAAAAGGAGCAGATTTACATGATTTAAATTTCAGAGTTCATTGTTGATTTTTTGTCAATTGTTGATTGTTTGTAATAATAAATGTTTATAAATTTTTATGACCACAAGTAATATTTTAATAAATAGGACACAAGAAAATGTGCTACTTTTGTTTTCTTCTGAACACCCCCAATTTAGGGCGATATTTTTTAGGTGTTTTGGGAGAATACAGTAGAAATGTAGCATCAGGGGGTCTACCGAAAATAGTAAAACTTTGCATGTGGTCCACGAAAAAAAAAAGTTTGGGAACCTCTGATCTAAACGGTTTGGATCTGCTTTGTTTAAAATAATCATTACAATATTATAAATGCTTCATTTTCAATAACTGCTCTTTTTATTTTCTATCACGTATTTTTCAGCAGTATTAAAAATGTGTACAGGTTGAGCGAAACTCGATATCTCAACTCTATTATAAGAAAAAAAACGATAAAAAAATCTGAAAAGTTGTTCTTAAATGGGATTGAGTAAGGTCCATTTTAAGTATCATTTAATTTGCATATTTTACCGTATTTGGAAACTGAAGTAATAACACGTCATCGATTTTTTTTCTGAGAAACATACCTATATTTTGACGTATTTAAAGAGCCAATTTTTCCAAACAAATTTTGTGAAGAAAAAAATTTTCTATCTTTTTCCGTTATAAAATTATAAGCAAATTTGTAAAATAAAAGTATTACCAAAAATTCACAATCATCACGATTTAGAAAAGTAGCCTTTGGAAACAAACAGCAAAGTCGCATCTGTCAATAATTAAACTGATGGTTGACAAATATTATTAGAAGAGCAGTTCAGTTATAAGCCCAGAACGTGTTATTCCAAGCTTAAAAATATTTGCATTTGGAACGCAATTTACGTGCAAATAACAAGGCATGAGGGGAGAAAAATATCAAATGCTACAAATAATTATGCAGGGAAAAATCCAAGGCAAGAGATCTATAGGAAGAAGACGAAATTCATGGCTGAAGAACCTTAGGGATTGGTTTGGATGCAGTAATAATAAACTATTTAGAGCTGCGGTCTCGAAAATAAGAATTGCTATGATGATTGCCAACCTTCGAAGCGGTGACGGCACCTAGAGAAGAACAAGGCATTTTCTTCTCGAACGGGAAGAAAAATTGTTAAAAGGTTTAATTCTAACAATGCTGTTGCCACTGTTATGCAGTATTTTGAAGACCATCCAAGGAACTTGATTCGGCAAGCCTGTCGTGAGTTGAATTTAAAATATAGTTCGGTACGAAAATGTTTGAAAGAAAACGGTTATCACGATTATAAACTTTATTAGATCAACATCAACAACGAAGAATTAATTATGTTGCCCAAGTGATGGTAAACTTGGAGATCAGTGACATTTTTAATGGGCATTTAATTGATCCCTATTTTTACGAATGGATTTTACATTGTGGAAGCGTTAAACAGTATGAAATTGGGTGAAGCTGCGGGGTACGACAGGATAACGGTTGAAATGCTGAAGGCTGGACAAAGCGTGGTAACTAGTCTGCTGTACCGCCTTTTTAACCTTTGTTGGAGGAGTGGTAGCGTACCAGACGACTTGTGCAAGGCCGTTATCGTGCCACTTTACAAGGGAAAAGGTTTTCAGCAGGACTGTAAGAAATACCGAGGTTTTAGTTTACTCAGCATAGTCGGCAAACTGTATGCAAAGATATTGATGAAATATTAATGAAACTGAGAAGATGAAATGGGATGTGCAAGCAGCATTTAGAAGAGAAAGGAGATGTATGGATCAGGTCTTTTCATTACCAGGTATAGTCAAAAAAATTCTTGGCTAGAAGTCAAAAGGTCTATTGCGCTTTTATAGACTTGGAAAAGGCCTATGACAGAGTGGTGAGAAGTGAATTGTGGTCGATATTATCCAAGTATGGGGTGAGCGGTAGTTTAATACGAGCACTGAAATCACTTTACGAGGATTCCACTGCTTGTGTCAGGATAAACGGAGCTTACACGGACTGGTTTAACATCGAAAAAGATGTGAGACAGGCATGTGTGGCTTCGCCATGGCTGTTTACCTTATACATAAACGATTGTTTAAAATATTTTAAAGAGAGTGCGTATGGATTAAAAATGAATGAATTGTCAAATGCCTATATTATGTATGAAAGCGATTTTTTTTTAATTTGTTGTCTCGTTATTTTTTTTTCTATATCAAATTTATGCATACACAAAATAATACAGTTTAAATTCCAATTCTCCTGTAAATAGTGGTATTCGACAAGGAGATTCCCTTAGCCCCCTATTGTTCAACATCGTTATGGACGAAATAATAAAAAGCACTCGTAACCTGAAAGGGTATAAACTGGGGAACAAAGACGTCAAAATCCCATGCTATGCCGATGATGCTGTTATGATTGCAGAAAACGAAGATGACCTACAGAGATTACTATTCATATTTAACACAACGGCAAAAAGTCTAAAAATTAAGATATCTGCAGCAAAGACGAAATGCATGACCACTTCAAAAAAAACTATCAGATGCAAACTGGTTGTGGATGATAAAATTATACAACAGAAAATGAAATTTAAATACCTAGGCATAGAAATATCGGGATACGGTGACATCGAGGCGGAAGTAAGAAACCAAGCGGCAAAAGCAGCACGAACCTCAGCTTACCTGAACGATACAATCCTCCGAAACAAATATATCGGAATCGAGACCAAATCCCGAATCTACAAGGCGGTCATCCGACCTATATTAACATACACAGCGGAAACTAGACCAGATACATCGAACACAAAGAGAATATTAGAAACCACCGAAATGAAAATAGTGCGCAGGATCGCTGGAAAAACACTTTTTGACAGGGAGAGAAGCGAGGACATTAGAAGAACATGTAAAATAGACGATGTAAATGAATGGATACTGGGAAGAAAGAGAGAGTGGAACGAACACATAAACCGGATGAATGACGACAGAATGGTCAAAATAACTAGAGACAAGTCGCCCTTAGGGCGGCGAAGCGTTGGAAGAGATGGAGCGACAACCTTTCTAATAATTGAACGGCAGAGGATACGAAGAAAAACAAGCAAATTTTTTGCATTAAAGAAAGAAGAAGAAGAAATTCTAATTCTGCATCGGGAAAATATACCAAGTTTTCTTGTGGCCTGTGCTGTCACTAAACGATGTCTAGCTTTGAGTCCTAAACAAATTAATCATGTATACCTAAAAAAAACGATATATTTTTTCTTTGAGTAATCATCACCACCAAATCGCAAATAAATAATCGAAATGAAACAATTTGTAAGTACCATTTATTTTTGCATGATTCATGGAAAAATAAGCAAATTAAATAGCCCAATAAACACTAACGAAAACTAATTATTTTTATAATTTACAAGGTAGATGAAAAAAATAATTTTAAAATGTTTTCTAAAAACATTAAAAAAAAAATTTTAACAGGGAAGCTTGTGCACAATTGTATAATTTATTATTTGTGTATGCTTTTAAAAATTTATAGGTAACTCATAAAAACGTACTCGCATGCAACACAAGTATAAAATTAAGATTTACTGTGAGACAAAAAAATTGTAATTGTTTAACAGATTATAGAAACTAAAGTCTCACAGTTGCAGTGATGTATTGATTATTTGCTGTTAAATTTTTTTTATTTCTATGCAATTATTTTACTGACTATTGTAATGTACTTAAGTTGAGAAAATCGCACAAGAAAAAGTCAGGACTCTAAAATGGGTTATGTGTAACACTTTTTAATACATAGAACATTAAATAGGCCGAGCTCCATTATATTAAAATTATTATGCAGAAAAATGACTTGATTTGTAAACTTCCTGAAGAATTTCTACTCGATTCCATGAGTTTTTTCTACTCTGCTCAAACTTTAAATGTTCATTAGTAGGCAGTCATATCAGAAAATAAAACAGCGGGAAGCGACAAAAGCCTGTTTGAGCGAACGTTTTATGAAGGCGCATGGCAAAATATGGAGTACAAAGAATGTCCGTTTATTACAAAGAATAGCGGCTCTTTTGATGATCTTCCCCTTTGAACCAGACAATATAAAGTATGTTTTATTATTTCAATTATTAGACATATTTACAAAAATCCCGAAAATCCTGCAACGAACAAATTTCATACCTACATTTAACCCCTTTGGAGTAACATTATATTATTAACATTAAAAAAAATCATACCGCTTACGAAATTCTCTACAACGCACTGTTGTGAAACTAGTTTGTAATCCATCTCGAGAGGCGCCAACCCAAAAATGTGGTATCGCAAAAAGGTATAGAAATATCTAGAAAGCGTCACATTAAAAATGATAAGTAGTGTATGTGTCTTTAAAATAAGTCACTTGTAACCCTCGTTTATCGTAAACACATGTGCGCTATTGAAAAGCAAGCTTTTTGGTTGTTGTAAGGCTTGTTGCAACCCTATGTCAAGTGGGATGAAAGGACGACTCATTGTTCCTACATCTTAAAATGAAATACTTGCACATGTAATATTGCTAAACAGCACGGACATAGTTCATATTAAGAAAACATGTGCCTTATTGGAAGTAATTTTTTCTAGAAGAAAAAAGGCAGTCGTAAAAAGTTCTCTTTTGAAAGCCGTCGCTAATATTTCTTTTTTGAAAGCAGTCGTTAATGGTACCCGTTTGAAGACAGTCATTAATGTTCACTCCCGAAAGTGAACATTTGAAGTCGCGAATAATCCCCGTTTGAAAACATTCGTTTATAGTACTTTGCTCGAAAGAAGTTGTTAATGTTACTCGCTCGTAATAAGTGTTAATATTTCACACTCGGAAGTGAATATCCAGCTGTCTCGAAACTAAAGAAATAAAGTTCATACTCTTAACATAAAAAAACTATTGAATAAAAATCTCGTAATCTCGATCAGTTGATTCTCGTTATTGTTAAAATAAAAATATTTTCTTTCATATACCCAAAAGTGCTCTTTTTGGACTTAAAATAATCGACTTAGACTCTTTTCTGTTTCACACACTAAAAACTACTACTAATACTGTTTCTTGATGATGATAAAATAAGCAAAAATCATTTCAGTGTTCTTTTTGAATGGTATCAATTAAAAAAAAAGAAATACAAAGTTACCTTGGCAATAGCCACATTAAAAAAAAAAGGGATACAAAGTTACCATGGCAAGAGACACAATAGACCTATTAAAAGTCGCAGCGGAGGGGCGACCTACGCCCCACTCACATGATACGTAACCTACCATGGCAATGTTAGGTTTATTTACAACGCCTTAGCAAGTTGTTTTGTGATTATATAACTGCATGACTTCATTCTCGGCAGGATGGTGTATTGCCAGATTGCTTTATCTATGTCCGGCAGTACCTCGACCTAATACTCCCAAATCTGTGGATGGGAAGGCGAGAATCGATAGAATAGCCAGCACAATCATCTGATCTTTCACTATTAGACTTCGTAATGGAATATACAGGGCCGTCTGATGCCATGAAAGGGCCAATGGGCTTACAGAGTTTGAAGCCCATTTAGAAAGTCAAAAAAATGTGAATCAAAGCATTATTATGTACTTTTAAGTTGTGGATTTTGTTTAGATTTGGTAAAATTTTGTTCACTGTTTAAAAAATATTTAGAAATTTGTTCTGGTTCTCGATTAACATTTCAATTTTAAAATGTTATTGGCAATTCGTAGCCACATTGCACTAAAAATTAAGCTTCTGTTTTTCTCCTTTTTACCCTGTACAATAATTAAAATAATAAATGTATTCCATTTGGCTGTTCTGTACACTGTATACAAAAATCATAGTACCTAAAATTGATTAATTTTTTTGTCATGCAGTGTTATGTATTTAAAGTGTACGAAGGTCACCGAAAATCGGTCCCACTATCATCAAACCCGACAAACACTCTCGTTGGTTGTTTATATATTCTACTGAGCATCATTAAATTATCCAAGGAATATTTTTTTGTATCTAAAGCAGATTTCAGCAGTATAAATATTTATGATGCCGAAACAAATATAGGCCACGTAACATATTTCGTTATTGATTTTCATTTTTAATAAATATAAATAAATAAATTTCATTGTCGTGGATTCCCAGAAGAAATTTGTGTTTCTTTTGATCATCATAATTAAAAAATATGTGTGTTACAGCAAGAATTATATTACTGTAATTTTTAGGTTCAGACTGAACTCGTCCTGCTAACTCAAAAGAAAAACAAGCTAATAGCCGCCAAAGAGGAAGACGAAAGGAGAAAATTAAACTTAAAAGTACTTAAAGAAGAAAAGGAATCATTAATGCTAGCCAGAGACCTTTTGCAACAACAGAAAGAAAGATCAACGGCACCGACAGGCAATTCGTCGAGAAATTCGACCGACACTTGGGTCATCATACCACGAGAAGGCCCACAAAGTTAGCAAATTTAATAAAATGTACAGATAATTTTCTTTTTGACTACTAGTACTACTAGTAATTTTTTTTTATATTAATTTTTAATAGAAAAATAAAATTCGGATTGATATTTCCTCATATCATTAATTCTGAACTTTATTTGAAATTCCAAATAAATTATTTATTAAAGTTTTTCCAACATCGTTAAGAAAAAAATTACTTTTAAAAATGGTAATTTCTCCTTTTTAAGTGCGTATCATGCAAGCCTGAAAAAATCGACTTTTGTTCTACAAATGAAGTGCCTTTTTTACAGAATTTTATATGTATGTATTATTGTATATTTGAAAGTTTTAATGTGTAAGATAATGTATAGAATTTAAAGTTATGTGTTTGTTTGTAAGATGTTTTACCGTCGTATTTATTTTTTTGTTTATAATTTTGATCACAGCGCTTATTGAAGTGTGTTATTTAAACTATTGTATTTTATGAAAGTAGAAAAAGTAGTAATCCTTGTTAAAGTAGTATTTATTTATTGAAGTACTGTCGTATCCATTAGGAATGACTTGAAATTTTTAAACATTTTTTTTTAATTTTATTTTTGACTGCATTAAAATTATTAAAAATTTGTGTAGCATTTTTTAAAAATAAAAGTAAATAATAAAAACGTTCCTATCAACAAATTTTCATTTGTGCTATTTAAATTTTTCCCTATTTGGCTTAAGGCTAATTTCACTGGTAATATGTATATCACAAGCTCAGCTTAAATTGCTTTAAGCTTTCATCAAACGTTAAGCTGTCCTTAAATCTCTCAATTTAAGCCCAAGAATTAGTTAGTTTCCTTGGATAGAAAACGTTATAGAGTCTCATGTGAGTTGATAATCTATTCATTAATGATTAATGTCGAAAAAATCAACTCAACATCTCCAAAAATGGCTGATATATTCAATATTTGCCCGTGCAGCACTTGAGTCACCTTTTGGAATCGGTAGAAAGGGTGACGTACACGTGACGTCACTGCTTGAGATGGGTACTGTGCACGTGGTACAACAAATGACATCTCTCATGTTATGTGTATTTGGTTAACGATTTTGATTTTCTAAACCTTTTTGGGTTTTTTGAGTCTACAGTGAGCTTTTTCACTTTTATTTAGGTTTAAGGAACAATATTATCGTGTTATTAGTGATCTATGACATTAATATTTAAATGTTTAAAAGTAGGGTTAAAGTTACCTTTAGCCGAGGCCATTTTTTGACAGATATATAAAATCTTAAGCTGTGACGTCACATGTACGTCACTCTTTCTACCGTTGCTAAGCTGAAACGTCACGTGCACGTTACCCATTAAAAACAGATTACTGCAGTAATAAACTTGAGTGGGTTTGTTTGCTCATGCTGGTTATATCCAGGTTAAAAAAGAAGGTATTTGTATTATAAAAGCTCGTGGTTACACCTGAACATCAAATAATAAGCAAACCATACTCCTGTACTTTTAAATGCGACGAGAAGGAAGAAAAAATTACTGGGGTAAATTTCGAGGACTGTGCTACACAAGAAGACGGGTGTGAACATGTAGCCTTAATCATTTGGCTGCCTAGAAGTGAGGAACCGTCCAATTCTTGATGCTTCTCTTGATGGATTAACAACTGATTTTGTAATTGAAATAAATTTCTCATTTAAAAACAATAATTTTAAAAATTATGTGTGATGGCATTCCAACAAAAAATACATGGCACACATAAATGTATTTTACTGAAAAAAAAAAGGAACGTCACCGTCACTCACGGTGTCGCCAGCTTTACAGTGGTTGCAAAGAGGAATCCTCAACTCTGAAAAGCCATAATTTTCTTATTTATAAAGATAATTAAAAAAAAAATCACAGATGTTTTTATACATTTTGAGACTGTTTGTATGATGAAAATGAAAAAAATGGAAACTTTCTAATGGGGAAGACCACTAAATTTTGAAAACACCATAACCTTCATGCTTAAAAACTATCATATAATGTAATTTTATATTTTTTATTCATTCTGTGGTATGAATTAGATATTTTTCATTTTAAATATAAACATTTGTATAGGTTGCTCTCATTGATGTAATGCAGTGTGACGTGCTAGTCCCTACACCTCTATCAACCTAAAGCTGACCAATCGTAGGTACTTGTTTCATCATAGTAAATCCATGCATATCCGTAGTACTGAGGTTCCGTGTCTGACAGACAGAGACAGATAATGTTAGGGACTGTTACGTCATAGCACCTCCCACTTGATTCTGACATTTTTAAATTTTGAATTAATTTCCACAAATCAGTATAGAGTATCGGAGATTTAGAGGCATTTGGGCGTTTATTTTTTATATTATGATGAATAATGAATTTGATTGTTAATGCCTTTCAAGATGAATTTTACTATGTGGTTTGTTTTTTACGCCTTTTTATTGCGTCTGTTTTTTACATTCCAAAATATGTCTTTATTTTCATATTATATTCAGTAGTAACGTTCTTTCATTTTTCCCATTTCAAACAGAAAAATTAAATTTCTCAATGCGGGGAACCCAAATAAATATTTATTTTATATTATTTATTTTTTCAATACTTACAATTTGAAATTTAAACGCTTCCTGAAGTATGAAACGGCGGCAACAGTGAGGTTGTTCTTCTTCCATATATGTGAATGAAGTTGAGAATAATTGCTTGTTAGCGAAATGATACTTGACTAAAAATGGGTCCGTGGAATGTAGTTTGTGATTTAACTGATTTTAAATCTAAGCCAAGCTTTAATAAGCTTAAGATTTATTGTTAATATTACATGGATAGTTTCATAATTTTTAAATAATTCATATAAAAGCTCCAATACTGTGGCAAGATGTAGAAAAATAGAAATAAATGACACTTGAAAAGGACTCCACACCAAATTTGACGAAATGGGATATTAAAAGTCTACTAAACATGATTATTGCCTGATTAACGGTTAACCAACGCGCAAAAAATGTAAGTGGGTGGGTGTAATAATGTATAGATTCAAATTTAGTGTGCTTGTGTGTGTGTGTGTGTTTTTTACTGCTCTTGTATTTTTTTATAAAAAAAAAATTTAAAATGGGCAGACAAACAACTACTTTGCGAAAACGGAAGAAGTAATTAAATTTATGAAAAACAAGGAAACGTGGCCTGCTAATTCCAATTGAAAGTTATTGTCGCCGATTATTAATAATAATAATATCGTCTTTATTATTTCATTAAATAAACAAAACATAATTGATATATATGCAATAAGTTATCAAGAAATAAAAGGCGAAGTTCATTGTCTGCAATGCTATGCATCACAGAAAATGTTCTTCCACTTAACCCTGACAGTCAAAATAAGAAGGAAAACAAAACAAAACCTGTGATCGTTACATAATTATCGTTTATAATTTGAATACGAATACTTAACATAAAAATGTAGTTTACCTATTTTCTACAAGATTTTAATAATTTACTTTAATTACAGTCAAACAAATACTCTTTATATTTATTTTTGAATTTAATGGAATTTAATTGTTTAAGTGAGGTGGGAACAGAATTATACCTTTGACAAATTTGGTATCTAAAAGACCGTCTAAATACTTCTGTTTTGAATTTAGGCACTGTGAGCAAATTTTTATTTCTAATATTCAAATTGTGAATGTCAGTACGATATGTAATTTTTCTTTGGAAATAGGAAGGCTTTTTTGTTACAATTATTTTATGGAATAGACAAACTGCGTGAAATACCCTTCTTTTTTCCATGTTCAACCATCCAATTTCCTGAAGTTTATATGAGATTCTTTGTTTCCGACGAATACCAAAAATTAATCTGAGGCACGAGTTCTGAACTTTTTGAATTTTGTTTTTGTATTGAGTTAAACATTGGCCATAAAGAACATCCGCATAGTTGAAAACTGAAAGCACTAAAGATTCACATAATGATTTTTTTACATGATAAGGCAGAAAATGTCGGTTGCCATAAATGATTTTCAATGCAGAGTACGCACGTTGTAGAATTTTATTTACGAACTTTTCAAATCTTAGCTCTACATCCATCAAGACACCAAGATTTTTTGCTTCACTAACATTAACTAGTGATTCATTGTGAATGCAGATATTCACAGAATTAGTCACTATGGGACGATGATATTTTGGACCAAATATCATAACATTTGATTTACTGGAGTTTATAAATAAACAATGGCTCGCAGCCAGATCAACAAATCTATTTAGATCTGCATTTATTAGATCACAAGCATTTTCTGCCATTTTAGCAGGAAAACTATAATAAATTTGAGTATCATCAGCTTATAAATGCACTTGACAATTGTGAAGAGCCAGTAGTAAGTGGGAAGTGTATATAGAGAATAGTAAAGGGCCAAGTATAGAACCTTGAGGTACTCCTGATTTTAGATATAAAAGATCTGAGCTGCATTCATCTATACTAACCATCTGTTGCCTATCTTTCAAATAGTTCGTCAGCAATAACAAAGCATTGGCAGAAAAACCGATATAGTCCAGAATACCCAATAATAGACCATGACTTATGGTATCAAACGCCCGGCTAAAGTCTAGTAGGACTAATACTGTACATTTATTTTCGTCTATTGCTTTTATTACATCATCTACAATATGTAGTAGAGCTGTTGCGCAACTATGTCCTTTCCGAAATCCTGATTGAACAGATGGCAACAAAGAAAAGTTCCAAAGATGGTTTTTCATTTGAAGCTCCATAGCCCTTTCAAGAATTTTGGACAATACAGGCAGAATACTTATTCCCCCTAAATCTTTGAATTCCATTGGGCTTTGTTTCTTAGGCTGCGATAAGAATATCGAAAATGGTGTTTTGCAGTATTCTCAATAAGGCTCAAGGAGTACTTCATCTCCGGAAACATCTAAAGGAAATTTAGGGTTGAAACATAAAAAATGTGTTCCATACCCCTTTTTTACCGAGTAATAATTATTTCACCTATTTTATATATTTTATTTTTACTCAATTCCACCTGTTTCACACAATATCTTAAAAATATAAACTGATAGTTTTTAAATTGTTAAATAAAATTGGAGTTTCTAAAAGAATTATAGAGCATATTTGGTACTATTTTTTTTGTCACTGGCGAAAGAGTAACCCTTAATGATCCCAGAAGTATTCCTTTATAATTTTTTTTATTTACTTTCAATTCCAATACATTTTCTGAAAGATAAATATTCTGAAACCGTTACAAAATACTTATGATACGCCATTGGTAATAAAGATATTTATTTATTTTAAGTTATTTAGATTTAGTAGGTATTTCTTTGATTATTATATTTCAATTTCTATTTTTTTAAAGGTTCTTTTATGTAAAATACGACAGCTTGGTTCCTTTAAAATTCGTTAAATTTGACACATTTTAGAAAATTTTTATATTTATTACGTTAAAACGAAAATTTAAGGCGCAAAAACCCTTTTTTTTTATTATTTTTACGGGCAAGCAGATGAGACAACAGACTTACGTGTCAGTATTTGTCTCTTTAAGGGCAGATTTTGTTTTCTCTGTAAAGGGTCAACCAGTAAAAGTTTTTTCTGCTATTGCACCATTAATTCTATATAACGTAAGGAAAAGAGCAGAAGCAACGAAGTATAATAAATTTATTTATTCAAGACGGTACCTCGTAATTTGTAATACTTTATTGTAAGTTCTGTTGCAATAAAGTCTACAGATTTCTATTTTTCACTACATCCACACAACGAATATTGACAAACAAATATTGGTGCAGTAGGGACGTTGAAAGTGTCCTTTTAATTAGTAATTTATCTATAGCAATGCATTTGTAAGATTTTGCAACATTTTTTAAAAAAATTTATGTCTTGTAAAGAGTTTAAACAAAAAATAAAAGTAATATTTCAGTGATTTTTAAATACAACTAAGCTAAATAATTTTTACTTCAGTAATAAGTTAGAATGCACTATTGTTGCTACATCATTTAATTTTTAAAATTTTCAACACCTTTTATGCTTAGGTACCAGAACTTATTGTACTGTAAAACAGAAACCAGAGACAATTGCAGACAGGCAAGCGCCTTCATAGGGGAGTCCCCCCGAGAGGGCCAAGCCATTACGTCGCTGAGTAGGAAGGACGCCAGACTAGCAGTACACATACTGAACAGTCATTGTACTCTTAGATATTACATGTAAAATCTGGGGCTGGCAGACAGCCCTAATTGTGGATTGTGTGGAGAGGAGGAAATCAGCCATCATATCCTTGGTCAATGCCTTGCATACGCCGGACTAATGCCGACTGTGCTGGGCTCAGCTTTACTTGAGCCCAAACAACTAAGACAATTATCGATCGGCGACCTGCTCCTATTTTGGAGGATGACAGGTATAGCGGATCGCTAATTGCCATTACAAAACGAACCGCCCCCCAGCTTATTATAATTAACACCTCTCATTATGTTCCCTTTTTTTTAATTGCCAAGTTGCCTAATTTATTAACACAAAAAGAAATTAAACATTAAAAATGTCTCACATACAGTAAAAGCTCTTTATTCGCGAGGTATATGTTCCGTAAATATGCCGCGAATACAAAAACCGTGAATATGGAATGGTAATTTAAAGGATGCGTTCCTAGGTGACAAAATAAAAAACAAATCTATAAAAAAATCAATTTAATTGAAGTTTTTGACCATAATGATTAATTATTATCCTCAGGCTTAGGCAATGGTTTAAAGAATTTTGTAATTTTTTATTGCTTGGTCGTTTTTAGCTCTTTCAATTTAGACTGATATTCAGCAGCGGCATTAGCAATTTGCCTCTTAAAAATAAGACTTCGTTCCATAGACGGATCAATTTTCACAAAGAAATCACATAGCTCATTTGCCATTCTTAAACCTTCACTAAGATTTTTCAAATTAAATGTCACGTTTCCAGTGCTTGTTGATGCCTCTTTTTCAATGGACTGTGAATTTAACATTTCCTCCAAGTCAGTTTCAGTCAAATCATTATCTTGCGATTCAAGCAATTCCTGAATGTCACTTGATTCTATCTGATTGAACCTATCTCGTCCTATTCCATTCGCAATTTCGGCTATGTTTACAGTCAAAGTTTGAATTTGCACAGATTCTTCGTCATTTTCCGCAGTCAGAGCAGGCCACAGCATGATTTCAATGTGCATGGCTTCAGTTCTTCCAATGATTCTTTTATGTTTACGATGCATTTTGCTATATCAAATTTTTTCCAGCATTTCATAACATTCATATCAGGATTACATTCCATATTATCCAATATGATTTTGAAGGTTCGTCTAATGTAATAGAGCTTAAAGGCCTGGATTATTCTTTGGTCCATAGGTTGAAGCAAAGCCGTTGAGTTGGGAGGTAAAAATGTCACTTTTATATTTGGATGTATAGTTTCAAGATCGTGAGAATGACCTGGTGCATTGTCCAAAACTAGAACTGCTTTAAAGTCTAAATTTTTTTTTTAAATAAATTTCAACTTCAGAAACAAAACAATTCTGGAACCAGTCACAAAAAATAGCGCATGTAACCCACGCTTTCTTATTAGCATGCCAAAACACTGGCAGGTCGTCCTTGTTTTGATTCTTTAAAGCACGAGGATTTAACGATCTGTAAAGCATCAGTGGTTTAATGACACAATCTTCAGATGCATTAGAACATAGCAGCAGTGTAACTCTATCTATCCTTTGCTGCCTTAAATCCAGGGGCAGACTTTTCGCTTTTAGAAATGAATGTTTTGTTTGGCATTCTCTTCCAAAACAGTGCAGTTTCGTCTGCATTAAATACTTGCTCAGGTTTGTATTCTCCATCAGCTACTAGGTTTTCAAATTCTTCTGGATATCTTTCTGCTGGAGCAGAGTCTGCGGATGCAGCTTCTCTAACGATTTTAGTACTATGCAATGATTGTCTCACCTTAAATTTATTGAACCAACCTTCCGATGCTTGAAATCCTCCATCTGTACAATCACCACCACAACTACCATCAGGTTCTTTAAAATGTGTGTAAAGACGCTTTGCCTTCTCCCGGACCATTGGACCACTCAGGGGCACCCTTTTTTGGTTGCGGTCTTCGATCCAAAATGACAACTCCACTTCCATTTTTTCTATTGCTGGATCATGAACAATTTTCGCCGACAGTAAAGTTGAAGCTACAGACGACCTTATTTTATCTTCGAATTTTTTTATAGATCATAAAGTTGATTCGTTGACATTGAATGAGCGTGATAGGGATGCAAATGACTCTCCAAGGCGTAAATGATCAAGCATTTCTATTTTCAATTTAAGCGGTAACACAGATTTTTTTCACGTCGAAAGTCGTTTTTTAATTTTTTTAGTCGACATTATAAATAAGGAAGACAGCAGTAGAGACGTGTTAGTCGATTACAATTTTTGTAACGAATGGAAAGATGAAACAATTAAACAGACAAAGCAGCTGTTACCAAAGGACAGAACGTCTGTTTACATTCTCAAAAACACCGACTGAGGCGAAGGTGGCTTATGTCGGCCGAACCAATACAGCGGCGATATCATTTAACAACATACTTTAGGCATAGTTGTAATAAGGTCTATTTTACTTTTTTACTAGTCCATTTGACGACACGTTCACAAAGGATATTGGGTTCGATACCTATTGGAATCCTTTTTATTAATATGTATTAAGCGATGTACCAATTAGATCCGCGAATAAAGAAATCTTTAGCCACGAATATAGGAATTTGACCTCATTTTTTTAATCCGCGAATGAAGGAAGCGTGAATAAGGAGCTTTTACCTTATTTTAAAAAAGTTTTACCACAGTTACCTATTACTAGAAAATAAATAAATTCTCATTAATAATAAACAATTACAAAACAATAGAATAGATTATTACTAAATTGGTAAAGTTTGACCAGATGATCGGGTAAACATTTTTGTCATTAATGAAATTCCAGTACTTCCACCTGGTATGCTACCTATCACAGTCCAAAGTAATGAAATGATTTGACCAATTGCAAAGAACACAGTGAATGGAGTACTTTGAAGGTGTAAAGCACAATACAGCGTTGCTACTAATGTTCCTCCATAGGTCATAGCCAACAACAGCCTATCTCTTGCAAACATGTGCTTTAAGAATGCAATGGGTCCCCATAAGAAAAAAAAACTAAAAAAAATTAAAAACATTAATTACTGAATGGGATAAAATTTAATTTTTTTATCAGATCATAAAAAAGAAGTCTTACCTTAGTACAAAAAAAGTACTACCCAAAGTAAATAATAAGGCAAACTTTCGAGCTTTAAATATGAGTAGTGGAATGTACATTAGTGATATTGAAAAACATAATAATCCCAGTCCAATACACACTGCAAAAAGTACTATTCTTTGAAAGCGACTCTAAAAAATGAAAACTAATATTTGTTACAAAATTGGAGTAGTTTAAATTTATTGATTATATAATTGACATCATTTTTAAATTTTTGTCACTCTTTAAAGTAGTTTCACATTATTTTATGCTTTGTATAGTTTCAAATATTAATTATTGATGATATATTTTTATATGACAAATACAAATCAGTACTGTTAAAATAATCACCATAAATTAGTTTTTAAATTATTTGTGAAGAAATCAGAAAAATAATACAAAGAGTTAAAATTAATAAACATTTTATATCAACTAATTATAATGCAATTATCATCCCCCATCAAATAATTACTATAATTTAAATGTACCTCACAGAAAATAAAAATTATTTACCAAACTTGGGCAACATTCTTTCTTCCTTTCTTGAAACCAAGTTTCATCTTCTTGAGTTTGTTCTTTTTTAAACCATCCAATTACATTTGGTTTTTGTATAGTTGGTATTTGCAATTTAAAAGATTTTTTCTGATTACTTTGCAAGAGCAAATACTCATCAAGGTCTTTTTTTAAATCAACCATTTTAATAAAAAATATGTTTATCTCTAAATTTAATTTACATCATCACTGACAACATAACAATTATAGGTTAAATAAATAAACTTCAGTTGTTGAGTAAGATAAAAAAAAGGCCAATAGTTCTAAATAATAAAAGAAGAAAGAAAAAACTTCAAGTCATTCAAAATGACAAGTTGTCAAAAATACAGCCTACATTCATGATCTGTGCTACATTCCCTTATATGGCAAACATAACCGCGGTTTACTGATTAGGTTGAAAAGGGAGAATAAAATTGTAACATTTGTGCCAAAATCTTGCAAGTTAGTTTTATAAGCATCAGTAACAAAACAATTAACTAAGTTTAAAACCTATTTTGTAAACAATTCAGTAGATAATAGATTCAACACCGCCCGGAAAAATGTCGTACACCGCAAGTAAGTAATTTATTACTTATTAGTTCCAACATAAGTGATTAGTCATTGATTATTTATTATTATTTTAAACTCCTTTTTATAGAAAGCATATATGCAGCTCTACCAAGAACTCAACGGGGTCAACCACTTGTATTGGGTGGAGACCCTAAAGGAAAAAATTTTTTGTATACTAATGGAAACTCTGTTATTATAAGGAATATTGAGGTTAGTTTTAAATTAATCGTTTACAAATTTGTAAAATTTGATACCTACCCAAGGTAATTAATCATCACTTATTTTTAAAAAGTTACAAATTAGTTTTAACGTAAGTTGAATTTTTATCAAATAAATATTTAAACATTGGCTCCTTGATAATTCCCAACAACTGATAGCCAATAGTAACCAAGAATCTATTTCGATAAAAGTACTGACATTATATATGTAAATGATCTGATATTAAATATTTTAAAATGTGTTTAAAAAATTAAAAACTGCCAGTACATACTACCTATGTACCAGCACGTTTAATGTTTAGACACATTCTAATTTTCAGGATTAAAATCTGTTACAAATAAAAGTTATATTCTTAAAATTAATTTACATATATTAAATATACAGGGTGGCCAACCAAAAACGAAACAGAGCCATTTGCAGGAACCTCGTCAATATTTTTAAAAAACGCTCATCGATTTTTGATATTTTTCGGTATTTTTGACTCCACTACTTTCAACCCCAAGCGAGGGTAAGAATTACCCCAAATTGTTTAAATGGCATTGGGGTCAAATAAGATATCTTTTGATAGCTCTGTCAATTCTCTTTGCATTAGTCTTTAAATTTTACATTTCCTCCCAATTTGGAAAAAAATTACATGTAAAATTCCAATTATTTTAGTTGCTTACTTACTACTTAATGGATTAAATGTTCAAACTGATGCCCGCTTCCATACAATAATAAAGATTTTGTTCAAAATATTCATGCACATTCCAAAGAGTTTCCGGAGTAATTCGACGGCACTCGTCAACGATTCTTTGACGCAAATCTTCCAACGATGCTGGTTGTGTTTTATAGATTTTACTTTTCAGATGTCCCCACAAAAAGAAATCGAGGGGCGATAAATCTGGCGATCGTGGAGGCCATTCAATGCTGCCTTTTCTCTCAATCCAATGTCATGGAAAACGTTGGTCTAAATACTGATGAACAATCGCCGCATAATGCGGAGGATCACCGTACTCTTGATCGTATCCATTTGTGTTTTTTAGAAGTGATAACAAATCGCCACAAAGCAATGTAAAGTAAACAATTGGTACCTACTAAATTTTTACCATTTGTGATTGTTTGCAAATAAGTTTCACATGTAAAATCTAATTTCTCAATAAGTAAGGAAAAGAGTGTCCCCTTTTAATAAAAAATCGAAGGGTCTGAGCGTTTTTCTAAAATGTTAAGGAGGTTTCTGCAAATGGCTCTGTTTTGTTTTAGGTTGGCCACCCTGTAAACAGAAAAATAACACATTTAATTTTTTAGAATCCTTCTATTGCTGATGTTTATACTGAACATTCTTGCCAAGTTAATGTTGCTAAATACTCACCTAGTGGTTTTTACATAGCTTCTGGAGGCAAGTATTAATGTTTAACTTATTTTATAAACTATTTATTTAATTAACAATATCTTTAAAAAATACAGTTATGATTTTATTCTACTTAATGGTAGTAATTATATTTGATATTATTCTTTATTGGATCCCAATGTTTTAATATATTTAATTGAGTGATTCATTAATAATTGTATGTACTCAATGAAGTTTTTATTGTTAAACTGTTATTAAAACATGAATATTCAACCCAAAACACTAACATACACGATGACTTATAAAAGAAACATTTCCAAGTCACCTGTGACAAACAATTTAAATAATGAATATAAAAACAAAAAAATTAAAAGTTTTTGGTTAAGATTTCTAGTATTTGTACTTAGTTCTAATTATCGCAAATAAGTTAATTGTAAATTTAAATCACCATGAGTAATGCTGTTCTATAAAAAAATAGGTTATTTACACGCAAGGCATTGTAGGATTTAATTTTTTAATTATATAAATCCTTTTGCCGATAACAAATAGCTCTTTTACCGATCACATCTCTCTGATAGTAGACATAAAACAAAAAGTGATTTAAACAAACAATAATTTCTGTTTATTTGGTGCCAATTATCTTAAATTATGGTAACCTTTTGTTGAAATTATGTTTTTTATTAAAATTGTTTATGGTCAATTTAAAATTGTTATATGGCTGTCGGCAAATACCTAATATTTTGTAATTTAGATCAGTCTGGTAAGGTCAGGATTTGGGACACAGTGAATAAAGAGCACATTCTAAAAAATGAATTCCATCCAATTGGAGGTCCAATTAAGGATATTGCATGGTCTCCAGATAATCAAAGAATGGTGGTCGTTGGTGAAGGGCGTGAGAGATTTGGTCATGTTTTTATGTCTGAAACGGGAACATCAGTTGGAGAAATTTCTGGTCAGTCTAAACCGATAAATTCATGTGATTTTCGACCGACCAGACCTTTTAGATTGATAACTGGATCTGAAGACAACACTATTGCTGTTTTTGAAGGACCCCCATTTAAATTCAAAATGACAAAACAGGTTAGTCATTATTAACAATAAAAAGTAAATAAAACCTCACAGTATTGATTAAAATACTATTTTGTATCTTTGTTTTTTTATTTATCAGATATTTAATTATTATGAAAAGTATTTTAATTTACGAAACATAACATTCTACTTACCATTTTATAAATTCAATTAACATCTAAAAGTTACCAGCACTATATTGTTATGTTATATAAAAAAAAAGTTGGTAAATGTTGATCAGTTATTAAAGGAACACTAAAATTGTATCGAATCTACTTATGTTAACATTAAAAAAGTATATCCCTATCAATTCGCAAAATAATTTTTTTTTATAAACAATACATCATAAAAATATTTTAATTTTGTCTGTGTAGGTTATATGAATCATGTAAAAACTTAGTTTTAATTGAATGTATGAAAAATAAGGTGTATTAATTTAGTAAAATGGACACTCTTTACTTACTTAAACATGAGCTTTGTATTTTAATGTAAAATGTATGAAACAAAATAGTTAAAAAATATATGCAGGGTTATTCACTATAAATTACCCACCCCTTATCATCCCTATTATTATCTATAGAAACAAAGTTTTACATAAAAGTTGTATGGTTGTGACTGAATTTTGTTAAAATGATATCAAAAGTACAGTAGGTTGTAGATTTCAGGAAATACAAATAAAATATTTTTTTTTTCAAATGGATTAGACTTTTCAGATTAAGATCGCAGTGCTGCGTGTGGTGATAGCTGAAATATACCAAGGGGCCATTATATTTGTATAATCAATGTTAATGCTTGTTACTGTGGTATATTTTCGGATTTGTATTATTCCATTAAAAAATATATCCTGTGGGGCGTGATTTTTTTTGTATTGGTATGGTTCAATTAACTTTTTCAAAGATTTGGTCTTTTGTCACCTTGAATTTTTATTAGTTGATGAGACATGTATTGATGTAATTCTCTATAATAGGGTTCAGAGTGAATTTAATCTTCAGCTAGCAATTAATAATGTTATTTCAATGTTTTGAATAATCTCTAGATAATTATATTGATTGGGAAATGGTTTTGAATATGCAATTGACCATTAAGCATTCCAAAATGTAAAAATTGTAAAGATGTTTTTTGTTTTAATTTTTAACTATCTGATCCATATTTGTCTTTGCTTCACAAACTCCTTTTTCCAATTTTGTTTCTATAACATTTTTTTCTATTTTTGTTCTTGGAAACCTAATTCGGAGTTTTTTTTAACCAAGGATAAACACTGAGAAACCCAACAATTATGATTAATTTTCAAATAATGAAACTAAGTTGAATGTGATGTAACAGTCTTTGAAGAGCACTTCAAAACAATGGAAAACATGACAAATTACAGTTGTTAATGGCTCATAGCTTGGATACCTGAATGTCCAGTTGAGGACATATTATTTACTCTGATTAACGGATACCTAACCTGTATATTTTTAAATTTTTGGAATGTACTTTTATACTATTTTTGACCATAATATACTGTTTTTGATTAAACGTCGAATATCTTAGTTAAAATAGTTCGGTACTGTTAGGTACTATTGTGTTTGATAAATGACATTTCTTTAATGAAATTATTAAAAGGGTTGACAGTGAGGTAGAAAAAATCCAAATATACAGGCTGTTTCTAAATTCGTGCGAAAAAATTCAGGTGATTGTCCATATAAAATTATGATGGATCTTTCCTATAACAAAATTTCATTATCCAACCCCCTTCCGAGATATCACCCCTAAAAGGTGGTGTGTAAAATTAAGGCTTAATTTTTTTTCTTAAATTTAAGTAAAGATAGAAACTTAAAATTTTGTGCACTCGCAATACCATCGGTATTTTTTTAACATTCTTGTTACATTATAAGGGGGTGAAATTAGCATCCCTTACCTTATTTAATATCAAATATTTTTTTCGAGATTTAGTTTTGTAAAATAAAAATCCCTGTGTATTTAAAAACATTTCTTAATCTTAAAGTTTTTTCACATAACCAATAGATTCGGTGAAAAAAAAAATATCCCTGAACTACTTGAGGACTTATTATTAGACATAACATGGTGGTTCATGCATAATGGTGCTCCAGTACACTTTAGTCAGACTTCTAGACAATACTTAGATGCAACTTATCCCAACCGTTGAATTGGTCGAGGTGGGCCGAAACACTGGCCATCTCGATCTCCAGAATTAAATCCATGTGGTTTCTGGTCCTGTGATTTTGAAATATTTGAATGTGTTCGACGATCGATGAGACGTAGAGTACGTTTATGTATTTTGACTTTCTATTTTCTTGCATTTTCCATATTTACTGTTTTCCACTTTTAATACGTAGTTTATTTTTTAATAAAGAATAAATATCATAATATTGTATTTTATTCTATTTTTTAATGAATCTTACGGTTTTAAAAAAAAAGTTTTAAACAAACGGGGATTTCAAGTGATATTTTTGTTTTACAAAACTAAATCTCGAAAAAAGATTTGATATTAAATAAAGTATGGGATGCTAATTTCACTGCCTTATAAGGAATTTTAAAAAATACCGATGGTTAGTCCTTTGCGAGTGCACGGAAATTACAAAATTTCAAGTTTCTATCTTTAATTAATTTTGAGGAAAAAATTAAGAGTTAATTTTATTCACAACCTTTTAGGGGTGATATCTCGGAAGGGATGGGCTGAGGAAATTTTGTTGTAGGAAAGATCCTTCATAATTTCATAGGGGCAATCACATGAATTTAGAAACATCCTGTATATACAAAATAGATAACAGATTTATTAAAGAAATTTGAATATAAATAAATAATAACTCATAAAAGATGTTCGTGGTGTCCACCATTATTGTCTGTGTGTAATTAATACCATCTTATATTTATAACTGCTTCGGATATGTTTGCCTTATTGACATTCTGATTGTTTATTTCAAGTCAAAGCCTATCTTCAAATACTATTATCTTTTTTTTTGTTGACGTAATGGATGGAGGAAAATGCAAGTACGCACATCCGAGGCATAGTATAAGACTCACCTTATTTAAAGGTCATACTCACTGAAGAGGAGTTGCAGGCGATGGTTAATGTTATGCATGATGCCCTGAAAATCAAAGGGATGAAAATAAATGTGAGCAAAACGAAAGTAATGGTTTTTGAAAGAGAAGAAAGCATGACAAACTGTGGAGTTTCGATTGAGGGAGAAAGAGTGGAACAAGTTAATGAATTTGTGTACTTGGGTTCAAAATTTACTAGAGATGGAAAGTATGACAGTGACATTGAGCGAAGGGTGTTGGCAGGAAAAAAAATGAATGGGTCACTGCATAGCTTTATGAATATCCAGAAAGTGTCAAAAAAGGCACGTCTGGCGGTGCATAGAGGTGTGTTGGTTCCTACACTTATGTATGGTAGTGAATTTTGAGTTTGGCAGAAGAAGCATGAAAATAGGATTAATGCTGCGGAGATGAGTAGTCTGAGAAGTATAGCCGGAGTGACTCGGTTGGATAAAGTTAAGAATAGTGAGATAAGAAAACGCTGTGGTGTAAAAGAAGATGTGGTTACAAAGATAGATAAAGGAATGCTTAGATGGTTTGGACACGTAGAAAGGATGAATGAAGGAAGATTGACGAAACAAATTTATAAGGTGAGTAGTAGAGGTCGACCTCGGAGAACATATCTCGATCAGATCAACATTGTTTTGAAGAAAGGCCAGGTCAAGAGTACCAACAACCAAAGAGCATGTATGAGAGCACTGATGAAAGTAGAGGAAGCAAAAGATGTGTGTACGAACCGTAGCAAGTGGAAGGAAGTGGTGAAAATGTCTTTAAGAAATCCTCAAAAAATTAATTCATAGGGGTCACATCGGTACTGTTAGGTGGCCATTTAATGGTTTCATTATTCATTATCCATGTTGATAAAACATCCAAATGATCTCAAACGGGAGTTGCTCCTAACAAACACAATAGTCGTCATTTTCATAGCTTGAATAATTCCACAGATTAAAAAATGTACAGCACGTTACTGTACTTTTGATAACATTTTAACAAAATTCATTCTTACCCGCATAACTTTCATCTAATCATTTTTTTTTCAATAGCACTAAAAACAATTATAAGAGTTAGGTAATTTATAGTGAATAACCTTTTATAAAATCTCATTGAAGAATTTCCCTTCTAGGAACATAGTCGTTTCGTCCAAGCGGTCAAGTATTCACCTTCGGGCAATTTATTTGCTTCCGCAGGTTTCGATGGCAAAGTTTTTCTCTACGACGGCAATTCGTCGGATTTGGTAGGAGAAATAGGAGCCCCAGCTCATTCCGGAGGCGTTTACGGCGTAGCTTGGAGCCCCGATGGTAAGCAGCTGTTGACCACCAGTGGAGATAAAACCGCCAAATTATGGGATGTTGAAACAAGACAGGTGGTTTCTGAATTTATCTTAGGAAATTCGGTGGAAGATCAACAAGTAAGTCGTTTAAAAAAAAAGTAACGACAAGATTATATTACTCAATTACCTTACATTGGTTAAAGATTTTCAATACATAAAAAAATCTGCAAGATGTTTTTATGTATTTAAATTAAGTAGAACATAAAAATTAGAATATTACACATTTTCTTAAAGTTGATTTAATCTACACAGCGTTGTATGCAGACAAAAAATGTGGTAGGGTCAAAAATTTTTATAAGGGTTTAAAAAATGAACTATAATTTTTAAAGTGGAAACTTTGGGTGCGTTGAGCAATTTTTGGATTTGGTTATGGTTTCTTGGTGACGTCATAGCTTCTTCTATGTCTGTCAAAAGTGGCCTTGAGCTGACAGCCCACTTTTATTAGGTTATTATTCAATGATTTTAATTTGCAAATTATAAAATTTTAATTTTTAATGCTACAATTAATTTTAATATACAAAAAAACCATTGTTATTGGAGTGGAAATTTCTTTAGGCTCGTTTAGCAATTTTTGGTAGGTGTAAAACTTAGCAACAGATGCATAAGAATACAAAATTTGACAGTTGTGAAGCAGTAAAAGCAAGAGCAAAAAGGTTCTCAACATTCTAATGCAGGCTTCCAGCACTGCTTTGGGCTGTGGAAAATCCTTATGGAGCATTATAAGGATCGATATAGAGAGTACATTGAAGTGGATAAGCTTTGTAATGTAATTGGTGATCAATAAAGTGTTTTGTAGCACCAGTCCGGTTATTTAATTGCCTCACCTCGTATATCTGAATATATTGTAAATATAAGTCATTTTGGTCCGTAATAGAACAATTATATTGTATGAATTTGTCCTCAATCTGTCTAGTCGTTCAGAAGTTACTCGACCACTAACAAACCCACCAACGATATACAGATCTTAAAGTTTTGTGTCTGGCATGGGTCATGATATTTCTTAAGATATAACAACAATACAATAGTATTGTCACCTATCCAGTTCCACCACCTTATCGCCCATTACGTCGCTTTCATTGAAGGGAGTGCGCTGTTGTCGTTTATGAATTATTGTGCTTTTATTGTATCTATTCCAGTAAACATCTGCAGTTTCAAACAAAAAAGTTAAAAATCTGTATATATAATTTATGTAAGGAGTGGGCCACAGAAAACAGTCCACCCCGATATTTGACAGTATTCATTAGAATTTAGGGAAATGCTTAAGCACGTCGATTTTGGTTCCAAGTTCATTGAATAATAAGAGAAGAAAAACATGTAGGTACAATGTAACAAACACATTAAAAATTTGATAATCACTTTTAAGTTGAAGAATACATATGAATACAATAAAAACACAAAAATGTCTAAATACTCCATCTAAATGGCTTTCTAATGATATGCCACACATGGTACATTCCTATTTTAAATTAAGGGGTTGGGGAAGTGAAAGGGAGGGGGTTGACAGATATCTGTATCGTGAAAGTGTGTCCTCTTTGGAACAAAAATCGACGTGTTTCAGCATTTCCTTAAATTCTTATGAATACTGCCAAATATCGAGGCGGAATGTTTTCTGTGGTCCCTATATGCATACATACATATTATTTTACCCTTGCAAGGTTTATTTGTAGTTTTTATGACGATTTATTAAATATTGCCTCAATTTATACTAATTTTAATTTAGGTTTCTTGTCTCTGGCAAGGCGATTACCTGCTTTCTGTCTCGCTGAGAGGATTTATCAATTATCTAGACGTTAACGATCCAACCAAACCTTTAAGGTAAGACTTCTATCAATTTTATCTCGATTTAAATATATTGAATATAAAAATGCTTGTGTGTTAATTACAGCACTACAAAAAGTATCGTTAGAAACTGTAAAAGTTATTCACTCGGTTTTAAATCTTTGGTAAACCTCTCGAGTTAACTGTCAAAGCATGTGTTTTGAACGAAAACTCTTTAAGTGGTTGAAAAATGAACTGTAACTTTGTACTATTTTTTATGTTAAAATGAAAATAAAATCAATTGCTTCCTACGACTTACCATGCTAAAATTCACGTAGTTTTCTTGGTGTTGGGAGAACCCCGACGTCTATGATCTGGTAACAGCACTCCACATAAAAGTTTGTAAGAATGTACACGATATACAAATATCCGATTAGAGGATAAGATGACAGCTAATGGCCAAAATAATAATTGAAAGACGATTGTAGTCACTGGAGAGTAGTTGAATTTGTACTGGTCGACGTCTCTCTGTGTCCAGTTAATCTCTGCTAATCAACAATATTTAAATTAAATATATGCAAGCATGAGCTTTCCCAAACAGCATGTGAAACAAATAATCGTTTTCGTTAAAAAAATTGTTTCTACATCTTTTGATTTATTGACAATTGTTCTGATTTTTTATCCACTTGGAACAATCGCTCATATAGTTTTGTACAGAAGCGTGATATTTACACTCCCGTTATTTGATAAAACTATTAATTTGTACTTTTAGAGTGGTGAAAGGACACAATAAACCGATAACATCGTTAACTCTTAGCGAAGATAGGGCGATGATGTATACGGCCTCTCATGATGGCAACGTAACTAGTTGGAATGCTGAAACCGGCGAAAATGATAGGATAGAGGGTATCGGACATGGCAATCAAGTGAACGGTATGAAAGCTTTCGACGGAACTCTTTACACTTGTGGAATCGATGATAGCTTAAAGCAGATCGATATCGAAGGTAATTCAAGCATTTTCAGAAACTTGTGTTTAAATTTATAATGATTAATAATACTGCTTAATTTTTGAAACAAATCAATAAACACAATGTCGCAGTGTTTTCACGTCAACAAATTTATTGTGACAAACAACACACATTTGCCTTAAAATTTTACAAGGATGTTACAGTTATTAAACTTGGGTCCGTTTTTATTGAAAAACAGCTATTTAACAATTTACTACTATTCGTTTATTGCAAGACAAAATACATTGTCAAAAAAAATAGTTCAAAATATTACATTGTTTAACCAGTACAAATGCTCTTCAAATAACAACTGTCTCCTTCGGCATCCCGGCTGGCTTTAAATATTTTTGCCTCCGCCTCCTTAAACTGTTCGCTACACCACAATTGAGTTCTTTTCATATGATGTATTGATGTTACGATTACACTTCTAATTTTCTCTGTAATTTTTCGTTTGTTTGGTTCATTTAGTACAAAAAAAAATTTGATTTCATAGAGTTCATTCCTCTTTGGACTGGGCAAATTACACAAACTAAAAGACTATTATTTTTTACAGTTATAAAATATTAAAAATGTTTTTAGGTAAAATATATAAACCTCAACAGCTCAAACTTGCCTCGCAGCCGAGAGGAATGGATATACTAAAAGAGGAGAACCTTGTCGTCGCTGCAAGTGTCAATGAAATTACAGTCGCCAAAGACAACCTAAAAATTTGTACGTTGAAAGTCGATTATGAACCGTCAAGTGTCAGCTGTTCTCCAAGAGGTTAGTTAAGTGGAACAAGGGATGATAAAATGTTAATGCATTTTGCTTTGTCAAAGAAATACTATTTGAAAAGTTACCGATTTCTTAATTAACGTAATCAATTGTTGTTATTAAAATATAAATGAATTTAAAAGCGCTTGAAAATAGTTTGCGCCTTAAAATAAAAATTGTATATTTTCTTTTTAGAACCATTTCCTGGAATATCAAACGTAAATTACATAAAAAAAAATTAGAAATTTCTAATTAAACTTTTTTGCTTCCCAGGTCACGTAGCTGTCGGTGGAAATGTGGACAATAAAGTACACGTGTACGAATTAAAAAATAACATGTTGGAACCGTTAACAGAACTGACTCATTTGGGACCAGTAATTGATGTTTCTTATTCACCTGATGATAAATATCTCGTCGCTTGTGACGGACACAGGAAAGTTGTGCTCTATAACACTGAAGACTATAAGGTACAATTTTTATTTAATTAATTACAAAAATAAATTTAATGTAAATTAAGTTAGATGCAGATCTTAAACGTTTGTGCTGTGCATAGTCCATTTGTATTTGAGTATCGGCTACAGCACACGTCTGCTTCTCTGGTGTTGTAGTTTGGTCCATTTTTTTGATAAAAATTTTGAATGCTAAAATGTACATTCATCTTTTTCAAGATAAATTGATTAAAATCCTAGTCATGTACTATACAAGGACCATAAATAAATCAAATCGTTAAGGCAAGTTCTGGTTCCCCGTTGTAAGTTGAATCAGTGAAAAGTTAAACACAAATCGTTAGCGCTAAAATACGCACTCAGATTTGGGTTTCATTGCCGGGTTGACCAACCAAAAATTCCCTGATTGACATTGAAAACCCCTAAATTCGTACCTTTTTCAACAAAAAACCCCCAAATTTTTCTAAATCTTATCTACCATATTAAACCTTTGTGGTTTATTTAATGTTATTTTTGTAAGTAATTTGGACTTAACGAAGTCTACAATCCATGAAATTTATAATTTTTTAATAAACTAGACTAATATAAGTTTAAAAAATATTGTTACGCCTATGGATTCTTTATTAAGGAGTTTACACTTAAAAATAACAGTTTTTATTTAATACTCACAAAATACGATTAACAGGACTAATATACTAGTTACTGACTATAATCTAATTAAATTTCACTTCTAAAAAGCACTATTCACTTCACAATTCCTATTTAGACTTCTAAACTGAAATAACTAATTCACGAATTAACAGAATTCTGGCAAGATGGCTCCGGTGACAAGTTTAGTTTTAGTTCTTCCAAATAAAAACAGGAATATCTGCCTGCAAACACTGCAAAACAAGTGTCACCAATAAATTTATGTGTGGTGAATGGTTTTTCGGGCTATTCGGCCGTCGTACTTCAGAAATAGTTTTCGACGTTTCGCCATTGCGAGTGGATGGCATCTTCGGGAGATGTTGTATGTTTGTAGGCTTGTCTAAGGCTGACGGTTTGTGACGTTTGTATGTCACGAGCACATGTTATATACGTTTTGGTGGATATTTCAGGGCTGTTCGGGGATTGGCAGATTTTTCTGTATTTCCAAGATGGCAGTTGGCTTTGTGTTCTTTGATCCTGGTGTTAATGGACCGTTTAGTTGTTCCAATGACATATATAGATGTATGCATCGAAAGCCTAGCACTAGAGGTGACATTAGCGATGAACTGAGTAGTCGTGAAGTCACTTCTAAAGAGTTTTTACCTTGCATCCCTCGAGTGACATAGGATTGGCTAGCTTCTAGATAAATATGACATCAAAACTATCTTCAAACCATCTAAGAAGATCTAGAACCATCTCAAATCTGCCAAAGATAAGAGAGCCCCCCAAGTGTTTATCTTATTCCATGCACTTGTGGAAGTGTCTACATTGGAACGACTAAATGGTCTCTAAGATCTATGAATATGAATATTTGAACGGACTGAACATTTATTTGAACGAGAACTACATTATATCCAAAAACCAATATGGTTTCCAGAATTCAAAGTCAACCATTGATGCGATTCATTCTTTATATTTGAATGTCTTGAATTCAATTAGTGGGGGCAAGTGCCCTATCGGGGTCTTTTGTGACCTGACTGTGTTGATCACAAAAATATGTATGGAAAACTTCATAATATTGGCATATAAGGAAATGAACAGAATTGGCTGAAAAGTTTGTCTCAACATGGAAGCAATCTGTCAGTATCATCAATGTTAACAACAACGTGAAAGAGTTATATACATCAAATTATGTGGAGATTAATGTTGGAGCTCAGTGCTGGGCTCAATACTTTTTTATTATGCAGGGTGTTAGTAAATAAGTGCGACAAACTTCAGGGAGTGATTCTGCATGAAAAAAATAATGACATAAAACATAACATAAAATAAATCAAAAAATTAAAAATCAATGGTAACTTAATCCTGCAAAATTTAAACACCTGGTTTGAGGAAATAATTCACTAAACCTAAATAATAAAAAAACACACTTAATCAGATTTCATGGTAGACAAAAAGAAGTTGCCAGTTTCGACCTGAAAATTGAAGATGATGAAATTTCTCCGTGCTCTAGGGTGAAGTTTTTAGGTGTTCACTTGGATGAATTTCTCAGCTGGAAAACTCATAGTGGAACAATTATGTTGTTAATACAAATAATGCTCGGGCTCATTTGGTGGCAAACTGTTTCAGTTATTTACACATGTTTCAACAAAATTCAGTTCCTAATAGCCAAAATCGGTACTTAGATTTAATTTTTACACATATAGAAAACTTAGGTATTTAAGCTATTGATTGCTTGTTTGGAAGCAGCATTCATCTTAATCCAGTTCTTCTAGAACTTAATGTATGAAAAATTGATACATTAAAATATAAAGAGTATTTCTTTGATTTTAAGAATGCTTATTATTTTGCAATTAATAATTATCTTGCCAACTACAACTGGGATATAATGAATGGAATGGAAATTAATCATTCAGTAGAATTTTTATATAATGCTGTACATGAAGCCATAGATTTGTTCCGAAAATTTTATATAAAACTTCTAATTTTCCACCATGGTTCACAGCTGAACTATGAAAACTAGTGATAGATAAAAAAATATACCATAAAAAAATTAAAGAAAATAATTGTGGACCTGATGATTATAAGATATTTTCTCAATTACGAAGTAAATGTAAGTTATTAAGCTACAGTTACAAAAATGAACTTTCTCAAATAGAACATGAAATACACAATAATCCTAAATCCATCTGGCGCTTTGTAAATGATAAGCGGAAATCTCATGAGTTACCCAATAAAATGCATCTAGGTGACCACTACAGTGAGGTTTTAGCTGATACAGTTAACATGGTTGCAAACTTTTTTCCCTCTGTTTATGTTTAACAAGATTTCCATAGCCTTCAAATTAGTGTTGTAGAATAATTGAAAAAGTAAATCACCTTTCTTTAAAATTGTCATTTGGACCTGACGGTGTTCCTTCGCAATTTATAAAAAATTGTATATACACTTTAGCTATTCGCTTAAAAAATATATTTAACATATCTTTAAAAGTAGGTATTTTTCCACATTTTTGGAAACACAGTTATCTAAAGCCAGTACATAAGTCAGGTACAAAGGACAATATTGAGAATTATAGAGCTGTATGTACACAATCTGAAATAGCCAAATTGTTTGATTGTTCCACAACAGCATGGTTTTGTCCAAGGTCGTTCAACTACTACCAATTTAATCGTTTATCAGAATGAAATTATTTCCTCATTAGAAAAAAGATTACAGGTTGATTCAATATATACAGACTTTTCTAAAGCTTTTAATAGGATCAACCTAAAAATTCTTGCAACCAAACTGGATGCTATGGGTTTTAGTGGCTATTTATTAAAATGGATAATGGATTTTCTCTCGTAAAGAACTCAGAGAAGCTAGGAAATATAATATCTGATTTGATTGAAGTTCCCTCTGGTGTTCCTCAAGGGTCACACTGTGGACCCTTGCTATTCAATTTATTTATAAATGACATTTATTTATATATTAACAACAGTAAATTTTTAGTATTTTCAGATGATGTTAAAATTTTTAAAGTCATAGAATCACCAAATGATGTTAATGCTTCAAAGCGACTTTAACAGTTTCTATGATTGGTATTTCATTAATAAAATGGATCTTAATGTATCAAAATGCCACTCTGTATCATTCTACAAAATCCTATGAAAATTTTTCTGATATTTGCTTTCTAAACAAGCTATTGTGTAATAAAATAGATAGCCAAGAGATGTTACCTCTCATCAGGTTGAATAAAAGTAGGCAGACTAGAGTAAGTAAAGAGACTTTTTGTTTTCCCTTTCATTCAACCAATTATGGCTTTTTTCACCTATTACTAGAATGCTGGGGCTAGTTAATCAGTTTAGTAATATTGATGTGTTCTGCTCTTCCCATAAAACCATCAAAGCTGCATTAAATAAAGAACTCATATAAGTCAGTTTTGGCTATTACTTTTTGTGTTAGTATCTTTATCAATTTTATTGTTCATTGTTCACTGTTTTTTCTATTTCTGTGTATTTAGAGTTAGGTTTTAGCATTAGACATAAGTTTTATTTTCAAATTTTGTAATATTTTAAATTGGAGGATCAGATTATTTAATTTGCTCCCTCTTGAACTGAAAAACTCTAGTACTATCCAGAGCTTTAAAATCAAACTTAAGTCCTTTCTTTTGGAAAATAATTATTACGTCCTCCAGGAAATGATTGAATTATAAAATAAAAATTTTAATAAATGTGTTACTCTTAGTAAACTGTCTACTTATCTTAAGTTTTATTTTATAGCTTTTGTATGACTTATCCTACACAATGTACCTTTTAATTATTATTATTATTAATTATTTCCAACTATCCTCACGAGCCTATACGCGTTCTTATATTGCAATGGAGCATTCACCAAATTTCCAGAAAATACATAGGCGAAGCTTGTATACAATTCTCGCACCTTCACTTTAACATCGGATCATTCGTTGAACGGATGATTCATTGGAAGAGTCCGGCCTTTAAGATATTGGTTGCGATTCGTAACAATATAATAAACATTCCTTAAATAAATAAATTATATTCTCCAATTTTTTTTTAACTCTCAAAAAGATCTGCAAGCGTTTGATTTGATAGTTAAGGTGACAAGTAGAGTCTCACTCCAGTGAGTGAGTGAGTGAGTGATCTCTTTCAATACATAAATCTAATTTTAACCTAGAGTTTGTCTGCTGGCGCAAGTTTAAGTAAGTATTAGACGACTTAAGATTAAGCTTATCTGATATCCATAATTAGGTCCACCGGTAGCATACGTTTCAGCCTACGCTAAAAAATTAAACATGAAAAATAAACTCTAAATTAAAAAACACACTTCAACACAAATGAAATACCAATAAAAATAGAGAAACTTCTATAATATTAGTGTGAAAATATTTTACTATTACTCAAATAAATATAAGCTATTTAACAAATAAAAAAACTCTAAATTAATAAAATTAAAGAAATAAACAAGAAGGCGCTTCTAAAACAATATTATTTATGTTATAGTTTTAATTATAAATAAATTATATCTCAACATCCTGAATAATGTCTGCGAAAAAAAATTCCGGTCACAATTTTGAAATATTCCAACGTAAAATTGTTCTCCCAAAAAAATACCTTAAAATGAGTGTTCCTAAAAAATTCCTCCGATATGGCAACGCTGCATAAAAGTGGCACTGTAGAGTTGATTTATTAAAGAAAGAGACCTGTCCCAACGAAGCGGATGTCGAGTGCCGATCCAAACCGAATTGTTTACCACCCAACTACATCTTTTCTTCTTTGACATGATTACATATTCCCGCGAACTTCTTTGTTTATTATAATTATTGTTTATTATCCTACCCCGACTGATTTAACCTAACAATAATAATTCATCTTTATCATGTAAACCGTTGTCGATACAAGATGTCAGCATAAAAATATTATTTAGCACAATGTTACAATTACGACAAACTTGTTACAAAATGACATTTTAAAACAGTGTTTCGGATTTTTTTTTTCTTAAAAAAAAGTGTAAAAATATTACATAATAATATGATTCTAGGTAGTTTCTGTAATTTTTATTAATAGAAGATGTATTTTTAAATAACTTTTATATTAATATTTTTTTTTGCTTTCTTTGGATACATCATTAGCCTGTAAGTATTAAATGTACTACTTTGGTTTTAAAAAAAATTATGTTTATCTATGTTTAAATTTAAACAACTACCATTTCTTTATATTTAATGTTGGTAATTTTTTCAGCTTGCCAATAATAAAGAATGGGGATTCCACAACGCTCGTGTCAACTGCGTGGCTTGGTCACCAAATTCTCAGTTAGTTGCTAGTGGTAGTTTAGATACCAGCATCATCGTTTGGGATGTCGACAAACCTGCCAAACACATCGTAATTAAAAGTAAGTACATTTTCGACTACATCGCAATCGTTTTAACTTGACTGCTTTATCCTATCTTTACCTTATTAAAAAATGTATTTATTTGTATTGGTTTTAATGAGGATCAGTAGATTCCTCCGACCGTCGAGAGAGTGACGAGACATTCCTATGTTCCAAGCTTTTCATTCCTATATTTCCACGACATTAAAGTAAGATTCTATGTTTGTAGTGCTCGTAGTTCCTTGTGTGTTGTTTGAAGAAAGACATAGTATTTTTATATTTTGTGTTAAATAAAACGTTAAAGAAAACCAGCGAATTGTGATTATTCCAATCCACTAATTATATCGAAGTTGAATAAACACTTTTCCCCTGTAGAAAAAGGGAATTTACAAACACCCGATTTCTACAATATAGTCTCCTTACTTTTTGTCCAAAGTAGTATTTGAAGAGTTTAACCTCTACCTATAATTTCATGTTTACTTTTAGTATTGAGCATTCTTCTTCTGTTGATGCCTATCCGTTCCGAATGTTGGCGAGCATAATGGCTATAGAAACTTTATTCACTGATGCATGGAATAAGCCCACAGTTGATGTATTAAACCACACTCGGAGATTCTTCAGCCATGAGATTTTTCTTCTTCCTACACTCCTTCTACCTTGTATTTTGCCTTGGAATATAAACTGTAGAAGCCGGTATCTTTCAGGATTTCTCATGATGTGGCTGAGGTATTTAAGTTTACGTTTCTTTACCTGATATACGATTTCTTTTTCTTTCTTCATTCTACGTAGCACCTCTTCATTGGTTATATGATCCCCCCATGAAATTTTCAAAATTCAACGGTAGAGCCAGAGTTCAAAGGCTTCTAATTTCTTGCAAGATGTTTCAGATAACGTCTATGACTCAACGCTGTATAGAAGAGTTGAGAATACACAGCACCTCAGTATTCCCATTTTGGTGTTTAAAAACAGGTCCTTACTTTTGAAAAATTTTGCCATTTTAAGGAATATGACTCGAGCCTTTTCAATTCGGCATCTTATCTCAACAGAGTGGTCCCATTATTTGTTAATATTTGTTCCCAAATAGACATACTTGTTAACTCTTTGGATCAGTCTGTTGTGTATCAGTAGCTGGCCTTCCATGCGTCTATTTTTAGAGATAATCATGAATTTGGTCTTTTTCGCATTTATCCGCAGTCCATATCTTTCACTTACTTCCACCTCTTTGTTCATTAATCTTTGAAGTCCCTCTAGATCGTTTGAGATAATTACGGTGTCATCCGCATATTGTATATTATTAATGCACTCGCCATTAACAATCACCCGTCGGAGGGTTCTTTATAAGAACTTCATCGGATTCCTCACTTTCTATTCTGACCAAAGAGGTCTGATTCCAATAAATATTTGCTATAATTCTTAGATCTTGTTTCTCCAGTCCAGTTGATTTAAGAACTTCCATCATCTTATTATGCTGAACCTTATCGAATGCTTTTTGATAATTAATGAAGCATGCAAAAATATCATGATTAATATCTTGAGCTCTTTGAAATAAGACTTGAATGTTAAAGAGTGCCTCCCTAGTACCTAGGGCATTCCTTAACCCAAACTGGATAGAGCTGATATTTTCTTCGCAGATCCTATATATTCTTTGATGGATTAATTTCAAAAAAAATTTAAGAGAGTGACTCATGAGACTAATCATACGAAAGTCTTCACAGTTCTTTGCATTCTTGGGTAGCATTATAAATGTACTTTTGAGCCACTCGTCGGATATGATTCCAGTGAAGTATATTTCATTAAATATATCTGTAAGCCATCTGATATCTTCCTCATTCAATAGTTTTAAAAATTCGTTCCGGATATTATCTGGCCCTGGCGCTTTCCCATTCTTCAGCCCTATTATTGTTCGATTAACTTCATCAACTGTAATTGGTAAGAAATTTGATGTTTGATAAGTAGGAGGATTTTCTGATCTGTTTGGGTCTTCAAACAGCTGGTTTATGCATTCTTTCCAGATTATTATTTTCCCCAATCGGACTAAAATGATGTTACCTTTGCTATCTTGAATTTTTTCGCTTACATTGAAATTATTTAGACCCGTTGTCTCTTATTTTCTTGTGCATGTTGAATGTATCGTATTTCTTCTCAAGTTCTTTGATCTCTTTACATTGTCTTTCTAATCATTCTTGCTTTACACATCTTATCTTGTGTTAATTATTCTTTGCAAATTTCGATATTCTGTTTTAGCCCCTTTTAACAATCTCTCATTCATTAACTTTATTATTTCATCTGTCATCCATGGTTGTTGTTTTTTCTTTTGTAGCTATCAGCATTTCATTACCAATATCTTCGAACCTTTCAGCCATCTTGGGAAGAGTCAACTGTACACTATGTATAGTTTCTTTGAGTTTTCGACATTCTTCAGCTATTCTCTCAGTTACTACTTGACGTGGTTCCTTATTCTCTCTTAGCTTCCCTATTTCCCATCTTCTTCTGTAAACTTTCTTCTTCATCTTCTTAAGCTTGAGTTTAAATTTGCCGCAGAGAAGAACGTGATCTGAATGCTCATCAGCTCTTGGGTACGTTTTAGCAATTATACAACTGTTACGGCATCTTTTATTTATTAAAAGGTAGTCTATCTGGTTCCTCACAATGTGGTTTTCTTTATCTTGTGATGAAGTCCATGTATATAATCTTCGAGGTGGTTGCTTAAAAAGGGTGTTAAGGATAACCAATTGTTCTTCTGTCACAAAATCTCTCCCCTAGCTCGTTTCTGGTACATAGTCCAAATCGGCCAATCAGTTCCGAATTGTCGCTCTTACCAATTTTGGCATTAAAGTCACCCATAATGAGAGTAAGATCTTCTTTTTTGACTTGTTTTAATATGTCATATAATACTGAGTATACAATTTCCACTTCTTCATCGGGTTTTTTAGCAGTAGGTGAGAATATTTGTAATAAATTCATTTTGATAGGTGTGCTTTTCAATTCAATAAAAATTATTCTATCGGAAATCAGAGTAAATCCTATATCATATTGAGAGATTCTAGGCGAGAGTATGATTCCTACACCATTAGTATGCTGGTAATTTTCGCTGCCAGAATAGTACACTTTGTAATCTTCTACCGTATAATGACCGTTTCCGGGCCACCTCATTTCACTAATTCCGAGAATGTCGATGTTCAGTCTGTACATTTCAAGAATTGTATTATGTATTTTCCCGGCTTGGAACATAGTTTTCACGTTCCACGTGCCTACCATTAGTGTCTGTTTTGATATCTTTTGTCATGTTTCTCCTTCTTTTTTATTGGGATTTCGTTTGATGACGACCTGAGAAGCCCAATATCTTCTGCTGGATCTTGGTTTCTGTACACCATGATCAGTAACATTCTCATTTACTCGTTCACTTACCATCTTGCTTATACTAGGGATATACTTGAGGATGTTTAATGTGGTAGTCCTCCCGTGGCTTTTCACATCCGTATGCCGTTGATTACTTAATTGTAATTCTTCCGCCTTTGGGGTAGATTTCTCAACCCCAGGACAATAGGGTGCCCTACTTCTTGTCTGACTGTTGGCTGACAAGAGGGGATTACTTATACCGGTAATCACTCGGTCAACAGAGCCTCGTTGGTTACCTAGCAGGGTGCGCCACGTGCAGGTGAGGTTGTCCTCTGGGTCGTCATTACCCCTTACACCTTATTGAGCATTAGACAAAAGTAACTAAAGTACAATTAAAGCACCTTATTCCAGGTTCTGTTATTCGCGTTTTTTAGTATTTACGAATTAAAAAATTGCGACCATTTCTTGTATTCGCGGATCAAATAGAAGAGGGAGGGAGATTTACCTAATCTGAAAGCATCCAATATTCTGAACTTCCTGCCATCGGACTGGAGGACCTATTTTAGTCTTGAACTGCTGGGCAGCAGAGGGAGGCACCATAGATCTTTTAGGTCGCATCTACACCTCCATCAACAATTAATTAAGTGACATTGTAGAGTTGCTTGAATCGCAAGATGAATATTGACTGTAACCAACTTGGAGGAAATATTAAATCTCCATTTCATTAAAGAGGAAGCTTCAACGAGCATTGAAAATGTGACGTTAAACTTTAAAAACCTTATTTAAGATTTATGGATGGTAAGTGAGCTTTGTGATTTTTTTATAGAAATTGATCCCCTTATGGAAAAAAGTCTTGTTTTTAAAAGGCATACTTTTAATGGCACAGATAAATATCAATCCGATTTAAAAACCTTTTAACAGCGGCAAAACAAGTAAGTCTTTAATCAACTAGGGAGATAGACGAAGCAGTAGCAGCTTTAATCCATACACTCTCAGAAGCCGCACAAAATGCTACCGCTTGTAGCAAATCCAGGTAACAAAGCTCACAACATCCCAGCTAAAATTAAAAAGCAAAATGGCACCGAACTCAGGCCCCATTAGACTAGACCACTCTAAACAGATTAAGCAATTAACTAAACTCTAAAGAGGCACAAGAAAGTTCGTTCACACACTCCATGTTGGTGTAGATTGCTGAAGTTTTCGTAGGGACCTACACCGGCCTAAATATATATATATATATATATATATATATATATATATATATATATATATATATATATATATATATATATATATATAGCTGAAAAGCTGAAAATGTCGATTCAACTTAAGATGAAATAATTAAAAGAATATGCAACTTAACGAAAATTACTTATTCCACAATGTATTTAGTAATTAAACGAGGCGTTTGAACATGATAAAAAACGAAAATGTATCATCAGCCGTCGAATAGATGATGCATCTAAAGATGTGACAAACGGTTTACAAAACGTACAAAGAAAATCAAATTCCAACATTAGAAATTATATTTAGCAAAAAATGCAAGATTTTAACGATTTTAAATATAAATCATTAGAAACACTTCAACAAATTTTAATAGAATGTGGTTTTAAGTATCTGATTTAAAAATTAAATTGATACGCCACTGGTCGGTTTCTTTTGAAGATGGCTTAATGAGATTTTTTTTATATGTTTTTAAACTGAGATTGGAAATACTATATGTTTAACCACGGAGATATACAAGTCAGTGTACATCTATCTTCGTATTAGTAAATATAGTTTAGTCAGTAAATAAGCGTTTAAATGAAGCACTAAAATATCCCACAACACGATGGACCTAGAGATAACAGATTGCGTTCCTATCCAAGAGTATCCTGTAATCCCATGCAAATTACCATTCCATATTCACAGTTTCTGTATTTGCTACATATTATCGAATATATCCACCGCGAACAAGGGGCTTAAACCGTAGTTGATCTGATTATGTTTTCTATCGACTCCTTTTGTATGGAATAAATTTGTTTTATTTTAGATGCGCATGCTCAAAACCAAGTGACGAGGCTCGCCTGGGTAGACAATACCACACTCGTTTCTGTAGGACAAGACTGCAATACCAAATTATGGACTGTAACTCCTTTTTAGTAACCATCTCACTTTGCTACAAATGCAGATGGTTGATTAAATCCAATAATCATTTATTTATGTATTAGTTTCGCCTTAAAATTAACGCATTTATTAAAACTACTACTGTTAATTCCAAGAAATTCTATTCAGCATTATGTTCAAAAAAGTTGTGGATTTACCGTTAAACCAAGTGATTTACTGTCAGTAAAAACTATTGCATCTACAAATCAAAACTATGTTCATCTATAATTTTGGCCGTTATAAATAACTTTTGGTTAATAAACTGTCAGAATGTAGGCGTGGTTCATTGTCATTTAAAGGGATTCATTGTGTTAAAAATTTGAAAAGTTAATGCATCTTTAAATAGAACGTTTGCTACTAGATGACTTGATATTATCGTTCGCTATTGGTTGCTTTGGTTTATTGAACAAATTATATGAAATGTATTCTTGGAATAAAGAGTAAGTAAGTTAATCTTAACATTATATAATTTATGTAACGCTCTTTTGAGTTGTGTTTTTTATTTATGAAATATTGTGTTTGAAAAGAAAAATTGTGCAGGTGCAATTAACAGATCGATAAAAAAAACTGCCAATTTTTTAGTCAATTTTTGGAGTATTACGGAGTATTTTTCATTAACCTATTTTATGTAATATGGATTGGGGTGTGAATAATTGCTTAAGGACTATATGTTATATATTAGGAGTGTTATACGAATTTATTATGAAAAAGCTTTATACATATATATCTATAAATAAAAAATGAATTTCTTGTAATTTTTTTTTCATATTCTATCAACTTATTACAAATGCAGGATATTGCATTTTTTTCGTACCAAAAGTTTTATCGTTTTATATCCTCCTAAGTAAACTGCGATCCTACAGTTTGTCCAGTCCCTTCTGTTCATAGTTGTCTAGCTTTCTTAAGGAGGTTCGGGGGTCAAAGAAAAAATACAGCAAAGTTTTTAAAAAACATATATGTCTTTTAACTTGGTTATTATAGTTCTTTACATTAAATTATAATTTTTTACTGATAAAAGTTATTAGAAAAATTAAAATTTTTTTCGCTCCTTTAACATGGGTTCTTATGAGAAGTCATGAGTTTTTGATATTAAAATAAACAAAAACATTGTAAAAAATTCAAAATTCGATGAAAAAATTTACGTGTGTGTAGGAAAGGGTTTGGGTGTTTAAAAGTATTATCGACTGTCTAGTTTTTAAAATATTTTATTTTTAACGATGAAAAAATTTGATTTACGGCGTAAGAACGTGAGCTTTAAAGAAGCGACGACAACGGCGCATTCGTGCAGACGACTCAAGTCTCAAGTCACCCATGTAAATACACATGACCTGTGTGTTGTGCACTAACCAAGAAATAATGATTGGTGAAAGTGGAAAGATAATAAATATAGTGTATTATAAGTAGTAATAATATAATGTTATATAAAGTTAATATTAGTAGAAAGTTTTCTGTACTTTAAATAAATAAAATAAGCTATAATATTGTTGTTTCAATTTTTAACTATAATTCAACATTTTTGCTATCATACAAAGATGATAAATGTTGTAAAACTTTTTCTTAATCAATGTTGCCTTGCCATCTACATCATCTTTTAATAATAAAATAGTTTTTTCTTTTCCTTCATTGACATACATATTTACAATTTGATCATAACTGATGCCAGATTCGCATTCGCTTTTTTGCATACCCAAGCTTAAGACATTTTTTATCGGTGAATAAGAACTTAGCAAGTATTTCACATTCTTAATACTTTTGATTTGTAATAAAACATCCTGGATAGTTTTTTTGTGGTTAATAATATCTCCTTCTTTAAGACAAGTTAATGACAGATTTTGTATCATTTCTACATCGTAACGGGCATCGTGTGCACCATCATCTGTCATTGATAATAAATCACTGGCTAAACTTGTTAATTTAATACTTTCTTTGCGGTTTGGGTATTTCAATTTGACGTAGTTGTTTATCCATTTTAAACTTTTGAGGTTATGTTGTCAGCTGCTGCTAAAAAGAGTAAACACACGCTAATTTCATTGCCTACTGACTGACTGACTGACTACTTGCGCTGTTGCCACGTTTTTTTACAACTGCACATTTAAATTTGGACTCAATTTTCATCATCTCCGAAATACGACAAGAAAACTGTCTTTTTTACTTACACTTATTTATTTTTTAAATCTCATTTCCGACACCAATATTATAAATGTTTACTTTATTATTTAAACCAATTTATTTTCACACGATATACAATACAATTAATTTATATTAACAATTTTACAAACAAAAATATTTATATTTGCACGGCACTATTAATTTATCTTCACGCTGTCTATCTGCCTGACTCCCTCTCGCTCTCCACTGCCGCATGTATTTATACTGATATCAATTCTGGAATGTTCTGGGGATGTCGAGATGCCGCTTTCTAGAACGTAATCGATACTCGACCAGACTATCCTCGAATGAATTACGTCAGCGGCGGTTGTTCGGATACCCGGGTTGTTGGAATTTCGCTTTCAACACTTTATTAATTTTTCTTATTTCAGATTTAAATTAGTCTTGAGCCGTCACTGAGCGCCCTTAGGCAATGCATGTTTTGTTTTAAACCGCAAACGGCTGTAAACCGTTATGAATTTTGAGAATTCCCCTCTCACCGCCCTGTCTCGAGTCGCTGTGATTGACAGACGGCAGTATCTTTCAAGAGGCCGTCAGATATGGTCGATAATTCCATTCATTCACCGATCGAACGTTCGGTTTTCCTATTATTAAAGGCTTTTGAATTATTTTAACGTTTGTTATTTCTTCCAAGTCACCCAGTTGGGAAGAGTGAATTTACGTAAAAAGACAAATCATTAAGTTACAAGTGCATAGTGTATTTTGAATAAAGAAATATTTCAGTGACAAATAAAAAATTTAAAAACCAGCGACCTATGATTTAAACCAGTCCATTATTATCGAAGTACTGTATAATTTCCCCGTGTACGGAAAATGGAATTATATCCTCTGCTCGGTACACGGGAATTACAAAGTTATCAGAAATACAAAAATAATACAATATATGACTTCTTTGCCGAACGAGACTTCAGCTCTTAGTAAAGAATATTTGTTAGGGCTGGAGACTAGTCTCAGTGATTATTTTCCTTCACTCAACAGCCAGATTAAAATATATTCGAGAGAAAACCATTGATAGACTTTTGGTTGTCATGTCATCAAGAGTACCCACTATTATCAGAACAAGCGATAACATTTTTAATGCCTTTTGTTACGACATATACATAAATGTGAAGCAGGGTTTTCAACACTCGTGTTTCAAAAAAATAAATATAGAAACCTATTGAAAAAAAAACAAACAGCTTCATACATATCACTAAAATATGACGTTATTGTGATTGATATAATTTTAAAATTATTGTTAAAAGTTAACATTTTTTTTACTTTAATACACTTATATATTATGTGGACATTGAAATGTATTTTTAATCTTCCCTATTTGCACTAGGAGGGTTAAAAAACTTGTGGTGAGTCACGATGTTGAAATATTAAAATTACTGGGCCAGGGCATAATAAAGTTTGGTAAACGCTGGTCTAGAACATGCAAGACATGTTGGTGATTTGATCCTTTTTTATATATATATATATATATATATATATATATATATATATATATATATATATATATATATATATATATATATAGATATTTTCACGTCAAGTAATCGGCTCGATTCCACCAAGAACATTTCATGACAAAACACCCGGAGAACCACTGCTGCTCATCCATTTGTGGTTCAAAATTGTTTAAGAGAACATCATCCTTATGGAACGACCTTCCTAAGGTCGTGTTTCCCATTGAATATAACTTCCAACGATTCAAGACCAATGTTCTAAAATTAATACCGATAGGTTTGGTAATCCAATAACAGTAAGTTGAGGTTAGTTGAGATTTGGATCAGTATGGAGTTGAAAAAAATCTATTGTTTTTTACCAACGTTTTCAATTTTATTAAATTCATTCTCAGCTTAGAAAGTACTTCTTTTTGAGTTAATTCTTTTAAAATTATAAAAACATTTAGCCATAATAGATATATAAAACGAAAATAAACTGGTCTGAAGTTCATACTCTCACAAAAAGAACACGAATAGGACTACTTTTGAGCACATGGGATGAATTTAAAAAAAATCGAAACGTTGGCAAAAAACAATAATAGTTTTTTTTCTGCTCCATACTGATCCAAATCTTATCTAAAATTAAAGTTTGAAGTCGAAAATTACATTTTTTTTAAAACGAAAAAAAAATCTTACTGGTTGTTTTGTAGATAATTGTAATAGGAAACATAAGACATATAAAAAATAACAGTAATAAAACAAATTTGAATCGTAGATTTAGCAATTCGTCAGGTATCTATTTTTTTCCGTTTTCTATTGTGGTACTCCTCGGGATGCCTGTATGACACATGTTTTCGTAAAGCGTCTCTGCTTCTCGACACGTGAGGACACGACTGACACGCGTGATATGCCTCTTCGTGTGTTTCCATATGAACTCTTAAATTGTATTGATTACTAAGATATTTTCCGCAGAGGAAACACTTGCACGTTTCCGAAGAGTCCTTTGGGCCACATTTCCGTGGAAATATACAAGCATCGTCAAATTTTATAGGAATGGATTCGGTAGAATCTTTGTTTACTGAAAACAAGTAATTGTTATTAATTTGCTGACATGGAACCACAACAATGGTTATTTAGGGTAAGAGAAAATCTTATAGACTTAAGTTTACAACACTGCGCGTTGAGAGAGGAAACTCACTACTACGCCGACTCGATTCTGCGTATTGAAAACAAAGGGGAAAAAAGCTACCGTAACGGTCAGTGATATCACGGGTAAGGTGAAGGGGAGTGGGTTTTGCCTGGGGCAAAACGGTTTTAAGACATTGGCGTCGTTAAGAATTAAAATTGAAAACGAAGTGTTGCGATTTGTGATCACAACAATAACTTTTACCTTGACAGGTTTTGATGAAACTGAATTAACAGCGAGCTGTCTTCAGTTTTTATTGCTTTCCATAGGAGAATGTGTACTTCATTGTTCAAGTAAAAACAGTTTGACATACATACATAAAGTCACGCCTTTTTCCCATAGGGGTAGGCAGAGACCACTTCCTTCCACTTGCTACGGTTCTTACACACATCTTTTGCTTCCTCTACTTTCATCAGTGCCCTCATACATGCTCGTCGGTTGTTGGTACTCTTGACCTGGCCTTTCTTCAAAACAATGTTGATCTGATCGAGATATGTTTTCCGAGGTCGACCTCTAACAATTTGCCCATTCACACTCGCTTTATAAATTTGTTTCGTCAATCATCCATCCTTTCAACGTGTCCAAACAATCTAAGCATTCCTTTATCTATCTTTGTAACCACATCTTCTTTTACACCACAGCGTTCTCTTATCTCACTATTCTTTACCTTATCCAACCGAGTCACTCCGGCTATACTTCTCAGACTACTCATCTCCGCAGCATGAATCCTATTTTCATGCTTCTTTTGCCAAACCCAACATTCACTACCATACATAAATGTAGAAACCAACACACCTCTATGCACCGCCAGACGTGCCTTTTTTGACACTTTCTGGATATTCATAAAGCTATGCAGTGCCCCATTCATTTGTTTTCCTGCCAACACCCTTCGCTCAATGTCACTGTCATACTTTCCATCTCTAGTAAACTTTGAACCCAAGTACACAAATTCATTTACTTGTTCTACTCTTTCTCCCTCAATCGAAACTCCACAGTTTGTCATGCTTTCTTTGAATAAAGTAATTTTGCAATTAAATAATTATTGTTTAATTACAACATGTTAAATACTTACAAGGCACAACTTTGTCATCGTAGTAATTAGTAATTTTGTAATTATTGTAAAGATCACTGCATTCTTGTACAGGAGTACCGTCGTCATATTTTCTTTTAAAATTAATATTGTTGCTGTGATAAGCATCTGTTAATCTTTTGTTACAATCGTATTCGTATCTGTGGATATTTTCGTCGTTTACCACTTTATCGATTACCGGTAAAACATCGTTACTGGCTATTATTTCAGTTCGTAGTCGGTTTTCTGGTACCTGAATTAATTAAAAAAAAATAAAAAATGTTATACATGGTCTTTGAAGTTTATTAACAGAAGCTGAATAAAAGTTTATAATTCAGCCCATAATTTTGAAAATGATAAACATTAACAATTAACATTTAAAAAATAAAATATAATTAAATGAATTCAATCTAATTTTTATGATATTGTCGAAAAGTTAAATTTTTTTAGTTTTTGTTAATTTTAATATTATATGGAACTCATTTAGCGTTAATTATAAAAGTATTCAAAGTCAAAAATGTAAAAAGAAATAGTTATTAAAAATGAAGTGACAATGATAATAACACTCTTTGGAACTAAAACTACGTGGCATACATTGCTATAAATACCAAGAACAAACGAAATAATTACTTTATTTCCTTTATACTCTACCAATAACGAAAAAAAAGCATTAAGAAAATTTTGTGTTTACTTCATCCCTTTAGTTTTACAGAAACATAATGAAAAAGAGAGTGCGTATGGATTGAAAATGAATGATTTGATCGTCAAATGCCTTCTTTACGCCGATGATCAAGTCATATTAGCGTCATCTGAAGAGGAGTTGCAGGCGATGGTTAATGTTATGCATGATGCCCTGAAAATCAAAGGGATGAAAATAAATGTAAGCAAAACGAAAGTAATGGTTTTTGGAAGAGAAGAAAGCATGACAAACTGTGGAGTTTCGACTGAGGGAGAAAGAGTAGAACAAGTAAATGAATTTGTGCAATTGGGTTCAAAATTTACTAGAGATGGAAAGTATGACAGTGACATTGAGCGAAGGGTGTTGGCAGGAAGACAAATGAATGGGGCACTGCATAGCTTTATGAATAGCCAGAAAGTGTCAAAAAAGACACGTCTGGCGGTGCATAGAGGTGTGTCGGTTTCTACATTTATGTATGGTAGTGAATGTTGGGTTTGGCAAAAGAAGCATGAAAATAGGATTCATGCTGCGGGGATGAGTAGTCTGAGAAGTATAGCCGGAGTGACTCGGTTGGATAAGGTAAAGAATAGTGAGATAAGAGAACGCTGTGGTGTAAAAGAAGATGTGGTTAGAAAGATAGATAAAGGAATGCTTAAATTGTTTGGACACGTTGAAAGGATGGATGATTGACGAAACAAATTTATAAAGCGAGTGTGAATGGACAAGTCGGTAGAGGTCGACCTCGGAGAACATATCTTAATCAGATCAACATTGTTTTGAGGAAAGGCCAGGTCAAGAGTACCAACAACCGACGAGCATGTATGAGAGCACTGATAAAATTTGAGGAAGCAAAAGCTGTGTGTTAGAACCGTAGCAAGTGGAAGGAAGTGGTCTCTGCCTACCCCCATGGGAAAAGGGCGTGACTTTTTGTATGTATAATGAAAAATTTTAATGACTTCTAATAAAATTCGTAGTTTCTTATTGCTTTAGGTCATGCATTTAATTTTAAAAATAGTATGATCAATTTATACTTTAAAAACATTTTCATATGAGATTACATCGCTTAAAATTTCACGTTCATATTAAATTTTTCTTAAGACTAATGAAATCCTAAAGATGTTTCATAGTAAAAAATATTTTTAAATTTATTCGAATGTAATGCTTAAAATATTTCGAACAAAAAATATATGAGTTCAAATATACCGTGTGCGGCAAAAGTCAGTTAACCGATTTGCATATTAATAAAAACAAAGAGATGCAAACATGTAATTCATTTATGAGCAAAACTTTGATGAGTATACAAACTAAAGTTAATGCGTTACATTTTGGGTTTAAATTGCATGCTACCGTTATCAACGCCTGAGCACGGAAAAGCAAGTTTTAGAAGGAATTCTTGGTTCGAACGTGAAGCTTTGCATTTCTCTTCAATTCTCTGTTTCAGTTGTTCGATATCACATAGTGCAGTGTTCTAGGAATAGGTCTACCACTCTACCAGGATGTCGCGCCGCCGAACCCTTTAAAAATAGTGTTATAATCGGCACTGTAACGTAGGTACGAAGAAAAAAACCAGGCAGATACGTTTGGCAGTCGTGTATTTCAGACGGTGCTTCAGTACCATGGTGATATGACCCAGACAAAAGTCAGATATACACTAAATTTAAGCATGATAAGGACTAAGGTCTTGTGAACATATTTTTGATAGCATCAATGACTTTTGCCGCACCCTGCATTATTCAATTGGAAAGAAAAAAGGTTCAGTTGTCGGACTTTTTTTTTAATTAGGAAAAGGTGATTCTTGCCAAACTCTTTAAAAATGTACTTACCTTCATATCACAAAGTCCTTGGATTTTCAAAAGTTTTGCAACAGATAATAAACTAGGTAATTGGTCCTGTGAAACCACACACTGACCTCTGTACATGAAGGACAATATCGCTTTTACTTCTTCAAAACTCACGTTGTGCAAGATTATTACTGGATGTGTTGATTTCATCTCCTAATAGAAAAAAATAATTTCAAATTAATTTTCTTGTTTGGGATACTTATTCTACTAATTAAAAACATTGTTACGACTATGGTAAAAGTTAATTTCAAATTAATTTTTTGTTTGGGATACTTATTCAACTAATTAAAAACATTGTTACGACTATAGTAAAAGTTTGTTAAAATCTGATGCTTTAAAAAATACTACCTAATTGATAATTGTTTTTTTTTATTTCAACAAAAACAACCCCGCATCATCTGTGATACGTTATTAGCAGGGGGAGACAAAACATGAAATTGATTACGATTTAGATTCTACATTATATGTTAATGTCTTTAAGGAATTTTAGTATATTCTGTTGAGGATTGTTTAGGTTTTATTATCTTCTTCATTATATAGTAGGGCACTCCACTAAGAGGTGTTTGACTGTGAGTTGGGTAGCGCAATTGTTACAGATGGAAGTAGGGTCCTTTTGTAAAATATTTTGATGAGTTAGGAGAGTATGTCCTAATCGGAGGTGGTTTATAATGACTTGGTCTCTACTTCTCATGTGTAGTGTTAACTTCTAATTGAATTTTTCTTTCATTTCTTTGAGTTTGTTTGTTGTTTATTCAGACCGGGTAGATTGCCAAGTTTTAATTAAGAAGCAGAGAATTGAGGATTGTTGGTCTCTCTGCTGGAAGACCTGGAAAAACCTTAACAGGATCAGATGTCAAATGGGTAGGTCCGGGGACAATCTGTTAAAATGGACGACTCATGCGCCTGCGGGGAGACCCAAACGATGGAACATCTTTTGACCTGTCTATGCACTATCCGGGACCTGTGGAAGGCGAATAATGCGGCGGTGAAGTGTGCCAGAGACTGGAAGGAGATATGAGCATTAAAACAAACTAATCTTGACTTGCGACGCTGTGAACGTCGTACACATCAAATTTATCTTGTTAATTAATGAAATTAATAAGTGTAGCTTAGACACGATGAAATAAATAAATCCTTAAATGAGAAGGTACCCATAAAAATATATTTTCTCTTCGTTCTGAAATTGATAAAGCACTTTTTTTTTGATAAGAGAATTGGGTGTAATGGATATAACTGTTTTAGTTCATAAATTGCACTTAGAAAGTCTGTGAGGATAATGAAGTTGTTTCTAGGATCTTTTCTGTACATTTTAAATGATTCCAGTATAGATATGTTTAAATGTTTTGTTTTGGGAAAAGACTAAAAGTTTTATTTAAAAGATTACACATATAGTATAGCTCATTTTCTTGAACATATTACACTGTTTCTTGCAAAATACTTGCACATTTTGTTTGATTAAAATGTTAATAAAAACTTTCTGCACTTTTTAATGTAATGAGGATGCACAATACGTATTTGTTTAATTATAAAGCATCGCCATATCTTCAAGATTAAAATAAACCTGTCGTTTATTATACAATGTTGGTATACACTATATTACCTTTTTAAAACCGGCAGAAAATGTTGTTGAAATTATTTTCAGTGCTGTTAAAATGATCAAAAGAATTTATAGAAAAAGTAATAAATTAAAATTTGTTATTAAAAAGAAAACGTCTGCTTTAAAATTTTGGTAAACACTGTTTACAACCATTTTAGAGCAATTAATGTAGACAGAAAATGCAGTGAGCAAAAATATTACTTCCAGTACTGTTAAATTGATTAAATCAATTTATGGAAAAAATAATATAAATATAATAATAGTAGGTATATTAAAAGAAAGTTAAAAAAAAGGTTCTTTTAAGATTAAAATTTTGTATCAAAGAGGAAAAGCTTTTAAAAATTGATATTTCTAATTTAAAAAAAAATAATTACCAAAAGGATCCTATATCTATGCATTGAAACGTTGTGAGACGTTCTGTAATTACAAATAAACTTACTAAAATAGTTGACTGCATTTAAAAGATACAAATATAGTGTAAAATATTTTTATGTAACAACCAGGAAGCGGAAATATTTTTAAGTATAGAAATCTAAAAATAAATAAAACGTGTTTCTATTTATACAGCGTAGTTATTCGCATTATTTTTATAATCACAAAAGAAAAACGATACTTACTTGGAATAACTGAAGAAAATATACACTACACATGGCCAGTATAATTTTGTGCGCTTTAACTTGGTGGCCCCCCACGGAGAGGGTGACATCGGTCAAGATATCTCCGTCCAAAAAACATGGTAAATTGTGAACCAGCGTATTTTCGTGATAATGCCATCTGAGTACAAATTGTTGATCGCACATATCGGTGGTCAGTGTGTGATAATAAGAAAAAAACATTGTACGCCAAGTGGCCCAGAATTATCCAGCTGTCTATTTTTAAGTTTTCCTGGAGAAAGGATCAGGTGCCAGAAAATTTTGTTGGCTTTATTTAATTCCTCCAAAGATAGTAACAAAACAAACCTGGTTATCGACTAGACAAATAGGCCACATGGAATTTAACAATAGACTTATGCGTAGGTGATAACAGTTTTCCTTACTGAAGTTTAGCATTTTTAAATTTTATGCATTTATTGCATTTTGTTTTATTTAACTTAACTATGCAAATAACGTTTTAATAATAAAGTAGTTACTAAATTATTTAAGAACACTCATTTTCCATTTAAAAATATATTTCTACTACTAAAAGAATATTTTAGCCCAATTTGGGGATGAGTGAAAGATGCAATGAAAGTAAAATTAGAATTAAAGAGATTATGAAAGCGTTTAACAGTATGAAATTGGGAAAACATGCAGGGTATGACAGGATTACGGGTGATATGGTGACGTCTGGATTGGGCGTGGTAGCTAGTCTGCTGTACCGCCTTTTTAACCTTTGCTGGAGGAGCGACTGCGCACTCTCTTTCAAATCTTTCAAACAGTCAAATAGCCATGGCGAAGCCACACATCCCTGTCTAACACCTTTTTCGATGTTAAACCAGTCTGTGTAAGCTCCGTTTATCTTGACACAAGCATTGGAATCCTCGTAAAGTAATTTCAGTGCCCGTATCAAACTAACGCTCACCCTATACATAGACAATATAGTCCACAATTCATTCCTCACGGCTCTGTAATAGGCCTTTTTCAAGTCTACGAAAGCAATGTAGACCTTTTGACTTTAAGCCAACAATTTTTTGAGTTTGCTTCGTAAGGAAAAGACCTGATCCATGCATCCCCTTCCTCACCTAATTTCCGTTTGCACATCCTATATATTCTCATCAGTTTCATTCGTCACTCAGATTTTTCCTACGATGCTTTTTTAAGTAGTAAATAGTTTAGTCTGCTGTACCGCCTTTTAACTTTTTCTGGAGGAGCGGTAGCATACCAGGAGACTGAGGAGGCAGTTATCGTTCCGCTTTATAGAGAAAAAGGTTCGCAGCAGGACTGCAAAACTTTTAGTTTACTTAGCATCGTCGGCAAACTGTATGCAAAGATATTAATAAAAAAAATGACGAATGAAACTGATAAAAGGATATGGGACGTGAAAGCAGGATTTAGAAGAGAAAGGAGATGTATGGATCAGGTCTTTTCATTATGAGACAGTCGAAAAACTCTTGGCTAGAAGTCAAAAGGTCTACTGCGCTTTTGTAGACTTGAAAAAGGCCCATGACAGAGTGGTGAGGAATGAATTGTGGTCGACATGTCTATGTATGGGGTGAGCGGTAGTTTAATACGAGCACTGAAATCACTTCACGAGAATTCCACTGCTTGTGTCAGTATAGTCGGGGACGTGTGGTTTTGCCATGGCTGTTTGACTTATACAAAGATGATTGTTTAAAAGGTTTGAAAGATAGTGCATATGAATTGAGAGTGAATGATTTGAACGTCAATGATCAGGTCGCCGATGATCAGGTCATATTAGCATTATCTGGGGAGAAGTTTTAGGCCATAATGTCCTAAAGTTAAAGGGATGAAAGTGAATGTAAAAATGAAAAGCAAGGGAATTAAAATAAATGTAAGAAAGACGAAAGTAATGGTTTTTAAAAAAGAAGATAGCATGACAAACTATGAGAAGCTGGTTAGGAAAAGAGTGGAACAAGTGATCACAAGTGATTGTGTTCAAAGTTTACGAGAGACGGAAAGTATGACTGACATTTAGCAAAGGGTGTTGGAAGTGAAACAAATAATTGGCGCCTTGTATAACTTTATGAGCAGCCATAACGTGTCAAAAAAGGCACGACTGGCAGTACATGGAGCAGTGCTGGTCCCTACACTTATGTATGGTATGGAATTATAGGTTTGGCAAAAGAAACATAAAAATAGGATTAACGCTGCGGAGATGGGTAGTCTGAGAAGTATAGCCATAGTGACTCTGATGGATAAAGTGAGGAATACTGAGATAAGAGAATGCTGCGGTGTAAAAAAAGATCTGGTAACAAAGATAGATAAAGGAATGCTGGACACGTAGAGAGGATGGATGGAAGAAAATTGACGGAACAGATTTATAAGGCTAGTGTAAATGGGCAAGTCGGTAGAGGTCGACCTAGGCGAACGTATCTTGATCAGATCGAAATTGCTTTAAAGAAAGGACAGGTCAAGAGGACCAACAATTTAAATGAAAGATTTAAAGAGGCTGGGTCGGTAGCGGAGCTTCCTTTTTACTACAGAAGAGAATCTTATCAAATATTATCGCGCAATGTTTTGTGCAACAACCGACTAAATCTAACAAAAGCGTCCAAAGAGTATGAAATAGCAGGAACAAGCCAACGAAGGATTCAGAAAAGTATGCAATTGAAACCATAAAAACCTACTAAATAAAGTTGATACCGACAAGCGTATGAAAGTCTTCGAATTGTACTCAATCCGACAAGAAGCCGATTCCAACTTTTACAAAACCATTCTTTGGAGTGATGAAATAACCTTTAAGGTGAATTCAAATTGAACAGACAAAACTGCGTCTACTGGGATTACAAAAATCCCCATGTGGTGATGGAGACAAAGTTAAACTTTCCAGGCGTGATCCTTATTTTTTACCGGTAATATTAATTCTACAAAGTAGATAAATCAGATAACTTCACACCATGTATCATTAAGTCTTACTTGCTGTGTTATAAGTTCGTACGAAACCATTCTAATAACCTTTCTCTAACTCCGTTTTGGTGAAGTTTGTTCAATCGTAATGTTGTCACGTGCCTATTTTTTCCCTTCTACAGTTCCATTATTAATTGGGTCTCTGATAGTCTGGTATTTCTCAGGTGCTCGTAAATAGTTTCGCTTACCGTAATTTGTTGTAATTTAAATTTATCACTCGTTGTAAATAGTGTTGCATACCTTGTAGTGTTAGGATTTAATTATTAATGGCTTTGACATTTTTGTTAATCGATGGAGTTGGAGTGGGGATTTTTGTTATTAGATTTTTGCTTTGATTTTTGGCCTCGATTGTCGTGTGTTGTCAGCTATATTATTGTTTGGTTTGCAATTCTGTGTGGATGGGCTGGCTATCAACACGGACGAGCGCGATTATGAGTTTGGAACATAGATTTGCAAAGATTGTTGGCTGACGCGTGTCCCGTGTCATTTCTGATATCCGGCCTGGGAGTCAGTAGTTTAGAGAGAGTCGCTTGGTGTCAGTCGTCGAAGTCGGGTGGTGGTGAGAGTTTTTGGAACGATTTGATATTAACACGTGAGCAGAACCTCTACGGTTTTTTCTTTCATATCTGGCTGTATTTAGGCCATCCTAATTGGATTTTGAAGAAAAACCATTTAATTTTTAACTTGACCATTCTATCTTACCTTTGTTGTTGATATTTTGGATTTTGGTGTCGAGTTAAAATATCCGCATGCGGGATCTGATGGAGGGAAGCCATTGTTAAGTAGCAGGTGCAGTTCCATAATCAAACCAGCCACAGGAGTAGGCCATAGGATTAGTGAATTCATACACCCAAAGGTTACAAGTGATTTATTTTAGAATATTTAAACGACGTGATTTGTTTTTGACAACGCGATTAAGTTTTGTTTTAATTTATTAATATGGTACACTGTTGATAACTATTTATTGCATTGGATAATATGCCAAGGCTGAACTTTAATTAAAGTAATATTCTCAATAGTTCTTTGTGTCCAAGTAAAAACGTTTTCTTCATACTTATTTGTAAATATCCTACAATATTGCTATTTTGAAGGACAGCCATCGTAAAAAGAAATATTTTTAAATAAGCTCGATTGTTTTAACAGTGTAAATCTTTATGTAAATGGAAAAAAAAACGTGAGTAAATTAGCAGCCGTACGTGAACGTTTGATTAAGTATTATTAAAAAGTTGACTAGTATACGTTTTTTTTGGTAACCTGATAAGGTTTGTTATTCTTACCTTTGTTTTAATTATTTTATGGAATCGTAAACTTTGGATTTTTGATTTATTGTTGTCCTATAAAGTTGTAAATTTTGAAGTTTCGATTTATTGTTAGCTGTTGATTTTGATTATATTCGTTATAAGTTTATTATTGAACTGTGTGCCTGGATTTATTGTTGGCTGTTAATTTTGATTATATTTGTTATAATTTTGTTATTGAGCTGTGTATTTTAATTTATTGTGTAAGTAAAGTATCCAATATATTTTTGCTATAATTTTATGTATTTGGTTCACCATAATCTTAGTTGTTTATCGTGTGGCTCTGCTAGTGCCTATAAGACCTAGGGGTTTCCGGCTTGAACCGTCTAAGTCGGTGGCGCGGCTCACTTTTATTTTCCTTTTTTTTCTTCTACCCTCTACGGCTGAGCTCGGGCATAATTTGCCAGTAGAGAGACCGCTGGCAGAGTACTCATTAGAGAACGGAAAAGACGTGGCAATGTCTTAGCTACTGTTTCAAGTCCATGAAGATAACTTCTACCATTTTTCCTTCGCCGATGTTCTTTTTTCATATCAAACTACTTTTCGCCCACCAATGTTCAAAAAAAATGTACACAAATCATAAAAATTTCCACCTAATAAAAAATAGAAAAACCAGATCAAATGCAAATATGAATCTCAACACACAATTGTTCAAAAAAACCTTAACACAAAGATCTTATTTCTATTTCGGACCTAAATTTTTCAATGCCATCCCAACCGCTCTAAGAAAAATTTCAAACCAGAAAAAATATAATATTGAAACAAAACAGTATATTTTAAAAAACCCAAAGATATTCTACAAAATATTGAAATCAACATCTACTTGACAAAAGAAAAAAAAAGTTATACCTGCCTACCTTCCTGCACCATCTGCTTGACACTGTAAAACCTCTACAAAAAGTATTTTTCGAATTATGAAAACTTCAACAAATATATTTTAAATCTATAATCTACTCACAGACTTAACATGATAAATACAAAATGTACGTTGAACTTATAAAGTCCTCAGATCGAGCATAGAGCAAGACAGGCAAAATTTGCCTAGGCTCATTATGTTCTAACTGGGATCTTATTTTAGATACAATTTATAACACCTGTAATGTACTTTATCGAAAGCAATAAAATTTGATTCGATTTGATTTGATTCGTCTATAACAGTTTAAATCGCTGTTTCATACGAATATTAATGCTATCATTATTTATTCCAACATCTGTTATGATCTTTTTTCTGTTATCACTTTAAGATGTATATTGTTGTCTTGAGTTAACTATGTCACTTATACTTTGCACATAATACACATTAAATTTATCTGCTATATTTCCTTTTGTTATATCATCCAATATCTCAAAATCTATATTCTCTGTCTCTTTTAGTCTTATTGCTTCCCCTTTAATTACTTTTTTTAATGTTTTGAAATGGAACGAAATATTAGCGAGTCGCAGTTTGGCTTTAGAAGAGGATTCGGTACAAGGGAAGCACTGTTTAACCTGAACGTTTTGATTCAAAGAGCGCGAGATGTCAACATGGACGTCTACGCATGTTTTATAGATTTTGAAAAGGCCTTTGATAGGGTAATTCATGGGAAGCTAATGGAAATTTTAGAGCAATCGGGATTGGATGATAAAGATCTGCGAATCATAGGTAAGCTATACCGGCCCCAAAATGCTTGCATTCGCGTTGTCGACGAAAGATCTGAAGAATTCTCAGTCCTACAAGGAGTACGTCAAGGATGTGTGTTGTCACCGCTATTGTTTAATGTGTACTCCGAAAGCCTGTTTAACGATGCATTAGAAGAAGATCAAGATGGAATAATGTTAAATGGAGAATATATCAATAACTTTAGATATGCCAACGACACCGTCTTGCTGTCAACCAGTGCAGAAGGGCTTCAACGATTAGTGGATAGAGTATCGAATACTTGTAGGAATTACATCATGCGCCTGATTACTTGTAATACCAAGGTTATGATTATACGGAGCATTACTACAGAGAGTTCCAACATTTAACTACCTGGGAACAAATTTAAATCATCAATGGGATCACTCTAAGGAAATCAAGATACGGATTGAGAAGGCTAGGACCAATTTCAACCGTATAAGAAGTGTGCTCGGTAATAAAAAGCTAAATCTAAAAACTCGAATTCGAACTCTCAAATGTTATATGTTCACGGTTCTGCTATATGGAGTTAAGGCTTGGACCTTGACTGACGATGCTTCCAGACGTCTTGAAGCTTTTGAACTTTGGTGCTATCGCCGAATGTTAAGAATCTCTTGGATTTATCATATAACCAATGAAAAAGTGCTGCAACAGATACAAAAGGGAAAAGAAATTCTTAAAACAGTCAAGGAAATGACATATTTCGGGCACATCATAGAAAACAGTAAATATAGATTGCTACAACTGTGGCTAAAATAAAAGGAAAACAGTCAAGGAAAGGAAAATGGCATATTTCGGACACATCATGAGAAACAATTAATATAGATTGCTACAACTAATCACTGAGGGTAAAATAGAAGGAAAACGAGGTCTCGGGAGACGCCGCATATCGTGGCTGAAGAACATACGCCAATGGACCGGAAAAACATCTGCTGAATTGTTTAGAGCAGTAGTAAATAGAGTCATTTGGGACACAATGATCGCCGACGTCCACTGAGGATATGGCACGATTAAGAAGAAGAATGTTTTCCACATCTTTGTCGCATCCTTCTTATTATCATCTTTTCAAAACATTTCTTCTTCACGTGCCATGTCCTCCTAGGACGTCAGCGATCATCATTATGATTTTTATTTTATTAGCATTTCTTCTTCTTATCTCTGATTAATTTAACTTCTTCTTCTCATGCGTATCCATTACCGAATGTTTGCGACCTCATTTTTCATTTTATTCCGGTCTCTTAATGTATGTATGTATTAGGTCATCTATCGTTCTGCCTAGTAAGGCCTCTCTAAACTAGCCGTTCGGAACCGGCATTAAACTGTAGGTCCCTTCTATTCATGCAACACTGATTGAGCGTGCACATGTATAATTGCAGAGAGGTCGCCGACGCCCCCCAGGGGGTATGGCACAACAAGAAAAAGAAGAATCGTTCTCAGACCGGTTCATTGTCTTACATTGCGTAACCATGACATCTTTTTCCATTCCTCTCTTACCTTCGTACCTTCCTTCGATAATTAGCTGTAATAATTTGGTATTTTGTGTTACGGATTATGTTTCCTAGGTACGCTGTTTTTCTTTTCTTGATTGTCGTTAGTAGTTCTCTGTCTTTCTTCATCCTTCTAAGAACGTTCTCATTTGTTTCTCGTGCCATCCATGGAATTTTAAGTACTCTGCGGCATATCCACATTTCAAATTCTTCCAGTTTGTTCATTGTGGTCGCTTTCAAGGTCCATCACTCCAGTCCATATAAAAGTACTGACCAGATGTAACACTTTATAAATATCACTCTGAGGTTCAAGTCAAATCTTTGTGAGAACGCTCTTAAATTTCACAAACGCACTTCGAGCTTGTTCTATGTTCAAATCGGATGTCCAGTCTTTATTAAGCCATGTTCCGAGATATTTGAACTTGTTTACACGCTTAATTGGCTCACCTCCGTATTTTAGACTGGAGTTTCTGAAAGTGTCAGGTTCACGGGTCACTATCATGTATTTTGTTTTATGCGTGTTTATTTCAAGGCCCATTCTTTTACAGTTGACTAGGTGTTGAAGATCATGCACGTTATTAGAGATTAGAACGGTATCGTCCGCATATAGGATGTTATTAATCCACACCCCGTTAACTTTGATGCACATCTCAACATCCTCAAGTGCTTGCTGAAAAATATGTTAGGAATACAGATTAAACAACAAGGGTAAGACAACACATCCTTGGCGGACTCATTTACGAATTTCAACTGTGTTAGTTGTCTCACCATCAATCTTAATTTGAGCTGTTTGGTTCAGATATAGATTTGCAATACATCCTTTTGGTCAATATCCATCCGCCTTAGACTTCACAACAGTTTTTGATTTACCCTGTCACAGGCCTTCTCGAAGTTTATAAAGCACATGATTACATTTGTTCTCTGGTCGTAACAGTTTTACACAAGTACTTGCGTTGCAACCAAGGCTTCTCTCGTGCCCATTCCTTGTCTAAACACAAACTGTGAGTCACTGATGGTTTGTTCGCATTTTCTAAATATTCTCTGGTGTATGATCTTTAGGAATAGTTGTAGGGTGTGACTCATGAGGCTGATAAGGCTATGCTCATCACATTTCCTTGCATTTTTCTTTTTTGGTAAGGGTATAAAAGTTGATAGAAGCTACTGGCCAGATTAATATATTTTGTTAAGGAGTTTCTGAAAAACTGCAATGCCTACGTCGTCTAGAAGTTTAATTAATTCTGCCGGAATCTCATCAGGTCCTGGTGCATTACTATTCTTGAGATTGTGCATGGGTTTTTTTGATTTCTGATTTTGTTATTTAGGGGCCTGTCATATCCTCTTCTGTGCTTTCGTTTTCCGTTGGTGCGTCTGAAAATAAGTTTCTAATATAGATTTCCCAGATGATTGTTCGTTCTTCGACGTTGCTACTGATTTCATCGTAGAATACTGCGGGTTCCGTGGACTGATCTGCTGTCCAATGATGAAGTGTTGAAACGAGCCATGGTGGAGAGACAAATAATGATTACAGTGAAATGTCGCTAGATCGCTTACCTTGGCCACATCTTACGCGGAGAAAAGTATCATCTCCTCCAGTTGATTATGAAAGTAAAAATAGAAGGTAGACGGGGTGTTGGAAGAAGGCAAATCTCTTGGCTGAGAAACATCAGCGAGTGGATAGGCATCCGGAACGCTGTTGACCTGAGAAGATAGAGACGCACTCTCTGCAGTAATCGCTAACGTCCGGACAGGGCACATGAAGAAGAAGAAACGCGACGGAGTGGGATTACAAATCACGAATTACCGAGGAACCAGGTTGACAGTTACAAGGAAGTGCCCGCCTTAATTTTAGCGGGTAGGTAATAATGTATAGGATAAAATTTAGTATGTTTGTGTGAATGTTTTTTGGCTGCTCTTGTGTTTTTTTGTTGAAAATACAAATTTAAAATGGGCTGACTAAACGGTAAATAGAACTACTCTCCGAAAGAAGTAATTGCTAATGTAATAAAATTTATAAAAAACTAGAATTTGTGAAATTATTAGAAGTATCCTAATATTTTTTTTATTTTGTCACTGGCAAAAACAGCAACCCTTAATGATTACAAAAGTATAAATTTTTTTTACTTCCTTGCAATTCCATTACATTTTCCGATAGATAAATATTCGGTAACTGTTACAAAATATTTAGGATACGCCATTGGTAAGCAATTCTGTTTAATTCGTCAGTCAATATGCGCTCCTGTTAAAAGCCGAGCGAGGACACTGTATGCCTTTTAATAATTTAACTAATCTAATACCATTAAATATAAAATGCTCCTATACTGTTGTGTTCATAGATAATTTACAATTCATTTTTAATTTTCATTGTGTTTGTTTTAATTCTTTGAGGAGCAGTCATTTCGTACCAAAAAAGCTCCGAATGAAGCAACTAATTTTTTATTTCTATCCTGTCTTTACAAACTTTGTGATGGTGTTGAATGTCCAACATGAAAAAATTTTTTTTTTTGAGAATTAATTGGTATTTTGAAAATTATGGGGTGGTATCGAAAATGTACCACCAAATCGTTAAAAACAAAAACTTTTATTTCACATATTCCTTATAACATACAAAAAGAAAACTTATTTGGTACGGACAATCTGGAAGCATGACTTATTTTTGTTCAAACATAAAGGAACCTGGCATACGGAACATATCCAGTCAGTCGGGACTTGCTTTGCCTTGGTACTGCACAAGACACATCATCTAGAGGTTGGTGAAGGGTTTTGACTTTTTAATTTGTATGGGCTGTATATCTGTCGATTTTCTCTTAATTGAAACTAGGCGCTCATCCACCAACCAAATGATAACTCATCTTCTCTGAATCCTGGAATTTTTCTATATAAATACTTGATATTAAAAATTCCTTAAAGAGAGCGGTAGTACAAAGAACCACCATAAAGAGAATATTTCTTTGGTCAAAATGAACACTGCGTATTTTTAGAAAAATAGTACGCAGCAGTCAATTTAATATCAGCAATGAGTATAATTTCACCAACGTAAATTCAATAAATTTGGTTTCAAAAAAGGTGGTACATCGTGTGTACCTCAACCACTCAAAGAGTTTAAGTCAGTTAGTAATTTGATGTCATAGATAGAGGTATAAAAATAATCCAATGTAAGTTATTAATTGTATAATTGTGAAAAGTTTTGTTAAATACAATCCACCATACTCTTAATCTTCTGAACCACACAAAAATAATCTGTACCGACAATGGGTCTGAAATATTTTAATATGGAACTTATAACTTAATCAAATTTATTACTCGCAAAGCATTGTCATGCCTATTGACTCAAAAGTTCCCCATAATTTTATACAGGTGGCTAAGATGCTTGTTTCGAGTTTTTAAGGCAGGATCTGGCTTAACATTATAAATTTGCTATAACAAGAGTAGCCATTCAAAAATTTAAATTTTGGTTATGTTTTTCATTTGGCAATGCTTTTTGTGTAAATAATTTACCATTCGCTTTACCTGCGGATATTTTACAAGGTATTCGTGACTAAAGAATGGGGCTTCCACTAAAGAAAATTGAAATTTAAAAATTGGTTAACTTTTGCAGACAAAATCTTTATAAATATTAAAAATAATAAGATTATAGAAATCTATAATATTAAAATTGTGTCAGCGAATAAAAATGCAAGTACAAAATCTGATTTTTAAAAAACCATCTACATTCACTGAAGGATACCCATAAAATATACATATACCTAGGTATACGGTGGTACTATTTATCAGAAACAACTACTTTCCTGACAACGTGCCTCAAATAACATTGAATTATATCTGATAGATTATCGTGCATAATCTCTTTCGAGCACTGTACAGATGCTTGTTAAGTAAAAGAGAGAAATATTAATTTATTTCCTCAAAATTACCACCTATGGACCTGTTTTGGGGTGTTGTCCCTCATCAGCATAGGGTAGGTCCTGCAAACTCGCGTTTACAGTTCGACGAGGTAAATCAATATTTCTCAGTTTTACTAGATATGCATATATGAAGTGCCGAATGCAGTGCATCTGCACAGTGCTCGAAAGAGATTATGCACGATTATCTATCAGATATAATTCAATGTTCGTCGAGGCACGTTGTCAGCAATGTAGTTGTTTCCTGTAAAATAGTTGACCCACCATATACCTAGGTATATGTATATTGTATAGGAATCATTCAGTAAATGTAGCTGGTTTTTTTTTAAATCAGATTTTGTACTTGGAAAATCTTTATAGTCTCACTGTAATTTCGAATAACCTATGACTTCTGTAATATTCATGTAAGTATGGTCTGTGGGAAAAATAAGAATGTTTTTGATACATCAAGTTTAATTAAATAATTGAATAAATTACTACTAGTGTTATTATAACAGGAAACATCGCTTTTAAGAAATTGGTTACTATTCATATTACTGGACAAAGGTCTTCTTAATCCAAAAACGAAATATCCCTTATATGACAAAAATAAACAGTTGATGTGATGATCTGATGAGTTAGTGATTAAAATCTAAATCAAATTTTAATGTCACAAACCAGTTGATTGAATTAATAATACATAATATAAAGATAGAAATACATTTACAAAAACAATACTGCAGACTTAGTTAAATATTCAAAATGTTTTAATCTTAATTTAATATAAACTTAAAAGACACTCATTTAGCGACATAAAGTTGCATCAATTTGTGTTAGAGATGGCGCAATTATTTTTAATTTTCTTCTGTACATGGGATCCTCCGCAATGGGATTTTTCTCTAGATACACCGTGGTCAGGTTTTTCAAACTCGACAAGCATTCAACAGTGGACCAATCAGATACTTCATTGTTGTTCATCTAAAAGTATTTAATAAAATATTAAGTATCTATGCATATAAATAAAATTGAAGTATCTGTCTGTGATTTCAAAATAAATACATTTTTCTAATCTAGTATGATTATTCGCATATTACCAAAACATAAACACGTATTTTTTAATTTTTTATCTGTCTGTATGTTTGTTTGTCCGGGCACATCTCTGAAATTACTGAACTTTTATACTGCGGTTTTCACGGAATGATAGAGCTTTAGGAGCAGAATATAGACTTTATTTCATTTAAATCAGATGTGGGAAAAAAGTTAAAGATCTTGCTATACTGGGAAGTTGCAACGCAAATAATTGCTGTCTTCGAAGTCCTGTAGACGTCACAACATGAACGACAAATGTTCAAAATAAAAAAAACGAAAAAAAAACACAAAATAAATTCGGTTAGATTTTATTAAGTGTTATAGTTGAGTTTCTAAAAAAGCAAAAGGTAGCGCTGTTTATTTTTAGAACGCGCAACAGAAATGTTTACAACAATCCACCTGACCGACATCATTTTAAAATTTAGTTCCTCAAAAATTCACTAGATGCCACGGTTTAGTTTTAAAACGCATGTGTGGTGTTGAATCGGTTGCCAAGAAAAAAAGTTATCCTCATTTAAAGATATTAAGATAAAACTAAATTCCACGCGAACGAAGCCGCGGGCAACAATAAGAATTTAGCTTCTTTATGTTTCTTTATGTACTGAACTATTTATTTTACATACATACATATAGTCACACGTTTTTCCCGTAGGGGCAGGGCGGGACCACTTTCTTCCACTTGCTACGGCTCTTAGACACATTCTTCGCTTCTTTTACTTTCATCAGCGCTGTTATACATGCTCTTCGTTAGTTGGTACTCTTGAGCTGGCCTTTTATTAAAACAATGTCGATCTGATCGCCGAGATCGACCTCTAGAGACTTACCCATTCACACTCGCATTATAAATCTGTTTCGTCAATCTTCTTTCATCCATTCTCTCTACATGTCCAAACCATCCAAACATTCCTTTATCTATCTTCACTTGTTCCACTCTTTCTCCTTTAATCAGCACCTCACAGTTTTTCTTGCTATCCTCTTTTCCAAATTCCACTACTTTCGTCTTGCTTACATTTACTTTCATTCCTTTGAATTTAAGGGCATTATGCATAATATTAACCATCGCCTGCAACTCCTCTTCAGATGATGCTAATATGACCTGATCATCGGCGTAAAGTAGACATTTGACGATTAAATCATTCATTTTCAATCCAGTCTCTTTCAAATATTTTAAACAACCGTCTATGTTTAAGCCATGACGAAACCACACATCCCTATCTAACACCCTTTTCAATGTTAAACCAGTCCGTAGAAGCAGTGGAATCCTCTTAAAGTGATTTCAAACTACCGCTCACCCCATACATAGACAATGTCGATTACAATGTTTACACGACGTTGCATTTAAATAGAAAAGTTACTTTATATAATTGTTATTGCGAAGTTTCTACTGAAACGGAAAATTCCAAACAGTTTACAAGGTTTAGGTAAAAAATAAAAAATAATTTTTCATGCTTAAGAGGTATTATTTAAAAGAATTTGAAAGAATTCAATAGGATTAAAAATCAAATTATTTTAAATACTTTTTAATCCTTTTGTTTTTTCAGGGATATTCACTTCCACACATTATTATTTTCACTTGTTTTCAAATGTCAAATATTAATGATAATTTAAACAACAAACGTTAATAAGCGTCAATCAATCTTGACCAACAGTATAAATGTGAATAGTGTAAATAAAAATGTTAGTGCAGAAAAAAGATGTAAGGTACTGAACCAGTTGATTAATGTTTATAGTATTATTTGATTATTTAATCAAAGGTTGGAATTGATTTGATTTCATCTGAGAAGTGATTATATTATGTTTTTGAAAAGATAAAGGTGAGTTAGTTTTATCCTGAATACTGTATTCAATTTGTTTTGTTTTGGAAATGAACAACGATTGTCAGTGAAAAACATTTTTTCTTTCTTTCCTTTCATTCCACAGCTGGCACAGCACAGCACAGCAACGCACGCAAAGTAGGGTATTAAATTGAATGTGTTTTCTCGGTAAATTTATGTTCGCTAGAATACTTTTATTTACTTCCAAACGTTTATATTTGAAATGGAAACTATGTAATTTATACTAAACAGAACGAATCAAAAATATAAAATTACATTATATGATAATTTTTAAGCATAAAGGTTACGATTATACTGTTTCCAAAATGTAGTGGTCTCCCCCATTGCCGCCCTGCTTCATGATTAGGTAACTGCTAACGTAATTAAATTTATGAAAAACGAGACGAAACATGAGCTTGCAAATTCCACAAAGTTATTGTCAACGTCAAAGTACCCGCGTCATCGGGTATTACCTACAACAGAAATATCCAACAAGGTGTTTCAAAGTGTTCATGATGAGGTTCAACACGTAGAAAAACCTTGTATTTCATATTCGAAAACACTTAGCGGAAGGCGTCGCTGTCGCTCTGGAAGTTTTATTTCAGAAGGACAGCGACATATAATTAAGGATATCGTAAATAATTTTCATGTTATACAAAAGCAACGGCCAATTTTAAAAACAGTTTTAGAAGAAGTATGCGATGCACAAGTAGATTTTAAGGGTGAGCAGTTAACTTTAAGAAAAGCACTCCTTGAATTAGGTTTTCAGTGAAAAAAACATCCTTTAACCGAGATATGTTAATGGAGAGTTATGATATAGGATTAAAGAGTATAGAAATGTTGAATAAAATAAAACAGTATTGTGGGGAAGGATAGGATATAGTTCTCATCCTATGATAAATCCCTAGGTCAACAATGTTAATCCGAATACATATTTAAAAAAACCTTACAGAGGACAAAGGTTAATTATAGTGCACGCCGGTGGTAGTGTTCTTACTACTATTCTCTGAAATCTTTCCTTACCCCTTTTTTTTACCAAGTGTTTATTATTTTACATAATAAATTTATTTTCACTTAATTCACACTATCCTGATAATATAAACCGATAGTTTTTGTTAAATAAAACTAGAATTTATGAAATTATTATACAATATATTTGGTAACAATTTTTTTGTTTAGTCACTGGCGAAAAGAGCAACCCTTAATGATCTCAAAAGTATCTACCATTTATAATTTTTTATTACTGTCAATTCCAATATATTTTCTGCTATAAAAATATTCTGTATCCATTACAAAATATTTAGGTTTCGCTACTGGTAACTGCCACTGAAAGTGGCGCTAGGTCGCGAAAAACGGGGGATGTTTAAAATGTGCCTTTCATTCCTAATTATATTTTATGTATATATCGGAATATTAACTGTCAATAATAATATTTTTGGATTTAGGCATTAAATGCGTTCACATGTTAGAATTTTGACATGAATGACACAATTAGTTATAATTTCTTACATGAAATGCAGTTGGGCGATTCAGAAAAAGTATAATCCGTGATGTACAGTTTAGTGTTTACAGCCTCAACTATATATTTTTTGAAAATTTAGTGTTTTCACTCATTTCACTCCTAAACGAAATGATAAAATTTCATTCTTGTGAATAGTGGATAATTATAAGTATGTCGACGAAGCTTTGGTTTTGATTGGACAATATCTCAAATATTCTTGTTTGTATGCAATAAAAATCAAGGAACATAGAAACATACACGCCAAATTACGCCATTTTTAATTTCCAGGCACTGGTGTGTGGAGCTGTAAAAAATGATTATGTCTGTTGCAACTGATTCATACTCTTTTACCAACAACATTTATCAATTCATAGATCCTTTGGTTAACAGTATTTTTTGTCTTTAGTTTTCAAACGATATTTTTTACCCATTTCCATTACAGGGAAACAATGTAATACACAAGGCACATGTGTATACACATGAATACTTACAAGAATTTGCAACACTGTAAACTGAACAACTTTAGAATATTCTACACAAGAAATCATACATGATCTTGTACAAAATTTTGTGCAAAAACAAGCATATGGTCATGCAGACTTTAAAAGGTACTTATTGTTCTTTTATAACAAATTTTTGTTTTGAAAAAAGAAAAAATTACAACTGATCACTGTAATATAAAAAAATTTATCATTGCAGACAAATTAAAAAATACCTACCCAAAACTCTGTTAACTCTGACAGATGAGAAATATTTTCTATCACTTTGATTTTGTTTTGTGCCAAATCTAATGTATCCAATTTTATATTTTCTGTAAGATTCTCTATTTTTTCAATGCCATTTTCTGATAAATACAATTCATTTATGTCTTTCAGTTGTTCCATATTTTCTATTGCTGTCAATCTATTGCTTTGTAGACTTAAACAAGTCAAATTTGTAAGAAAGTCTAAATTTTTTATTTTAGTAATTTTGTTATTTCCTAAATAAAGATGTTGAAGTCCAGTCAATCCTTCGAGGTTTTCTATTTCCTAAAAATGCATTTTTTCAAACAAAAATAAATGAAATTGAATAATTTTAAAAGTAATTATTACAGAAGAACCTTTTAGCAGTAAAAGTAAATGGGGAAGACCACTAAGTGATAAAATCATTCCAAACCTCTTTCAATTGATAAATAATGATGCCCTCTACAAATGGCACATAAACGTTCATATTTGAAATGGAAACTATCTTATTCATACTACAGAACAAATAAATAATACAAAATTACATTATATGATAGTTTTTAAGCATGAAGGTTACGATTATGCTGTTTCCAAAATTTAGTGGTTTTCCCCTTTCAGTTATAAATTTTGATTAAAAAAGTTATTAACTTAAATTTCAACAGATCCGTATCAAATTTCATATCAAAATTATTTTCTAATCCACTTTTGTCATTGCCAGTTGTTTTTTGAATAATTTGCACCTGACTCAACCAACACTTAAAAAACAAGAACACTTATACAAATATAGATAATTATAAAATAAAAGAAAAATTTTGTATGCAACTATTAAAGTTATTTTTCACTTAAACAAACACATATTGCAGTAAATTTGTTAAAATGAGTTTAATTTTGACTGACTGGTGACTAGTACATATAAACATGGTAACTAGTTTTTTATTCCTGCACTACTAAACCAACCAAATTCAAGTAAAAATTTTAGTTAAAGTAAACTTACCCTTATTTTGTTGTCTCCAAGTTCCAACAAATATAAATTTTTTAAATGGCCCAAATTTTCTATCTTACTAATCTTATTGGAAGAAAGGAACAGCTTTCTTAAATTTATTAAGTTCTCTAATCCTTCAATGACTTTTACTCTGTTAAATGACAAGTCCAAAATCCTAAGAAACAACAGAAGCTACTTACTATCCCATAACAGATGAACTACACACAATGTCAAAAGTCTTGGACCCCCACTCAGTCTTGTAAAAGAAATGTTTTATGAGAAAAACAAAATATACCTATTTACAAAAGTATATTGTTTCCTGAATCTGTTTTTTGTGAAAGGAGTATTTTCCATAAACTGGAATACTTAAAAAATTAAAACTAACAAATGCGTGAATTTGTTAACAAAATTTATAAAATCAAAAAAAAGTAATGAAACATGTTGTACCCTGACTAATATTCAGTATGACCTCCTCCATGTTGGAATAACATATTGACATCTCTGTGCATTGAAATAGTCAAGCAGGTGATAGTGTCTTGTGGAATATTGTTCTATTCCTCTGCAGCCACTACAACTAACTCATCTGCAATCTGAGGTGGGTTGATTCTATCATCAATGGCTCTAGCAACGTAATCCCACATGTTTTCAATGGGATTCATATCAGGCGAGTTGGCTGGCCAATTCAATCTACTGATATGTCCTGTCTCAAGTGTATCCTGAACCCTTCTTGCTCGATTTGGTCGGGTGTTGTCATCCATAAACACAAAATTGTTCGCCTAATTATTTGCCTAATGGGCATAATAACTTGTTCGACATAAATTTGGCTGGTCATATTCTGTGGAATGCTAATTAACGGGGTACGGTGTTTAAACATTGGTGACGACTTGGTTCTTTCCAGGCTCTTGGCCGATTGTCATCACTCATCAGTCCAATTCTGCTTTTGTCTGTAAATAACACCCACCTCCACTGCTGCAAAAGCCTACCACTATGTTCTCATGCCCACTGCACGATGTCTTAGAAGTAGAGTGGGGACCCATAATGGTCTTCTGGCACATAAAAAATTTGCATGATGGAGTCATAGCATGGCAGGAAGCACCGACGAGCAGAAGACCACCGGGAAGACCTAAAATGAGATGGAGAGACAATGTTCTATTGGATATGCGGAAGATGGGCATTGAAAATGAACAGAAAACAACGCTAGGTAGAAGTCGATGGAGGCAAATTGTGCTTGCAGCCAAGACCCACATAGGGTTTTAGTGCTACTTGAAGAAGAAGTCATCTTCGAACTGTAAGTGTCGATACAATATGACAAAACGTACCCTGAAAGTGGCTCTTGAAGCTGTGCGGTGTCTGCGGGCATATTGCATCAAATAACGAACCTCTCTTTTGCTAGACACTCGAAGACATCCACTATGTGGTCTGTTTTCCACTGCATCAAATATTTGATATCTGTGTACTATTCGCACAGCAGATGATCTAGGAATGCCCAAGATTTCCGATATCTGATGATTTAAGTAGATGTAGATTGTAGGAGGGAGGAGTTGTGAAGGCTATGCAGCCTCTCAAGCACCTCGACCTATCAGATCTTTTGTACATTATAGTCATTATAATCACAAAAGTGAAAAGAAAGAATACACTAATCACTTGGCTTAATAAGCTATCACTGCCAATATTTTGTAAAAACAAAAGCAAGTACTCATTATCGACATCTTTTTATTGTCTTTTTTGTTCCCTAAATGTATGTAATTTTTTACCACAGTAAGAAAAATAAGAAGGTTTAATTGAATCATTTCATATATAGGGGGTCCAAGACTTTTGAGGTGTGTATTAATATAATCATTTCATATAAGTATAGACAAATTTTTACGTTAAATAATTTTAGTCTATTAGATTAATTTTTATTTATAAATATGTTTATTGTTACATTAACTAGAACCCATGACCCAGAGATTCTTTATTATGCCTATTTTATGTTCAAACTTACTCTAAATTGACTAGATTTCCAAGGTTTTCAATTTTAGTTATTTGATTATCGTATAGCTCTAATTCTGTAAGTGTTGTGAGAGTATCTAAATTTTCAATGTTGGTGATTAAATTCCATCTTAGATACAACTTTTCAATACATGTCAGTGGTTCTAGATTTTGAAGCTTATTAATACGGCCATGATTTAAATCTAGCTCTAAACAGTCCGGGTCTATAATGACTATTTCATTTACTGTGGGACCCCCTTCACCAGCAGAAGCTGCACCGTCAGCTACATCATTTGAAGTAGTTGCTAAAACAAATGGATTAATTACTGCACGTTGATATATATGTATAACATTATTATACCTTGATTTACTGATGGTTCGTTAGGATCTACACTGGCAACAGGCATTGTGCAAAAATAATATTCTATGTAACAACCAATTTAGTATTAATACTATTCGATTACTTTGTCTTTAACTAATAACTAGAAATAAACAAATTAAATATTAGTAAACATATATATCTTTCTGAAAATAATTATTCCTCAATTCACCTTAATCACACATTTCAATTAATTAGTCATGGGCATACATAAAGAGAAAAGAGGGGAGTTACACAGCACATCCCCACATAGCAGTGCAACTCTCATATTAATGTATGGGGAACATACAAGTTTGAGCGCTGCACAGTGTTCGGCCGCAAAACTAAACTACTGGCGGTATTTTAAAATATTTTATTTTGAATATTGAACTCAACTCACAATAAGACTGGTTTCCAGAGTACACGTACTTGCAAAAATGCAAAAATTTGTACATTTTTCACAAGATCACAATTATTTGGCAATTGAGAACCAGCTGTAACACATAATTTTATTCTGAAAGAAAAACAAGACAATAAAAATAAAAGAAAATAATAATATTTGTTAAATATTTTATTTATGTATAATTTGTTTTTAAAATTTTAACTTATATTAGTTACAAAATACTAGTAAAACTAAAAGTATGTACATGAAAATAACATCGAGGTTATATTTTTTACCGGTGCATTTTATTATTATTTATATTATTTGTAGATCACATTTAAACATTACAAAATAAAGTAAATATAAATAAACTGAAACTCTTCACTTCACACAAACCATTACCAGTGCTTATTTGTATCAACAACTATTAATTTGAAAGATCATAAAAAACAAGATATCACAGATCTGCAAGAAATGGACAAGTTTTTCAGAATGTATTGCATTTTATAGAAACCGAAATCTGATCGATCTGATGGTGATCACCTTCAGTTGTCATAATTGGAAAGAGAAATGATAAGTAAAGATAGAGGCAAAGGATACACCAGCTATCTTTGATAATGGGAAAATATAATTGTAATCAATGTGTTTCATACTGCACTTTTTAAAAATACTCGCAAAGGTCGCAGTTTTTTGGTGCTTTGAGCTCCGAGATAAATTCATTATTAAGCGAGATATCGAGCTTTAAAGTTTGCGTCATTGCGATGTTTAATTTAATTTTTTTTCAAAATATGTGAGGGTTTAAATTGTTTTATGAGTATTTTCAAAAAGTGCAGTTTAAAACACATCGATATTACGATTTTTTCCTCTATCTTTACTTTCGTCCGCTGGGGTGGGGGAGGTTGCAAAACTATGTGAGCATAAGTTGTGGGACAAATTTCTTCAATTAATAAAAGTAGTGTTGCCACTATCAAAAACGTTAAATAAAAATCCATCAAAAAATTAATATTAAACTACTAGATTCTTATGTATAATTCTTTAATTGTTAGAAACCAGACTAGACAATTACAATCTTAGCTTTAATAAAGCTGGTTAGTAATTATTAGATGAGCAAAATTGCCAAGGGTGATCTGTAATTTCAAATTAGTCATTTTTACTTTCGTCTTATCTGATAAAATATAAAATGGACTAGCTTTAGTCTTCCGAAAATAAGAATCAACAACTGAAACCGACTCATCACTGTCATCAGGTTAATAAAAAGATTTTACACAACACTTTGTTATTCATTAGTCTAGAATAGACTCCATGTTCATTGGTTAGTCTGATCCAACTCTATGGTCTGTATATATAGTAGTAGCATTACCGGAGTATTGCATATTAATTCGGAACGTAGCATAAAACAAGAAGTTAAACCAAAGATTAGTGGTTAGACAACCTATACTCTGTGGTTAAACCCGAGAATGGTTTTCTATGCTGAAAATAACAAATTTTAAACTACATGCATAAGGGACACTCGATTGGCAGGAATGGTTTGCGCAGATCGTTTCAAATCTACGCCTTTCGGTGTAAAGCCCATAAAGTCAATGGTGGCTAAGCCATAGGTTTACAAACGAATGGGCAACATGCGATATTTTTATTTTTACTTTCATTTTAAAGAATTCCATAGGGCATAGATCACAAGTATATTAAGAAATTAAAATACTATAATTTATTGCAAAAAACGCTGTTTGAAACTGACAGTTTAAATTTGCGCGCGAAAACGGACCTAGGGTTCCGATTACATCAATCCTGTTTATCACGAGTTAAGGTGCGTTTCCATACATCCGATGTCCGATTCGGATATCGTATATTATTAGTCGGATGGACGAAACTGTCCATCCATCCCAAATCTCAAAATGTAGTCGTTTGTTTTAGTGAGAAAAATGGTAACATTTTGTGGAATTATAGTAACTTTTATGTCAAATGTTAACTACCAACTAGTGTCAATTAGTGGTTATAGTTGTAAAGCTAAAGGTTAATAAAACCCAAAACATCGTTTGCGTGCGTCGAAGTATAATTTTTGTTCAAAAAGCAAAAGGATGACTGATGAAGTAATGGACGATTTAGATGACTATTAATTAGAGAATGAAAACAGCGGTAATGAACAGTCTCAGGTGAGTAATATTCATCAAACTTCTTGAGGAATTGTCGTTATATTGTTATATACTTTTATACTTGTTCGTCGCTGGCTTTTATTTTTTGTTTCGTATTAGTTTCGATTTTCAAGATAATTTTTTTTTGTAACTACATATAGGTACTGTAAAGTATTTGAAATTGTCTATCCATCAACATTAGATAGTCATAACAATGCTACTAATGCTCTGAAAAAAAAGGCGGTGTTGATTCATGTTTTGTGCCAATGAATCCATCTACTTCTAGGAAGTTTCCAAATAAATTGTTTTTTCTACTGGACCTTCTGATTCAAATTAAACAAAAAGTGGATCCAAGCTGCGAAGAGGGATGACAATTATTCACCAAAGACTATCATTCAATGCTGTGAAGACCACTTTATGGAGAACGACGTCAAAAATTGGATAAAGTTTAAAATCTTTGGAGAAAAACTTTCTCTGAAACATTTTTGAATGCCAAATTAGAATGATGCCCATGAAGCCTAGATCAGCAGTAATGAAAAGGAAAATACATGAAATTTTGAGAGCATTGAAAATAATACACCATATCCAACTTTAAAGTGTTCACTAATCACATGGTTCTAAAAATATAAAAATATTTAATGGTAAGCATATATAGCTAGGTGGCTTTATAACAAAGTTTAACTGTGATTTATACATACCGTAGTAGTTTAGTCCCTTTCATTTTTACACTTGAAAACTCTGCACTTTCGACACCAACTTTTGTTATATTTCTGGAGTCTGCTTTGATGAACCCGACTTTCATGTTCATTCGAAAATGCAATTAATTTTCACAACAAATTAATGTTTACCTTTATAACTGTAACCTAAAATAAGTTGTCATAACAGGAGTGACGTCACTAGACACTGATTATAGGTTCCATTTCAAGTTATTTTTAATTCCTAGTTATTGTTAATTAACAATAGGTATTAATTAAAATGTGTCCCAGATTCGCTTCTCTATATAGGTATCTCGGCTCCTATTATACATACAGCAAAGGTTAAACAGGGAAAGTTTCAGAGGAAGCTTAGTGCTTTTGATTCACTTTCAGATTCACGATTGGTCAATTGGTTTTGGAAATATCGGCGAAAACCAGAAAATGACGGATTTCGTTTTTCACCAGTAAATTCGAAACAGTTATTTTGACAGCTCTCAAAATGTAACAATATTGGGACACTTTTCAAGACGACGTGTATGACATTTCTTAATAGTCTTAATCTTGCTAAAGACTCTGCGGCATGTCCAGCTTGCCACTATAGCTCTGGAAAGAATGTGGTTGAGTTGGCTGTTTTATGTCAGTTTTGCTCGATTATTACACCCAAATATTTAACTTCTTTAGAAAAAGTATACTAAATTCCATTTAGAGTTGGGAGTTCGCCTCCTAGTGAATGGAACCAGCACTATTTTGCTAGGATTGACATTAAGTCCTTCCTTTGCGCACCAGCTTCTGATTGTTTAGAGCTACTTGCATGCGAATGGAAATTACTTTGTCATGTCTGCCCCTAATGGTGACAACTAGGTCATCGTCGTAACCTTGAGTCGTAAAATCAGAGTCGTATAACTTAACTATCAGGTTGTTTACAACCAGTGACCACAGCAAAGGCCATAGAACTCCTCCTTGCGGACAACCTTTTTCTACTGTCATCTTGACTGTCTCTCCCCCAAGAGTTGCCACAATGATTCTGCTTTTTAGCATAGATTGTATCCATCTAATCAGTGAAGCTTTATATGTCTTTTATCGAGTGATCTAGTTATGGAGGCATGCGAGGTGTTATCAAAAGCACCCTCTATGTCGATGAAGGCACAAAGAGCCATTTCCGCGTATGTCTTTAAAATGCTTTCAACTAGGCACTGTAGAGCATTTATCGTAGATTTTCCTGCTTGATAAGCAAACTGTTTCTTAAGGAGCGGTCTCAACTCTCATTGCTTTTAGGAGAAAGGAGGTGAGACTGATGCGGCGGTAAGACTTTGGTTCGTCCATTGGACGTCTCCCAGTCTTTGGTATAAACGCCACCATGGCTTCTCTCCAAGCTTGCGGTATATAACCGAAGATAAAGCTGGCCTTAAATAACCTTTTCAAAAAAGGCTCCAGTGTATTTCAAGGTCATGTTGCAGTATGGCAGGAAATATTCTGTCCTTTTCTGGCGACTTAAATGGCTTGAAATTTTTGATAGCCCATTTGATCCTTTGAGTTGTAAAGATTTTCGCAGCTAGGCTTTTGCTGGATCTGTTAGGTTTGTGAACAACCCCTTCCAGGTGAGTACATTGCTGTTCGTTCTCCACAACCTGTTCGGAACCAGGAAAATGTGTCTGGATGAGAACACTTAAGCTTTCCTTAGGGTTATCAGTGTATCCCCCGTTCGGCTTGTTAATCAGACCAATGCCGTTGGAGTGTTCTTTTAAGAGTACTTTTTGAAGACGTGCTGGGGTCAGTTCGGTGATCCACTTGCACATTTGCCTCCATATTCTTTTCGAATGTCTAAGTTCTCTGTTGTACTCAGAAAGAGCTGTTTTGTAGTCTTCCCAATGTCCCAGACTTTTTGGTCTATTATTCTATTCTATTATTCCCGAAGTTATTCTAGCATTTTATTCCACCAAGGCACATCTCTAGTATTAGCTTTTTGTTTTTCAGCTGAGTTCATATACTTTTATAGAATTTTGAAGTTGTCTGGAGGCTGTGTCGAGTTCCTCTATTGATTCGATGGGTGTGTGTTGGTCCTCCGTCTGCCTTCCGAGATGCTCTTTGTAAGCCTCCCAGTTGGTTAACTTTGTTACCCTGTATCCCTCGAAATGTGTTTCTGACGTCTCCAAGTCGAACCTTATGTGTTGATGAACTGATATTGAAGAATCATCAGAGACATGCCAGTTATGGATGTGGAACCTCTTTCCTGATTGCATTTATAAAGGTGGGTTTATTTCCAATATTAATAATGTCAATATTGTTAGCCGACAAATATTCCAGAAGATACTCACCCCGTACGTTTGTGTCTGTACTTTCCCATATCAAGTGGTGGGCGTTTGCATTGCAGCACAGAATGAAGTGCCTGTTACCTTTTTTGCACCATCTGATGTGGCTTTGAACTTCCTCTGGTGGAGGGTGTGTTGTGGAGTCCCCTGGGAAGTAGGCCGAAGCAATAACCACCTGCCTCTTGCCTGCTACAGTTGGCACTTCCACTATGGTGGTTACCAAATCTCCAGTGATGAACTCTGGAACAGGAAAAAATTTAATATTAGGTGCGAGCAATATGGCTGCTCGTGGTTTTTCGTGAGAAGTACAATAGAGTAACTTACACGATTTAATGTTGAGTCCTTTTATCCGTCCTCTATTTATCCAGGGCTCTTGAATTAGCCCTACCTGGATGTTGTTTTTAATAAACCTCTTTCTAAGCACACTCGTGGCTGCTTTTGAATGTTAACTTGCAGGGAATTGAGCTTTTGTCTCATACTGGAGGTTTGGGTGGGGCTTTTTGCTTCCTCTTTTCGTTAACTCCGCCGGATCTGCCTGGTGTTCTAGGCACCTTCTTCTCTTGGATTTCAGATTTCCCAGATCTTTTGGCAGCCTTTTTGGTCTGCTTCTTGGTACTGACCGCACATTGTTTAGTACCGGGTTCTGAGGAGTCAAGTGTGACCGATTTGGGTTTGCCACCCCTTGCCCTGAGGGTTGTGCGACCAAACTTGTAGATAATTACAAACCCAATTTTTCTTAGCCTATAGGCCGATTGGATGTCATCCGAAATGGCCAGAAGTTCTAGAGGGCCTTCGGATGTTCTCCTTAGTACCCTTCCTGCTTTGAGGCTTTCGTTCTGAGCCTCTATTAATCCAAGGATTTTTTCCGTGGAATATCCCTGGCTGTCTGGTAGGTACGCCACTGAGATTTCATTGTGAGGCATTGCTGCCTCCTCAACAACCCTCAGCATTGCACCCTCCCAGGTTATTATATTCCCAATGGTATCATTAGGGCTAACCAACCGGGTCTATTGTCTGTTGTCAGGAGCACCTCCGGATAGTTTGTCACTTTTACACCTTCCGTTATTTGACTGAAAGTTGGTTTGGTGTGCACTGTGGCACTGCTGCCTCTGTCTGCCACTTTCGGTCGCTTGGTCAGTTGACCGTCGGGAGTTTTTTTCTCTGACCAGACTCTTTTTGTACTTGGGGAGATTTTTATTTTAACCACAAGTGATCCTGCTATTTCCGTATTCAGCGGTGCTACGTGGAAGCAATCACCCGATAGCCGATTTTACCCATCGTTCCACGGCCCCAACCTACATGCATGCAATAAATTACAAACAACAAGCTAAGCAGTGAGACAATGGCCAAAAGCAACCTACCCCCACAAATCTATAACGATAACATTAAATTATTACATAGACATAATATTAAACATGTTAATATTTAATATTCTTATTTCCTTTTGTCACAAAACCTTTTTACAAAACCATTTAAGATTTACAATCACAGCTGTTTTAAAAGAAATAGGTACTAGATATTCTTATTTTATTTGTTCTAATTCTTATGTTTTCCTTTTATATTATCTCAATATATATAATAAATATTAATAATTAATTACCGAGCGGTATGTTTGTCAGTCGACCTGATTTGGGGTTGTTCAGTTCCTTCATGTAATATATTTTTATCACGTATTTTCGGAGTTTATAGATTTATTATGTTCATCAATTGAAAACCAAACATTTAAAGTGCAAAAAGAACGACGAAAATTTGTTGAAAATTCAATTATTAAATATTGCGAGGAGACATAATGCCGGAATTAAAAAAATATGCTGTCAACGAAGTGCTCGTAAGAGCAATTTAGTTGTACACCGCTTTCCCCTTTATCACTGTGAGCTGAACCCCATCGAATTTATGTGGGCTTAAATAAAAAACCAAGTGACAAGAGAAAACGTGACTTTTAAAATGGATGTGGTGAAGGGCCTATTAGCCGACGAGTATTTTTCAGACGATGATTAATATATTTCCACCTAATTGATTGAAGTTAGAACTTATACATTTGGAATTCCTAAAAAGAAGTGGTATAAAGTTCCAGCTCACAATTCCCTACACACCTGAAGAAAACGGAGTTGTGGAATGAATGAATAGAACCATTATGGACAAAACTAGATCAATTATGCAAGAATCATGCTGTGAATATCGTTTTTGGGCTGAAGCTGTCAATACTTCAGTATATTTGATTAACCGTTCACCAACGAAGTTATTCAAGGACATGACATCTGAAGAAAAGTGGTCCGGTAAAGAAATAAATCTCAACCACCTAAGAATATTTGGGTCAGTAGCATATGTCCATATACCGAAGCAAAAACGGCTAAAGTTGGCTAAAGATAAAGATAAAATGAAAAACAAAAATGAACAACCTTTTTCGAAAGTATTTGCACCACTCATTGTATGAGTCTAACAATGAGTTACAACCTCATGAACAAGACGGAATTGAATTTATAACCAATGATGAAGCAGAAGAATTTTGAAGAACAAATTCTACCTAAAGAAGACACGTCACAACAACAAAACCTACCAGATCAAGATTCACTAGATCACGTCATAGAAAGATATCCAGTTTGTAATAGAAAACCAAGAGATTTTTTAGATTTTGTATTGTATCAAACTGTATGTGATATTAATTAGCCAAAAAACTACAAAGAAGCAATTTCTAGTGATTTTTCTTCAGAATGGAAATCTGCTATGCAAGATGAAATTGACTCTCTTTATGAAACTGGTACTTGGACATTAATGGAAAAGCCAGCTCATGTAAACATTGTCAAGTTTAAATGGATTTTCAAAGTGAAGCAGGATGCAGATGGAAACACTGTCCGCTACAAAGCCAGATTGGTAGTGAAAGGTTTCACTCAAGAATAAGGCATAGACTACTTTGACACTTTTTCCCCAGTTATTAGACACTCATCAATACATTTACTTTTTGCACTGGCAGTTCAATATAATCTTAAAATAGAACAACTGGATGTTGTAACTGCTTTCCTAAAAGGAAATCTGGATGAAACAATCTACATGTAAGAACCAGAAGGTTTCGTCGTTGAAGGGGAGAAAAATAAAGTATGCCTTTTTCACAGAGCTGCAAGATCATGGAATAAAAAAAAGTCGATGAAGTGTTGAAAGAACTGAACTTTAAGCAGTCGAAACATAAAAGCTGTATTTACATTCTAGAAAAGAAGAAGAGCATGGTTATCATTACTCTTTACGTCGACGATTTCTTTTTAATCGAAAAAAGCCATCACTGAAACAAACAAAAAAACCCGACTAAATTTTTATCCTCAAATATCGATTCATTAATGATACTGGCATAAAATATTTTTACAAATAATTATACCAGACCATTAATGAAACGATTTTAAAGTAAAATATTTAGGAAAATAAAAATAATTACCATTCAATCCCTTCAGTCTTTGCACAAAACAATAAGCGATCTGATGGCTTTTACTGGAGACTAAATTTCTCATGTTGAACGCCGTTTAAATAAAATCTTAGTTCCCACTACCCGAGAGACATTAATAAGGGGGAAATAATAGAGTTTTCCAAAAGTTATTGAGATAATTTCCAAAATAATTTTTCTCTTAAAAGGTGTGGCAATTCTACCTAAACAGTTATTAAAAGGCATGTTATAGATTAATTTTGAGTAGGTAGTTAAGTTACTAAAAGAATTATTTAAATTTTTTGCTTTACATACATACAATATTTAGAAAAATGTTTTCTTAGGTGGAGTGGGTACAGCGGCTGTACAAATATCAAAAACTATATACGGAGTAAAAGTTGTTGAAACAGGATTGATTACAAACGAAATTGGCGCCAAAAAGAATGGAGTGGATTCGTTATTTGCAGAGATACATTTTTGGAAGATTTAAAAGATCACAGATTCGATGTAATTTTGTCTAATGAAAGCGGAGGAGCTACATTCGAATTTTTACTGAATCTGTTAAAACCTCTGGGAAGAATTATTTTAATTGGTAATTATTAAAAATACAATATTAATCTGTAAAAGCAGACCAATTAATTTTTGCTATTGATTCCACTACAAAACAAGTTCTTAAATTAAGTTGAAAACTTTAACTTCACTATCACAAAATATATTTTAAAATTTTATTACTTTTTTTAAATATTTTAGCTGTATAAACGTTAGAAGTTTCACTTCTAATATGCGCACATAGTGCACACATCTTTTTTTGTTCATCTTCTTTCAACAGCTCTGTAGTCCATAAGTTCATGTTTATCAAGGACTATTGTGGTGTTACCATCATCCGTTTTTGTTATTATCAACCCCGGATTTTCTTTGAGAAATTGTTGTGTAGTTTTGATAACATCAAAAAGTTTATTTGGTGTTCTGGTTTAAAAGAATTTGTTGAAGTTCTTGAAGTTGGTTAAAATGTTTAAAATTAATGTTTGTCTTTTATGGCGTATATTGCTCTAAGTTTTATACCGTTTGTTTTTAATAGGTGCCAACAACTAGATTGAAAATGACTGCAAACATTCAACGGAAACTGTCACCAAACACGTTTCTTTGTTTTCTCTGCTCGTTAATAACAGCCGTAACTGGACTACACTTGGGTACACTTCTGGTAAATGTTTCAGAAAAAGTCAAGGACACATTAAATCATATTTTTAATATGGTCAACCAAAAAAAATTATGTCCTTTAGTAGATTTCGTTTGGGAAATGACTGGTATAGTGTAAGCGCGAAATTGTTGGAGGAAATAAAAAATATTGAAAAAGTTTTAATTAAAATAGTTTGACTATAGCTTTTTTTATACTTTTATTTTAATAAAAAACTAATAAAATGAAAAAAATCGTGATTTTTGTTAAAAATGTTTAGCCCAAAATAAAATTTCTCTTAGCTTAGATCCTATATCGGATATTTTATTTGACAAAACAATGTTTTTTATATTTTTCTATTAAAAGCACAGATAAGTAACCCACTAAACAAGTTGTGCACGTTTAATACAAGATTTGAAATTATAATCCCGTAATTAATTTTCATACTCCAAACAGCAAAGTTAGCAATAAACCTAGCATAGCCATTTGCAAATTTTAAAACTAATGTAGTACAGTAATTTATTACTAATGTATTACCACATTGGCGAATTTATTACCTTGCATTAAAACGAAAAAACCAATGGCTCTGCTAGCTTTATATAAACCTAGCAGAGCCACACCCTGAAAAATATTTTTTTCATATTTGATATACGTCATAATTTGTTACTCCTTTATTACTAATTGAAAATGAATGATTTGATCGTCAAATGCCTTCTTTACGCCGATGATCAAGTCATATTAGCGTCATCTGAAAAATTGTTGCAGGCGATGGTTAATGTTATGCATGAAAATCAAAGGGATGAAAGTAAATGTAAGCAAAACGAAAATAATGGTTTTTGAAAGAAAAGGAAACATGACAAACTGTGAAGTTCTGATTAAGGGAGAAAGAGTGGAACAAGTAAATGAATTTGTGTACTTGGGTTCAAAGTTTACGAGAGATGGAAAGTATGACAGTGACATTGAGCAATGGGTGTTGGCAGGAAAACAAATGAATGGGGCACTGCATACCTTTATGAGTAGCCAGAAAGTGTCAAAAAAGGCAAGTCTGGCTATGCATAGAGGTGTGTTGGTTCCTACACTTATGTAAGTGAATGTTGGGTTTGCCAGAAGAAGTATTAAAATAGGATTTAATACTGCGGAGATGATTAGTCTGAGAAGTATAGCCGGGAGTGATTCGGTAGGATAAAGTAAAGAATAGTGAGAACGATGTGGTGTAAAAGAAGATGTGGCTACAAAGATAGATAAAGGAATGCTTAGATGGTTTGGACACGTAGAAAGGATGGATGAAGATTGATGAAACAAATTTATAAGGCGAGTGTGAATGGACAAGTCGGTAGAGGTCGACCTCGGCGAACATATCTCGATCAGATCAACATTGTTTTGAAGAAAGCCAAGGTCAACAGTACCACCAGCATGTATGAGAGCACTGGTGAAAGTAGATAAAGCAAAAGATGTGTGCAAGAACCGTAGCAAGTGGAAGGAAGTGGTCTCTGCCTACTCCTACGGGAAAAAGGCGTGACTATATGTATGTATGTATGTACTAATTTATTACCATATCCCCGAATTTTTACTCTTCATTTTAAGGAAAAAATCATCGAATCCATTATTTCAATCTCAACTTAGCAGAAACAAAACTCCCAAGTATCCGTGTAGAGAAATTTAATTTGGTCCATGGATTATTATTAATTTATTACCACACGGCAAATTTATTACCCTTTATTTAAACGAAAAAAAAACAACGACTCTGCTGGATTTATATAAAGCTAGCAGAGCTATTGGTTTTTTCGTTTTAATGAAGGGTAATAAATTCGCCAGTGTATTCCCGGAATTTTTTTTTATTTCCAAATAGTCGCTTTTCTATCAGAATACTAAATGTTACTTCTGTGCTTCTCTTTAAAAACAATTCGTCTACACCTCGGTTTCTTTTCTCGGCCACACAAGGTGTCAACAGTTCTTCCTCCTCTTCTTCCAAAAGTACAAAGATACACATGGCACGATGCAGCTCGTCAGGCATATTGACATTTAATGATTTTTCAAAACCATTTGCGGCCCATAACAATTGAGAACAATCCATGTTCGAGCCAAAAACATAAAAACTTCGACCGGAATTTCGCCGACTTTTCGCAGCGAACTATCCTAACAAACTGTAGCTGTAGAATTTTTGAATTCTGCTTAAAATTCTCGACCAAAAAAAAAATTCTGAATTGAACTGAAATAAATATCCGAAAAAAAAACTGTTGAAGAGCTTTCTTAAAAAATTAAACTGTGCATTAATTATCTATAAATTAAAAATAACCGTTAAAAAAAATCATTTATCATTTATTTCGATAACTCTTGTGCAAAGCTCATGTAGAAGTCCCTCAATCTCATATTTTTAAGCACCTTTGCATACATGTTACCACTCCTTTATAGGAAAAAGGTTAATTATAATGTACCCCGGTGAAAAATGCCATGCCAAATGTCAAAATTTGACATTCACTCAATTGAAAATATCTCGTTTTGTTATGTGTCACTAGGGAAATCAGCAAAAATATAAGCAAATCCATCCCAGAAAATACCAAAAAAAGTAAGGAGTCTGTCTGGACACAATTTATGTCTTTTTGTGACAGCCGAAATACTCAAAGATTGGGCATGGAATATGCGTAAAGAAAATGAAGAGAAACTTAAAGAATATCCAATTAAATTGATGTGGAATTCAACAGCGAAATCTCTCCCCATAAGCCTTACCATTGTAACGACACACGTTACTTAAAGATGCCCTGTCGAATTCAGTTAAGAGTGTGGTCAATGGATTCTTTGAACTGATTTGCCAGTTTTTTATTTATTAGGTGTCAAGAAAGTATAACTGAGCGCCAAATTTTTTTTTGTTTTAACTATATAAAGATAAAAAATTTAAACTTATTCTAAAATTAAACATACAACAATCTTTTTATATTGTAACGTTTTTACTTGAATTCACACTGAGGGTTCAAATTTATATGCACATTTATTTGTAACAATACAATTTATGTCAACTAGCGAACACAATTATAAACTTTAGAAAACTGACTAACGGAGGCCAATTTTTACATTCACGATAAACGAGAATAGACGAGAAGCTTCTGAACGTATCCAGACTTTTCTATCGAAAATTCTATATTGGTCGGAAACGTACTGGAACATTCTCGTCATTGGCGTGACGTCTCCGTACTGCCGAGCTTGCTTACGTTACATTCCAGTGGCGTATCGCAAAATCGTTACAATATACATGAAAAACAATAAAGTCATAAAAACACAACTAAAAAAAATGTGTTTTATAAAAATAAATAAATATGAGATCTTACATCTTTCAACCCTGTTCGTTGATGTTCTACACACTGCGAGGCTTCTTAATGTCACCCTGGATTCTGGATGATTGTTGTTTGTAATTACTAATTTGTGAGATTTAATTTCTTTGGCCGCTTGTTTGATTGGGCTTTGATGACAATCTAGGTTTGATCGAGGTGTAAAGTCTTAAAGGCTACTAAATTAACCCTTTTACCTCTTGAATTACCAGCTTAACGGTATTTGTCAGGAAGTCAATTCACATAACCATTGTCTGCAATTCCTTCTCATATGATGCTAATATGACCTCATCGACATATTGGAGACATTTTACGATCAAATCAATCATTCTCAATCCACGTAAACGTAAACAGCCAAGGCGAATCCACACATTTCTGTCTAACACCTTTTTTTATGCTAAACCAGTCCGTGTAAGCTCCCTTTGTCCTGACACCAGCAGTGGAATCGTCTTAATGTAATTTCAGCGCTCGTATCAAACTACCGCTCACCCCATACATGGACAATGTTGACCACAATTCATTCCCCACCACTCTATCATAGGCCTTTTCCAAGTCTACAAAGTTGATCTTTTGACTTTTTTTTTTGAATATGTTTTGTAACTTTTAATAAACATGTCATGAACTATCTTTGACTGTAATTACGTCTCCATCACAGACAATATACCGGATTATGAACTGCGCAAGAATTTGACCAGTTCACTGTTTTGACAAATACCAAACTATCGGCAAAACCTGTGGGAACAGCATACTACATACTTGCAAACAGTCAGTGACTCTTGGATAAATATACCGCGCACTATCCGAACTATCACGGACTGATTCTGACTACTGTGGCAACAAATCTATTGTATTTTGGTTGAGATGTAAACCACGCTATTTTGTCTTCTCTGTTTTTTGCTTATTTTCCTAAAATAAATTATAATATACGTATATGTACGACCAGAACTTTTCACCGGTTTCCGCCCTTAGGGTGAGGCCTCATTAGAGCGTTGCGTTGCGTCGTCGCAACGGATCAACGCATTGTATGCCACACCTGCATTGCGACGACGCACGACGTCGCAACACAAGAGGCCGACGCACGCCATTGTTAGAACCATTATTCATATCATGCCTTGGGCATGCCATTTAAAATATATGTAAAACGACCCAGCGTTGACGCTGCGACGATGCAAAGCAACGCACTAATGAGGCCTCCGCCTTAATGGAACATGAGCTACCCAATAAATAACTTGGCAGTCACTTACCAAATGAATATCATTTGTTTATTAGATACAATAATAGTATATTACACACCGAGGCGGGAAGAGATTCATTCCTGTCGTGAGATTAGTTAGTTAACCAAGACGCAAAGCGTCGAGGTTAGCTATAATCTCGAGACAGGAATGAAACTTCCTACCGAGGTTTGTATACTATTTTATTTACAACCATCATACTTCAATCAAAATTAATAAATTTCTGTTTCGTTCTGAACATACCTAAAATATTACATTTAACGACAAATTACCAAGAACGCGGTTTTCTCAGAATAATCAAGTAGATATATTGTTACCGTGACTACGGGTATACAATTGTCACCAATATAAATAAATGTCGGATAAAGTCAATAAATGTCGGATAAAGTTGGCTATTAAATTCGCGAATAATAATTTGAAAAACATGTCTTCCGACGAAGAATTTATGGATTGTACCTCACCAGAAGTACTTCAGGCAGCAGTTCAGGGATTGGTGCCACTAGGCTCTCTTAATGTGCCACGTCTTTTGTAGCTATTGCAAGTAGTTTACACATGAAATTAATTTGTCGCCCAAAGAGACAACTTTTGGAGGGTCCAGCGCTGGTACAGGCCTAAATATTTCAATAAACGCTTACAATAATTCAAATTTAACGATTAATACCAACACACCTCTATTCACAGCCAGGCGTGCCTTTTTTGACACTTTATGACTGCTCATAAAGCATGCAGTGCCTCATTCATTTGTTTTCCTGCCAACACCCTTCCCTCAAAGTCACTGTCATACTTTTTATCTCTCGTAAACTAAAATATTTTAAATTCAGGCAGCCATCTAAAAATTCATAAATGTTATACACATCCTAAAAACGACTTTAACACATTGATTTAAACAAAAAACTTGTGCACATTGTCTTTATGGCAACACTATTTTTACTAAAATATCCCGATTGAAATGAAAGGATTTAAAGTTTCCACAAATACAAACAACTTTTAATTGAAAATCCAGATTTGCAATTGCGAACGTGTTTGTTTTACAAACAACTTTTAGATTGGTAAGATATCTTTGTGTTTATTTATAACAATTAAAACTTTAAAAATTTACAATTAAGTTTTTTTAACTAGATATTTAATTATTACTCTAAACTGTTAAAATTTGTGCACACCCTACAACACTTTTTGCTAAAAGGGATTACATTTCAGGATTAATGTTTTATTAAATTTAAGACAATTTAAAAATTAATCGACCCATGTTTTTTTTATGTATATTTATTAATAAAAAATAAATAAATATTTAAAACTTTAAGGTATAAATATTGTGGTGACTCCAAAAACCGGTTCTGGTCCGGTGAACGCAGATTCGGCCCCCTGTTTTTCAACGGTGTCGTCTTTTTCGTTTCCCTCCACCCCCTGGTGCCCAGATGCACAGTAGGGTCACCCTGTTGTTCGCACCAAGGTACTCTAAAGAATTGATGCAATTCCATACAAGTAGTTTGTTGTATTTTAGTTCATTGTTGTTTTTTATTGCTTGCCATTAAATAGGTATTATAAAATTTGTCAAAAAAATGCGTTATTTTTTTAAATATAAAAAATATTCATTTAGAATAGATGAAATGGGGGTGGGAAATGAGGGCGGTAAGTGAGGTTTTGGAAGTAGAGGTGTGTAATGTGACACTTCCCAACCTTCAATGACGTTAATAATGACAGCATTACACAAATAAAATATTTTATTTTATAATTGTTCTGTTTAAAGTGTCTTTTAGCTAGGCATTTAATTAACAGCCTATAAAAATACAGGAGAATATACTTTTCTATGATACCTCTTAACCAGATTCTAATATGTCAATAATGATCAGTATATATATTTTTATGTACCCAGAATTGCTGCAAGAGTAAATCAGTCCTTTTTACTTATTCCACTTATCAATAATACTCTTCAGTTTTTGTAATGTTCAACAAGTATAATGCAAATTGTAGTAATTTTAAATTTTTTCGGACATCTCCCAGTCAAATTAAATCGGTATTTTTAAGCGAACCTTACACGGTCAATAATAATGTCATTACTTAAAAATAATGACAGTATTAATGATCGTGTAAATGCGATACTGATGGAATGACGAGAAGTAATGATGCGATAATGTGTATACGGATAATTTGATAAATGAGCATCATTACTACAAACTGCAGGGGATACTGTCAGTAATAATGATCGTGTAGGGTAGCGCTATCATTCATTTCGTCATTACGTAGTCAGTACGACGAGATAAGCGAAATGGAAGGTTCTGATATGACAGCAGGAACCCACCAAATTTTCAGCAAAACAGCCACTTCCTATTGCTACAGTATGGAGTGAAAAACTGGAAGCATTAGACATCCACCAACGGTTATACGCCGAAAAATCAATAAATGATATATTGTTGGAGGCTAGCCCGGGCAATCCAAATCGCCATTAAGTCAACTTCAACGAATATGTTCTCACACCCCAACCATGAATGTCTTCTTCAGGGGCTTCGTCTTCTACATCTTCTACGACGTACGGGACTGAATCAGAACACCCTATACAGGTCGATAACGATCTAGTAAGGTTCTATAATACCTTTACACATTTGTGATATTTTTATATTCACTTTACTATAAAACAGAATTTTTAATGCATTCTGCTTTTTCATTTACAATTGTGCATATCGACCCTGTCAGCTATTATTAATTTTAATCCTCTATAGTTATAATTAAGAGTAAGAAGTATTTTGTAGTACCGTTATATAGTTTTGCAGAACATATATTAATGCTTGACAAGTGTCATGCATAGCACTACTTATTGCAGCTGGTGACATCATTACTAAGTATTTCAGATCTTTAAAATCTCTTCCAGTTGCTAGATACCTTAACGTCAATGCCAGTTTCTCACTAGCTGGTATACTTCTTCTCATAATCGTATCTTGTTTGGTCGGAAACGGTTTACACATTTTCAGTATCATGTTGAATGTAACCTCGGTCATACGAAAGTAGTTTTTATAGTCATCTACTTCATTCATAGTACTTATGTCTTGCAGCAAAACCATGTGTGAAAAACGTTTACGTTTTTTTAACCATTCTTTCATCAAACGTCGGTGTTTCACACGGCGTGTTGTTGCTTACGCCAAATTAGTAGCTATACAAGCTTTTTTTTTGGATCCATTTAATAATGACAGTAAAACTGAACGTGTAAAGTGTTTACAAAGAAGATTCAATACTGATGTAGTAATGATAAAGTAATGATAGTCGCTAGTAATGACATTATTATTGACCGTGTAAGGTTCGCTTTAGGTTTAATTGTCTTGTTTATGTCAATTATTGCCATGTTAGTTTATTTGTGTTGTTATTAACAGTTGACTATTTATGAACTGTATTATTTTTTTTTCGAATTAGTTGTTGAATTCCTTTAATTTCAAATAATAGTGCTAGGACTATTTAAACTATACAACTCTTTTTACCAAACGCACACATATCCATTTAGATTACTTTAAATACAAATAAATGGTAAATCATTTTTAGCATCCAAAAATAAAACCCAAATAAATACAAAATATAATAAACTTTTAACCTTTTTTTAGAATAATTAAAACACCAAAAACAACTTTGACTATAATAAACTTAATCCTTGCTTGGTTCTTCATCTGTAATAAATATATCGAGCACTTGTGGTTTTATTGTTTTCTGACATCTTCCACAGCAGCAATGTTGTCGAGAACATGGCGAGCATGAAGAAATAAAAGATGAAGTGGTATTAGGATCTGACAAATCCAATAAGTTGCTTTTAAAAATTTCGTTAACGGGAAATTCCCTTTCCAAACTTACAGTTAACGAATTTATAGAGTTAAGTCTTTTATGAACCTTCTTTAGATCTTCTTCTTTGTCATGTAACATTTTCGTGAGTAAGTATTGGACCTTTTTTTGAGCACCAACTTGTTTTTGAAAGTCATTCACTGTATCCAGCAATTTTTGAGTGGCGAATTGAGCCGCCTCCACTGCTTTGCTTTTTTCAATTCGTAATTTAGTTTTTTCAGCTTCGCATTCCGATCGCAATAACTTTATCTGTTCCTGTAACTCTTCCATTTGTTGTTTCTGATCCGTTTCTAGTTTTTGATGAATTAATTCTTCCAATTCGGATACCTCAACGCTCAACGTAGAATTCTGCTTTTGTAGATCGTGGAACTTTTTATTTAAGAGTTCTTTCTTACTCACTTGCTCTTCTAGCTCTTTGTGAGTTTTTAACAAATTTCCGTTGATTATCATGATCTCTTCTTCAGCGATGTTGTTCTTTTCCCGAGCGCGATTTAACTCCGTTATCTTTTCGTTTACCTGTCGCTGCAGCTGCGCTATTGTCTGGCTTTGATCCTCGATAATTTTCTCTTTTATCAATTGTTTATCCATTTCCTCGTCCAGATTCGTACGTATTTCTCTTAATTGATCCATTAATTTGAGGTGAGATTCGTGTTTGCAGGGTTCTTCCAAAGACATCCTTAATATTCTTACTTCTTCTTCGAGCTCGATACTGCGCTTTTTTAAAACTTCCACTTCGCTTTCGACCAACTTTAGTTTGTCGTCTTTTTCACTGATTAATGAAGTCTGAGACGTCAATAAACTCTCTTGTTGTTTGTTGATGGCGGATAGTTGCAGAAGAGTCACCTTAAACAAATTGATATTTTTAAAGTAAACGTCTACGTCGTGAATTTTTGGTATTAAAGATTACTTTAAAGTTGGAATGAACCGTTAGATACCTTATTTTGTTTTACAACTAATGTTAATTCATCGACCAAATTTTTAAGCTGTTCTCGATCTTTGTTATAGGATTCTTCGGTTTCACGGAAGTTGTCGCAATCTTGTTTGTATTTCTGTTCCAATATCTTATATTTATTAACGTACTCCTCTTGTTTTTCAAGTTCAGTTTCCAAATCTTTACACCTTAAATGATACCAAGTATTTAATGATATTTTAAAGTCCTGGTTCTGCAATGACCCCGTGTATGCCAACATTTTTTTAATAAATAATCAAGCGCAAATTTTTTAGAAATTGTTAACTTATTAGGTTTATTTGTTCAGTACTGATGGGCAAAAAATTAGTCACAAATAAATAATAAAAAAATGCGGGATTTTCATTTCAGAAAATTCTAATGGTGTTATTCACTAAATGAGTTGAATATTTTTGGGTTAGTGTGATGAGAACTAAAGTGAAAAAGTACCAAGTGAAATTACCTACAAAAATTTATTTAGGGTGGTTTGTTAAACTGGAGAAACCTTATTACAAAATAGAAATATTTAACATAATAAATACATGCCTACAGTGTTTCCCAAAAAGTTATATAGAAATGGAGAAAATCTTTTCTTATCTTACATTTCACAAAAAAACAATATTCTTGATTAAAAGCTCTGCATGAATTGTAGATCCATAATCAAGTAGGTAGATTTTTAAAATATTGGCTGGAATACAGAAAAAAAAAATATGATTTTGAGTGAGAGCAAAAAACGTTCAAAGTGCAGTTGAGGGCAAATTTTTCTTTGAAATTGTTATTAAGTAGCAAAAAATAATGCACCTATCCAAAACATTCACTTCGAAAAATATCCAATTCATTGAATATAAGTAAAACTACAGTTGCAAGAATTATAAAATCAAATAGATTTCAACCATACAAACCCCAATTTACGCATACTTTATAAGAAGGAGATTTTGTACGAAGAAAAATTTGAAAGATAACAGATTTATGACACGACACATTCTTTTCTCTGACGAAGCAACGTTAACGTCTAATGGTACAATAAGTTCTCACCATTGTCGATGGTGGAACGATGTTAATCCCAATTTCCATGTCCAAACGACATCAAAATTTATTTGAAACGAATGTACGGTGTGGCATTTACAAAGACAAAATCACATGGGTAAATTGGGGTTTCTTTGTGTGTATTTATTTGATTTTAAAAAAAAATTGGATCTTTTTCGAAGTGAATATTTTAGATAAGTGCATAATTTTTTGCTACTTTTGGCAATTTTTGCTCTCCACTATATTTTGAACGTTTTTTATTTTCACTCCTAATCATCAATTTTTATTTTCCTTGTATTCCAGCCAATATTAAAAAAAAGCTGCAGAGCCTTTTATCAAGCATTTGCTCACTCAATTTGGTACACAGACGGCTCCAATCTGCTCCGATAGCCAAGCCGTGCTAAAGGCATTGGCCCCTCCAGTTATTACCTCACAAAACGTGATGGATTACAAGAATGCCCTGAAGGACATACATACATAAAGTCACGCCTTTTTCCCATAGGAGTAGGCAGAGACCACTTGCTTCCACTTGCTCCGGTTCTTACACACATCTTTTGCTTCATCTACTTTCATCAGTGCTCTCATACATGCTCGTCGGTTGTTGGTACTCTTGACCTGGCCTTTCTTTAAAACAATATTGATCTGATCGAGATATGTTCTCCGAGGTCGACCTCTACCGACTTGTCCATTCACAATCGCCTTATAAATTTGTTTCGTCAATCATCCATCCTTTCAACGTGTCCAAACAATTTAAGCATTCCTTTATCTATCTTTCTTACCACATATTCTTTTACACCACAGCGTTCTCTTATCTCACTATTCTTTACTTTATCCAACCGAGTCACTCCGGCTATACTTCTCAGACTACTCATCCCCGCAGCATGAATCCTATTTTCATGCTTCTTTTGCCAAACCCAACATTCACTACCATACATAAGTGTAGGAACCAACACACCTCTATGCACCGCCAGACAAGCCTTTTTTGACACTGGCTATTCATAAAGCTATGCAGTGCCCCATTCATTTGTTTTCCTGCCAACACCCTTCGCTCAATGTCACTGTCATACTTTCCATCTCTAGTAAACTTTGAACCCAAGTACACAAATTCATTTACTTGTTCCACTTTTTCTCAATTGAAACTCCACAGATTGTCATGCTTTCTTCTCTTTCAAAAACCATTACTTTCGTTTTGCTCTCATTTATTTTCATCCCTTTGATTTTTAGTGCATTATGAAGAACATATCATACATTAATAATGACATACTGGTATGGATCACAGGACATTCGTGGTAAGAAGCGAACGAGGAAGTAAATTCTTGCGAGGCCCCAAACAAACACGCTTTTAAATTTGTGACGTTCTTTTTCGAGCGTATAAGTGATCAAATTAATTAGTTATCTGTGCTTTAGGCCCCTTTAAATGCAGTGCCGTGGGCAAGGCCCCACTTTGCCCACGCCTAGCTACGCCACTGGTCAGAGGCATGCAAAAAAGAACTCTCGCATGCGACCACGACCGACCTGCACAACCTTAGCCGTACTAGACTGAGAATAAAAGTTGTCCTACTGAAAGGACTCCGCAAACACTTTTGTAGGTTAGAAGGGACTGAGAACTGGCGTTTTGTATTGAAGAGGGAGACGGCGGAACACGTCCTATGCTACTGCGAGGGACTGGCAAGATCCCGGTTCCTGTGCCTAGGCAAGCTAGTGAGCTTGATTAGGACCCCAATAGCCTCTGGAAGTTGGTAATACAACTGGGGCTAAAGTAGAAGCTCTAACCACAGGGAGAGCACAATAGACTTTATCGGAGTACATACTCGTACTTACAAAAACCTTCCCATTAGAATCTAATCTAATCTACTGTGTTGCATAAAATACAGAAAAATAGTCTAATTTTATTTAAACATTATGTCTGATTAACTCAGAAATATAAGTAGAAATATGTATGACAGATTTAGCTACTGTTTGTAATTTTAAATGCTTTTAAAGTCTTTTATTTTCATCCCAGTTTTTTTTGTAATTAATTCTAAAATTAAACTTTTTAAGGACAAATATTATGAATTTGGTTTGTTTTAAAAAATAATAAAATGCATACTTATCTTGGAGTTTTTGGTGGGCCATTTCGATTTCTTTGGTAGCTTCTAACTGATTGGAAAGTTCTGAAATCTTCTCCATCAACATATTTTCCCGTTGTTCTTGTTCTTTTATCCTGTTGTTTAATTTAACTTTTTGTTTTTTAGCTTTCGCTTCCAATTTTTGACAAAGTTTGCATTCGTAATTTAATATCTGCTCCTCCAATTTTTTTATTTCTTCTTTATAATTTTGCGTTTCATTTCCGGCATTTTCCAGTTGCACTTGCATAAATTTAATGCATTCCGTAAAGTTTTTACTCTCTTCCGTTAAACTCAACAGCTTATTGGAACTTTCCTGAAAACTAGACTGTAAAATTTCGTATTCCGAGTTCATTGTCTCAAATTTGTTTTCTTTTTCTTTAATATTCCTGACTAGGTATTCGTTGTTTTCTTTCAATTTCTGTATGTCCGTTTCTTTTTCTTTTAAACATTTGCAGAATTTATCTTTACTTTGCTTTATCAATTTCGACGATTTCATCGCTTGATCGTGCAATGACAAAACCTTCTTCTCGTAATCCGTTAAAATTTCTTTGGCCTTTTCCACGTCCTTGAGAGACTGGGAGCACTGTTGGTTCTTTAAATCGAGCTCCTTTTTTAGCTGCAAGTTTTCTAATCTCAATTGGTTTATTTCTTTTTCTTTTTTCAGAGTGTCTTGACTAGCTTGCGGTAATGTGGTGTTTCGAGTAGCAACGGAAATGTTGTTCAGTTGAGATTTAACTTTGTTTATTTCTGATTTTAATCCTGATAGCATTAATCTTGTGTTGCTCATTCGTTTTGCCACCTGATGATTGAAATTACTGTTACAACTAGTTTTTTGAACAAACGTTTTAATAATAATGGATAGTTTAATACTAAAATACACATTTTGCGATAATAAATTTTATTCTACGTTAACGTTTTTCAGTTTTGGCGTTTTAAATGTCAAAATACTTCTAATTGGTTAAAAAATATATAGGCATTCCAATGACCTGTCGAAACAAATCCAATATGGCGGCTGAAGGCAAACAATGCTGTGGTGTTAGGTATACTTATCCCATCAAAAACATAAATGTGATATGAGAGCCAAGTTCAATATTATGATATATGCCTTGGTTGTTGACTTCAACCACAAAAGAAGTGATATCTAAATGGGTGCCAAGTTCAATGGTCAGTCCTGAAATTAATTTATAACAACATAAAATATTTTATAACAGTATAAAATATTATTTCTTTTAATAACTTAGGATAATATATTGAAGCCTAAGGTCTGACTTGGCTAGTTAAAATAAACGAAAAATATTTTATGTTGTTATAAATAAATTTTAGAACTGACCATTGACCTTGGCACCCATTTAGATCTCACTTCTTTTGTCGGTGAAGTCAACAACCAAGGCATATATCATAATATTGAACTTGCTCTCATTTCACATTTATGTTTTTGATGGGATTTTGTACAGAAATTATTAGTAGGTTTTTATTTATTTATTCGAGTCAGAAGCATCTTACAAAATATATAAATTACAATCCATAAAGGTAAACAAGCAGTTAGGTATACAGATATTGTTAAATTAATTAAACTAACTATGTCTTGCCCAGTATTGGGCGACGTCGATTGCGTTTGGTAGAGCTGACTCAGATCTTTGTGGGTGCATTGGGTGGGACACGCACATGTGTAGAGCCGTATGAGGGTCGCCACAATCGCATAGGGTCGAGGTCACTGGGTATCCCCATTTGTTCAGGGTGACCCTAGATCTTACAGTTCCGGTTCGGAGTCTATTCAGAGATTTCCAGACCTCCCAACTCTCCTTACTCCCAGCAGCTAGGTTTTCTTTGGTGGCTTCCCAAAAATCGATCCTAGACTTGTTCGTTTGTTCCTGGAAATCTGCGGTGGCTGTTAGGAAGCTATTTCTTGACTTTAGTTCCTGGCATGCTGGTTGCAGGTTAGTAGGTACTCATTCAGAATTAAATTAATACCAAATAGTTTTTGTTATCCTACTGTATTATACTACGTTTACGGGTTAGTGTTATTTTCTATATTTTCTTGTATGTTTGAAATGTTCGAGTGAATTGCCCATTCAGTATCTGGAATATTTTTTACGCGTTTTCTGTTTATACTTAATTTGGACAAGTCGGCTATAGTTATAAGTACTAAAACTGATATGTTTGGATAAAAAAAAATTAAGGGTGGTATTCCACTCGTTATATATTCACGTAAAGACCTTAATATCCACATAAAGAGGGCTGTCATCAGTTTTGATGTGTTCCTAATAGAATCAATTAATTAAAAAATTATAATAAAATGATAAAAATTTACTAGTTTCTGAATTATTCCTTTGTATTTACCCAACTACCTATCTGGATGCCAAATTTGAACTTTTTAGGTCATCTGGAACTGTGTTAGAGTTTTCATCTATAGGTTAGTCAGTGATAAAAATGATGATTTTTGGCCATTAATATCTAAATAGCTGTTTAAGGTGTGTTTATTAAATTTGGAGCACATATGTATCTCGTAAGTCTTAAAATATGAGCCAAATTTGACATGTTTATGTGAAATAGTTATTGAGTTATGAGGGGGTCAAAAATTGCTCCAAATGGTTCGTATAATATTACACACGGTACCGCTCGCCATTCTGTTAGCTTGGACTTGGATTGACACGCTACCGCGTGTCTAGATTGCTCTATTAAATAAGTTTATCTAAAAGTCTTGACTTTTTATTTCTGCGACTGCATCAAATAGTTTTTATATTTTTTAAGCCATCTTGGTTATCTTGTAAAGTAAATCCTGCATAAAAATTAACTGAAAAAGGTCGATTTTGGTTTTAAGGGGGACATCTTTTGACATATATTTAAATTCCATTTCAAGGAAAATTCTTTTTCCAGTTGCCCTGTCAGCTATAACATTACCTATATACTTAATTACTTATTGTCTACGTTACATGCCTTTGTAAAAAAGTTTATAGACTTGTTCATTATAATAGATATTTATGATATGTATAAGGATCCTGTCTCCTTTAATATTTGGTATTTACTATGAGTATATCTTCAGAGAAGAGGTAAACGGAATTAACATGCATAATTTAAGTTATGCGGACGACACGGTGCTAATTGCTGCTAGTCAGGAAGAACTGCAAATACTCATAAACAGAGTGACCGAGTCATGTAACAAGTATGGACTTAGACTCAATACTTCAAAAACCAAAGTTATGGTTGTCAGCAAAACACCAATACCACCCATACAAATTAGGGCATACGGGATACAGCTAGAAAAGGTTAACATCTCATACCTGGGCGCTAATATCAATGGCAACTGGGACATGAGCAAAGAAATAAAGATCCGTATCGAAAGAGCCAGAACCGCCTTCTTTAAATTAAAAAGAATTCTCTGCAACAAAGGAATCACTTTAAAATTAAAAATTAGACTAACACGCTGCTATATATTCTCCACATTGCACTATGGAGTAGAGAGTTGGACGCTGACTTACTCATTACTCAAGAGGCTAGAGGCCTTTGAAATGTGGGTCTACAGTAGGATCCTACGAATAAGCTGGATGGACCAAATAAGAAATGAGGTGGTTCTACAACGAATGAGGAAAAACACAGAAATAATTAAAATAATAAAAAGCCGAAAACTCGAATACCTCGGCCACGTGGCATCCAGAGAAATATTATCTCCTTCATTTAGTGAAGATTGTCGGAAGTAGAGGTCCAGGACGAAGAAGAATATCTTGGCTCCGAAATCTTCGAGAGTGGTGTCGCAAATCATCCGTTGAACTATTCCGAGCTGCGATAAACAAAGTTATTATAGCCAATATGATTTCCAACGTTCGATAATCGGACAGGGTACCGGAAGAAGAAGATAAGGATCATAATGACGATCATTGTGGTACTAGTTGTGAATATTATCGGTCGAGGCTTCAGCCGAGCCTAATAACACGGCGTGAACCATATTGATTGTTTATGATCCGAATTTTATGCAAAATTTTATAATCTGACGATTTTTTTAAAAGTAGATTTCTTGTTGCATTATAGTAAACATAGCTTAATTTCAGTAATGTTCGTAGCAACAATGGAATTGTTTGTTTGTATTCTCATGTCATTGTCAAAGTTACATTTTTAAAAAAAAATCATCAAACATTGCAAAATGCATGATTTACCCCCAGAAATTGAAAATTTTAAAGAATAATGAATGACGAAAAATTCTTCAAGTTTTTGAAGTTATTATTCAATGTTACGAAGCATGTTGTTAATTAAAAAAATTTAGTTTAGACACCTGATTGCTTTTTTAAAAGAAAATTCCGATTCTTAAAAACTCAAAAAGTCCAGAATTTTTACAAAAGAAAATATTGCAAAGAGGCGAAGAATGAAAAATATTTGCTAGTGAAAGTGTCAATGATAATAGGTATAAGTAGAGCATGCCGAAGAGAGGAGCTAAAAAACCTAAAATACCTAGTAAAAAAACAAATGTTTTCCGAGAATTCTTCGTAACGCCTGGTGATGTCGAAGGAGTAAATATAGTAGAATTAGTGCGAACCTATGCATCAATGAGACCTAGCGATGCCAAAACTTCTTTTTTCTTTTTGTTCTTTAGAAACAACAAATGTACGAAGCAGCCAGTAGGTATTCATACTTTTGGAGGCATGTGCAAGACAATGATTATTTTTTAAAGTTACTTTATTCTGTCGAACACACGGGTCACTGTTTTCGAAGATCTTCGGCTTTATTGTTGGCTGATTCCGGAGTAGATCTTCGCACTGTTAAACGTCATGGTGGCTGGAAAAGTGACACAGTTGCTGGGGGATATATAGAAATTTCACGAAAAAATAAAAAAAAATTCTATTCCTGGACAAAAATCATTATCGGATGTTTCACCGATTGTCTTGTCTGCACAAGAAACAGAAAAGTTACAAATAAACAACCAGAACAGTGGAACAATTTCGACGCCTGAGTCCAACATTAATTTAACAAATTGCAATAATGTAATTAATTTTAATAGCTAAATTTTGTTGTTTTCAATACATTTTTTATATTTTTTCTATGTATGCCTAGATATTTTTTTATTATAATCCACAGTAGGTACTCTAATGAAATCATTATAGTACTCAGTCGTCCAATAAAGTACCTGTCATTTTAACACTTAAAATGAAATCCATAATAATGTCATTATCACAAGTCGAAATATAAAAAATTAAATGTTAATTTCCAAAGACCTATTATCCAGAGGAGACGCAACATTCCATTCATAAAAATCTGTTTGTTTTGTCGCAATGATTACACGAGAGTGGCCGTGAGTATGACAAAGAACATTACTTGTCGACTTATGGCGATGCTTGTAATCAGTGCTGTTTGTTCAAAACGAGAATACATTTATGAATAGGTGATACTCAGTTTTTTATCAAATTGAAGTGCTGTAGCCTATTTAAAGAATTTTTCTAAAGTTACAAAAGTGGGGTGCCAATTTTGTGTAACTTTAAAAAACTTACTAATTCCCCAAATGTTGGGCGACAATTTTGTGGTGTTACGTTAAAGTTTTCTTTCTAAAGCCAATTGTGTGTAATGTTACAAGTTACTTTTATAAAACTAAATTATTCCAACTCAAGGGCTGCTAATTGTGTAGCGAACAGTTTTACTACTAATACCCGTTAAACTAAATTATTTTATCAAATTAAAGTACTGAAAAAGAATTTTAAATAATTTTACCAACCGTCTGAAATGAAAAAAAAACAACTTAAATAATTATCATTAATATTAATTGTACAAATCAAATGTAATGTATTTTAAATTTTAATGTATTTATTAACAGCTAAGTAACCTAAAGGAAAAGATTAAAATATTATACTCAGGGTACTCCTTGATTTCTCGATTGGATACAATTTGAGGTGATGTATATATAGATTTCTTATGAAATACTACCATAAAATGGATCAGGAAGGTATATAGTTCTTCAAATAACAACAAAAGAAGGATAATACCACTGAAAAAGTATTGCTGAATAACATGGAAATAATGACCTTTTTTGAGTATATCTCTAAAAGTATTGATTGCCGCTTTGTTTGATTTTTAGATACGTGTTTAACGCCTCAAAATAATACCTGTTTATTTTGATATTGAAGTCGTCATCGCTACACCACTGGATAAAAATATAGTAAACAATAAGATGTTCCAACTTACGTGTGAAAATAAACACTGGGGCTTAAATAGTCCGGTTTTTTACATACTTGGCAATGACGAATCATTTCTTCCACTAAATTTTACCAATAATATGCTGAAAATCACCGATAATACACCAAAATCTCGTTGCAACACCTTCGGCAACAGCGCTACTAATAATAGCCGATTTCGTAGTAAACATTACTATACTATACATTACTATACATTACTATAAACTATAAATTTCCACCCGTGAAACTAGTTGTACCCACTGCCACGATGACGATATTTACTACCAGACCTGCTGAACTCCCACTCCGGATGGATTGATGGTAGAAGGAGACCACCACGACGTATATAAAAGACCATGCCCCGAGCAGTAGCAGCACCTTGTTGTGCGAGGTATAGACCAGGGGTATGGACTCGCTCAATGTCACAGTCCTACCTTCCGTCTCTCGTGAACTTTTAACCCAAGTATAAAAACTCATTCACTTGTTTCACTCTTTCTCCTTCAATCAGCACCTCGAAGTTTGTCATGCTTTCTTCTCTTTTACAAACCAATACTTTCGTCTTGCTTACACTGACTTTCATTCCTTTCCATGCATAATATTAATCATTACCTGCAACTCCTCTTCAGATGACGCCGATTTGACCTGATCATCGGCGTAAAGGAGGCATCTGACGATCAAATCATTCATTCTCACTCTCTTTTAAATCTTTTAAATAATTTTCTATGTATAAGTTAATCAGCCATGGCGAAGCTACACATCCCTGTCTTACACCTTTTTCGAAGTTAAACCAGTCCGTATAAGCTCCGTTTATCCTGCCACAAGCAGTGGAATCCTCGTAAAGTGATTTCAGTGCTAGTATGAAACTACCGCTCACCCCATACATACACAATATCGACCACAATTCATTCCCCACCACTCTGTCATAGGCATTTTTCTAGTCCACAAAAGCGCAGTAGATACTTTGAATTTTAAGATGAAATAAGATAAAATAAAATAAAAAAAAATTCTTTCGAGAGTTAGTTGATTATTAATTAGTTAAGGCTTCTATACAACTTGTATACTTATGTCCTTGTAGACCATTGGTACTTTTTATACATTTTTTTAATTGGGTTGAAAATGGATTGCATGGGGTTTTTAAAAAAACATATATTTAGTGATTTGAAGTCAGGGAAACCTAAACACCATACTCGTATAGCAACCTTTTTTTTGCAAACATCTTCGTCAAGACACTTCGTTTAAAGTTTTAGTGTCTTAACCGGTGACAGTAGCGGCAATCCTCCACAGTCGCGCTGCTACTACCACCAAGATCTGCACCAATGGCCGCACCAGACAGCCTCACGGCTAGCTCTTCTGCGTTACGACAATCCCACTCGTCAGTGCTTTATGGTCGCTTTCAATACAAAAAGCATACTGCACATGCCGCTCCAGTATAAGCACGGCACTTAATTACCATCTATTTTTAGGACCAGTAATTTCGAAAGGTGAGTTGTTTACTCTCTTTGGTAGATCTTCTTCGTCCTGACCAGGCATCTTTTGGATCCCAGAGTGTACAAACTTGGTGCACCCCTTTATTTTAAAATAAATTCCGGACGAATAAATACAACCTTAAAGCTACTAACAAAGATTTTAACAAATAAAATAAATGAACTAACCAAATTGGGCGATAAACAACAAGGATTCAGATCAGAAAGATCATGTACAGATGCGGTATTTGTCATGCGACAAATAACTGAAAAATCCATCGAGTATAACAAACCAGCCTTCATGTGTTTTATAGACCTGGAAAAGGCGTTTGACCGAATACAACTGGAGAACGAGGTACACCTTTTATACAACAGGCAAATCCCATACAACATCATAAAAACCATCGAAAATACTTACCTTCTTCTTCTTCTTCTTACGTTAGGACTACGTCCTGTGTTTGCCTCAAAGGTTGCCCAAAAACAATTGGGACGATGAAGACCAGCTATCATACCATCTTTTTGGTGGGCGTCCAATTGGGCGTGGTGTGTTGGACCGCTTCTCTCTCACAATTTTTGCCAGCCGGTCGTTTGGCATTCTGCTAACATGGTCTCTCCATTCTCTTCTTCGGTTTCTTGCCCATCTTACTATGTCTTGGACTTCACATATTTCCCTTATCTCTTCGCTTCTTTTATGGTCAAGTAAGGTATAGCCAGTTATCGATCTAAGAATTCGCATTTCCGTTGATCTAAGAAGTCGCTTTGTAGTCGTGTTCTCCGCTCTGGTCTCTATCGCGTATGTCATAATCGGTCTTACACATGTCTTATATATTCTGACCTTACTTCTGGTACTCATGTGTTTATTTCTCCAGATTATGTCTCTCAAGAATCCTGAGATTAGAGATGCCTTTGTTGTTTGAGCTTTTACTTCCTCCTTAATATTTCTAGTGCTAGTTATATTAGCTCCTAAATATTTAAAGGACATCACTTGTTCTACACTCTGCTCATAGATTGCGAGTTTACATCTTCTCGGTTCTTTGGATATTGTTAGCGATTTGGTTTTCTTGACGGATATTTGCATATTGAATTCTTCAGCTGTTTTTTGGAACTTGTGTAAGAGTCTCTGTAGGTTGTCCTCGTCTTCCGATACGATTACAGCATCATCAGCGTAGCATATGATTTTTATTTCTTTATCTCCCAGTCGATATCCTCTCCCAGTAACTTTGACTTCATTTATAATTTCATCCATGATGATATTAAATAGGATTGGGCTTAGGCTATCTCCTTGCCTGATTCCGGTTGTCATAGGTATTTTATTGCTTAGCTTATTTGCAGTTCTTACATGTGTAGTTGTTCTTGTTCAATTCTTCGATGGTCTTTATTACATTCGGATGAATTCTTCTCTTTTGTAGTAGGGCCAAGACGTCTGTTAACCGTACCCTATCGAATGCCTGGGTTAGGTCAATGAAACACGTGAAGGCTACTTTATTGAACTCAATGGCTCAATACTTACCAGAGAAACAAAATACAAGCCAAAATTAATGGCACAACTACCGAAGAAATTTCTGTAAATAGTGGTATTCGACAAGGAGATTCCCTTAGCCCCTTATTGTTCAACATTGTCATGGACGAAATAATAAAAATCACTCGTAACCTGAAAGGGTATAAAATGGGGAACAAAGTCGTCAAAATCCTATGCTCTGCCTATGATGCTGTTCTGATTGCAGAAAACGAAGATGACCTACAGAGATTACTATTCAAATTCAGCACAACGGCAAAAAGTCTAAAAATGAAGATATCTGCAGCAAAGACGAAATGCATGACCACTTTAAAAACACCTATCAGATGCGAACTGGTTGTGGATGATAAAATTATACAACAGGAGATAAAATTTAAATACCTAGGCATAGAAATATCAGGATACGGTGACATCGAGGAGGAGGTAAGAAACCAAGCGGCTAAAGCAGCATGAACCTCAGCTTACCTGAACGATACAATCCTCCAAAACAAATATATCGGAATCGAGACCAAATCCCGAATCTACAAGGCAGTCATCCGACCTATATTAACATACACAGCGGAAACTAGACCAGATACATCGAACACAAAGAGAATATTAGAAACCACCGAAATGAAAATAGTGCGTAGGATCGCTGGAAAAACACTTTTTGACAGGGAGAGAAGCGAGGACATTAGAAGAACATGTAAAATAGACAATGTAAATGAATGGATACTGGGAAGAAAGAGAGAGTGGAACGAACACATAGACCGGATGAATGACGACAGAATGGTTAAAATAACTGGAGACAAGTCGCCCTTAGGGCGCCGAAGCGTTGGAAGACCCTGCAAGAAATGGAACGACAACCATTCTAACAATTGAACGGCAGAGGATGCGAAAAAAAACAAGCAAATTGCTTACATTAAAGAAGGAAGAAAAATAAGGAGAAGATATTTTAGTTTAAGTAAAAATGGTTCAGCAAAAAAGAAAAGATAGATCCATGAATTGATCTAACTATTCCCTCGAATTAATTTTAATTGAAAAGTCAAGATCACATCCCTGAGAAAGAGTCTATAGTTTTTTTTTAATTTAATCATTTTTTAATATATAATACGCATAAAAAAATTTCAACTATTAAAAGATTTATAGAACATGTTCGGGACCACCTAGATTGGCGCAAAAGATCTCGGAATATTGCTCTAATCAACCTAGATGAGCTGAAACATGCTCAAATAGACGAATAGAAATTTTAGAACTTTTAAAACTTATTAAAAAATTAATAATAAGCCTGTTTTTATTAACAAATGTTATACTGTTATAATTTTTGTGACGAATGTAGTACAATAAGTTAGATTAATTTTATTTTTGGGGTGGATAGCGGGTTTAGGACAAAAGAAAACAAACTTCTCGCTCTTCTTAAATCGTCGACTTTTCGATCTTTATTTTAGATTTTTCTCAAAGCTACAGATACATAAAAAAAACTCTAATAATAGGTACAATTAATCAACATCATCAGTAGACTTATTATTATGTTTAACAATTACTATTTATGCATAAGATATTAATAAAACGTAATTCCAAAGTCAGTTAGTCACACTTTAATCCCTTAGATTCAAATAAACAAGAATAATCTTTGTTAACAAGTGAATAGTTTCAATAAATTACATATCTTTTTAATTCCTGGAAGTTAAGTCTATGGTAATGTAAAATATCTGATATCGTATCCATCACAGTATCAAGACAAACGTGTTTACAATTAACATTAAGCTAATAGATTAATCACCTAAGAAAAATATCAATACGAATAATTTTTCTTCCTTCAGCAATAGTAAAATTACATATAGATGGCACAAACAAACTGAGGCAAAAGAATATGAGTTTATGTTTTTTCTTTTAATGAACTAATTTTTTTTGCGCTAATTGTTTACATACTATCAACGCCAACGGCTCTTAATCTTTATTGATTTTTAAATATAAAAAGTAAATTATTATATTGTGCCCTGTACATCGGTTCTGCAATTTATGGTATCATTCAAGGAAATGAAAATCATCTCGCTTAAACCCTTTTTCTTGTTATTCGGCTCACGATCCAAAACTTTTATCGACGAAAAATTAAAATTAAAATTATGGCCAATAGTGAACTGATGATTGCTTAATGCCGTTTTTTTAGACTTAAGTGAATTTTTTGAGGAATTTAACAACTCTTGTAATAAAAAATATGAAGACCAATTTGCCGAGATAAAATATAATAATTTACATAAAATTTCAATCCTGCTTCACAAATCGGCATCGTTTGAATTAGAAACTCATGAAAAATTTTTGTACAATTTTTCTGATGTCAACTTGCCTAATGAAGTTCCAAGAATTCTCTGTATTCAGTCCCAAATTTGCATTACCTGTATCAAAAAAAGACATACCTATTCCATTCCTATTTTTAAAGACCTGGAATGGTGTATTCAGTCCCAAATTTTATCGGAGTAAGAATCTAATAATTTAAGGGCATCCATCCTCTATTAACTGTATAACGACTTTAATGTTATCACCCAGAAATTAAGTTAAAAAATATAATAAGATTATGAAAGATTTTATTTAACATATGTAAAAAAAAATTTCAAATCTTATCGCGAATTATTGGTTCTCCGTGCTGACAAAGGCGGATCAACTGTAATCAAGTACAGAGACGAATATACTTCGGTAATGAATAGCTTATTAAATAACCCACATATTTATACTAAAATACGTAGTGATCCTACTATAAGATACCAAAATGAAGCAAACTCCGTTATGAAAAAACTGTTATCACTAGAAGTTATAGATAAACATCAATATTATAATCTCCTCACTAATAATGGGGTTTCTCCTAAACTTTACGGTTTGCGAAAAGTTTATAAACCTAACCTTAGCATAAGACCACCTGTTGTTAGTTGTATCAAATTACCATCATATAATTTAGCTGTATTTATTGACAATATTTTAAAACGGGTTACATCAACATTTCATATTAATATAAAGAACTTATTTGAATTTTTTGAGTTCATTAGAGAGATAAAATTAACGAAAGGATATATTATTGTATCATTAGACGTGATTTCTTTTCACGAATATCCCAATAAATTTAGTGATAAATACAATAAAAAAAAATGGCGTCCTATAGCAACATAAACATGTATCCCTTTGGATATTTTTTGCGATTTGATTGAATTCCTTTTAAACTTAAGTTATTTTCAATTTAATGGAACATTCTATAAACAACTTGATGGATCCGCCATGGGAAACCCAGCTAGTCCAGTATTAGCGAATCTTATTATGAATGAATTATTTATGAATGTTTTGGAATAGATTCCATTTGATCATCCTTATATAAAGCTGTATGTTGAGGATATTCTACTGGCCTGCCCATCTGATAAAATAACAGAGCTTCTATTTCAATAATTAGGTACCATGAAAAATAACAGTTCATTATGGAAATTGAAAAACAGGAAAAAATCCATTGCCTAGACACATTGGTGATACATAATAGTGATTGTACGATCTCGACGTCTTGGTATCAGAAATCTACATCTTTCGGAAGGGTCCTTAACTTCATGTCGACTCATTCCTTCTCTCATAAGATTGCCACTATTAAAAGCATGTGTTATAGAGTTTTTGAACTGAGTAGCATAAAGTTCTATCATGAGATTAAGAATGACATAATACGTATTTTTACTATAAATAAATATCCAAGGTCATTGGTAAATAGGATAATCAATAAATATATACATAGGCATAGTCGTGAAATTGATAAGAGAAAAAGAGATATAAGATATTTCAAATTTCCTTATTTCCCTGGTCTTTTTGAAAACATTTAACAATTCACAAACAAAAAGGCCCCATAATGTTAATTGGCATTTTATAATATTAAAGTAGTTGGTTCGATTGTTTCTAAAATTAAAGATCCTGATCCAAAAGATCTGTGGTCCAATACAATTTATAGAGTTCCTTGCGTTAATTGTGACAAATAATGTTATATTGGACAAACAAAACAACACCTTAAAAAAGGATGAATCCACACCAATATGATTTTATTTAAAAATCAATAAAGATAAAGAGCCTTTGGCGTTGATAGTATGTAAACAATAAGCACAAAAAAAATAGTTCATTAAAAGAGAAAACATAAACTCATATTCTTTTGCCTCAGTTTGTTTGAGCCGTCTATATGTGATTTTACTATTGTTGAAGGAAGAAAAATTATTCGTATTGATATTGTTCTTAGGTGATTAATCTATTTGCTTAATGTTAATTGTAACAGTGCCTGATTTAGAGGTTTGAAGGCCTCGGGGCAACAAGGGCCCCAAATTATTTTCCAAATAAAATGAACAATTTTTTTTAATCGAGTTTTTAAATGAATAATTTATTGTGAAACCAAGTAGATTATTTTAGCATTTAACAAACCTATGTAAATATAAACGAAAACAAGAACTATCCGAGGCTGCGAGCAAGTACCGCCCCACTCAGCCATTGAGCCATTGGGATATTCGCTCGAGATGGGTAGTGCAAGTGATTATCAGGACCATTTAAAATTTTGATATTTTACTGATTGCCTGATTGGAGTGAACAAATATAAATGAATAATTTCTGTTAATATTTAAGAAAAATATAATCATGTTTGTACAAAGTACTGCAGGTAAAGGTAAAGCAGCGAAAAAAAATATCAAGCGAAAAGTTGAAGGATTTTTTTCCCGAAGTCCCTATTGTGAAGGCCCTTCTTCTGTGGAGACCCCGGGGCTGTAGCTCCGGTTGCCCTCCCCTATATCCGGTCTTGAATTGCAAACACGTTTGCACTGATACTAATTTTACATTACCAAAGACTTAAGACTTACACGAATTAAAAAGGTATATAATTTATTGAAACTATTCACTTGTTAACAAAGATTATTCTTGTCCATTTGAATCAAAGGGATTAATATGTGACTAAATTGATTTCGGAATTACGTTTGTCACGTGCCTATTTTTTTTTCCCTTCTACCGTTTCATTATTAATTGGAACTCTGATGGTTTTGTATTTCTCAGGTGCTCGTAAATAGTTTCGCTTACCGTATTTTGTTGTAATTTGAATTTATCACTCGTTGTAAATAGTGTTGCATACCTAGTAGTGTTAGGATTTAATTATTAATGGCTGTGACATTTTTGTTAATCGATGGAGTTGGAGTGGGAGTCTTTGTTATTAGATTTCGCCTTGATTTTTGGCCTCGATTGTCGTGTGTTGTCAGCTATATTATTGTTTGGTTTGCTTTTCTGTGTGGATGGGCTGGCTATCAACACGGACGAGCGCGATTATGAGTTGGGAACATAGATTTGCGAAGGTTGGCTGACGCGTGTCCCGTGTCATTTTCTGATATCCGGCCTGGGAGTGAGTAGTTGATAACAGTCGCTTGGTGTCAGTCGTCGAGGTCGGGTGAGAGTTTTTGGAACGATTTGATATTAACACGTGAGCAGAACTTCTACGGTTTTTTCTTTCATATCTGGCTGTATTTGGGCCATCTTAATTGGATTTTGAAGAAAAACCATTTAATTTTTAACTTGACCATTCTATCTTACCTTTGTTGTTGATATTTTGGATTTTGGTGTCGAGTTAAAATATCCGCGTGCGGGATCTGATGGAGGGAAGCCATTGTTAAGTAGCAGGTGCTGTTCCATAATTCAAGCCGGCCACAGGAGTAGGCCACAGGATTCGTGAATTCGTGTACCCAAAGGTTACAAGTGATTTATTTTAGTATATTTAAACGACGTGACTTATTTTTGACACCACGATTAAGTTTTGTTTTAATTTATTAAAATGGTACACTGTTGAAAACTATTTATTGCATTGGATAATATGCCAAGGCAGAACTTTGATTAAAATAATATTCTCAATAGTTCTTTGTGTCCAAGTAAGAACGTTTATTCATACTTATTTGTAAATATCCTACAATATTGCTATTTTGAAGGACAGCCATCGTGAAAAGAAATATTTTTAAATAAGCTCGATTGTTTTAACAGTGTAAATCTTTATGTGCTTGATCTAAGTGTTTTCAATAGTTTAAAAGTAACAAATTATTTTCATTAAATTTGTACCTGCTCCAGGTTGAATCTGAATGTATACATTACTGAATATACATTATGTAGTTATTGTGATGGTTTCAAATTATTATTTTTGTTGCAAGTCCATTTATTTTGTGTATTTTTTGTGTGTTAATCTTTTGCTATCAGGAATTCTATATAAAACCAATTATTTTTGAAATTTTAAATATTGTGAACATTTTCTTTTTGTTGTTTTTTTTTTAATTCTCTTTTGTACCTCATTAGGTTTTTATTATTGTCTGAAAGATTGTTATAATTAATTTAAATATTATTTTAAGAAAAGTGTATTAAATTCGTTTAATCCACTTTACAAAAATACAGAATTTGTTGTAAAAAACCAGAACATCATTTTTACTTAATTAATATATTGCAGGAATTGTAAATATAGTTTTATTTATCTAGTTCACCATAATTGTTTGTTGTTTATCGTGTGGCTCTGCTAGTGCCTACAAGACCTAGGGGTTTCCGGCTTGTACCGTCTAAGTCAGTGGCGCGGCTCACTTTTATATTTTTTCTTCTACCCTCTACGGCTGAGCTCGGGCATAATTTGCCAGTAGAGAGACCACTGGCAGAGTACTCTTTAGAAAACTAAAAGACGTGGCACGTTTTATTAATATCTTATGCATAAGTATCGGAATTACGTTTTATTAATATCTTATGCATAAATAGTCAATTGTTTAACATAAGAATAAGTCTACTGATCATGTTTATTAATTGTACCTATTAAAAGAGTTTTTTATCCGTATGTGTAGCCTTGAGAAAGATTTAAAATAAAGATCGAAACGTCGGCGATTTAAGAAGAGCGAAAAGTTTGTTTTCTTTCGTCCTAAACCCGCTATCCGCCCCGAAAAATAATTGAGAAGGACATGAACCATAATAATATTAATTTTATTATTTAAAGTTTAATAAATCCTACAATAACGGCTTTAATTTCTAGTTAGACTGGTAATATACGAGTAATATTTTGCCAATCTGTTTCCCAAAAATATCATGAAATCCGATTACTAATTGAGAATATAAATGTGATGTAAACTGACCTGCAGCATTGGATAAGGATTGAAAAATTGCAAGTATCCGTGCACGCATCTATCTCTGTTTGTAACTGTGTTCGAAATACAGGAGCACGATCGCAACGGCCTCTCGGTTCCGTGTAAATGTGTTGTCGTTTGTATGGGGAAACTGGCTGTATGTGTAGTATGGACATGGATATTACTGCTTTTACTAGGTTGCACCATAGAGGAGGATCTTAATGTTGAGGAAACTTTTTCGTTCTTAAATTTCACTAAAACAAAAAAGTTTTATTATTTTTATAATTTTAATACGTGCTTTTTTATTTTACGTTTAAATTTTATTATTATTAAGGTCTTAAGTCGATTTGTCTCTACCATTTCTATCCTCAGTGATCTTTTGCACTCCAGTAAAGATCAATGGTTTTTTTAATATTTGGTTATTAACCTTTTGATCAATAGAGGGAGCTTTTCAATATCTATTACTTTTTTTCCTGGTCAGTGACAGAGCACGTGGCTTGTTGTCTTGGCAGAGACCACTTCCTTCCACCTGCTACGGTTCTTACACACATCTTTTGCTTCCTCTACTTTCATCGGGGCTCTCATGCATGCTCGTCGGTTGCTGGTACTCTTGACCTAGTCTTTCTTCAAAACAACGTTAATATGATCGAGATATGTTCGCCGAGGACGACCTCTACCGACTTGTCCATTCACACTCGCCTTATAAATTTGTCTCGTCAATCTTCCTTCATCCATCCTTTCTACGTGTCCAAACCATCTAAGCATTCCTTTACCTATCTTTGTACATCTTCTTTTACACCACAGCGTTCTCTTATCTCACTATTTTTTACTTTATACATATTTGTCAGGTCGTAGTCAGATGGTGAAAACAAACCATCGCTCAGAAATTGGGAAAATACATAATGGTGTACCTCAAGGTTCAATACTAGGGCCAACATTGTTCCTCATCTACGTCAACGATTTGACAAGTATAAGTATCGCAGGAAAATTCACACTATTTGCAGACGATACTACCATTTTTTGGCATTCAGACAATGCAAATGATTTAACTAAAATCATATCCAATGATATGAAGAAAGTAAAGAATTGGTGTGATTCAAATCGTCTTTCTCTAAATATTTCGAAAACTAATATAATAACTTTCAGATGTGAACTTGACAATATACCCATGGAGAATGACGTAATTGAGAACAAAAGTAGCTTAAAATTTTTAGGAGTACATATCGATAGAAAACTAAAATTTGAAGACCATGTTTATGCCTTGTGTAACAAAGTGTCTTCTGGTTGTTGTGCAGTCAGAGTAGTCGCAAATGAACTTGGTTTAACAGCAGCTAAGACTGTTTATTTTTCACTGGTGGAATCTCACCTGAGATATGGAATTTCATTTTCGGGGGAATGTAGTGGTTATCTACTACAAAATATTTTAATTTTGCAAAAACGAGCCGTAAGATATATGTGCAAATCAAAACGTAGAGACTCTTGTAGATTACTCTTTACCACTCATGGAATTCTAACAGTGATTTCTATCTTTATAATGGAAACAGTGTGTTTAATTAAAAAATATTTGAACAAATTTCAATCCTTACCAACCCATTATGTGACAAGGCAATCCAACAACATTAAGTTGCCAATACCAATGACATCAGTCATAAAGGATTCCATTATCTATAATGGTTGTAAAATGTTCAACCATTTGCCAAAGAATGTAACAGAAATAAAATCTTTATAATGCTTCAGGAAGGCTGTGAAATGTTTTTTAAGTGATAGACCATATTATAATATACAAGAATTTTACCAATCAATACTGTGATTTTAAATTTTATTTGGGGTATATTTCATTGTGACTTATATATTTTATTTATTTTTATATTTATATGAATTTATGTTATGGGTTAAGACAAACTTGTTTATTTTTTACAAGTAGTTTGTACGACTTAGATGTTTTTATATATACAAACTGACTTCATGTATTAAGTGAAAATTGATTGTTTTAAATGCATTTTATTTTTACATATAAAGTGCCTTATAGATTAAGTGAAACTTTGTCCACAAGATTACTCTTATGACAATAAAGTATATTCTCTCTCTCTCTCTTTATCCAACCGAGTCACTCCGGCTATACTTCTCAAACTTCACATCTCCGCAGCATTAATACTATTTTCATGCTTCTTCTTCCAAACCCAACATTCACTACCATACATAAGTGTAGGAACCAACACACCTTTATGCACAGCCAGACGTGCCTTGTTTGACACTTTCTGGCTGTTCATAAAGCTATACAGTGCCCCATTCATCTGTTTTCCTGCCAACACCCTCCGCTCAATGTCACTTCGATAAAGTATGGCACGAAGCTCTTCTATATAAACTAAACAGGATGAACTTTCCTATAAATCAAATAAAAATGATAAACTCATTTCTAAAAAACAAAAAATTTAATGTAAAAATTAACGAAAAACAATCTACGGATAGATTTATAGAAGCCGTTATACCGCAAGGTTCAACGTTATCGCCAACCCTATATAATCTTTACATAGCAGATACACCGAAAACAACAAAAACCGACGCAGACGACACTGCGGCCTTTAGCACACACAAAAATCTTAGATTTCTTCATAAAAATATGTAAAGGCAAATAAATGAAATAAAAAAGTGGACAAAAACTTGGAAAATCAAGTTAAACGCCGAAAAAACACAAGCTATTCTCTTTTCTCGAAAAAGAAACCCGAATATGCCTCAATTAAAGGTTCAAAATAGAGATATTATTTACACAAACACAGTCAAATACTTAGATATAAATTTAGACAGAAAACTCTCACGGCATTCTCACATAAACACGCAAATTACGCGTTGTAACAAAACGTCTGGCAGACTCCGTATTCTTCTGTACTACAGAAGTAAATTAAATCTCAAAAACAAAGTTCTTATTTACAAACAAATTATACGTCATCAACTCCTTTACGGCTGCATTTCCTTTTGTCAAGCAGCAAAATCTACAAAAACTCCAAAACAAAATTCTAAAACGTATAACCAATGCCCCATGGCCGCTTCACCTCCAAACGCGCTTATAAAATCGAATTTCGACTATATACCAGGTCGTCAAAGTGGCGGACACAAAAATCTAAGAAGTAAAATATTTTAAAGTTCATCATAACCTAACCAATCCCCCCCCCCAAATAAAACTCCCCAGTTTTCAAACTAAAAACACTACACACACACAAAATTTTTACATTCTACATTACACAAGGGGTATGATTGTCTCCTACCCAAAAAATCCTGCCCAAAAAATCACACTTAAGAGTTTTTTAGTGGGTAACGTTGAACGAGCGTTCAATGAGTCCCACACTATTCAGCGCGGAAACGCGCTCTTTTCAAAGCAGTCGAAGCGCTGAGTGTCTATACAAGATTTTCCTCTCGTAAAACAAAACAAAAAAGAAGAAACGGATACAAAACGCAGTAAGTTTAGGTCCGGCACTCAAAGAAGAATGGATAAAAGAGAAAACACAATGCATCATACGAGATTTAAAATGCCTCCGTTTGAAGGAAAATCTTCCTGGTCCATATATCCTAGGCAATTTTAAGCCATTGCGACAGCCAACCATTGGACTCAAGAAGAGAAAGCCGTTTTCGTGACTGCGGCCTTACGGGGTGATGCTGCAGATATTCTACGTTCGATTCCGAAAGACCAAGAAAAATGTTATCACACCTTGTTTACTCGGCTAGAATAACACTATGGAGATGCCCATCTGCAACAAGTTTACAAAGTACAATTACGTAGCCGCATCCAGCATACAAGTGAGATCTTGCAAAAATTTGAAGCGGATGTTGCTCGTATGATGTGATTAGCCGACCCTGAAGCCCCTGATAACATCCTGGAAGAAGTAGCGGTAGATGCTTTCGTCAATGGGTTAAGAAAGAGCGAAATACAGAAAGCTCTACGATTGGCCAGAACAAAAGTATTAGACGAAGCATTTGCTATTGCTTTGACGCATGAAACCGCTAGTCAAACCTCAAAAGAACATTGCGTCAGAATTATCGGGAAAGGAAACGAAGAAAACGATGAACGTCTGAAAGAAATGGTTCGAAAAATAATCCATAACACGATGCCAAAGAAACTTGGCATCAGTCGGAAAACCAGAGCAGGTCGACATGAGGGGGCAATCGACGACCTTGGGAAGTAAAGCCCCAGTAGTTACTGTAAACATAACGTCATCTGGTAGAGTTCATAGCCTGTATATTGATGGTCGTATCGACGAGAAAAATAAATCGTTTTTGATAGATAAGGGTGCAACAAGACCAGAAATAGTAAAAAACCATTACAAAATGTCGCCAGCAACAGTACAACTTAGAACGGCGACAGGCGAGACAATAAAAACGTACGACGAAGTTAATTTTCCCGTCTCCATTGGCAACACTACGACTAAACACAGCATATTAGTCACTGAGATCTCTGATCAGTTTATTTTAGGGATGGACTTTTTAAAGAAACTTGTGGCTGTGTTGGATGTTAAAAACGGAATCATCAAGTGCGACAATGAAGAACTCCCTTTTCATGAAGATGTTGTCCGCTTAATAACTACTTGTGACATAATTATACCCGGCCATAGTAAGAAGATTATAATGACCAGTCTAGAGGGATACTGTAGATACTGTAGATACTGTCGATATGCTGTGTGACTTCGACTGATAAACCCTCGAAATCCAAGTACTCGAAAAAGCTGATAGATATGGTCATTAATAGTTGCCAAGATCTTGACAATAAATAGACCAAAAGGGTGAGAGATATGCTTATAGAATTTCGAGATGTTCTTGCCGTTGATGAAAAGGACAAAGAAAAAACAAGCATCTTGACTCATAAAATCAATACCGGAGATGCTTAACCAATTAGACAACATACAAAAAGACTTCCATTGGCAAAACGAGATAAGGCCACACGTTTTTGTATTAACTACTGCCAGCTCAATGCTGTAACTAAGAAAGACAGTTATCCCTTGCCCAGAATTAATGACACATTGGATACTCTCTCCGGGTCTCGTTGGTTCTCTACCCTCGATTTGAAAAGTGGCTACTGGTAAGTAGAAATGGAGACTGATGATAGGGAAAAGGCAGCTTTCTCGATAGGATCAGGTCTTTGACAATTAACAGTTATGCCTTTTGGGCTATGTGATCTACCGGCTACGTTTGAGAGGCTGATGTAACGATTTTGCGATACGCCACTGGAAGAAGAAGAAAAAGATTTTCGTCTTTTTCCGATTTAACGTTCGCGGAGGGGAGTTAGTCAGTTTTCTAAAGTTTATGATTGTGTTCCCTAGTTCACATAAATTGTAAAGTTATAAATAAATGTGTAAATAAATTTAAACCCCGAGTGTACTTAAAGTAAAAACGTTACAATAAAAAACGAAACAAACAAAATCACAAATCCACAATTCTAATAATAAACTTCCAAAACTAAAACACCTTTATCAAATACTTATCGAATTATTGTTTATAAAACAAAATCCATGTGCCTTTGGCCACTGCTGGCAAATTTATCAATAACTAATTGTTCATTAATTGCAATGTCCGGATGGTCGTTAATAATGGCTAAACCAGATAGCCTATCTTCTGAAATAGTAGATCGGAGCCAACTTTTTATTCGCCTCAACGAAGAAAAACTTCTTTCCGATGAGGTAGCATTGATCGGAAGTGTAAGAAATAACAATATCCTATTTTATTTCAAAAAAACATTTATCGTAAAACGTAGTCAAAACTATCAATCTATTATAAAATGCGTCTTTACCCTTCAGTCTCGTACCAAAGACTGCCAAACTACCTGCTTTATCCCGCATCCCTCCTCGTCCTCCTATTTTAGGTACCCAGCAAAACAGATCTTTCCTGGACCTTGCATACAGGGAGGATCCAAATATATCTTACAGAAGTGTAATGAAAATTTCAAAAAATGATATTATCAAAGGAAACATTACTTTATCACAGTGAGCAAGGGCTCCTAAAGCATCGTAAGATAAAGGAAATTTTTCTTCGGAGGCTTTTACCACTTCGTCTTTCACAACCTAAGTTCGCTTTTAAATTCTGTGAACAAAACCTCCAGATTCTGATGAAAAAGTTTATTAAATCTTTCCATCAAGGCCCGTGTCATTGAATCTAGACATGTCATACCAATTTTCCTAATTACCTTATAATGTTTAAATTGTTTCCGACAAAAGATAACTATTTTCTACTTACTCCTTTGTCTTTGATTCGTACCGCTCACCGCCACCACTCACGGCTTACCGCTAAGATGCATTTTATTAAGAGCACTGTCCCCAAAAATAATTATTTTCCCTCTATCCTTATCTGTTTTGAAGCCCTTTGATTTGCCCGCCTGTGTTTTTTGCGCACATTCGCACTGCATAGAAGAGTATTTCTGTTTCATAGTTATATTGGACTCCCATGAAATTTAAAAACGTGTAGATTTGGGATGTTTGAGTGTTTGAGAAAATATTCAATATTACGAATAATTTTGGTTTGTATAACGTGTGTTTTCTACTTGTTGAAAACCAATCAAAGGCTTGCTTGCATATCCATACCTAGTTGTTACACCAATATCAACTATTCACAACTCTAGGGGTGGGCATGGCCCTCCTGGCTTTCCCCCCAGTGACTGGAACTTTCCAAGTTCCTCGAGACGGTCATTTAGAAAGCATCCCGGCAGCCTTAAATACAGCAGATGAGTGGCCATTTTGTTTTAAAAGAAATCATTTATAGAAGGGATATTAATATCCTTGTGAAAATATCATTGAAGACCTAGGGAAGAGCAAGACCTAGGACCAGAGGGAAAGATCAAGTGGAGAAAGATCTGAAACTGCTTGGCATAAATAATTACAAGAAAAAAGCAGCCAATATAAAAGGTCTTAAAGGACTCTACAAGGGCTGTAGCACCACTATGATTATGATGATGATACGTATCGTGGAGTACTACGAGTATGTTATGTAGCCCTTTATTTTAATATATCTGAATATAGTGAGGTCTTTAGAATACTTTTAAAACTGTTGGCCATACAGCTAAAATAGTTAAATAATTCACCTCCTTATTTTATTTCGAATAATCTTTTAAGGAAGCAGGAGATGAAAATATTTATAATTTTTTTAAAGAGCCTTTTATTTCATTAATAGCCATAGGATAAAATAGAGTAAGATTTATGGAAAAATGTATTGGCCAGAAGTACTAAATATTTGTTATCTTATTTTTTTTAGATTTAAAATTTAGAGTGAGCTAAATGTAATCAGGTATCTGTAAATAGAATAATAATATTAATGTTGTTAATAATTTACCTGTTTTTTCACTTTTTCCGGAGACGACAGAAGACTTGCTTTTACTCTTTAACCGTTTTTTACTTCTTGTAGCTGTGGGCGTTAAACATACTTTTATTTGGGAACGACTGCAATTTGTTTCACCACAGGATTTCATCCAATTTTCTACTTTACAAATACTCGAAGTCAAATGATTGATAATATTGGTTCCACCACGTGGTGTAATGGAGTCGCCCTCCATCTTCATGTGAAGCAGCATTTTTTTGGTTTAAAGGTAATGAGGAACTTTTAATTTAGAAGAACCGGAACGTACATTTAGAAACAATTTTGACAGTTACATCCGCATGTAAAAGGAAGAGTTGACACAAGACTCATTGTCAATTCCGATGACGTTAAAATAATCACAAGTAAATCGATAAAAGATTTAAAGTCGAATGACCCTTTGACGTATAAAAAATCATCGTAGTCACATCACAATCGTTTTTCTTTCCAATCTTAATGGTACAGTACGGATTAGGCCTTATTTTAGTTTTGGAGCCTTAATTGTATTAGTTTAATGAATTTTACAATTTTCTTATAGCTCTTCCTGGATCTATTTTAAATTAAGTCTCATTTTAATTTTAGTTTAAGGCTCCTCCTGAATCCGGGTGAAATCCAACTATAACTATATCGTCTAAGAAGGTTTCAGTGGTATTTATGTCAGTTGGTAGATGTGCACAATAAATATTAACAGATATACCTAAAAATTTTTAAAGGTTTTATTAAAACGATTGGTATAAATAAGTTAAACTATTTATGGCTACAAATGGACTAACCAGAGAAATACTATGGAAGATAGTTTGTCAAAATATTCTATACGGGTGGCCGGAAAATACGTGGACAACAGGTAATGGCAGACACCTGGGCGAAAAATAGATCGATTTAGCCTAAGTTACTTACATCCGAAAATACTTCGTTTAGCCGTCAGAGGGTTTGACAGATTGACGAAAACTATTTTTTTTTATTACTAGAAAACGTGCTGATAGATAGCCACCATTTTTTGTGTGGCAGTTCAGTACGAATCAATAGTTCGAATCAAGCAGACTATTTTATCCCTTACGGAATATTTTTTACATTATAATCCGATCAGTTTGTTCAATGAATAATTTTTTTCTAGCCTAAAATATTACTGTTCAAACTTAACTAAGGTTGTACTCACTAGTCTGCCTTAGGTTCTAATAATCTTAACTACACTAATAAATAACCTACGCACTGTGCTCTGCTTTTAACTATCACTACAGCAACTCAAACAGCTTGGTCCTCTTGAGTCTTCTTATCAAATTGGCGTTTTCGAGGAACTGGATCACCTCGGTGTTCACATGCTGGAGAAGTCTTTGCTCATGACTTCTGGTAATTTTGGAGATGGTCTGGTTAAGAGGAGTTGCAGGCGATGGTTAATGTTATGCATGATGCCCTAAAAATCAAAGGGATAAAAATAAATGTGAGCAAAACGAAAGTAATGGTTTTTGAAAGAGAAGAAAGCATGACAAACTGTGGAGTTTCAATTGAGGGAGAAAGATTGGTACAAGTAAATAAATTTGTGTAGTTGGGTTCAAAGTTTACTAGAGATGGAAAGTATGACAGTGACATTGAGCGAAGGGTGTTGGCAGGAAAACAAATGAATGGGGCACTGTATAGCTTTATGAATAGCCAGAAAGTGCCAAAAAAGGCACGTCTGGCTGTGCATAGAGGTGTGTTGGTTCCTACACTTATGTATGGTAGTGAATGTTGGGTTTGGCAGAAGAAGCATAAACATAGGATTAATGTTGTAGAGATGAGTAGTCTGAGAACTACAGCCGGAATGACTCGGTTGGATAAAGTAAAGAATAGTGGGATAAGAGAACGCTGTGGTGTAAAAGAAGATGTGGCTACAAAGATAGATAAAGGAATGCTTAGATGGTTTGGACACGTAGAAAGGATGGATGAAGAAATATTGACGAAACAAATTTATTAGGTGAGTGTGAATGGACAAGTCGGTAAAGGTAGACCTCGGAGAACATATCTCGATCACATCAACATTGTTTTGAAGAAAGGCCAGGTCAAAAGTACCAACTACCGACGAGCATGTATAAGAGCACTGATGAAAGTAGAGGAAGCAAAAGATGTGTGTAAGAACCGTGCAAGGAAGTGGTCTCTGCCTACCCCTATGGGAAAGAGGCGTAACTTTATGTATGTATTTATGTCTGGTTAACTGTGTCTATTCTGGGTCCCGATGGAGGTCACAGTTACGAAAGTACCAAGGTGCATCGACGATGTTTCTCAGCACTTGTAATGTCAACTTTGCCGTTTTTAATTTTCAACGCTGGCCCTGGTCGTCCTTTAATATACGTTTAAGTAGTGGGAATTATTTCTTATTTAAAACTGCGTTTGTCGATTTTTAAGGGCAGTTTCATTACTAAATCGAAGTGAGCGAGTTCAGATAAAAGGCCATTCAGATTTTTTTTTATTTTCTTTTAAAGTTAAAAGCGGAAAAATTAAATGGTAAGGTTTTAATTTTTATATTTAATTTCATTTATCAATGGATCCAACATTAATGACTTGGCAAATTTATTTATTTTGTAAAATATTTTAAACCATTGTTGTTAATGATTATGGTTTCCTTTTTTGGAACTTCTTTTTGAGTTTTTTTTTAAATTACTATTGGACATTTATCGGAAGGTTATTCCGAAGATTTTCCTTATTACCCTGCTTTTTTTGCTTAATCTGGATGAGATTTTATTTACAAACCGTTAGCCGACTTTGTTATCACCGACTACCACACCACACCCCGTGGAATTTAAAGCTTCGATTTTTAAGTTAGTATTTGTCCTGCAAAAAGGAACGTTAGTATAAGTTTATGGTAATACTTCATCCTACATTCACTGTGGAAAAAATTTCGCTACAACTCAACGTTTTTTTTGTTTCTTTACTTTTATTCATAAACTGTTAAATTATTTTACTTTCAAAAAGTACATGTTTATTTTTTTTTTAGCAACTGTAAAAAATATTTTTTTTTGTATTTAATTTTAATAAACCTATTTAACGTTTTAGTTGCTTTCTTTTTATTAATTGTTTCTGAAAGATAAGAGTGTAGTTTGTACAAATACGTTCTTATATTCATACATACATAAGTCACGCCTTTTTCCCGTAGAGGTAGGCAGAGACCACTTCTTTCCACTTGCTACGGTTCTTACACACATCTTTTGCTTCCTCTACTTTCATTAGTGCTCTTATACATGCTCGTCGGTAGTTGGTACTTTTGACCTAGCCTTTCTTCAAAACAATGTTGATCTGATCGAGGTCGACCTCTACCGACTTGTCCATTTACACTCGCCTTATACATTTGCTTCGTCAATCTTCCTTCATCCATCCTTTTTACGTGTCCAAACCATCTAAGCATTCCTTTATCTATCTTTGTAACCACATCTTTTTTTACACCACAGCGTTCTCTAATCTCACTATTTTTTATTTTATCCAACCGGGTCACTCCGGCAATACTTCTCAGACTACTCATCTCCGCAGCATTAATCCTATTTTCATGCTTCTGCCAAATCCAACATTCACCACCATACATAAGTGTAGGAACCAACACACCTCTATGCACCGCCAGACGTGCCTTTTTTGACACTTTCTGGCTATTTATAAAGCTATGCAGTGCCCCATTCATTTGTTTTCCTGCCAACACCCTTCGCTGAATGTCACTGTCATACTTTCGATCTCTAGTAAACTTTGAACTCAAGTACACAAATTCATTTACTTGTTTCACTCTTTCTCCCTTAATCGAAACTCCACAGTTTGTCATGCGTTCTTCTCTTTCAAAAACCATTACTTTCGTTTTGCTCACATTTATTTTTATCCCTTTGATTTTCAGGGCATCATGCATAACATTAACCATCGCCTGCAACTTCTCTTCAGATAACGCTAATATGACTTGATTTCATATTTAATGGTACTAAATTAAAATAAACTGTCGAGTTTGTTTGGGGTAATTTTTTTTAGTGATTTTTTGAATCTAAAAATCACTTGGCGTCCACGTGGTAAGCAGTTATAGTTTTGTTATATTAGTTTGATATATCTTGTATAAAAAAAACTTTTAGAATAAATACGATTGCATAGATCCGCGAATCGACCTATAAAATTCCCCAAATTAAATTCAATAGAGAAATCAAGTAGCTACGAACTCTAAGTGAGATAATTTTGTGAAAGTAACGTAACAACTTGACGCCCAACTTTAGGGGCTTTTAGAAAAATAATTTTAAACGTAACAAATTTTTAGAAAAATACTAAAATTATCTTAACACACTTTATTCTGAAATCTTTGGATCTTTAAAATGTTGCATTTGATAGCACAGCCTCATAGTTGAATGCCGTACGTCCAAACAGATTTTAAAACTTGCTTATACAGGAGCAATTTATTGTAGATGGACAGCTTGGAATTTCTCCCAAGTCTGTATTTTAAGCCAAACTTTTCTCTTTCATTTTCACATGGACTTACCAGCTTAGTCTTGTATCCTTGTGACTCAACTATACGAAAAAAAGGAAATGCTTATACTTTAACCTTTTACACACACACACACACACACACACACACACACACACACACACACACACACACACACACACACACACACACACACACACACACACACACACACACACACACACACACACACACACACACACACACACACACACACACACACACACACACACACACACACACACACACACACACACACACACACACACACACACACACACACACACACACACACACACACACACACACACACACACACACACACACACACACACACACACACACACACACACACACACACACACACACACACACACACACACACACACACACACACACACACACACACACACACACACACACACACACACACACACACACACACACACACACACACACACACACACACACACACACACACACACACACACACACACACACACACACACACACACACACACACACACACACACACACACACACACACACACACACACACACACACACACACACACACACACACACACACACACACACACACACACACACACACACACACACACACACACACACACACACACACACACACACACACACACACACACACACTCACACACACAAACACACACACACTATATGACATTTTTTCTACACTAAATTCAACTGTTTTTTTATATATAATTAAAGAAAACAAACACTTTTTACAACACATGTGTATTACATTATTTTTTCATACACACGCGCGCATGCGCAAATTTTTTAAATAGTAACCTTAATTGAAGCTGTAGAAAGTAAGCCTTGTTTGTGAGGCAATACTGCAGATTGTTTTAAAAATAAGAAGTCGGGGAAGGAAGTATATGTGATCTTTGGGGAAAATTTCTTCAAATGGACAAAAGGGAACCACAGAAAATAGGCCTATATATATTTTTAATAAAATACTAGTGTATAATGATAGATAAATAATACAATTATTATATTTCGTCGTTTTGCCATGGCAACGCTCCTTTAGTAGTTACAAAGTAGTCTGAGAAGCGATCTCTTACGTCAGCTGCACTTCTTGTTGGTCGAATACGTGGAGCTCTAGGCAAATGTCGCAGCCTTTGGTGGCTTACATACGTGTTAAATACCTGCGCATCCTTTATTTGTACCACATTATGTAGAGCTGCATATGCTTTAACAATGTCCTTGGATGATTTTTTGATACATTTAATGCTCTATACAGAATTCTCCATTTATTAGACAGAATACCGGATTCACATTTGACGTATCTTCGTACTTTAGTTAAACTATATTTGAATTTTTTTTTCCGTAAGATTTTGTACTGCATAAGGCCGCATCAGGCTCTCTGATTGCCCAAATGCTCCCCCATAAGGACAAATGGAAAAGTTTCTTTACAAGTTGAATTTAAAGAGCAAGGGGTGGGATCTCTAACTGATTGCTCATCATTAAGTTAAAAATATTGTTGCCTGGAACACGGATGAGTCGTAATCTTAAATGGAAAATAACCCTTGTAATTGAGGTTCATTGAGCCACTATGAGGAAAGCGATTAACTCGTTTTTCATTGACTGTGCATAAGCAGTTCGGAAATTGGGCAGATTTTTAAAACCATCAGCTATTTGTAGCCATGTTTCTTTTGTAGGTCAAGGAAGGAATTCATCTTTTAATAGGTCCCATAAAAAGTTACATACCAAACGTACAATTTTACTTATTGTGCTTATTCCCATTCTATTTTAGGTGGTATGTAGATTAATAAAGGTTGCTCCAGAGGCAAGATACCTGTAATTAAAAAACATTAAGAATAAAATAGATAGAAACTAAAATAGTACAGGGTTTTTCATTATTAATTAATCACCCATTATAATTTTTATTTTTGCCAACAGAAAAAAAAACTTAAATAAAAATTCTGTGATTATGACTGAATTTTTTCAAAATGCTATGAAAAGTTCAGTAGCGTGCAATACAAGGTCCCATTTGTATTGCAACACATAAAAAAATGTTTTTGATTTTTTTAAAGCTTTGCCGCCTAAATATTTTGCCTTATTTTTAATATTGCACTTCACTATGTTTTAACCTATTCTTTTTCTGGTTTCTAGGTGAAATAATTCGTAGGAAATGGTAAAAATTTCGAGATTCTTTTGTGAAATCGTCTAAGAAAAAGTGTGGTTAAGCCACTACAAAGACATATATGTATATACCATGATAACCTTTTATTCTTGCTATAACTGAAACAAGCAGACGAAACGTAGTCAAACATTGATGATAAATTAAGATGAAGTAGAGACTAAAAAAGAAGTGCAAACCCAAAATAGTTTTGGTGACAAAGATAGAAAAAACTGGAATACCCCAAAAAAACCTAGCTTGCTAGAGGACGTTGACAGAAAAATTTTAAATCTGGAAAATTCAAATGACCACGATAAGGCGATTTTCATTTTAATTATTCCGTCTGTAAATCCAACCACCATCAGTATTATCTATCCACACATTTACTTCAACTTCACGATTATCAACACCATTTTCACATCACCCTTTTTCATTTACTAATACTTCTAATAATATCCAACAATCCCGTTTCTTTTAACATAATCAACAGCACTTTCTGCTTATAGACCCAACCGAACCAAACTATAATGACTTAAATACAACTTTATTTGGATCCGCAAAATCCTCTTTGCGATCTTTGTAACCATGTGACTTTGGTAGTAAATAAACGTTTAAAGAGTTATCTAATATAAAAAATTCTCGTGTCACAATGTTAGTTACCATACTCCTCCGAAACGGCTTGACCGATTTTGATGAAATTTTTTGTGCTTATCCGGTATCTATGAGAATCGGCCAACATCTATTTTTTATCCCCCTAAATGTTAGGGGTAGTCCACCCCTTAATTTTTTTTTTTATTTTTTAGACGAAATTTTTAATTTCTATTTTTTTATGATACAACATACAAAAATACATACAATCCTTAATTTTCACCCTTCTACGATCAACCCTTATTTTTTAATAGCCATTTTAGTAATTTAATCATTTTTCCTCTCCGGTCGAAAACTGATCAATCGTCATTTAATTAGTTATCCCCACCAGATGTCTACAGGTGTCACTTCTGACCCAGTAAACAGCACGGAGTAGGGATGAGAACGAAGCCGGTCTCCTTTCTTTCTCACTCCCTACACAGTTGTCGGCCATCATTATTGTTTATGCATCAAGTGTAGTAGTAACGTTGACAATTATTATTTTGCTATCTCAGTGTAACTCTCATATTAACTTTTAATCATTCCTATTTTATCAATAATAATTAAATTATAAATTTTGAGTGTATTTTGCACGATTAGTTATCAAGTGATTTTATAACCTCAAAAGTACTCAACACGTGACACGAGTTTCCAATAACAACGGATTTTGTGTTGTAAGTATACTTTTTTTTATTTTTATCGAAAATGTTGTTGATCTTATAAAAATGTAATTTTAATTTAATTTTATTAAAAAAATGTAATTGAACAATTAAGATTTTCATAGTTTCCAAAAGATCAATCATTATGAATCTTTATTTTGAAATGTCAATGGAAATATTGGTTGTATGAAAAAATTATAAGAGACAATGTTTTCATAAAATTTAATTTTTTACTTTTCATTCATTTCATAAATTAAAACTAATCATTTCAAAACTGCGGCAAAAATCCTGGCCCTAATTATACTTTTAACATTTTTCATCATTAAATAATTTCATTAATTCTATTTATGTATGTTTTGTACGGTGAGCAATGCCAAGAAAACGCAAAGGGGCTGATTTGAGCCGCAGTACAAGTAAAGCTCGAAACTTGCGAAATAGCAGATCCGAAAGAACAGAAGAACAAATCCAGCAACAAAATACTGATGCACGTGTCAGAATGGCGCAATTGCATCAAGAAGAGCCAGAAGATACACGAGCTGAACGCAATGAAGTCAGAAGATTAGAACAACGACGATCACATTCTTACATACATACAATATACACATTCTAACATACATACATACTTACAATAAGTAAGCTATTTTTTGTCTACACTAGAAATTACTAGGAAATTATTTATATGGCAAAATAACGTTTGCCGGGTCAGCTAGTTACTTTATATTTTAGGATTTACTTACCTGATTGTTACTACAATCATTTAGTTCTCTCATTTGAGTATACTGATGCTTAATGTTATTTTCTAGTCGTTTCATAAAAGAATATCCAATGTATCTGTACTCATTCTTAAGTAATTAAAGAATTTGAAATTATCTTCTCGTTTTTCATATAGTGTGTAATAAGAACTTTTTAAGTATCTCACAGTCAACAGATTTTTTGGTATTTTCTCCCACCGGTTTTGCCTGTATGTGTGTGTGAGTGTGAAAACGCTCTTCGTCTCGATGCTTTGACGCAACAACATTGTTTACTAAATAAAATATATACCTAATAATTTTAAAAGATTTAAAATGAATCGCAACAAAATTGATTATTGCATTAAATATACAACTATTTTAAATTATTTAATCTTCCTAATACCGGCTGAAAACTAAATAATAAAAGTTTTTAAAAAAAATTATATAGCTTTCTGACAACAAATTTTAAAAATTTACATGTCTGTGACTCTAAGCTACATTTTGGTTGGTCCTATGAGTTTTACAAATGTTATTTGCAAGACATGCAAATGGTATTTACTCTAGAATCTGTATTCTGGGGCACATATAACACCACGCTTTTCTCTATGGTGGTTCGTCGTTGACTATTTCTTCTTTTTTATTCACCTCTTCTGTTTCCAAACAGTTCCTCATTTGATACAATTTTCTTAGGCAGTTTATTCCGAACTGAAGCATCATTCATTTTCCTCCTTATTAGGGGTTCAGTAAGCATCTTTCCAAGTGTTGGCAAAAATAGACGCCTTCGATGAAGATAAGGTTTATTCCAGTCGGGATTAATTTTGGTCCAGAGAATGATTGCATAAAAAGCACCACCAGTCATCTCTTTTATTATCGTTTGCAAGTATATTTACTTGACTCAGGGGTGTCCCCTGCTTCTTTGGTTTCACCATAATGAGTAATTATGTCGGGTTTTTTGTGTTCTTCATCGGAAACACTGTCTGTATAATATTCTGTAGAAAGCGATAGTACATCTTTATTTTGACGTGTTACATGGGACACTAATGTTGCTCCAACTTGAAAACCGAAAATTGATGAATATAAAGGTCGACTGCATGAAGACATGAACTCAGAAGATATGAAGGTTTTTTTTTCTAAGTGTGCCGTAAAGTGTAATTTCTCTCTCTTACAATGCTTCAGCCAAATCAAGAGAGGTAAGAAAATTATCTGTTGTAGTTCCATATCCAGATCCCAAAATAGAAACTAAATCAAGGAAAACTTTTTTCCCTTTTCAGCTATTACCCCTATTTTAAGGCCATATTTTGCTGGTTTGATTTTCATATAGGCCCTAAAAGGGCATCTGCCTCTAAATGAAACCAGCTGTTCGTCTATAGTCAGATGAGATCCTGGGTTGTAATAATTTAATTTCAGTGCACTTTTTTTATTACAGTAAAACAAAGATATAAAAACTCAATTAAATTTTAAATTAAAACGTCCCTTCGGACCACCGACTATTGATGGCAAATATTTTGTGTCGGTTTAAAAGACTCCCTAAACCTAGATATCGCGTTAAACTAGATCTTGATAAATTATCTAATCCCACAATTCGGGATAATGTGATGAATCTGATAGAAAAGGACATCGAAACAATCCAAAAAGTAAATCTATCAGCAGAAAGAAAATATGAGAGTTTCGCTACAACAATTAAAAATTCAATAAATAATATTTGAAGCCGGACAAAACAACCAAGAAGGAGAGTTGGATGACTGATGAGATCCTCAAACTAATGGAAGACAGAAGGCAGTGGAAAGTGAAGGGTGATGATAATAACTACAGAAGAATTAATGCTGAAATTAGAAGAAAAGTTAGAAATGCTAAGAGTCGGTATTTCTCTCAGGAGTGTGATGAAATAGAGGAATACGACAGAAGACACGATAACTTTCATATACATAAGAAAATAAAAGAAATCGTAAGACTTAAACCGAAAAAGCATAATACAAACATAAAAGATAAAGATGGACGGCTAATTTTAGAAATAGAAGATAAATTAATCAGATGGAAGGAATATATACAGGACCTTTTTGAAGATCAAAGGAAAGATGAACATAAAGCACAAGAAAAAATATCTGGGCCACCAATAACAATCAGTGAAATAGAAAAGGCTATACAGTTGGCAAAAAATAAAAAAGCTACTGGTCCTGATAAAATCCCGTTAGAGATCCTAAAAATACTGGGAAAAAATGCAACTTAATTATTGAAACAAATATTTTATACAATATATGACGGTGGATTTATTCCTTCTGACTAGTTGAGGTCAATGTTTATCCCCATACCCAAGAAACATAATGCTAAGGAGTGTAAGGACCACCGTACCATATCTCTTATGAGCCATGTTCTTAAAATATTTCTGCGAACTCTACACCAAAGAATATATAAGAAAATTAAGGAACATATAGCAGATAGTCAGTTCGGCTTTCGTAAGGGATTGGGGACAAGAAAGGCACTTTTCTCTATCCAAGTTTTATTTCAAAGATGCTGAGACGTTAACACTGACGTTTTCATGTGCTTCGTAGACCTGGAAAAAGCTTTTGACAAAGTGCAACATGACAAGATGGTGGACATACTGAAAACAACTGGCATAGATAATAAAGATCTACATTTTATAGCAAATCTATATTGGCGTCAAACAGCGAACCTGAAGGTGGACAATGATTTTACTGAAGACATTGCCATTAAAAGAGGTGTAAGGTAGGGGTGTATTCTGTCTCCACTGCTCTTCAACTTATATTCCGAGGCCATTTTAAAGAAGCTTCCCTCGACACTCCAGAAGAAATTATAGTGAACGGAATCGCAATGAACAATATTAGATACGCGGATGATACGGTGTTGATGGCAAAAAGCATAGAAGATCTGCAGAGTGTCCTTGATAGAGTGGTACATTTATGCGAACAGTTCGGCCTTAAATTAAACATCACAAAAACCAAGATTATGATTGTCAGTAAACGAAATATAAACACTCACCTATGGATTGGACAGAATCGAGTGGAAAGAACAAAGAAAATAGTATATCTAGGACAACTACTCCGCGACGACTGGGATCATTCAAAAGAGATAAAAAGAAGAATTGAGATTGCGAGAAACACCTTTATACGCATGAAAAAGATACTCTGCGAACGCGATCTTAACTTAACGTTGAGAATGAGAATGGTCCGCTGTTACGTGTTTTCTGTTCTTTTTTATGGAGTTGAGTCGTGGACACTTACAGAGAATACCATGAAAAAAATTGAGGGCTTCGAACTATGGACGTACAGAAGAATGTTAAGAATAAGCTGGATTGACCATGTCACCAATGTCGAAGTAATGAAAAGAATGGGAAAGGATAAAGAAGTCATTTATACAGTAAAGATCAGAAAACTCTCCTACTTTGGACACGTAATGAGACACCCTGAAATATATAATATATTACATTTGGTACTTCAAGGAAAGATAGAAGGTAAACGCGGACCAGGCAGAAGACGCATCTTCTGGTTAAAAAACTTGAGGCAGTGGTTTGGCCAATCAACATCAGGGCTGTTCAGAGCGGCTGTCAGCAAGGTGAAAATTGTCAACATGATCGCCAACATTCGTTAAACGAGTGCGGCACTAAGAGAAGAAGAAGAGAAGCACTTTTTATAATTCGGAAATGTTGGTTACAAGCATGTTTATTTGATAAAATAATTCTGTGTAAATTTTTTGGAAACATTTTCTGATATTATTTGTGTAGAAATATATTCTAGACAGTTTAGAGATAAAAGTCACCGAGCCTCAAGAAACAATTTAATGTTTTGATAACAATTTTGCCACGATTTCTACCAGTGGGTTACCCGGTATTAGGAAGGTTAAAATTAATCGACTGCTGTCTTCGTCCATAATTTTTTCAATATCAATATTTTTTTATTAAATTATTTATTTTAATGAAAACAAGAAGGACCAGAATTTAATCCTTTAAATATTTTTAAAGTGATTTTTTTTAATTAGAATTAAAACTAAGTTCGCCATTGGGTTGTTTAACTCTTGCACATTCTGAATGTTCCAGGATAATCCCACAACATGACCAATGACGTCGTCCGGGATGTCCTTCGTGACCGTGGCCGCATCCTTTATAACTAAAAAAATGTAATTTTACTCATTACTGTCATAACTGGTCTGAAAATAATCCGCACTGATTACATGAGACTCGAAGTCGAAATCGTTTTATGCGATATGTCCTCCGCTCACGGTGGGATTGGTTATAATATACAATTCACTCGTTTAAATTGTCACGCTCGATTTTTTCTGTTCTCAACAGTTCGCACGGTTCGAGTCTCTCTCGCTTCGACAGCAAAACACCTCATTGAGGGATTCTTATTCACTTACATAGAAAGTCGAGTGAAGAGGGACTTCGACTTTGAATCTCTCTCGCCCCGTGAGCGAAGGGCCAACTTTCAAAGAATTCGTAGAATTAATATATGGTAGTGACAAACCAAATAACCTTAATTAACGTAACCAATAAAATCTAATGCATAAATGACGAATCCTCCTTATCGATAAAATTGCTACAAATTTTTATTAGTGGTGCCATCCACAGACTTATTACCCAAAGGAGACGCGACATCCTATTCATAAATCTCTCTTTGTTTTGTCGCAATGATCCATAAAAATGACCATTAGTCTGACTTCTTTTTCTTCTTGATCTCAGCGTCTCCCTCGGAGGTTGCTGATCAACATGGCGATTCTAACTTTAGAGATGGCTGCGCGAAATAGTTCAACCGAGGAGAGGCCAAACTAGTCACGTAAATTACGTAACCAGAAAATTCTGCGTCGTCCGATACTTCTGTGTCCCACGATCTTTCCGTGCATGATAAGTTGGAGAATTTCGTATTTTGAATTACGCATGATGTGTCCAAGAAATTCTAGTTTCTTTTTTTGAATAGTAAATAAGATCTCCACTTCTTTTCCCATTCTATCGAGGACACATTGATTCGTAATTCGATCCATCCAGGATATTTTCAGCATGCGCCTGTACACCCACAACTCAAATGATTCCAATCTTTTCGATGTTTCTTTATTTAGTGTCCATCCTTCAAGGCCATAAAGTAGCACTGGGAAGACGTAACACTGCACCATTCTTATTCTCAAGCTTAATGAGAGATTCTGGGCTGTCAGCAACGTTTTCATTTTCATGAAAGTTGTCTTGCTCAATTCTTGATAAAATTTCATCCTTGTGTGTTATATTTTCATTTATCGTAGTACCTAGGTATTTAAACTGATGAACTAGCTCAGCCATCTTGTTCTCTATAGTTAGTTGACCTCTATTGCTGTTTCTTTTGGATACTATTAATTTTTTGTTTTATTGATGTTTATGCTGAGTCCATAATCCTTACTTACCAGTGTCACTTTATCTACCAGTCTCTGTAGATCTTCCAGGCAGCTTGCTATTAAGACGGTGTCGTCAGCGTACCTAATGTTGTTGATAGTTTTACCATTGATTACTATGCCCACTGACTCCCCCTCCAATGCTTCTCGAAATATAGATTCTGAATAGATATTAAACAGCATTGGAGAAAGAACACTCCCCTGTCTGACTCCCTTCTGTATGTTGATTTTTTCCGTTAAGACACTGTCACACTTAGCTCTAGTAGTTTGTCCCCAGTAGAGATTGGATATGATTCGTATATCATGATAATCGATGTAATCGATTAGTCTGACAATCAATACTAATCGCACCTCTTTGACAATCGGACTTCCTTGACATTGGCAACGCTGCGTAGTTCTTTGCTTGACTCCAACCAGAGGCGTGCTATCCTCGAGGTTTCAAAATAGAGATTAGGGAATATATATAAAAGAGTTAAAGTGCATTTCGAATTCTTAATTACGATTACAACACGGTACAAAATTATTCAGTAGTAAACGTGCTAATTTACTTTTTAAAATTTCAAAAATAAAATAATCACATTTGTACGTTTTAGAAAATATTCTTAAATCCTTCCAATATTGCTCTAGGCATTAAAATATACTATTACAAAAGATTTATTATCGTGGGAGAGTCTTTTTAAAAAATAACTGAAAATTGTTTAAAAAAGTTGATTGGTTTTCTGAAGAAATATGATATTAAAACTCAACATTTTTCGCTCCATATCAAAAGGATACAAAAGAGAACAGATAGATGTTCGCCAATAAATCATAATCAATTGCAATATGACCCTTTAAAGAAATAGTAAAATAAAATAAAATAGGAAATTCTATAGGTATAGAATACTCTTGAGATTGTTAATGGGATTTTTTAATCAGAAAAAATTGATAAATAATAAAAATAAAAGTACTATTCACATACATTTAGCTTCATATATTCTTCACAGATAATACATACCTACATTAATACATACAACCAAAAACAAAAATACACTCATTCATGTTTTTTTTTTTTTTTTTTTTTTTTTTTTTTTTTTTTTTTTTTTTTTTTTTTTTTTTTTTATGAAAATAGTCGCAAAAAGGGTAGACCTATCGTGTGGGCCGCGGAAGGCCCGCACTGCGACTATTAGAAGGGGAAGGGGTTATAGAAAGGAAATGATTGTGGACACGCTTTTTAAAAAATTGCAGGTCATAGTTCTCTGGAAAAACTGATTTTGGAAGCTTATTCCATTCCGTAGCAGCCCTGTAAAAGAAGGATTCTTGATGAAGATTGGTCCTTGTAGTGTCAATCTTGAGAGTAACTGATCAGCGTGCCGAGTTCTTCGGCCGAATGTGGCCAATGGTGGTACAAGAGTTTTTATTTCTCTGGAGCATCTGCCATGGAAATATCTGTAGAGCAATGACTGGTCTGCAACTCTTCTTCTATGTTCTAGAGGGTGAAGGGTATCTGTGAGAGTTGAGCTGTTTATCAAACGAATGGCTCTTTTCTGAATGGAATATAGAAGATGAAGAGAATGCCTTGGTGCTGAACCCCAAATGTGCGAGCAATACTCCAGTAGAGGTCGGATTTGAGCCTTGTACGTCGTCAACAGTTGATCAAGAGTAAAAAACTTTCTAGCTTTCCACAGAAAACCTAGCCTCTGGCTTGCCGACTTTGAGATGTTAGCAACATGGTCATGCCAAGACATATTATTGGACACCGTGACTCCCAAAATTGAGATGGAGGGACTTGGTTCAAGGGTATTTCCGGACATTGTGATGGGATGATTTGAGGAATTCACTTTCTTGGAAAACGTGGCACTTTGTGTTTTTTGGGCGTTGAACTGAACAAGATTGTTGGTTCCCCACTCGACGATTGCTTCAAGATCTCTATTGATGGAATCAACCTGTTCCTGCCTGAGTCTATTTGTATCATTCACCGAAAGTGATCGATAGGATGTGAAAGTTGAGACAAGTGTGCTATCGTCTGCGAAACTGTAAATGGGGTTCGTGGTGGTTTTCAAGAGGTCGTTGATATGTAAAAGAAATAAGGTGGGGGACGGGATGGAACCCTGGGGGACCCCGGCATTAGTTTTAAACGCATCAGAAGAAATACCGTCAACTGCCACATGTTAATCTATAAATACTACGTGATAAAAACGAACATATTATTATTCATCTTAAAGTTGAACTAAAAATAGGTAAGGAGAGATATCCAACTTATACGTTTTTCACTATCAGTTTGGAAACCTAAAGTACATAAATGTGTGGGTCGTGACCCGGCACCAGGTCGCAGAAAAAATCTGCTGGGTCGCGGCAAAAATTGTATAAACACAAAAACAAAAATCTTTTATGTCGGTTAGTCACTGGAAACAACGACTTTCAAAAGGAAATTTTAAATCTTTTGAAACAACATAAATTTATTGAAACCCATTCAAACCACGATGAAAAAGATTTACAACTTGAAACACTATCAGTTTCAATTCAAGAACATCTTTCGGAGCTAATAAATAGTTTTAAAGACTACTTTCCGGATATTACTTTAAATAATATGTGGATTAAAGATCCTTTTTCTGTCGAAATAGAAAAGGAAGAAATGCTTAATCTTAGTGAACAAGAAGTGGATAATTTAATTAAAATTTCATGCGACACTGATCTTAAAAAAGTGTTTTAATCTGTACCACTATTTAATTTTTGGTTGCGGTGTCAAAAGGAATATCCAAGAGTAAGCGAAAAAGCAATACAATTTTTAATGCCTTTTGTCACCACTTATACCGTGTGAAGCTGCGTTCTCAAACTTGGTGTACTTAAAAAATAAGTATTGAAACAGATTGGATGTCAAACCTAATTTGAGAATAAAATAAACAACATAACTTCTTAATTTGAAATTGTTATGTGATGACAAACAACATCATCCTTGGCACTAATGAAAAAATATGTAAAACAAAATTTACTTCATTTACTAAAGTTTTAAATGAAGATAATGTTTTTTAATTACTTAGGTCAAATAAATGAATAGGGCACTGCATAGCTTTATGAACACCCAGAAAGTGTCAAAAAAGGCACGACTGGCTGTGCATAGAGGAGTGTTGGTTCATACACTTATGTATGGTGGTGAATGTTTAGTTTGGCAGAAGAAGCATGAAAATAGGATTAATGCTGTGGAGATGAGTAGTCTGAGAAGTATAGAGAACGCTGTGGTGTAAAAGAAGATGTGGTTACAAAGATAGATAAAGGAATGCTTGGATGGTTTGGACACGTAGAAAGGATGGATGAAGAAAGATTGACAAAACAAATTTATAAGGCGAGTGTGAATGGACAAGTCGGTAGAGGTTTACCTCGGCGAACATATCTCGATCAGATCAACATTGTTTTGAAGAAAGGCTAGGTCAAAAGTAACAACAACCAACGAGCATGTATAAGAGCACTAATGAAAGTAGAGGAAGCAAAAGATGTGTGTAAGAACCGTAGCAAGTGGAAGGAAGTGGTCTCTGCCTACCTCTATGGAAAATATTTTTGCATGTATTCTGTTATGGCACAACATAAGATACGCGGATGATATCGCCTTGATAACAGATAAGAAAGAAGAACTGACGGAAAAGCTGGAAGAACTGGATACAGCAGCTAAAAGTATAGGTCTTAATATGAAGCACGCCAAAACTAAAACCATGACGAACACTGATAAAGACATCAAAATCAGAATAGAGAAAGAAAAAATAGAACAAGTCGATAATTACATATATCTGGGACAAATTATTAAACTTTTTTTTTCATAAGGTGAGTCGCGAAACATTTTAAAACCTCGTACCGGGTAGCGGTCAAAAAAGTTTGTGGAAACGCTGCCCTATACTGAATTATTCTGCGTTTTAACAATAGACTACTTTTCTTTGTTTTTGTAATCAAATCACTGATAACAGTCAAAACTAATGAAATCGCACTTATTATTACTCGTTTATAATCTTCCAGTTGCACACTTAAAAAAAAACTACGAGATTTACGAGAAATACTGTGATCTGTCGAATTTCAGCGATCTCATTCATGGAACGAGGTGCGGCGTTGTCACTATCGAAGAAAGAAATTTCCATGTGATGCAAATCTTCTATCGTAACAGGAAACTGGGCAACAGTACATTCCAGTCTGTCATGCTAAGACTATACAGTGGACCAGAAGTTTACAATATTTGATCGCGTTCAAATATAGATAGCTCTGTCTCCTTTGGGTTAAAAGTCTATGGTGTCATCTGTGAGCTATTTCTGAGACCCTTTTTGACCATAGATCAAATGCAGTTCTCATTAAAATAAGCAGCTTTATGGAAAGATTTCAAATTTTAGAGTGTTACTGTATAATTTTTAACATTAACTACGTTTTGTATTTTTAAAATTGTTGAAAATGTTTTTTTTATTGTATTTACTTACCCTCCAGGCATATTTCCCACACATCCACAAGTAGCTTCTTTATTTCCTCTGCTGGAACAAAAAGTACAACAGTGGTAAATTCCTATGTGTTGCTTAATGCTTCTTACGTTTATTGGAAACGGATTTCCCTAAAAAAAATTTTACAGAAAATTACTGAAATGACGTTGAAATCATTCTATTTAATAATTTTTTTTAATGGAAAGAATGCGTAGTAGGTATCGTAAACAACCTATTATTAAATATATAAAATGCTTACAATGCACTTGGTAAAACTTAAAATAATAGAACCTACTTTGATTTTTCGACCTTTTTTTCACAAAATATATTTTTACTTGATGAATATGCAGTTTAAACATTTTTTTTAAATATAGAGCACTTTTCAAAGCAAAACAATCTGCATAACTTAATATTTTAATTAAGACAAGCTACAAGACAAAAAAAAATTACTTATACCTTTAAAGGTTGTTTGTTAATATTGACGTTCAAAATAAGTTTTCCGGATACATCCGGTACAAATGATATAACATAAGTTCCGTTTCTTTTATCCTTTACGTTTACAATTATGGATTTCGAAATACCCGCTTCTCTGAGACGTATGTCAGCTGTCACCTCCTCGCCGCCTCTTTCAATTGGCAAATCATCGTTGTCTCTCGTTTCCAAAAGTATTTCGACTTTTTTGCCCACTCTCAAATTTTGGAGCACTAAAAATCAACAGCTAAAAGACGCGCTCATAAAAAAAATTTCCTCAAAAATATTTTGTTTGATTAGCAGCGTTTAAAAAATATTTAAATTTATTTACGTGGAGTGTTTCATAGGTTCTATAAACATCCAACAACAACAAAAGAATCTTACTATTTCAGACGTCAACAAAGGTAAAATTGAAAAAGATGTAAATGATTACATGAAAGAAATGAGAACAACTGAAGGTGTCGAGGAAACATGGAAGTTATTTCGTGAACATATGAACAAGATATTGGAAGAACATAGAGTAACAACCAGACACAAGAAACAACAATGGATGACGGAAGAAATACTAGACCTTATGGAACAAAGAAGACAATGCAAAGGTATAACAGAGGAATACAGGGGAAAACAAAGAGAAATAAAACAGAAAATACGAGCGGCTAAGGAGAGATGGATGACAGATAGATGTCGGGAAATGGAGGACCTCGAAAGGAAGCATGACACATTTAAAATGTATAAGAAGGTCCGAGAGGTTGCTGGCTTGTATAACAAAAAAGCTACTAACATACTAGTGGATAGCGCGGGAAAAGCTATTATTGACGAAACAGAAATCCTAGAAGTATGGTGTAAATATGTGACTGAATTGTTTAAGGACAACAGACAAAACGTACAGGATAATGTAAATCAAGATCAAGGCCCAGAAATTTTAAAATCCGAAGTTCTCCATGCCATAATAACAGCTAAAACCAAGAAAGCGACTGGCCCTGACAACATCCCAACTGAGCTCTTACAAATGATGTTTGTACTACTGGCGAAATACCCGAGGAATGGCTGAAGTCCGTTTTTATAGCATTTCCGAAAAAACAGCGGGCAAAGAGGTGCGACGAATACAGATTAATTAGCCTGATGAGTCATACGTTGAAGGTTTTCTCCGAATAATACATGGATGGATGAGGGGTCGATGCGAGGTGGATCTGGATGAGACTCATTTTGGCTTCAGAAATGCACTAGGCACCCGGGAGGCACTTTTTGCCCTAAACATACTTCTCCAACAGTGCCGTGAACAGCGCAAGGGTGTTTATGTATGTTTTATAGACTATGAACAAGCTTTCGACAAGGTACAACATGGAACACTAATAAACATATTAAGAAACGTGAAAATCGATGGTAGAGATCTAAAAATTATAGATAACATGTATTGGAAGCAGAAAGCAGTAACCCTTATTGATGGAAGACTGACCGATGAGTGTAGCATCCAACGAGGCGTCAGACAGGGATGCATTCTGTCCCCACTACTATTCAACATTTACTCGGATATAATCTTCAAACAGGCTTTGCAAGATAAAAACCTTGGAGTAAAGATCAACGGGGAACTGATTAATAATATTCGATATGCCGACGAGATGGCCATCTTGAGCGATAGTATTCAGGGCCTTTAAGAATCGTTGGACTTTGTAAACACGACAGGAAGAGAAATGGGTCTAAAAATGAATGTCACTAAAACAAAATTTATGATATTCAGTTTCAGATATTCAGATAGACCAATAAAACATTGGGAGAGTTACCCAATTCAAATATCTTGGTTGCTATATCACGGAACAACTAGACCCAGATAAAGAAATTAAGTGCAGAATTGAGACCGCTCGCACGACTTTTCTGAAAATGAAAGCATTCTTCTCTAACGACAACCTAAACCTAAAATTACGCCAAAGAATGATAAAATGTTATATTTGGTCAGTGTTGTTATATGGAGCGGAGACCTGGACTCTAAAGGCTGCTACAAACAATCGCCTGGTAGCGTTTGAGATGTGGTTACATAGAAGAATGCTCCGAATACCCTGGACAGCTAGGCAGACCAACGAAGCAATGTTAAATAGAGCAAATGCAGTTCGTGAGTTATTTGTCACTATAAAGATCAGAAAGATATCATTCCTGGGGCATGTTCTCAGAGCAGACCGATACAGGGTTCTTCAACTTATAATGAAGGGCAAAATAAAAGGTAGCCGAGGAATTGGAAGAAAACAGATATCATGGCTGAAGAACATTCGTGATTGGACAGGAAAACGCAGTGCCGAACAACTATTCAGATTAGCCGTAAACAGCGAACAACTCGCCAATGTAATTGCCAACGTTAGAGGGACCTGATATGGCACCGAAAGAAGAAGATAAACATCCAAATTAATACGACAACTTAACACACGTATACGAACTTTAATAATTTTATTGTGGTATCTTCGTGTACTTACAGTGTGTATTCATGTAAAAAATTTAAGAGATTTTTGTTCGTGCCACTTTATGCTGTAAGAATAAATTAACGCGAAGCATGTTGAGAAAACAGGCAATTGCTGTCCATTTATTTTTACTACATTAAAAGGGGTGTAAGGGGTGACGCCAACCCAAATGACAACCTCTCCTGCACATTGGTAAGAGAAAGGGTGCATTCTTACCCTTGGAATGAGAAATCGTTCCTAAAGGCGGAAGAACCAATTAAAGGTCAACGGCATGGATATGCAGAAGGAAACAGGAAACCACTGCACTAAAGACTCACATGAGTATCCCTAGTTTAAATCATCATGGCTAATAAATATAAATCACAAACCTTTACTGATCAGGAATATCGGACACCAAGATCCGGCAAGGAGGGTAAATCACAAGACTGTAGGGCCCTTCCGGTCGTCAGCGATTATGGGAATCAGTGAAATGAGGTGGCCTGGAGCAGGTTAATGTAAAGTAAATGAACATAAAATATATTACTCTGAAAAACCAAACGAAGATCATGAATACGAAGTAGATATAATCGTTGACAAAAACACTATAAGATATGTCACTAACTTAATACCAATCTCGGAGAGAATGATGCTTCTGATCAATTCAACGCCCGTCCCATTTAATATTGTCCAGATATATGCACCAACTGCAGACAAAGATGATGAGAAAATAGAACGTTTCTATGAACAGCTGTCAGAAGTTCTAAAAAATTACCAAGTTGAGATTTAACAGTGGTTATGAAGGACTTTAACGAGAAATCAGGAGATCTCATAGGCCCTTTTGGATTAGAAAGTAGAAATGAACGAGGGGAACGAATGAATATTTTCAGTGCCGAAATGAAGTACGTTATCCTTAATACATTCTTTAAACTCCCACCAAGGAGACTGTACACGTGGAAATCCCCAATGGATAGAACAGGCCACATAGTGAGAAATTAATAGACTATATACTGGTGAATAGAAGATATCGAAACAGCTTCACGTCTGTTAAAACATATCTGGGAGCTGACATAAACTCGGACCTCTAAGATGTCACTTTCGGATCTGATGAATTCCCTGGCAGCGTTATATTCATCCAACGATAGATGTCCTACCGATAATTTTAGACTTCTTAATACGATGTCGGAGTCTTCCTTTCGATCCTCATAATTTTCCTCGTCGCACCTTGTTATCGAAGTCACAGGTTCACAGGCTTCCATGATGTCACCTTCTTTAAGCGTTATTCCCTCGGGGTATACGTTAGCAACTCTTACAGGAATAGTCTGTTCTGTCCTAACTAAGGCTCGTGCAATCAGTAAACGGTTTGGGGATCCTCTGCATGGCTGAACTACTTTAACGCGGCACTTAGGGTCACTTTCCAATGTGGCACAGACTATCTTCTCGGAAAGTCCTGGAATTCTTACAGACTTCGCCATTCGCAGCTTAACAGGTTCCATTCGTTCAGCTGGGGTCGTCAAGATGAATTCTTTTTCTCCAAATCTCAAGGTTCTTTGTTCACTGTCAAATGAGAAACCATACTCGCTGATTAAGTCCATTTCGAGAATGAATTTGTCTTCTATATCTGCGACATATACTGTATCCACGATGTTAAGCCGTCCAAGAGTGAGTGTGACTTTTGCCTTTCCTCTTATTGGTACATCACCTCCAGTAACTGTTCGAAGAACAAGGTTGGAGGAGGCAGGTTTTACACTTTCTGGCCGAAGAATGTCGCTGCGTACCAGGGAAACTGATGCACCGGTGTATATGGTGCATACAATGTCATCTCGGTTCAGTTTTCCTCTGATGGTAAGACTGTCCATTGTTATTTTTATCCTGTTGACATGAATGACCCTGGTCCTTATACGTGAGTAGGAACTTGGTTGTGAGTTTGATACTGGTGGTGTTCTAGCAGGTGAGTTTGATTGTGGTGGTATTTTAACTCGGCAAACCTTAATGAAATGTCCTGTTTTTCTACATCGGTAACACATTCGTTTCCGTTGATTGCCCAAACCATTTATCATGGAACTGATCTCTTCCAAAACATTTCCCATTGGCTGCGTCGCTTTGATGGTCTGGTTCGATTGATACTGCTCGAATTTTCGGTCTCGAATTATTAAAGGCCGTCTCCACTTCCAATGATCGCACTAAAGCTTCACCACTTCTATTAAAGTTCGTCAGTCGAAGAGTCTTCTGGATCTATGGATCCCTAAGTCCATCAATAAATAGGTGGACGGCCAGTTGCTCCTTGATGCCTTCCGGTGACTGTGGGTACGCTAACTGTATCAGCCTTCTCACATCTGTCTTGAATTCCTTTTTTAAAAGAAAGTGTTGTTTATGATTAAAGGAAATAGATAGATAAAGAAAAAAGGGGAACAAGAAGATGGTAACCTCGAACAAGAAAAGGACGGCGGCGACGAGAATGATCCAAAAAAGAAAAGAAGTTCGTCGTCTCTTCAATCGTGCTAAAGAAACAGGTTGCTGAGAAATCTACGAATTATAACGTAGAAATAAGGGAAGCCAGAAGAGAATCCTGGATGAGATTCTGTCAGAGTATATCAGATCTACCTGCTAGCACAAGAATCCACAAGGCTCTCGCCAGAGATCCGACGCAAGAGATTGGATCGATAAAACGACCAGATGGCTCTTTGACTCTGGTAGGCAAACGTTAGAGACTCTTTTGCAGACCCACTTTCCCGACAGTCTGCTTCTGGGGGACCAGGAACAAATTCCGCTTTTAATGGGATCGACATCACGACCCAAAAGGGAGGACTGAAGAAATGTTTCAAAAGTGGTCACCCCAGCATCAGTACAATTGGCGGTGAACTATTTCTCCCCATACAAGTCTCCAGTGGAGGATGGTGTTTTCCCTACCCTCACTCAGAAGGGCAGCGAAATTTTACTACCTCTTCTGGTTAAACTATTCAGAGTGAGTCTAGTTTTATTCCGCTGGGCTGGTCAACGGCGAGAGTTGTTTATATACGTAAAACGGGTAAGGTAAAGCATTCCCTACCTAAATCCTTTCGGCCGATCAGCCTCACCTCATTCTTAATGAAAACTCTGGAAAGAATTATTGATAGACATATCAGAGAGGGGAATCTTAGGGAACATCCCTTAAACCTCCTTCAATATGCCAACCAAACAGGCAAATCTACGGATTTAGCACTAAACAATCTAGTAGGAAAGATCAGCCATTCCCCTAAACACAAGGAAATTGCGCTGGCAGCTTTTCTAGATATAGAAGGAGTATTTAATAACGCCCTACCACAGTTCCTCTTTATCAATTAGGGGTAAAGGAATCGACAGTAAAATCTGTAACTGGATCAAAAGCATGATTGAAAACCAATATGTAATATCATCACTGCATGGAGAGTCGGTTAGGTTCAGGGCGGCGAAGGGGTGTCCACAAGGTGGGGTACTTCCCCTCTAAAGTGGTTACTTCTAAATGACTCTCTGTTGAGCGAGCTTTCCATGCAAGGAGTAGATTTTCAATGCTATGCGGATGATTTGATTATAATAATTAGAGGGAAATTTAAAGCGACGATCTCAAAAGTCCTCCAAGAAGCCCTCAACATAGTATACAGATGGTGCGAGAGGGAACAGATATCTGTCAACCCCCGGAAAACTAAAATTATTCCTTGTGCAAAAAGGAAAATCTAGATAAGCTTTGGCAGCCTGTCCTATACGGAGAGAGCATTCCATTTGCGGCGGAAGTGAAATACCTGGGTGTAGTTCTGGACAAAAGACTCACCTGGAACGCCCACCTGGAAAAAAACAATAAACAAAGTTTTTCTCTCTGGAATCTCAGAAGAGTATGCGGCAAATCTGTTTGGGGGAATAAACCCCAAACAGATTGAATGGATTTATCAAACAATGATAATATTTATGGTCACGTATGGTTAAGTAGTCTGGTAAAACAAAGGGTTACAACAGACAGCTAAAGCAAAGCTTGCTGGCCTTCAGCGACTGGCATGCCTGGCCATAACTGGAGCTTTGTCCAGCACACCAACGGCAGCGATGGAACACCTCCTAAATCTTCCTTCCTTAGATATTCTCTTAGAGAGGGAGGCCAGGATCGTCTTCTACAGTTTCCTGTCTTTGGAAGGGCAAATTAATGGAGAGCAACTCGGGGACCACTCCGGGATACTGAGTGCAGCAAAAAACCACCAAATTCTCGGGATGGTTCCTGACATTCTAGCCACAAAAATACACGTAGAAAAGTCGTTTAAAGTCCATTTTCGGAAGAGAGATGAATGGGTGAGGTGGGAAATCCTCTTCCCAGAGGTAAGGTATTATGTGAGTGGGGCGTAGGCGCCCCTCCACTGTGACCATTAGTAGGTCTATTGTGGCTCACCCGTAGAGGTTACAGTTCACCGCACAATCCAGCCCTTCCCAAGAAGTTCATGGTTGTATATGGTGAGATTTTTTTGAAATCGGTAGATTCTAGGTTGGTGTAACCAATTATGTTGTTTCTACCTGTTGTTTCTCACCCTAAACAACTGTGAAGCCGTGAGCCACAATAGTCCTACTAAAGGTCGCAGTGGAGGGGCGACCTCGTCCCACTTACATGATACCTAACCTAAGTACTTAATTTGAAAACAGCAAATGACAGTTTTTGTCACAGGCGCCCAACCGCCCTCTCGCACCGTACCGTATTTTAGCGAAAACAAAGGACGAAAAGTGTTTGCGGATGGAAAAAATAGTTGATTTTCCTTCCGGAAATTAGTTCGTAAAATGTAATTTTTCTGTAGAGGTGGACGAAAAAAACATTTTATTTGTATTTAATCGTGCTCACCACAAATGAGAAATTATTCCCGATAGAAAATTACCAACCTCTATTTTCAAAACTAAGTTAAAAGTATTAATAACAAAGATAAAATTTCTAGAATCGACATTTTTTCGGAAATTTCTTTCTCTTTAGGAATATTAAATTTTTTCCAATGTTAGTATTTTTCGAGTAATTTGGTCTAGATCCTATTTTTTTAAATATTTAATTGTTTATAACCTTTACAATTGTTTATTGGCGTGTCATTACAAAACTACTGAGCTCTTACACATATTTTAATTTGCTTGGGTAAGAATAAACAATTTTCGAACCTGTGAACCGGTCTATACCTGCTGTATTGAGACGACAATGTTCGGGCGAGACGCTCTGCGTAGTCAACACTCCGTAGATGGTAAAAAATTTGTTGGGACATTTTACGGTTTCTTCTTTTAGGAATTGCAACGATCCTGACAACTTTAGTTCATTTCTCGATTCAAAGTTACCGCATCTTTCCACTTTATTCATAACATCGTGTACAAAACTCAAAATTTCCGCATCGGTTCCATCAGATAACAGATCCGACAGGAAACAAGAAACGTCTTTGGCATCGCGAAGTTTGTATTCCAAAACGCTTTTCTCTTTCGATATGTTTTGAAGTTTTTCTTCTCGAACCTTAAATTATAATTATCAACAGCAATTGTTAAAAATTGTTACACTGAACGTTGAATATGCCCATTATAAACTGATCCAAATAAATAAGAAAATATGTAGTGTGGAACAGCCAAATGGAATAAATTCGATAACGAATAAATGAGAGCGTGTTGGGAAAAACGCTTGGACACGTCGATTTGTATTTTTAGATGCGCATTTTTTTCAAAAAAAAATATTTATATAGGGTGTGTTATTTGACAGTGGGCAATATTAACTTTCTTATTTTAAATACAATCCCCTGTATATTATTTATTTTTTGGATTCTTTAAAAAATTCTAGACATAATTCATGTGCAATGTCCCATACCTATCTTTAACTCGGAAATATTAAGTGTTTTCAGATGTATTACAAAAATTAACAATAAAAAAAGAAAATTATTTTATTTCACAAATTCGCTACATTACTCTAAATACATTGCCACTATTGGTCTAATGAGAATCCTCACTGGATGAGAGAGGAACATACGCAATATCCTGAAAAAGTTAATGTTTGGGCAAGAATTGTTGGTAATCATATCGTTGGTCCCTTTTTCATTGATGGCAACTTTGACAAACTTATATCCTGATCCAGCAAACCCACAAGTTCCTGCCAATATACTATGGTTTCAGCAAGATGGAGCACCGCCCCATTACCAAATCAATGTCCGGCAGTACCTGAACCAAAATTTTCCAAATCGATGGATAGGGAGGCGCGGATCGATAGAATGGCCAGCACGATCTCCTGATCTGACGCCATTAAACTTATTCTTATTGGGGATATGTCAAAAGTATTGTATACAAAACTAAACCACTCAACTTACTTGACTAAAAAAGACGAATCACGCTTGCGATTAGATCAGTCACGCCTGAGATGTTGAGTAACGTTAGAAGACATTTCTATACCAGATTAGCATGTTGCCAAGACGTTCGCGGCGAACATATTGAACATCTCTTACATTGAAATTAATGTTTTTTTTTTACATTATTTGTGAAATAAAATAATTTTCTTTTTTTAATGTTAATTTTTGTAATACATCTGAAAACACTTAATATTTCCGAAACAGTTTAAGATAGGTATGGGACATTGTACATGAATTATGTCTAGAATTTTCTGAGGAAACCAAAAAATAAATAATATACAGGGGTTTGTATTTAAAATAAGAAAGTTGGTATTGGCCACTGTCACATGACACACCCTATATAATTATTTTTTTTTGAAAAAAATGCGCATCTAAAAATACAAATTGACGTGTCCAAGCGTTTTTCCCAACACGCTCTCATTTTTTCGTTATCAAATTTATTCCATTTGGCTGTCCCACACTGTATAGCCGGTTTCAAACAAAAAAAGCATGATCAAAAAATATACTCTTGAGCAAAATTAACGCAACAACATGAAATTATCCAAATTATCCTCAAGATTTCATCCAAAATTTAATTAGAAGCATGCCTAGGCGCATTATTGGTGTGATTAATGGTGTAACCTAACGCAACACACGCTAGTAGTGTCCTATTTACACTAGAATTTATTTTTTTCAACATACCATTTTAGTTATAAATTTTAAGAATAATTTTAATTTCACTCCATATATTGAATCTAATTCACTTATATAGTATACGAATACGTTTTTTCTAACTTTTAATGTAACCGATGTTCATAAAAAAATTACCTAATAAAATTAATTCATTATAGCAATTTGTATGATTTAATGTGATGGAGACTGAAAATCAATGTCAAAAAAACTAAATTTATGGTTGTTAGCAAAATGAATGTTGGCCCGGAAAGAATAACACTTGATGGCGGGAATATAGAAAGAGTTCAGCACTTTAAATATCTTGGAAGCTGGATCAATCAGTCGATGGATCCAGACGAAGAAATCAAGGCTAGAATAGAAATAGCTAGAAGAGCATTTCTGAATATCAAGCCGCTACTCCAAGCAACTTAACATTCATCTGCGGGAAAGGTTTACCAAGTGTTATGTATGGTCTATTCTGTTGTACTCTTGCGAAACATGGACGCTCCACCAAAAAATTATTGACCGCATTGCTGCATTCGAGATGTGGCTGTACAGAAGGATGCTCAAAATTCCGTGGACAAGCCGAACTACCAACGAGAATGTACTCATCAGAATAGGGCACGATAGAGAGCTCTTAACTACCATCAAGCGCCGCAAACTGGAATACTTGGGACATGTGATGCGTGGACCACGTTATAGTCTGCTTCGGCTTATTCTGAATGGCAAGATCGAGGGAAAAAATGGATAGGCCGCAAAAAGCTATCCTGGCTTCGAAATCTCCGACAATGGACAGGTTTAACTGCTGAGGAACTTCTCCACTCAGCTCAAGATAGAGATAGATACAAAGAAGTAGTCAATATGGGAGTCGTCAACGCTTGAGAAAGCAAGACACTGTAAAAAGAAAAATGTGTTGCTGCGTTAATTTTGTCCAGAAAATTATGTCAAACTATCTGTCCAGCAAGTAATACCAAGAATGGCCATAGAAATATCAATAAATAGCTCCAAGTGCACGGAATTTCCAAACATGTCAGATGTTTTTAAAGATTTGAGATGCTCGACAATTTCCCTACCGATATTTTGGGTAAAACTGCGTTTTTAATTAAGTTTTGAAAATATTGCTAATAATATGCAGTAATGAGTAAAATTTATCAGATCGGGGATATCAGTAGTGTTTTAGTTTAGTAATATGCAGTTTTGTTCAGTTTCCGTTTATTTTTCTTTCCCCAGTATGTGGTTGATTTTCGAATGAACTTTCATCTCTAAATTTTCGCGAGCTAATGGTAGGTCTAGGCACGAGAATTTCCAAAAACTGTCTTCTTCTTCTTCTTTCTTTAATGTAAGTAATTTGCTTGTTTTTCTTCGTATCCTCTGCCGTTCAATTATTGGAAAGGTTGTCGCTCCATCTCTTGCGGGGTCCTCCAATGCTTCGGCGCCCTAAGGGCGACTTGCCTCTAGTTATTTTGACCATTCTGTCGTCATTCATCCGGTCTATGTGTTCGTTCCCCTCTCTCTTTCTTCCCAGTATCCATTCATTTACATTGTCTATTTTACATCTTCTTCTACTGTCCTCGCTTCTCTCCCTGTCAAAAAGTGTTTTTCCAGTGATCCTGCGCACTATTTTCATTTCGGTGGTTTCTAATATTCTCTTTGAGTTCGATGTATCTGGTCTAGTTTCCGCTGTATATGTTAATATAGGTCGGATGACCGCCTTGTAGATTCGGGATTTGGTCTCGATTCCGATATATTTGTTTCGGAGGATTGTATCGTTCAGGTAAGCTGAGGTTCGTGCTGCTTTTGCCGCTTGGTTTCTTTCTTTCGCCTCGATGTCACCGTATCCTGATATTTCTATGCCTAGGTATTTAAATTTCATCTCCTGTTGTATAATTTTATCATCCACAACCAGTTTGCATCTGATAGGTGTTTTTGAAGTGGTCATGCATTTCGTCTTTGCTGCAGATATCTTAATTTTTAGACTTTTTGCCGTTGTGCTGAATTTAAATAGTAATCTCTGTAAGTCATCTTCGTTTTTTGCAATCAGAACAGCATCATCGGCATAGCATAGAATTTTGACGTCTTTGTTCCCCATTTTATACCCTTTCAGGTTACGAGTGCTTTTTATTATTTCGTCCATAACGATGTTGAACCATAAGGGGCTAAGGGAATCTCCTTGTCGAATACCACTATTTACAGGAATTTCTTTGGTAATTGTGCCATTAATTTTGGCTTGTATTTTGTTTCTCTGGTAAATATTTTCGATGGTTTTTATGATGTTGTATGGGATTTGCCTGTTGTATAAAAGGTGTACCACGTCCTCCAGTTGTATTTGGTCAAACGCCTTTTCCAGGTCTATAAAACACATGAAGGCTGGTTTGTTATACTCGATGGATTTTTCAGTTATTTGTCGCAGGACAAATATCGCATCAGTACAAGATCTTCCTGATCTAAATCCTTGTTGTTCATCGCCCAACGTGGTGAGTTCATTTATTTTATTTGTTAAAATCTTTGTTAGTAGCTTTAAGGTTGTATTTAGAAGGTTTATGCCTCGGTAGTTTGCGGGTATCTTTTTGTCCCCTTTTTTAAACAGTAAGATTGTGGTACTTAGGCGCCATTCGTCCGGAATTTTTTTATGTAAAAGGATTTTGCGAATTATGGCTGTTAGCTGCTGTTTCAGGCTTCTTCCGCCGTATTTAAGTTCATTTGGAATACCACCTGGGCCTGGAATTTTTCTGTTCTTAATTTTTATTAATGCCGTTTTTATATCCTTTTCTTCTATTTCAGTTACTTCTTTTTTTTTGTATAGTTCTTTAAGATACTGTACCCAAGTTTCTTTCGTTATGTGGTTTGTGCTAATAAATTCACTTGCTTCTTTTCTCTGGTGTCTGATGAATCTCCACATCTGTTTTTGGAGGCCATAAAAGTCATTTTCCATTTTTCTCGAGAAGGGTTCCCAATAGTGTTCTTTTATTTGCCTTACTAGTGTGTAGGTGGCATTTCGTACCCTTTTATAATTATTATAGGCGTTTTTGTTGTCATGTATTTTAAATAAGCCTTTCTTTTTTTGATGCCTAACCTAACCAAAAACTGTGAAATATAAAAATGATATTTAAAAAAATTACGGAACGTGACTGCATATAAATGACAGATAAAAACACAATACGTCAACGTCTGTAAAACGTGCAGGCTTATTTACACTTGAAATATTTTACCCTATTCAATTGAGCAGGTTAATTATTATTTTAACTTCAATGAAATGTTAATAAAGTGAAATTAAACTTTCTAAAGAGATCCATTTTAAAGAATTTGTATTCACAAGGAAGTCATTAAAAATAACTATCAGACGGACAATAAGAAAATAAAGTAAGGTGAAATTGTTTTCAAAGTTACCGGTAAAAACCAGTTTCTTTGTATCCCGAAGAGACAGTGATTTTATCAGTATAAGAAAAAAGAATAAAAAGGAACTTAGGCTTAACCGAGGTGGGTCTAATATTTTTATATGTACCATTTCAGGTTTGCCATCGGCGTTTAATCAGTTAATTTTTTGCATGTCTCATTGGTAAATACAGTCCATTATATTTTTATTTCGCCCAAGTTTTGTTTGAAGAAGCATCTTATTTAAAGAAGCCAGAATCTAAACAATCTTAAAAAAAATCGAAATCCAATGTAAATTGAATTCAAAATCAATTACGTTTCGTTGTACCTGTTTTATTTGTTGCAACAAACCGATTTTGTGATCTTCCACCGACTGAATATACTCCTCGATGAACTTTTCAACGTCTTCTTTCACTTCGTTGCATTTTACTTCTACATTTTTAGAAGCAGCATTTAATTTACTCGCAGCCACCGCAGATTCATCCACCACGTTTTTGGCTCTATCTGCCAGAAATCGCAATTTGGTAAAATAAGTTTTCACAGCACGTGACACAGGCTCATAAATGTGATCCAAATGGTAGTCAGTTACACAGTCCCTGCAAATAACCTAAAAATAGAGTGTCAATTTAATAATAGGCATATACTTTTTGTGAAATTTTGATGATTAAAAGATTTTTGACAAAATGCCCAGCAGTAATATTAAAAGAGGCTGTAATTACTTCAATAATATTTTTGTGCTAGCCACTTCTCAATTTTGGGGCGATCCGCTCAAAATTCCCAAGTCCCCCTGATATATTTGGCTTTTTTTTTCTATAACTCCATAAGTATTATACAATCTGTTCTTTTTTTTTCAGAACAATAAGTAAATTACGTTACTATTACATGACATGTAGAGCACTTTTCCACTGAAAAGCTCTCTTTATCTATATACAATATTGAAATCTGTATTTATGACAACATGGAACAAATATTACTCAAAACCTAGTCATTAGGTCGTTAGGTTTGAAACGTTTTAATCTACGCACTTTACCTCATATATCAAACAAGTCACTCGCGAGAGGGTTTGGATGCACAGTAATTTTTTTCCTGTACTTTTCACTAAACCTTTTAACTTCGCTCCTAATTGACGGAATGTGTAAGTCTTTCTGGATTAGATGATTTGGCATATACCAAGGCGCGTTGACAATTGTCCGAAGAACTTTATTTTGAAATCTCTGAAGGATTTCCAATTTTGAATTACTGGCTGTACCCCATAATTCAATACCATACGTCCAAATTGGCTTCAGTATTGTTTTATATAGAAGGATTTTGTTTTTTGTCTTCAGTTGGTAGCTTCTGCCTATAAGCCAGTTTAGTTTATGTAGCTTAAGACCAAGCTGTTTTCTCTTGGCGAATATATGTTTTTGCCAGGTCAGTCTTTGGTCGAGGTGCAGCCCGAGGTATTTGGCACTATCTGTTTAAGGTAATTGATGATTATTTAAATAAACAGGTGGACAAGTATTATGTTTCAGCGAAAATATTACGTTTACAGATTTTATTTCGTTTGCTTTAATTTTCCACTTTTTGAGCCATTTCTGGATGGTGTTTAGATTGTTCTGTAAATTCCTTGATGCCATTTTTGCATCATAGTGGGATGCTAATACTGCCGTGTCATCTGCAAACGTAGCAACAGTTGTTGTTCGGGTCACTGGTAGGTCTGCTGTAAAAAGTAAGTACAAGATCGGTTCTAATACACTTCCCTGAGGAACTTCTGCTTCTACATTATACAATTCAGTGTATTCTGTAGTTTGTTTAACTAGAAATTGTCTGTCTGTCAGGTATGATTTAATAATTTGAAAATGATGATATGGTACCGATTTTTTTAGTTTATAAAGAAGTCCGACGTGCCATACCTTGTCGAAGGCTTGGTTGATATCTAAAAACGCTGCAGCGCAGAACCTTTTGCATTCCAGATCATTGCTAATTTCTTCCACTGGAGGGGGAAGTAAGTCTGTGTAAGAATGGCATTGAAAATGTGTTGTATCGCTGAAATTCCTTTAGCAGGCAAATTTTGTAAGATTCTTCCAGTTATCAAATCGAATCCAGGAGCCTTTTTGGGGTCAATTTCATGTAAGCTTGCATATTTTATTTCGTTATAAGTAAACCCACGTACAGAAAGGTCCATCTGATAAGAAGCCTCTAGGAATTTTTCTATTTCTTCGGTATCTTCTGTATTGCAATGGTTGGTCTTTTTAGTTTTTTTGAGGCCCGCCATAGTGAATAGTCGGTTGCTTCTGTGGCTGATAGTTTTACTACGTAATCCTAAAATGATTGATTTCCCATATTATTAGGTAGTTTTTTTCAGTTCTCTTGTTGCTCGATTAAAATTGCTTTTGTTGGTTTCAGTTCAACTCTGCTGCCATATCCTTCTTAGTCTACTCTTTTCTGCTATTTTTGATTTTATGATAATTGGACATTCCTTATTAGACTTACTGTTATTTGGTTTATAAGACTCCTATTTTTTACCACCAGCCATTTGAAATAAAAAAAGTCTCGTAGCTACGCCACTGTGTACGTCATTCGCTCACTTGATAAAAAGATTCCCGCTTTATCAAGAACGTGAAGGAATACACGCAAGCCCCCTAGACAACGTTAAATCGAACTCATAGTCATGGGTACACGCAACAACTTAAATCATAATAATGAATCAATAAAATCAATAATGTATTATAAAGTAGAGATGAAAGTAGAGGAAGCAAAAGATGTGTGTACGAACCGTAGCAAGTGGAAGGAAGTGGTCTCTGCCTACCCCTATGGGAAAAAGGCGTGACTTAAATAATTATAGCAAGGCAATAAAGATGAATACTAATTATCCAAATAAATCAAATGGAAAGGCGGGTCCTATTGGGTGACCACCTAGATTACAATCATCAGTTTTTTTTCAGTGGACTTATCCCATTCGGAGACATAAGTAAAAGTTGCAATGGAAGTGAAATTAGTATGAAAGAGATTTTAAAAGCGTTATGCAATATGGAATAGGGTAAAGCTGCAAGGTATGACAGGATTATGGTTGAAATGCTAAAGGCTGGACAGGCCGTGGTAGCTAGTCTGCTGTACCGCCTTTGCTGAAAGATTTGCTACCGATTTACAAAGAAAAAGGTTCGCATCATGACTGCAAAAATTACCGAGGCATTAGCTTACTCAGCATCTTCGGCAAACTGTATGCAAAGGTATTGATTAAAAGTGTGACACATAAAACTAATAAGACGATATGGGATGTGCAAGAGAAATTTAGGAGAGGAAGGATCAGGTCTTTTCCTTAGAAGGCATAGTCGAAAAATTCTTAAAAGGTCTACTGACTTTAGTAGACTTGGAAAAGGCCTATGATAAAGTGGTGAGGAATGTATTGTGATCGACGTTGTCTATGTATGAGGTGAGCGGTAGTTTGATACGAGCGCTGAAATCACTTTATGAGCAATCCAGTGCTTGTGTCAGGATAAATGGAGCTTACACAGACTGGTTTAACATAGAAAAAGGTGTTAGAAAGGTGTATGGCTTCGCCATAGTGTGTAAGAACCGTAGCAACTGGCAGAAAGTGGTCTCTGGCTTCCTCTACGGGTCTCTTTGACTATGTATGTATGTGTGTATTTATCTTGAAACGATTGTTTATAGAATCCAACCCTCGTCACTTCCTAAACTTCCGAATTTAATGTAATACCATTTAGTACTATTTGAGTTTAACATAAATACTATTAAATTTTTGTTACATAATTAAGATTCGTTAAACTTGCATGACTGCAACATAAGTCAGGAGGACAATCGCAACAGCCACCTGATGCTTTGCTGATGCTACAGGCTATAACACAAGACGAAGCTAGGTCAGTCACAATATAAGAAGTTAAAGATTGTCATTTAACATTTTTTAGTCATGGTAGGAAGAGTATAGAGTTAACAAAGTTGAGTTATTATCTTGCATGTCATTTTGGTTGTTACTTTTCATACTTAAGATAATTTTAAGCAATTAACCAATGAACCTTTAGGTTACTCAGCCCTTAATAATTGTAATAAAAAACATTATTCTTTTAACGAAAAAAAAAATAATAAATTGTACCTGATAACAGGAAGTGCAAAATATCGTCATCTCCATCCCTTGATGTCTCATACACATTATGGGTCGCTTTAATTTTGTTTCTTCTTTTTTTATGGCTTCTTCTAATATCAAAATTTCGTGATCGGCTGACGATTTTTGTCTAAGATGAGTTTCTTCACAAATGTCACACATATTTATGTTACAAACCATGCACCTAAATAAAGCCTACAACAAAGTTTATCAAGATCAACTGGCAACGAACCGTTTTAGTTTTAAGAACACCGTATTTTTCCACCATTATATAAAAACGATCCACGAGGGAATCAATTGATCGTGGCTTGGGGAATTCATACATGTTCATAGTTCGCTCCGAAAAGGTACAGGTAAAATATAATAGGCAGTTGAATTCCCCATGTTAAGTATATGGGAAAAAATTTTGTCTTCATATTTATACTCGACCCAATCTAACCTAACGTTTAAAGAAGTATGTTCGCGCCACTTCATATTGCAAGAATAAATTAACGCGAAGCATGTTGACAAAACAGCAAGCGCTGCCCTGACTCCTTTATTTGTACCACAGTCATTACCGGTACTTGATAACGAGATTTTTTTAACAGGAGAATGAATTAGGCTTATAATGAATTAAGATTTCGAGTTAAAACATTTACTTTCACGGTCGCTTTCATTTTCTGCTCAAATTCTACTTACTCTATTTAACCGCTGTATGTTTACAATCGTACTTAAGTTATTCCTGTGTTCGCAAAGATATTTAAACGTAAGATATTGCAATTAACTTTATGTTACATCCAAATGAAGGGGAGGAGTTTATACTTGGAGCAAAAACGGTCGATCGTGGAAACTCATAGTAGAGATTTCTATTAATTGAATTGGAACCAACGAACATTATCTTTTGGTAAGTCCCTTTTTTATTTAAGCCAGTTACATTCTTTCAGTCGATTTACGCTAACTATACACCCTCTCAAAATATACAGTGCACTATTAATCTCAGTGGTTACAACCGTTAAGAGTTATATAACAATCCTTTAAAGCCACGGAGATTACAAGTACTTTATTTATAAACACTTGTTCTATACATTTTAATCTAACCTAACCTGGAAATTATAATTTTTTTTCATTTATTCTTCTTTACTTACATTATTTATTTATTACTATATTTAGTTGAATACATTACTTTAATTGCACCAACAGCTGTTCGAATGCCTCTATAAGATTGAAATAGACGATCAAGATGTAAAAATACTAAAACATCTATACAGCATTCAACATAAAAATTGAACAGCTAGAAACAGGAGCGATTCCCATCGAACGTGGTGTCCGTCAAAGGTGCGTGCTTTCCCCATCGATCGTGGTGTCCGTCAAGGGTGCGTGCTTTCCCCATCATTATTCAATATTTGTTCTGAACAACTATTCCAAACAACCTTAGCGGATTGCAATATTGGTGTTAGGATTGGTGGTGAGGTTATCAGTAACATTAAATATGCAGATGACACAACTCTTCTTAACCGTGTAGAACAGGCATGTAAAGAAAAAGAGCTGAGTATAAACGTCGAAAAAACTAAATGTATGGCGGCAGAGATAACATCAGAGAAAGAGAGAGAGTTGACCACTTTAAATATCTTGGTTGCTGAATAAATTTCAACAATGATTCGGACATGGAAGTAAAAGTAAGAATTGAGATGGCAAGAAGCCCATTCAATACAATACACGTTTGAGGGTGCTGAAGTGTTACATGTGGTAAGTCTTGCTGTACGCATGTGAAACATGTACCTTAAAAATTAACACCATAAATAGGTTAGAAGCATTTGAATTGTGGTGCTACCGCAGAATGCTGCGTGTGACATGGACATCCCATTCAACTAACGCGAAAGTGCTGAGAAGAATAGACACAGATCGTGTTTTGCTAAACAACATCAAAAGATAACTATTGTTATGTTTTTATATTTATGTTCACGCAGTGTATGTGATTCCATCGAGCACAAATGTTTTATGTCACCTTTGACAGTGTCAGATGAATTATTATTATTATGAATATGTCATCATGAATGTTATATAAAATAAAGAGTTTCAACTATTCCAAGAATAATTTGCAAATACAATATTGGCGATGAGGATGGGAGTTTTCTGATATTACCGAAGATATATCCAATACACAGAAGAGCGAAAAAAACAACAGAGAAGTAAGAAGAAGTTCTAGAATTAAAAAAACCTATTCAGAGACTGGGCCTTTAATTTAAAAGGGAAGGATTGGTATGTTCTTATATTTATGGTCATGCGGTGTATGTGATTCCATCGGGAACAAATGTTTTATGTCACGTATGACAGTGTCAGATGAATTATTATTATTATGAATATGTCATCATGAATGTTATATAAAATAAAGAGTTACAAACTATTCCAAGAATAATTTGCAAAAATAATAACTATGTTCGCCATTGGACGGGACCACAAGTGGAGCAAATTTTTAGAATAGCTGCGGACCGAAAGGCATACCGACAACTGATTGACTTGATGACCACGATCGCTTGAATTACGATCAAGGCACACGAAGAAGAAGACCAGTTAGTCCAAAGCGTAGCAAAGAATGACATTGTATGACCACTATGTTTGATTTTGCATTTGCCATACCCGAATGAACCAAACGTACCAAGGTCGAAATTGGAGGATTTGGAGAGCTCTAAGTTAAAGTCTGCAGGAAAAAAATTGGAATGAATTTTGTTTCCAGCAAAATTCGAACCGTGGTTCCACTGTCGAAGACCAATTGCCTTAACCGCTAAGGTGTAGAGGGGAATACATTTGTTTTGGTTCAAAACACCCAATTAATAATAAAAACATTCCCGTTGAGTTATTATGGGCTATAATTGACTATAACTTTAAAAGAGGGCGTTTTTGGAGCAAACCGTGTGCATGTATGAACTCTTATTATGATGCCATGATTTTGGTGTGCAAGTAGAAAAGTGTAGCCTTGATTTCAAATGCAATAACATTTGTATGCAGGATAAAATTATTATTATCTAATAATATAAATATGTCTTAAATCATCCACATTAAAAGTTACTAGTGGATATGGATAGTAATGCCATCTAGGGTCGGATTAAATTATAAATATTTAACAATAAAAAATGTTATGTACATTATTTGATCAAACATAATAAATAATATATAATAAATTTGTTTGGTAACAATAGACTTTATATAAAAAGTTTCTTATTATTCTTGTTGAACTTACCGATTTGTCAGAACTACAAATACCACACGAGCTATTAGAACCTCTTAAATTCAAGTTAACTAGCGCAGTTTTATGCTGAAGAAAATAATTTGGAGTTAGTTCAGCGACTCCTCCTTTTGGTAGTTCGATGCTGATTCCACAAGAAGGACAGTAAAATCCTTTTCCAGGACTAAAATCGTCTAGTCTGTCGCTTACATATCCTGAACCGGCTGAACTAGCTTTTCGAGATCCAGCTTCGTCTGTTCCCTGGACTATAATATGTACATTATTTTACTAGCAAAGTTCACAACGCACGAATGTGAGTTGCGTACAACAATATTTCCACGACCATGTAAATTGCACCATATAGGTACATTATATTGAATTAACTTAATCATAAGTGAGTAAAGAATAGTGTAAAATAAGTTAAAATTAATACCATAAAATGAATTTTTAAAGTAAAGAAATGTGTGGACGCTACTGAAATAAATTTTACTAATGGCTTCTCTATTTAACAAGATTTATTTTAATTTTTGCGGCTTCACACTACAATCAACCTTATACTTTCTAGAGAAATTCAGATAAACTTAAATCGACGCATGTACATTTTTTTTTAAGTATTCATTCATCATAAACCATCCATTATAAACGCACGCCTTGCGTATAGAGGTTGCTAACTAAAGGCTTTAATAAACAAGATTTACGTCAAATTTTGTTATGAATTGTCAAATTAGGTAATAAAATTGTGTGAAACTTGTAAATTTACATTAAAAAAGCTAAAACGAAAAAATTATTTTAAATAAATATCTATTAATTAAATGAATATACCGAAGAAACGAAGATTTATAAATTCTGGACATTTCCAACATAGAAAGGTACATATATATATATATATATATATATATATATATATATATATATATATATATATATATATATATATATATATATATATATATATATTAGCAAGGAACTTGCATTATTTATTGCGAAAGTAGATGTCCGAGAAGTTGTTACCTTTATTACACATTTACTTTCGCAATAAATGTCGCAAGTTTCTTGCTAATGTAAACCTACCTATACGCTAACATTACCAATTCGTCGACATTTTGAGTTTGCTTCTGCTCTAGCCATTATAACAGTTTTTCATATTGTTTGTAATATAAATGCCTGGATTTCACAGGAATTAAATTCAACTCTACTTCAGCAACTACGTTTTTAATTTTCTTCGACATTTACGTAGGTACGTAGCAACAATGGCATTTAATAATTAAATGAAGAGTCAAATGACATAAATCTATCGACTCGATAAATTCACCAACATTATTGTAATGAACCTCAAGTCATGAAGCATTTAAACTAAAGAATATAGTATGGCACAATGCATAATTGGCATTTGCAACGTAAGGCCACTCCGCTTACTCGTTGCTCATGCTTTAAGGTAGTTCCAGCTTGCTATAGGGCAGGGATGGCCAAGAGGTCGACCGCGGTCTACCGGTCGACCGCGAAGGCGATTTAGGTAGCCCGCGAGAATCAAATGAACTGAACAGAAAAATATTAAAAAATATGTAATATTACGTATTTTAGAATCTATTCGCCCCAAGAACACTGACTATAGCTACATGTGTTTCGGTTCCGGTCGGTCGGTCGGTCCTTTCTTTTCCTTTCGCATTGTTTCCTCTTTTTATGACCTCGCCCACGAAGGATCGGCCAGGTCAGTTTTATTACTTACTCTTTGGGCCAGGCAAGGCAATAGTACTGACTAGTTTCGACTGGAGTGCGAACGTATTTACAATTAATTTGTTGCGTCGCGATTATTAAAAGTTAACGTAGGGGCCTTGTGACTTAGTGTTTTTTACCTATTTTATCAGAATGAGTGGGTCATCCAATTCAAGTGCAAAAAGAAGTAAGACTTACCATTATCACAGTGAGTGGGAAGAGGAATTTTTTTTCGTTATGGTCAAGGACAAATGTGTGTGCCTAATCTGCAACTCAAGTGTAGCATTACCAAAAAGAGCAAATGTTGAAAGGCATTTTAAAACTACACATTCCAAATACGCCACCAATTTTTCATTGGGCAGTGAAAACCGAAAGATAAAAGTACGTGAATTGAAAAGCAGCTTAGGTGCACAACAATCTTTTTTTACAAAACCAGACTCGAAATCAAAAGCTGCAACACTGGCGTCATTTGCTGTTACAGAAATATTAATAAAACGAAAGAAACCTTTTGAAGATGGAGAAATTATCAAGGAAGCCATGCAGAGAGCTGGAGAAGCACTTTTTAATGACTTTAAAAACAAAAAAGAAATTATTTCAGCAATAAATGACATTTCACTTTCACGAAACACAGTAATGCGACGCAGTGAAGCCTTAAGTGAAAATTTAGAACAATTACTTAATGAAAACTTACAGAAATGTTGTTTCTTGTCACTACAGTTTGATGAATCCACCGATGTAACCGACATTGCTGAATTGTGCGTTTTCGTGCGTCTAGTTTTTGAAGATATGACCACGAGAGAAGAATTATTGACAATGATTCCATTGAAGGGGCAAACCAGAGGTGAAGATATCTACAGATCTTTTAGGAGTTTTGTTGAAAAAACTGAATTTCCGATACACAAACTAGTTGCTATCACGACAGATGGAGCACCCGCTATGTTGGGACAAAGAGTTGGTTTTATTTCATTGTGCAAAAATGATGACAGCATTCCAAGTTTCACTTACTATCACTGCATCATACACCAGCAAGTTTTGTGCTCTAAAATTCTGGAATCAGATGTTATTATGAAAATTGCTTTTAAAATAGTTAATTCTATTCGAGCTAGGAGTTTGCAAAGTCGTCAATTCCGAGCTCTTCTTGAAGAGACAGAAGCTAAAAACTCAGACCTTTTGCTACATACAGATGTTAGGTGGCTTAGCCGTGGTGCCTGTTTGAAGAGATTTCGCCAACTGCTGCCAGAAATCAAGATATTCATTCAATCAAAAGAAGAAAATGTACCTGAACTTGAAGATGAAAAATGGCTTATAAAGCTGGCCTTCCTTTGTGACATAACAGAAAATCTTAATGAGTTGAACCTGAATCTTCAAGGGAAAGACAGAACCGTCATAGACATGACATCTTTGATTAAAACTTTTAAAAGTCAAATTCAACTGCATGCATCCCAATTAAAACGAGGCGAACTAAAAAATTATAAAAACATGGAAGAAGAATGTACGCACAATTCAATTCGAGAGTTTAAAACTTTCACTGAACAGCTGGAGAATTTGCACCTGGAGTTCGAAAGAAAGTTTGCGGATTTTGCCGCTCTCGAAGAAGTGCTAAGTTTCATGGTATTCCCTTTCAATGAAAATATCGACATTGACAGCTTGACCGTTAAAATTGGCAACCTAATCGATACTGAATGTGTTGTGGTCGAAGAAGAAGTAATTAAAATGAGAAATGACATTTTTTTGAAAGCTAGAGCATCTGGTAGTACATATTTTTGGAAAGTGATTTGCAAAGTAAAGTTTCCATGCCTAAGAAAGGTAGCTTTATATTTGACTTCATTTTTTGGTTCTACCTATCTTTGCGAATCAACTTTTTCAACTATGAATTCAATAAAAACCAAACATCGTTCCCGCTTAACAGACGCTCACTTAACTTCCTGTTTGCGCATCGCAGTTTCTTCGTACACTCCCCAATATGATAAACTTGAGAAAACGTCCACCCAAAAGCATAAAACGAAATGAAAGATGCGAATTTCATATGTCTTTTTGTAGGTATTCGGTTTGTCTTTTGTTTATTTCTATGTATTGTCTGTTTTTGTGTGTACATACACTGTATGTAAATGTGAAATAAATGTATTTGTATTGGTAATATTTGATAAATAAGTAAATACAATAAATACAAATTTTTCATAAAAAATATTTCTCTCTTCTAAACTCCACCTTGCAGTCGACCGCAAGAAATATTTTCGAACACAAGTAGACCTTACAGGTCAAAAGTTTGGCCACCCCTGCTATAGGGTAATCCGAGCTTTTCCCATTGTCAGAAATTAGAATTATCGACACATAGATACTTACATACAGTGTGGAACGATAATGAATAAATGAGAGCGTGTTGGGAAAAACGCTTGGACACGTCGATTTGTATTTTTAGATGCGCATTTTTTTCAAAAAAAAATAATTATATAGGGTGTGTCATGTGACAGTGGCCAATACCAACTTTCTTATTTTAAATACAACCCCCTGTATATTATTTATTTTTTGGATTCTTCAGAAAATTCTAGACATAATTCATGTACAATGTCCCATACCTATCTTAAAATGTTTCGGAAATATTAAGTGTTTTCAGATGTATTACAAAAATTAACAATAAAAAAAGAAAATTATTTTATTTCACAAATTCGCTACATTACTCTAAATACATTGCCACTATTGGTCTAATGAGAATCCTCACTGGATGAGAGAGGAACATACGCAATATCCTGAAAAAGTTAATGTTTGGGCAAGAATTGTTGGTAATCATATCGTTGGTCCCTTTTTCATTGATGGCAACTTTGACAAACTTATATCCTGATCCAGCAAACCCACAAGTATTTTTAGATGCGCATTTTTTTCAAAAAAAAATAATTATATAGGGTGTGTCATGTGACAGTGGCCAATACCAACTTTCTTATTTTAAATACAACCCCCTGTATATTATTTATTTTTTGGATTCTTCAGAAAATTCTAGACATAATTCATGTACAATGTCCCATACCTATCTTATACTGTTTCAGAAATATTAAGTGTTTTCGGATGTATTACAAAAATTAACATTAAAAAAAAAAAATTATTTTATTCAACTACAAGCCTTCGAGATGTGATGCTACCGTAGAATGTGGCTTATTCCCTGGACAGAAAAGATCTCTAATATGGAAGTCCTAAATCGGATGAATAAGTAATGTGAAGTCATTAACGCCATAAAAAAGAGAAAGCTTCAATATCTAGGTCATATACTGAGAGGACCCAAATACGCACTTCTCCAGGTGATAGATCAGGGAAAGATTGGTGAAAGGAGGAATATTGGAAGACGCCGTGTGTCTTGGCTTAAAAACCTAAGGGACTGGTTTAATTGTAGCAATGTTGAACTTTTCTGAGCTGCAGTCAATAAGGTCCGGATAGCTGTGATGATAGCAAACCTCCGATAGGAGATGCACTATAAGAAGAAGACAACTACATGAACTAGCAATGTTGTTGATGATGATTACGCATGATTACGTGTATCTCATCTAAACATGTGGTGATAAACAATTAAATAAAAGACAATTAGATCATAATAAAATCATGCCACCTTATTTAAAGCCGTTGAAAGCAATTTTTAAAGATGGAATTCTAAAAAAAATGGCTATTGAAGAAATTACCTTAAGCCTAATAAGAAAAACATTCGATGAGAAGGGAGAAGAAAGCATCGTGCAATTGATGTCCAATACAATGGATAATGGTAAGCGACGAATTACCAAAACAAAACGAATAATTGACCAACTGATTACTTTTCTCAAACAAAACATTCATAAAATTATTTCATTTTATTACGCTTTATATTATTAATATTACATGATTCTATATAATTGTTAATTTATTATTTAAAAAAATAAAAAAAAAATTGATTTTAATTTGTATAAATATAATGATACGTACTTTTTTATTTTTGTATCTTGGATATAAAAATAAATTTCTTCTTTATTTATTATTATTTTCAGTCATGTATAAACAAAAATACTTTTATGTATTATTTTAGTTTTTTATTAAATTGTCGAGTAATTGTCTTGAAATAACAGCAGTTTGTTGGGCTCGGAATTTTACATGCATTATACAGGAATTGACCTTAAAAAATGTAAACTTTGACATCAAATATCTCGCGTTCTAGACGGTCAAAAATTCAAGAGTTTTAAAGTTAGATAGCAAACAATTAGACTTAAGCTGTAAAAAAAATGATTAAAATTTGTCGAAAAGTGGGTTCACGGTGTAGCTACCTTAAAGGCATGATTATGCAATAGCGTCATAATATACCATTATTGACTTACTTTTAAGTGCTTTGCCTATGAAATACAAAACATTAAAAATAAAGAGCAAACGAAAAATAATACAGCTAACATTTCATGGATAAAATTCCAATATGTATGAGGTCTGACAATAATCTTCTATGATTAGTAAGATAAAGCGACTTTTTATACGTTTCTTTCATTGTTTATAACAGTGGAGAAAGCATTCAGGCTTTAGACCAGCGTTGAAAAATCTCCCCGATAACTCAATCGAGTTATTAGCGACAATTTTCAACGACTGCCTGCTCTCATGCTATTTTCCGAATATCTGGAAAAAAGCACAAACAGTGGCGGCGCAAGACCTAAACTTAATGTGGGCCAGGTACATTTAGCGAGGCCCTCTGATGGTGCAAGAAGAAGGGAATATAAAATAAAAAATCACTTAAAATTAAACAGTTTTCTATTCATTAAAAAACAAACCTAAATTTTTACTTATACTTCTTTGGAACATGAAACAAAAATGATAAAAAATAAAGAAAATAATTAAAGAAACAGAAATTTTCTACTTTTGGTTATACTGAACTCCTTAATGATTGGTTCGTAATGCTATATCTGTTTCAATAGATAAAACTGCCAAAGCTGAAAGTCTTTCTTGACCCATAGTATTTCTTAAATAATTTTTAATTAGTTTTAATTTTGAAAAGCTACTTTCAGCGGAAGCTGGTATTGTTAACAAAATTGTAATGACAATGTAAACATTTGGGTAAATTTCTTTTAAATCGTTCTCTATGATATATTGGAGCAGATGTTGCACGTCTTTAATAGAGTTGGGTAAATTTGGGATCATGTTTTGTAACTCCTCATACAACTCATAATGTTGGAAGTCTCTGCTCTCACCTACTTGCAGGACTGTGTGTAAATCCTGACAGTTTTTCAGTATTTGCTCTTTTGGAATTTTTTTAAAATTTGTTTAAGTCATAGAGAAAACCAAAATTTTCAAAAGGTTGATTTAAAGACATAAATCTCGATTAAATGTTACTTATCACATAATCAATCATGGTATTAAAAAAATATGTTTCACACTGCCTTTTAGCAGACTTTATATGTTGATCGCTGCCTTCATAATGAAACATCCTTTTCTTTTTGGCTACTCTTTTATTTTTAAAATCTTTTGGCAAATCATAACTGCTTTTCTTAATAAACTGATGAGCGTCAGAAAAGCATTTTTCGAATCCAGTTCATTCATTTTCATTTCGTGCGCCGAAAAGTGAAATATCTTTAAGTTGAGAATTAATTCTAATGTATTTATTTTAAGAAAAACCGTGTGGCGTGTAATTTTGGATTTTTCATACTTTTTCAAATTTATTTTTGGCTGTGAGGCGCGAGGCCCTTTACACCGCGAGGCCATGTGCGGTGGCCCACACCGCCCACGACTTACGCCGCCTCTGAGCACAAATAAACGTCTTACCGAAGCCTAATAAAAATCTACAAAACCCACAAAATTGGCGGCCCATCTCCCTATTACCATGTTTAGGCAAATTATTTGAAAAAATATTAGAAAAATATAAAGTGATCCCGGATGAACAATTCGGCTTCAGAAGAGATCACAGTACAGAATCGCAACTCGCAAGAATTGTAGAACACATAACTACAGGGTTTAATAATAAAAAAAGTACCTTAATGATAATTTTTGATATACAAAAAGCCTTCGATAAAGTATGGCACGAAGCTCTTCTATATAAACTAAACAGAATGAATTTTCCTTTAAATCAAATAAAAATGATAAACTCATTTCTAAAAAATAGAAAATTTAACGCAAAAATTAACGAAAAACAGTCTACGGATAGATTTATAGAAGCCGGCGTACCGCAAGGTTCAACGTTATCGCCAACCCTATATAATCTCTACATAGCAGACACACCGAAAACAACAAAAACATAACTAGCTATGTACGCAGACGACACTGCGGCCTTTAACTCACACAAAAATCTTAGATTTCTTCATAAAAATATGCAAAGGGAAATAAATGAAATAGAAAAATGGACAAAAACTTGGAAAATCAAGTTAAACGCCGAAAAAACACAAGCTATTCTCTTTTCTCGAAAAAGGAACCCGAATATGCCTCAATTAAAGGTTCAAAATAGAGATATTATCTACACAAATACAGTCAAATACTTAGATATAGATTTAGACAGAAAACTCTTATGGCATTCACACATAAACACGCAAATTACGCGTTGTAACAAAACGTCTGTCAGACTCCGTAGTCTTCTGTACTACAGAAGTAAATTAAATCTCAAAAATAAAGTTTTTATCTAAAAACAAATTATATGTCCTCAACTCCTTTCATTTTGTCAAGCAGCAAAATTTACAAAATATAACCTTCAAAAATTTCAAAACAAAATTCTAAAACGTATAACCAATGCCCCCTGGTATATCCGAAATTCTGATTTACACAAAGACCTTAAAATCGAAACGATTACTGAATACATCAAAAATCGTCACAAAATCTTTTTCGAAAAAGCCGTTTCTCATCCAAACGCACTAATAAAATCGAATTTCGACTATATACCAGGTCGTCAAAGTGGCAGACATAAAAATCTAAGAAGTAGAATTTTTTAATGTAAAGAGAGTACTGATTATAGTAGAGGAAGCAAAAGATGTGTGTAAGAACCGTAGCAAGTGAAAGGAAGTGGTCTCTGCCTACCCCTACGGGAAAAAATCGTGACTATATGTATGTATGTATGTACATTTTGGAATAATAAAATGTAACCCACATTGATAAATTTTTACATGAAATGCTTAGTACCTGAAATAATTGAATGTAGATTCGAAATAAATATGGAGAACTTAGAGGTTCGTGATTCTCGAAACGAAAAAATACTTTTTTATAGTCTAACAAGATAAGTTCAGATATCATGATTTATTAACCATTGTGGAATTCTGCAAAATCATTTTATCGCAAAAAAAGTCGAATTTCGTGGCAAACATGCAATTAGAACTAATCATAAGCCGATGTCGTAGAATTCGAACACCCAGAAACTCCTGTATTCGAAACATTTCATATATCTGATGTTCAATGGATAACACACATAGTAGATAGATATAATCTATTATTATTTTAAATTTAACAAGAAATGTGTTTTTTGTTGTCTCTCAAGCATGGACAAGTACTACCATTCTCGTAAAATATGTGAAAGCGTTTTCAGTCCCACTTTATGGTCTCTAAATAAATAATTTATCATGAAATCTTGTTTTTATTACCTTGTAGGGTGTCCATCGTGTATTTTTGTAACACCCCATATACCAAGTACATTACGAATGTATTTTTATACCTATTAGTTACTAGCATCTATTCGTGTTATTAGAGGAATTGCCATTTTATATTGACATATTTTGCAATTTTTAATAAACTGGTTTTTTTTGGGCTATCTATTATCCTACGTCGGCTTCTTTTGTCAATACCGACTACCACCGGCGGCAGCGGTCTGTAAACAGTGCGGGACAATTTTTTCCAATTTTATTCAGGCAGTAGCCATGGAAATACATTTTTTTCTCCTCATCGGTAGATATTTCTACCGCTCGCTTTACCTCCCAAATTTAATTCGACCTCTTTCAATGGGTACACCGCTTTTTTTTTTTATGAAAATAGTCGCAAAAAGGGTAGACCTATCGTGTGGGCCGCGGACGGCCCGCACTGCGACTATTAGAAGGGGAAGGGGTTATAGAAAGGAAATGATTGTGGACACGCTTTTTAAAAAATTGCAGGTCATAGTTCTCTGGAAAAACTAATTTTGGAAGCTTATTCCATTCCGTAGCAGACCTGTAAAAGAAGTATTCTTGATGAAGATTGGTCCTTGTAGTGTCAAGCTTGAGAGTAAATGTGTGAGACTGATCAGCGTGCCGAGTTCTTCGGCCGAATGTGGCCAATGGTGGTACAAGAGTTTTTATTTCTCTGGAGCATCTGCCATGGAAATATCTGTAGAGCAATGACTGGTCTTCAACTCTTCTTCTATGTTCTAGAGGGTGAAGGGTATCTGTGAGAGTTGAGCTGTTTATCAAACGAATGGCTCTTTTCTGAATGGAATCTAGAAGACGAAGAGAATGCCTTGGTGCTGAACCCCGAATGTGCGAGCAATACTCCAGTAGAGGTCGGATTTGTGCCTTGTACGTCGTCAACAGTTGATCAGGAGTAAAAAACTTTCTAGCTTTCCACAGAAAACCTAGGCTCTGGCTTGCCGACTTTGAGATGTTAGCAACATGGTCATGCCAAGACATATTATTGGACACCGTGACTCCCAAAATCGAGATGGAGGGACTTGGTTCAAGGGTATTTCCGGACATTGTGATGGGATGATTTGAGGAATTCACTTTCTTGGAAAACGTGGCACTTTGTGTTTTTTGGGCGTTGAACTGAACAAGATTGTTGGTTCCCCACTCGACGATTGCTTCAAGATCTCTATTGATGGAATCAACCTGTTCCTGCCTGAGTCTATTTGTATCATTCACCGAAAGTGATTGATAGGATGTGAAAGTTGAGACAAGTGTGCTTTCGTCTGCGAAACTGTAAATGGGATTCGTGGTGGTTTTCAAGAGGTCGTTGATGTGTAAAAGAAATAAGGTGGGGGACAGGATGGAACCCTGGGGGACCCCGGCATTAGTTTTAAACGCATCAGAAGAAATACCGTCAACTGCCACATGCAAGAAGCGATCTTGCATGAAGCTCAAGAGCCATTGGCGCAGTTTGGTTAGGAGACCGTAGGCAGATAATTTACTTAACAATGCCTGGTGCCAAACGCGGTCAAAGACTTTAGATATATCCAAGGCTATTGCACGAGATTCACCAAACTTTTCAATAGTGTTTGTCCAGAGCTGAGTGACATAAGCCAGCAAATCTCCAGTAGACTTCTTTAAGCTAGTTCTCTAATTTCTCCAATTTACTTCATACTTTCATTATTTTTAAAAATGAGATTGTAATTAAGGCGATGCTCGATTTTTTCATTTGGCATTTTTCGACGAGGCGCATGTATTATACAGGATATATTTTTTATTATTACTACAGTTAAACATTAAAACTTAGCAAAATGAGACAATAAGCCTTGTTCGGAAGCTGACTTTTCGAAGATTAATTTGACCTGTCATAAGTATCATTTTAATTTTCAGTGAGTTCTAGAACATTATTGTCAGACCTCGTACATAAATACGAGTTTTTTTTTAAATTTCATTAGTTTTATCATTTATACAATGGTTTTATTATTCCTCTCTTACCTTCTGAATCATCATCATTCCAAACGGTGGTTATCATTTTTTCTAGCTGTTCCAAACATTTTAGACAAAACGTATGAAGACAAGGAAGCACACGCGGATCTTCGAATTGCTTTTTACACATTGGACATCTAAATTAACATTACACCAAAATTTGTAAAAAATTTTTTTTAAGTGTTATTATATTTTTAAGTATTTTTGAAGGGTATACCATTACTTTTTTTATTTTTTGTCCTAAAACGAATTAAGTTACTGGTTTTTACAATTAAGCGCATTAAGTCAACTCAGGCGTCCAAGAATGGTAACCGTTGCCGAGGTGTTTTATTGCCGTGCCAAAATTCTCTTGAGACTGGCTAAAACGGCTTATTACTAGATAAAATAATTAAAGATAAATTTTTATTGATAAGGACAGCTTCCGGTGAAATCAGTTAGAGTAGGAACAAATGTCAAAAACTCACAACGGTTGCCAAATAACCCTTTATTTTATGTTCTGGTTCCCACGAAAAGGGATATCCTGTAAAGTTCAGAGAACATCGTGGGAACCAAGGAAAGAAGGTAGGAGTTGGTGTTCTTCTTAAATTTCTGGAGGTTGTATGCTTCGGGGAATACCTCTCTAGGCAATGAGTTCCAAAGCCTCGCAATTCGTTGGATGAATGAGCCTTTGGAAAGTGATGTTCTGCAGGTCTCCAAAGTGACCACGAAAAGGTGTGAAGACTGAACTTGACGGGTTAATCTCGAAGAGACTGCCAAAGGAGGAACGATTGTTGATATTTCAGAAGAGCATCGCCCATGAAAATATCTATAAAATAGAGACAAATCGCTAACTTTTCTACGGTGTTCCAGACAAGTGAGCGAGTTTGTAAGCGAAGCATCACCGACGAGACGAATTGCCCTTTTTTGGACAGAATTCAGTAGCTTCAGGATATGTTTAAGTGCTGCACTCCAAATATGGGAACAATACTCCAGTACAGGTCGGATCTGTGCCTTATAGATCATAAGCAGCTGACTGGAGGTGAAATAGCTCTTGGCACGAAACAAAAAACCAAGTTTTTGGGATGCACTTTTGGCAATGGACCTCACGTGATTATCTCAGGCAAGGTTATTGCTGATAGTAATACCAAGCATCGATATGGATGACTTCAGTGGTATCGTTACTCCTGATAAAGTTATGTTAGGCACAGTGAGATCGGCTTTTCTAGAGAAAAGACATGCTTGTGTTTTGTTTGCATTGAATTCTACCAAGTTATTGGATCCCCAATCGAGAATTGTTGCTAAGTCCATATTTATATTGTTAACATTTCTTCCTCGTTCATTTCTGGTTTTATGGGCTGATATAGTGGCCCTGGAAGAGAAAGCGGTATGGAGGGTACTATCATCGGCAAAGCTGTGTACGGGACATGAAGTTGCTTTCAATAGGTCGTTGATGTGAAGTAAAAATAGTGTTGGTGCTAGAATGGATCCCTGCGGAACACCAGCATTTATGAGTAGAGTGTCAGATGAAACTCCATCGACCACTACATGGAGAGACCTGTTTGAGAGAAAACTAGCAAGCAGAGAACACAGCTGAGGGGGCAAGCCATAAGATGGAAGCTTGGCGAGGAGTCCCTGGTGCCAAACTTGAAGGTAAACAAAGAAGTACGCGCTAATATTTTTAGCGGGATTGTTGAAGGGGTTATTAGGTGTGGTTTAGTTTTATTTTTAGTTTAGTTTTATGAGTGCGTGGGTGTACGGGTGTTTTTTGTTACTGTTATATTTTTCTATTTAAAACGGGTAGACCGCAAAATAAGAACTACTCTGCGGAAACTAAAAAAGTAATTGCTAATGTAATTAAACTTATGATAAATGAGGTAAAACATAGCTTGCAAGTTCCAATTGAAAATTATCGTCAAAGGGTATTGGTTGCGACAGAAATTTGTTTTAGAGTCCACAATGAGGCTGAAAAAGTAAAGACAGGTAAGCAACCTTGCATTTTATCCCCTAAAACATCTAACGGACGGCGTTGCTCCAGAAGTTTTACAAAGAAATAAAGAAATCGTTAATGATTTTCATATATTACAGAAGCAAAAGCTGACTTTAAAAGCAGTTGTACAAGAAGTACGCGATTCACAAATAGGTTTTGAAGGTGCGGAGTCAACTTTAAGAAAAGTACTATTTAAATTCGGTTTTCGGTGGCAAAAAACACCCGATAGTAGAGATGTATTAATGAAAAGTTATGATGTAAGATGTCACTGGCGAAAAGAGCAACCTCTAATGATCTTGAAAGTATCAATTTATAAGTATATTTTTGTATTTACTTTCAATTTTAATACATTTTCTGCTACATAAATATTTGGTAACCGTTACAAAATATTTACGATACGCCACTGGTACCAAATTCGGTTTGTTTCGGCGCTGCACATCTGCTGAATTTGAAAAATGGTGGAGCCTGTTGTCTTTTTCATTAAAAATTTAACTCTACAAAAACAACAAACCTGGCATTGTTTTTTGGATATAGTCTGCTATGTTGATAAAAGAGATCTTAATATTTAGTTTAATTTTTCTTTAATTTTTAAGTAGAAAATTATTATGATAAGAATTAAAACTTATATTATTATATTTGGATTTATGTTCTAATAAAAAAAAATCAATATAATACGACTTATTAAAATATACTAATTTTTGAAAGAGTCGACCAATTGAAATAAATTTTTATTTACTTAAACACTAATACGAAGATAGTTCACGAATTGTTGTACCTAACATAGTTGGCGTTGAATGGCAAATGCAAATAAAGTGTCAGGCAAAAGCTTATTGTATGATACTAGTGTGTGCCAATTGGCATCAGTTCGTGCATATGTTCGTGATATGATAGAAATATTGGGTGACTCTGCCCCTTCGTACCAAATAATCAAGAACTGGTCTCCAGATTTTAAACTGGGACTAGAGTTCTTTCAACATGCACCAGTTGCAGGAGCCCCCAAAACTGTGGTGACCTGAGAAAATGTAAATTTAGTCCATGACATGCTATTAAATGACAGAATAATTACAGTCAAGGCTATAGCAGAGATATGTAGGTTTTCTGTTAGAAGCGTTGAAAAAATTTAACATTAGAAATTGGGTCTCAAAAAACTCTTTACACGTTGGGTTCCACGAATGGTGACGACAGACCATAAGCGTGTTCGCCAGGTTGCAGCGGAGACAAATTTGGAGATCATTAACAGGAATCCCGATGAATTTAAACGAAAATTTCTTACGGTCGACGAATGCACACGCCCGCCGCTAAGAGCACGGCTTTCAAACAACACGTGGTAAAATGCTCATCAATATAATCAAATAAAATACATCAAATTCAAAGCTAGCAACCAGTGAAATTATTCCGAAGATACAGGAGGCTTTAAACTGTAAGCTCCATGTATTAAAGTTATACAATATATTCTCGATGTCAAGTGTGTTGTTTCATTTACTGTGATAACAAAATTCACGGCGATAAAAGACAGTAAACCCTTTGGCCTATAGTAGTAGAAGACAGATCAAGCCAGCTTTACTGAGTTATCGAAGGATCCAACATCTACGCAGCGAAAGACGTCGTCGAAGAGCAAGTGAGTTGAAGCAACAGAGGTTCCGGCGGTGATGCTGCCCACTCCCCAGAGTATTTCTACAGCTTACCACCACGCCCAGTCTACTCCTCGTCGTTGGCGCCGGCGCGCACAAGTGTATTTCCACTTTTTTAATTTTGTTTTATCAGAAAAATATCTTTATAAATTTGCGTTTCCTTTAGTTTGAAGCAATATTTGTGCTCAATTTATTAGGTCAATAAATCATTATGCCTATACCCCGTTTGCGGAATTACAATCATTTAAGGGACATGTCCCCTAAGGGAAATCAAAAAGGGACGCATTGTCGGTACGAGGAAGGCGTCAACAGGCTTTACAAGATAGAGTTTCCACAATACGGTCGATTGAAAATTGGAAACAAAGAGTCTTTGTGTCGCGAAATATGTGCTTTTGGCTTCGTTCGTATAAACCATTTTTATGTCTTTAACTGAGACCTCGACATCGTGCTGCTCGGTTTAAGTGGTGTAACGGAGTATCAAATTGAGATGGTAAATGATATTGAGTTGTGTTCTCTGGCAAATTAACATAAAGGGGGATACCTTGCACCCTGTTGAGTACCTCCACCATATATAAGCACTTATATAGTGTTACGAATTGTGATTAACAAGTCCGCCCCTGTACCATTGTCTAGCCGGAGTGCGCGGTGCGGTTTTGACTCTCATTAAAAGAGCAGATGATTTATAGCCGCGGGCGGCAAGAATATTCGCGTTAATGTCAGAAAAAACGTGAAAAAACAAGAAATAATTTATTGGGTATATTTAAGGATAGCGGCCGCGGAAGAGTTTTAGTATTTAAAGTTAAAGTTAATAATTTAATCTGCCGACTTTCACAGGCCGAAGTAGCACAAATCGTCAATAAAGTTTAGTGCGTGAAGCATGTGTTCTTCACTCCGCGCCTCTTTTTCCCTTTCACTTTTTCTCTATCCCTTACTTTCTCACACCATTCCCACACTACTTTCTCACGGTAACACTACTTTCTTCTGTGACAGCAATACAATCGACAATATTGTTACAAATCCGGTCCTGTCAGCAACCGAGAAATCGACAGCGTCGAGGGTCTGTATTCGACCGCTTTCCTTTGTAGCCGCCGACGGGGCCTAGGAAAGTCGCGCAACCTGTCGAATCCGCGTCGAATAATGGAGAAACAGGTAGAATAAAAGTTTTTTTCTTTTATTTATGATAAAGCAATCAATGTTTTTTTCAACAAGACCAAGTTTGTTAAAATCCGTTCGGTCGTTTCGAAGTTACAGCTGTTTATTTAAAAAACATTAAATCACCCCCCACCTCCTTATTTTAATATATAAGTCAAGAAGTGTAAAACAAAAATTACGAGGGTTAATTCAACCCCTTTTTCAACAAGACAGCGCACGTCCTTATAAAGTTAGGATTACTACAAGGTTTTTACAAAAAAAATAATGTGATGCAGTTTCCATAACCTTCTCGCTCCTCAGATTTTTCACCAATTAAGCTTGTGTGGGATATGATCAGCAATCGACTAGGTAATTTACCCCAAACACGAAATGTCTTAGTTGGCCTTCTTCACTAAATTTAGAAACCATGAATGACATTCTAATAAAAGACCGCGGCATATCCACTCATTATTAAATAACATGTTTTAAGTTTAATCAAGTACACATTCTATATAAATTTTATTAAAATTGTTCAACTCTTACTGGCCGATCGAATTTTTTGAAAGTCAGTATATTTTAAAACTTGTCAACTATGTTAATAATTATTTTTAATACTTGCCTAAACTTAGCTTCCTGAAGGTCTGTTGCCGAGGAACTTTTCGCCTTACAATTAGCGAAAGTAATAATTTGTTTTTTTGGGTATCGAGGTGTTAATTTTAACTTAGGATGGTCAACAGAACGTCTCTTTGCAACGGTGGCTTCTTGGCTTTGTCTTCTCCTGGCGAAGCTTCCGAAAATGTAGGAGATTTTCTCCAAATCCACCATATTTGCTGATGGAAAATTGAAATTTTAATTTTTGAAAATAATTGAACCACTTAATGTTAACCGTAAATAGTTTCGTAAACAATGACCTTAAACTTACAAAATTCTCGCTCAGAGCAAGACTAGGTGGGGTTAATTTGATTGTATTGGATTTTTTCCGTCATAAGCGGAACATACACTTTTTGTTACGTCAACTGGTTGATGTAAATTATATTTCGATAGTTAATGAAAGGACAGTTTAAACTAAAAAAGTAAAATAACTTAATCGAAAAAAAATTACGTATATGTTCCCAAAAAAATTTAAAACACCATATATTTTTTTACTATTTTGAAAACTCTTTTATTTCTTACAAATATTAACAAATTCTTATTACTTTACATTACTGATAGTGGACTATTATCTTTAGTGAATTTTACTTAAGAGCTGCACCTATTGTTCCAGAACCTTTTTATGGTAGGTATAGCAAAGCTCTGCGAAAAACGTATAAAAGTACCTACTTGGATGAAAAAGCAATATCGAGAATGATGGAATGAGAGAGAGATCATTAAAGAACTTACACTACTGTGAAAACTAAGGTTTTTGACGATAAGAAAAAAATAACTTTTCAATAAATACATACATATTGTTACAACCCGCCCCTGTTTATTTGTCGGCGTCCGAGAGTCGATAACAACTAGGGTGCATATTAATGAGCGCTTTGTTATGCCGGTCTCTGCGATCTCGAACACATCGTCTAGCGGCTTCCAGAATGTATAAGAATTGTTCCGGACTCTCGACAAAAAGGTCGAATTATGATTTAGAGGTATAAAAAGGACAGCGGCCGCGAAGAGGACAGTTTTAAGTTAAAAGTGTGTAAAAGTATAAAAATTGTTTTGTTACTGTATCGAGAGTTTAAAATATCGTAAATATCGTAACAATATGGTCACGCCTTTTCCCGCAGGGATAGTCCTTTCACTTGCTACGGTTTTTACACACGTGTTTTGCTTTTTTTACTTTCATTAGCGCTTTCATACAGCAACCGACAATCAATTTTGATCTGATCGAGATATGTTCGCCTTTATGCTTCCTCTGCCAAACCCAACATTCACTACCATACATAAGTGTAGGGACTAGCACTCTTATATGTGCACAGCCAGTCATGCCTCTTTTGACACGTTCTAGCTGTTAAGCAGGGCATTTATCTGTTTCCCTGTCAACACCCTTCACTCTATGTCACAGTCATACTTTCCGTCTCTCGTAAACTTTGAACCCAAATATACAAACTTATTTACTTGTGGAACAATCTTTCTCCTTCAATCAGCAACTCACAGTTTGTCATGCTTTCTTCTCTTTTAAAAATCATTACTTTCGTTTTGGTTGCATTTACTTTTATCCCTTTGATTTTTAGAACTTTATGCATAATATCATTGTATTTATATAAATACAGTAATAATATTAACCAAAGGGAGCATTTAACAATCAAATCATGGTTTTTAATCCACCTCTTTTAAATCTTCTAAACAACTTTTCATGAATAAAGTAAACAGCCATGGCGAAGCCACACATTTCTGTCTGACACCTTTTTCGACGTCAAACCAGTCCGTATAAGCTTCGTTTATCCTGACACAAGCAGTGGAATCCTCGTAAAGTGATTTTTAGTGTTCGTATCGAACTACCGCTCACCCCATACATAAACAATGTCGACCACAATGCATTCCTCACCACTCTGCCATAGGCCTTTTCCAAGTATTCAGTATGCTAAAAAACGGGAAAGAATTACCACGGAAGGAATAATAACAAAAATATTCCTTGTGCGTGGTGTAATGTTTGTAATAAAAATACCATGGTAAATAAAATAAAAAAGATAATTCAAAATCGAGTACAATGATCAATATAATTTTATTTGTATCGGGTTAGATATTCATAATCATGATTTGACAAAACAATCTGAGACTGTTAGCATTTAATTCCGGTTTATCATATTATGAATTTTTTTTCTTGTTTGATTATTCAGCCAGTACCCAAAGCAAATGCACAGAAGATCTGATAGGTCGAGGTGCTTAAAAGGCTGCATAGCCTTCACGACCCCCCCCCCTCCCTACTCGTACTTCTTTTGGTGTTAAATTATAGGTTCTAGGTTCCAGATATGATAACGATCTACAACCTATGGATTTGTTTCTTCTAGGTAAGTAGTAGTTCTTCGATATATTCCTAGTTCCGTACAAGTAAGTATTTTTTCAATTTAATCTTTTGTTTGAATACATTCAGTAAAATTTTCCAGAAATACAATTGTCTAGCATCTAAGACTTGCAGTCAGTCAGATATTGCATTTTCAGTGGATTTTCCAGTCCTAAAACCCTACTGTCTTTCTAAAAATACATTGAACTTTCTTAAAAATTTGACTATTCGAATCTTGATGATTATCCTTTTATTTTTTTAAAACGCATTCCTCTCCTTTTACTATACTACCACCTTGATTTCTGATTTTTTTCCAGTTGCGAGGTAGTATTTTTACTTCTGGCTGTTCTTATGAACTATGGAATTTATTGTTGTTCTGGAAATCTTCAGGTAACCTTCTATCAAATTTTTCTTCATCATTCTTCTTATGTCTTGCCTGAACCTCTTTTGCCACACCATTCCTTGCCTTGTTTACATCTTCAATTGTTATGCCTTTGGCGTTCTTTGACTGGCATTTGTAGCCAGCCAATCCAGCCAGACGTTCTTCTTCTCTGACACTGCTTTTTGAACCTCTACACATCTTCTTTAACTTACATCATTTCCTTCTTTTACTTACGCCACACACTTTATTAGCAATATCCACGATTCCTTCCTTAAATGGCCTCCACAATTCTTCAATCTCACATGCTTCATCTAAAATGTCAAATTTCTCGAACAATTTACTTACGAACTTCTCTTTTATAAATTCTCAACTTTTATTCTTTCTAGTACATTACTTGATTCCTGCACACTATGCCGCCTCCGCTTAAAGAGACCTCTTGGTATTCGGCTCATTATTAGGAAGTTTTCTGTGTCAATGCCTGCACCGCGGTATGCCCGGGTGCCCAACACTTTATTTCTTAATCTTTCATCCATAATCACGAAATCAATCATATTTCTCTGGTATCCTGATTGTCTTGTGTACAAGTGGATCTTTTTATGATTAAACATATTGTGTTTGTTACCACAAGATACCATTCTAAACATACTTCAAGTGGACTTTCACAGTTTTTATTCAATTTGCCATTACCGTACATTCTCAGAACACTGTCACATCCATTACGCTTCACTCCTACTTAACTATTAAAATCCCCTATCATTACTATTTTATTCTGGTTACAATTATTCAGAATATCTGTCACACTTTTCTTCGCCTTTTCATGCCTACCTTTTTGGGCTTTCGAAGACTGGTTCCACTGTGCATCTTGTGGGGTATAAATCCGAAGTAAAAGGTTGCGAGTAAGACCAACCTTTAGGCTTAACCAGAGAAGTCTTGGACTTACACATTTGAAGTTAGTCACACACTCACTCATTCTAGCAGAAAGTATCACACCAACGCCATGATAACTTTTACTGGTTTCCAGAACTCCTGACAAGTGGGCTGTATATGGTCCATTTGTAGTTGTTTCGCATCCCTTTCGCTTGGTCTCGTTCATACAAAGAACATCATTCCGTCTTTTCCTCATAATTTTGTAAATATCTTTAATTTTATCGTTTAATCCACCTCGTACATTTAAAGTAGCAACGTGACTCTCTGCAGTACACTTTTTCCCCCCATGGGAAACAAGACGGACTGGTAGTGAACCACATCGCCTCCATAGGTCTGGCCTACATACCTACGGCTGAAAACGGAGGCCAGACTAAGGGCGTACCGACTGAAAATAAACGAATACGGGAGATACTTTGGGTTGCAAGGAATTATACTGAAACCTTTAAACAAGTAGACCAACGAAAACCGTTAAAAGTAATACGGACGGGTCAAAGGGAATAAGGAGAAAGTAGAACAAAAAATAGACATTTATAAAACAGGACTAGAGAAATCCATCAGAATCAACCTGGACCGCTAAGTTACAGTGTTTCAGACCGAAATCAGAAATCATGTTGCAGAGGTCCTACAAAAGCAGGAGAATCTATATCATGTCAGAGAGTCAGGCAGCACTAGACGCGATGACGTAGGCGCCACAGGAAACACAACACGCTCTGTTTAATATGGGTACCAGAGTAACGACAACGAGAAGACAGACAGGCTAGCTAGAGCTAGAGAATTACAATAGGGATCACATTACTGATAGGGAACAAACTAGAAGCTGGTGACAAAGCAACCATCATAAATAATGGACAGAGCACCCAGGTATGAGATATTTAAATTGTCTTTTCAGGGGACCATCTAGGAAAACGGCAAAAAATTGTCTGAAGCTTCAGCGAAGAGAAAAAAGCATGTAACAAGGGTCCTTACAGAACACTGCTTTATGAATAAACACCTTTTATTGCAAGCGATTGTGCTGGGGTTATAAAATAATATGCTGAAGAAAACTCATTTCAAATCACTATTTTTCGATTTCCAGGCTCTACAATTATTTCTCTTCGGGTATGTTTTATCACAACTGTACTATTGTTAAAATGCATAATAAAATACTTATTTTTTTACTACAAGAGATTGTGCTGGGGGTTTTTAAATAGTATGTTGACGAAAACTTATTTCGAATCACTATTTTGCCATTTCCTGGCTCTACAATAATTTCTCTTCGAGTATTTCCTATCACAACTGTACTATTGTCGGAAAATGCATAATAAAAAACTGATTTCTTTTTATTACAAGCGATTGTGCTGGGGTTATTAAAAAGTAGGATGACGAAAATGCATTTAGAATCACTATTTTGCCATTTCCTGGCACTACAATAATTTCTTTTTGGGTACCTCTTTCCTACCGCAACTGTACTGTTGTTAAACGGAAGTAGGAATTTTTGAGAATTGTAGGTACGTCATGAGGATTCGCTTCAAATTCGCTCAAGTTCAAATTATTTATATACCATTAAAGAGTTTTTAAAAAGTTAAAAAATTGAGTGTTTAAATCATTTTCATAACAGTTTTGGGTAAAAAGTTATAAATGGTTGTGCCATTTTGACAGTTAAGCTAGCACAACACCATTTTTTTGCTAACCACTTGAGTTAGAAAATTCTAGTTTGTGTTAGAAAATAATTAAATGAAAATATTGGGATAGTTTCCACTAATTGTGCCAAAACGGCTGTGTCAGAACATACGTAACATTATAAACTCTACACTACTAATCATACTGCACAAAAAATCAGCTTTATAACAAACAAAACAACTTTACTAACCCAAAAATATGTAAGAATCTTCTCGAATGACTATAAGAACATATTTATTGAAAAACTAATAGACCAAAATTGCAAAATTGTACATAGTTCTAACGAGAACAATGTAAATAAAAAATGGAATGCTTTTATTGATATTTTTTTGAAACTATTTTATGAGTGCTTTCCATTAAAGCTGGTACAAGAGAAACGCACAAAAAGTATGCAATAGTAGAATGTAGAGAAAAACTGAATACAATGCTACCATTGTATAAAGTTAGTTATACAATGATGCTACTCATATCAAAAACCCACTCAAATTTCAAAGCCATCTATAATGAAATGCCGAATGTCATTCCTGAACTAATTGAAAAATTGGAGAAGTCTAAATTCACATGTATTGTTTCAAATAATTCACAGTCAATGTTTCTTCTACATATAACTAAAGATGAGCTAAGTAGATTATGACAAGAAATAAAAAACAAGCTTACATGTGGTGATGACGAAATACCAATAAGTCTTATGAAACTATACGCATAGACTCAATCGCGGGCAATATGTGCTATAACAAAAATAATTCATTTAATATGGGTTTTCCCACAACAACTTAAAATAGCTTTATAGTGACACTCATTCTTAAAAAAAGTGATTGTGATTTATTTGAAAACTACCGACCTATAAGTATTCTACCATCTTTCTCAAAACTCTTTGAGATGGGGCTACCTGCGACAGACTCATGGATTTCATGAAACACTGAATCTCTTGAATTCTGTCCAGCATATGGCTATATCAAAGATAGGTCAGTGAAAACAGCAACTATACAGTTCACAGGAATAATTGTTGATTCATTCGAAAAAAAAGAAATGGTACTACTTGGATTATTTCTAGACCTATCCAAAGCATACAGTGTGGAACAGCCAAATGGAATAAATTCGATAACGAAAAAATGAGAGCATGTTGGGAAAAACGCTTGGACACGTCGATTTGCATTTTTAGATGCGCATTTTTTTCAAAAAAAAATAATTATATAGGGTGTGTCATGTGACAGTGGCCGATACCAACTTTCTTATTTTAAATACAACCCCCTATATATTATTTATTTTTTGGATTCTTCAGAAAATTCTAGACATAATTCATGTCCCATACCTATCTTCAACTGTTTCGGAAATATTAAGTGTTTTCAGATGTATTACAAAAATTAACATTAAAAAAAGAAAATTGTTTTATTTCACAAATAATGTAAAAAAAAAACAAAAAAACATTAATTTCAATGTAAGAGATGTTGAAAATGTTCGCCGCGAATGTCTTGGCAACATGCTAATCTGGTATAGAAATGTCTTCTAACGTTACTCAGCATCTCAGGCGTGACTGATCTAATCGCAAGCGTGATTCGTCTTTTTAACTCATGTAAGTTGAGTGGTTTAGTTTTGTATACAATACTTTTGACATATCCCCACAAAAAGAAGTCTAATGGCGCCAGATCAGGAGATCGTGCTGGCCATTCTATCATTTCGCGCCTCCCTATCCACCGATTTGGAAAATTTTGATTCAGGTACTGCCGGACATTGATTTGGTATTGGGGCGGTGCTCCAACTTGCTGAAACCATAGTATATCGGCAGGAACTTGTGGGTTTGCTGGATCAGGATATAAGTTTGTCAAAGTTGGCACGACATTATTTTGGAGCAGTTCTAAATATTTATCTCCATTCAAGTTGCCATCAATGAAAAAAGGACCTACGATATGATTTCCAACAATTCCTGCCCAAACATTAACTTTTTCAGGATATTGCGTCTGTTCCTCTCTCATCATGCAGACAGACAACAAGTTGCTAAGGCTATGAGTTTTATACGAAAATAGACAAAACTGATTTTGTATTTTTTTTATTTCATATCAGTAAAAAGGAACGCATTAATGGTTTTTGCTTATTTTCTCAATATTAAGAGCTAAATGGAAAATAAGTATTGAGTGTAATGTAGCGAATTTGTGAAATAATGTTAATTTTGTAATACATCTGAAAACACTTAATATTTCCGAAACAGTTTAAGATAGGTATGGGACATTGTACATGAATTATGTCTAGAATTTTCTGAAGAATCCAAAAAATAAATAATATATAGGGGGTTGTATTTAAAATAAGAAAGTTGGTATCGGCCACTGTCACATGACACACCCTATATAATTTTTTTTTTTTGAAAAAAATGCGCATCTAAAAATACAAATCGACGTGTCCAAGCGTTTTTCCCAACACGCTCTCATTTATTCGTTATCGAATTTATTCCATTTGGCTGTTCCACACTGTATATGACTGTCCAATTCAAAAAAATCTATTGACCAAACTGGAATGATATGGAATTCGAGGAAATGTATTAGATTGGTTTAAATCATAACAATCCGAACGCCAACAAAGAACGAAAATAATAAAGCATGGCTGAATGGACAAACATTCAAGTCTGATACAAGAATAAATAATATAGGTATTCCACAAGGAAGTACAAATGGTCCTGTTCTATTCATAATCTTCATGAATAATATTCTGGAAATTTTGAATACTGAAAATAGTACCTGCCAGATCACTTTATGCTGATGACACCAATCTGTTAGGTTAGGTTAAAACGGTGGTTCGGAGAGAACCCACTTATGCCTTTTGGCCCGTTGTGATACCGTGATGCACGGCGATGCCTTCCTCCTCTACCGTAAGAACCACAGATACAGCTGGGAGGGTGGTGCCCTCTCTTGCTAGCTCGTCCGCCTTACAGTTGCCTGGTATGTCCCTGTGTCCAGGTACCCAGACAACGTGAACTCTAAATATAGTTCCTAGCTCATTCAGGGCAGCACAGCATTACACCGCTATCCTAGAGGTCAAGGTCAAGTAGACTGAGTTCAGTGATTTGATAGCAGCCTAACTGTCGCAAATAATGGATATCTCGCTGAACTTTTGTTCGTTGCGGAGTAACCAGACAGCTGCACACCAATCTGTTAGTCTCAATGACAAACTACCCAAATTTACTTAAAAAAGTAGATCACCTGATGAGTAGAACAGAAAGCTGGTTCACGAAAAATAATCTGACTTTAAATGTAGACAAAACTAACATCATACTATTCAGAACATCACAACAAAGAATTGAAACTCTACCGAGAATTACTGTATAAAAAAAATGGTTGTACAAAACTCAACCAAATTTTTGGGTATTCATATAAATGAACATCTGCAGTGGCATATACATACTATAAATATAGGAAAGAAATTGAACCAAAAATGTTACTTAATCAGGATTATAAGTAAATATCTCAAGAAAATTTCAATGGAAATCATGTACTTCTAAAATTTTAAATTATCAGGAAAATTTGAAATATTTTGAGGAAGCCATAGTGGAAACCACCCATATGCAACTCGTAGCACAAACATAAGTTACCCCATACATAGATTGACACTTACTGAGAGACACCCATCATATGCAGCTTTAAAGTTTTTTAACAGATTACCTAATTGTATCAAAACCTGTGAAAGCCTCAACAAAAAAAAAACTTGTTAAAAGCGTCCTGATAAATTTAGGACCCTATTCAATTCATGAATATTTTAATGTGTAAATTACTTTCCATGTACAAATTACGTTGACGTTATTTCGTTTTGTTTTCTTTTGTCTCTTTCTTTACTGTAAATGTAAAACATTCTCTGAAATATATTATTATTATTAAGTATAGGGACCAGCACTCCTCTATGCACAGCTAGTTACGCCATTTTTGAGACGTTCTGTCTGCTCATAAAGTTAAACAGGACATTCATTTGTTTCCCTACCAACACCCTTCGCTCAATATCACGCCCATACTTCAGGTAGCTCGTAAACTTTGAACACAAGTATACAAACTTATTATATACTTGTCCTACTCTGACCTTCAATCAGCACCTCACAGTTTGTCATGCTTCTCTTTCAAATATTAGGTACTTTCGTCTTGCTTAAATTCACTATCACTTTGATTTTTAGAGCGTTATGCTTAATATTAACCATCGCCTGCAACTGCTTAAATGATGCTAATATGACCTTATCATCGGCGTAAAGAAGGCATTTAACGATCAAATCATAATTCTCAATCCATATGCACTTAAGTCATTTAATGTCCATGTATAAGTTAAACAGCCATAGCGAAGCCACACATCTCTGTCTAACACCTTTTTCGATGTTAAACCTGACAGTGTAAGCTCCTTTTATCCTGTGATCATTTTTACGGGTAAATTAATAGTGTAAATAATAACATTCAAATCTGTACCCACCTTTATAAGTATGAGCTTATTAATAATTCATGTTTCTTTTGTACAGTTTTTTCAATAAATATAGATTACCTTTTTCACCATCATTTATAAATAATAAAATGTTTTTTAAAAGTAGAAATGCCTAATGCTAATTTTACATGTAATTTTATTAAAAAATAATTATCTAAGAGTTTAGATAACAAAACGTAAATGTAAAATAAAATAAATAAACCAAGTATCATATTTTATTTCTTAAAAAATATTTACGAAAATTAAATGGTACAAATAAACGAAAAAAATTATTTCCACAACTTCTTGATGGACATATTCTTCTCAGAGTCTTTCTGCATGACTTTGGCGACCGCCATTTCAAAATCTTCCTGAGTAACGTGAACCCTTCTTTCTCTCAAAGCATACATACCAGCTTCTGTACAAACACCCTGTAAATTGATAATTAATAAGGACATAAATAAAATTTTGCCACAACTTCTTGAGATCCTTTCAAGAGGAAATTTTATGAATTTATTATACATGTAAGAGTAAACAAGAACAAAACCAGGAAATGGGATAAAAAAAATTTATAAGACTGGACTTTTTTAAATTACAATTTGTAGTTTTACGTATTCTTGTTGGTTTTGAGAAAGAATTCTATAAATAAAAATTAAAAGTGTGTAGTCTGAGGTGTGCCTCTTCAGGGAAAATTAAAAAAACAAAACCATTTTAAATAATTAACAAGTTAAATTTACTATTTTTTACTCAAAAAGTTTAAGAACATGACAAAAATAATCAGAAATGGAAAAAGTACAAGAATAAAATCAACTATAATTATTTAAGTTTTTTAAACTTTACATGTTCAAGGATAAAAGAAATAAATCCCAAGCACATTCCAATCACTGAATGGTAAATTTGCATATTCTAAATTAGAAAAAATTACATATTAAATTTTAATTAAAAAGCTTAAACTCACTTTGACTTCAGCACCACTAGCACCGGGCATTAATTCAGCTATTTTCCTAAGATTAATCCCTCTCGTTAAATTCATTTTTCTAGAATGAATCTTCAAAATGTCCAAACGGGCTTCTTCATTTGGTGGAGGAAATTCGATTTTTCTATCGATCCTACCGGGTCTTAGGAGAGCTGGATCCAAAATATCGATTCTGTTTGTTGCCATGATTACTTTAATATTTTTTGTTGCTTCAAAACCATCCAACTGATTCAACAGTTCCAACATTGTTCGCTGTACTTCAGAATCACCCCCAGATCCTTAAGTAAAAAAATAAATGTTAATAGACAGCTTTATTTATATTCTTACATGGAGTAAAACTTTTTTAAGCTAAAATAATTAACAACTGTTTAATAGTTAATTGTAATAATCAATGACCTTATTATTCATTTAAAAAAAAATTATACCAATATTTCATTACTAAAACATCAAATATTGTATTAATTTTATAACTCTATGCTTTGTACTTATTCACTAACCAGATTCAATCCGAGACGATCCTATGGAATCAATTTCATCCATGAAAATGATGGAAGGAGCATGTTCTCTGGCCATAACAAAGAGTTCTCTTACCATTCGAGATCCTTCTCCTATGAATTTTTGTACCAATTCAGAACCAGATACACGAATAAATGTACACTCAGTATGATGAGCCACAGCACGAGCCAAAAGTGTTTTTCCAGTACCTGGGGGTCCATAGAGAAGGACACCCTTCGGTTGGGCAATACCAAGTGCATCAAACAGTTCAGGATGTTTAACTGGAAGTTCAATAACTTCTTTAATTTCTTTTATTTGTTTATCTAATCCTCCAACCATTTCATAAGTAGAATCAGGAACTTTCTCAACCATCATAAGAGAAACTAAAGGATCTACCTACAAACAAAAAGTTATTCATAATAAAATAATTGTTTACCTATTTTCAAATTAAATACCTTGTTTGGTAGTATTTTATGTAAAGTATATGATTCATTTCTAAGAGCTACTCGACAATTAGGAGTAACATCATTTATATCAATATTTTTGTCAATGTCAACAACAAATTTTCCTTCCGGATGTACTTTAACCAGGACTTTTTTCTTATCCATTGGTTTTACAACCTCTCCAACATAACTTCCTTGTTCCTGAAGTAGCATTAGTTCTTCTCTAAGCATGCGAACTAAAAAAAAAAGATATTTTCTTCCCCTTATTTATTAAATATTTCATGTCCAATCTACCTTTTGCATTCAGTTCGTTTCTTTGAGCCTGCAATCTTCTGAGGTTTTGACTTTTCTCTGCTACTATAAGTTGCAACTCTTCGATTTTGGTAATATAATAAGATCGGAAGCCTTCACCCTTTGGACCACCATCCACTTCCATCTAAAATATAAAATTTATAGTATTTATTTTAAGCTCATAGGTGTCACCAAAGAAAATTTTTCAAAACAACTTACATATAAAGTTAAAAATATTCTAGAAATATATATAGTTTAAATACAATTTTTAGTCTGCTAGAAAGATGTGTTCAATGTGTTTAAGAGTTAAAGATGAGATTTTTTAAGTAGTGATACTAAAAAGAAATAGAAAACTTTTAAGCACTTTTAGTGACACCCTTGAAATAGCATAGCAACTTTATTTTCTTCATGGAAATCTGACGACTGTTCAGATTCTGAAGTGTAATCTAAATCCGACGTTTCGGGAGAAATAAGTCTTCTCTTTTTCTTTATTTTCTTTACTTTCAGAACAATTTTTCCAAAAGATGCTGCTTGCCCCATTATTTGACCAAAATTATTTTAAAAAATTTAGCAATTGATGACATTTGGAAATAACAAAAGACAATAAAGCTATTGAAATAGCAAGATACTTGAATTAAAAACACTCTTTTTATATTTCTACTTTTACCTTGTTAATCACCGTCATGGTTATTAGTTTTTATTTAGAAGAATCTAAAAATCACTTATTTTATTAAAAACAGTAAAGTTAACTTGACACTGTAAAATCCGAAAATCATTTCAGTTGACGTTTGATATTTGACGTGACTTTGAAATTTTGGCCATTCAGTCAATTTTATACACATTTGTAATTTCACAGAAAAAAATAATAAAATTGTGAACGGTATGAGGGCAATTCAGACATTATTTAATAAATTTAAATGTTTACATTTAATAATCAAGTCAACGTTGTAATAAATTTTCTCCAATATTTTGTCAACGCAAGAAAATGACTTTATTTGACAATAATGACAGATAAATTGGAAAAATTTATTATTTTTAATTTTTTAATCGTATCAATATATATGAAATATATACTTTGCTCTCAAGGTTTAGTCACAGAGAATAGGTTAGTAAACTAACCACTAATCTTTGGTTTAGTAGTGTGTTACGAGTCAAATTACAGTACGTTGCGGTTAATGTCGCAATGTCACATGTACTTAAATTTAAAATAAATCAACACATTATATAAACAGTAGAGGTCACGTTCATTTCAATTTAAAGAAAATATGAAGACACATCAATCTCAAGCTATACAGAGATTAAGACATGATAGTTTCAGTACTATCAATGAAAAACCAGTGGATGATATTTCTTTGCAATTTTTCTATAATCCGCATACAATTTCCTTGTTGTTGATATCTATTATCGCCCTTATTTACTTCGCTTTTGTTAGGTAAGTGCCATATCGTTATTTTAGGTTTAATGTTGATTATTTTTTTATTAAGAAAAAAATAGGGAACATATATATATATATATATATATATATATATATATATATATATATATATATATATATATATATATAAATATATATATACATATATATATATATATATATATATATACATATATATATATATAAATAATCTAGTGAATATTTAATATGTTCTTTTCATCTATGTAGTAAATTTTAACTATTTGAATTAAACATATTACATAAAATTACTAAACAAAGGAGACATTCTAAAATTCATTAATATATCAGAAATTATCATTTCCAAAATACTTATTCTGGTAATACACATGTACATATGAAATATTTCAGTTGGGTCTAGCAAATATGATAAATCATGCACAAAATGATTATTTAAATCTGTTTTTATTTACATTTGATAATAAATTGGTAATTTGACATTTGTTCTCAAATGATTAGTTATCAATATTTTATATAAACAAAATGAAGGTTTATTATTTGATTTAAAGGAATTTAAGTAATTAAAAATCAAAAATATTTATATATTTAAGAGAGACATGATTTATTTTATATTTTCAATAAAAACGGGGTACTTATTTAAAAAATAATTTTATGTAAAATTTAAAAAAAATTATAAAAATGATGCCATTTTTTTTAACTAAAATGGTACTTTTTGTTAAAATTAGGTTCCTAACTTTGCATTTAAAAGTTGGATTTTATTTTCAAAAGTAAGAAAATATTTGTGCAAAGATCTACCTAGATGTTAATTTTAAAGATAATTTAATCCTCATGAATCACAAAGTTTCTGTGAATAAATCTGTTCAATATTTCTTTTGATTGATAAAAATTATCAAGTTTTAAGATATTTTTTATAAAAGTCTAAGAAAGAATTTATGAATGATTTTGATTACTTATTTAATTCAGAACTTTGCATTTACTTATTTTTTTTTTATTAAAGTTTAGTTTGAGTTTAAGCAGCTACTTTGTAGGTATGTATTTAATTAGGAAGAATGTTAAAAATATTTTTATAATTTTATTATTGAAATAGGTAAAATTACATTGCAGATAAAAATTGTTATTATTGGGCTTATTAAAATGGCTATTCATACAATTTTATTGTTTTAATATAGCTTTGTACCTTTTTTTACAATTGTTTTTTTGTTTTTTTGATGATTAATTTTTTTTAAATACCTGTAATAAAAATTTAAATATGTTCATATATTTACATACATACATAAAGCCACGCCTTTTTCCTGTAGGGGTAGGCAAAGACTACTTTCCACTTGCTACGGTTCTTACACATGTCTTTCGATTTTTCTACTTTTATCAGCGCTTTCATTCATGCTCGTCGGTAAATATTTAAGCATTTCTTTTTTTATCATATATTTATACCATCTTAATAAATACATCCTTCTAAATTTATATAAATCTGTTGGATTTTATGTGAAAACAAACAATCACTCCTTGAATCACTATTTTATTTAGATATATGTATATTTTTTACAGTTGTTTGTTTATTCATCCTGATCTTTATTTGTGACTTTTGTAATTATTCTTTTTCACGACACTATTTTCATTACTCATATATGCTTTCAATGACAGTTTTTCATTTTCAAGTCAAGTGCGAACTCCAGTTACTGGACGCAATTCACTAGACCGAGTTTCTCTACATGCTAGTTTACATTGGTAGAGTAACTAGGTCTATTGAATTGCGTCTAGTAACTGGGTCTAGCACTCAACTCGTCCTATTGTTTTCTACTTGTGTTCACATGACAACATGTTAATATGACAGTATCATATCATATTGACATTAATGACTGCATATCATTTACATTGGGTGAGTTAGTAGGCAGGTTTATTTTAAAGTGGTGGAGAAGAGGGTGAATCACTATGCTTCCCGCTCTACCACTCGACTCGCCTGTTCATTCGACTTTTTATTTGACCAACTATTTACATTGGTCGAGTTAATATGCTTTACTTGCCTCTTTACTCTACCGTTTACTTGACTAATGTAAACTAGTCGTACCAATGTAAACACCAACAAAAAGAACTAAGGATAGTCAAGTAACTGAAGAAGAACTTTATTTAAAAAAAAAAAAATAGGAAAACCCTAATACACAAATAATTAAGTTACAGTAAAGTAGCACATATACTGCACCAAATAACTGGGCCAAGTTTATTAGGCCGAGTTACTCTACCAATGTAAGCTAGCCTTATAGTTTTTAGAGAGTAGCAAAAAGAGTAGACTTTAATTGCCACTCTACCACAAAATGACTATAATGTGAAGGCTAGTAGAGTGTTTCTAGGTGGAAGTGGTAATAGAGTAGAGCTACTTTGCCACATGTGCAGTAGTACTCGATTCTACCAGAAACAAGTCCACTATACTGATATTTTTGACGTGTTTCTACAGATAGATTTACCCTTCTGTGGACTTTCCAAAGCCCACTTGAAATAAGAGGTTCGACGCTGGGAAACAGATGAAATAAAATCTCACTGGCATAAAGTGCCAGGACAAAGACAAGCAAAAAGGCTAGTAAGCCTTTCGCCAATGAAAGCTAAACAGCTTCTCAAGTTGGAAAAAAAAGACTTGAAACTGGTGACAGGGCTCCTCACTGGACACTGCCCTCTGAGGTATCACCTGAAAAAGATGGGCAAAACTGAGAGTGATAGTTGCCGCTACTGCGAAAACTTTGCTAAAACTGCAGAACATTTGCTTTGCGAATGCCCAGCGCTTTTCTGCAAGAGGCTCAAGTTTCTGGAAGGGGCCTTCCTAAAGCCCTTCGATGTCAGAAATTTAGCCCCAGAAAACTGATAAACTTTGCTCGAAGTCTCAGAATCCCGGGCCTCGAATAGATTAAGGTTTATGCACAAAAGATCTGATAGGTTGAGTTGCTTGAGAGGATGCATAACCTTCACGACCCACCCTACAATCTACCCTACTCTACCTAGTACTCTCCTAAAAACTATACCAGTGTCAATGAGCCTTACTTCATTACAAGCATATCGTTATTTTTAGTCAAATTAATGTAGTAACTAAAGTATTCAATATTTGATCTTTCGTGTTTTTTTTAGACAAAACATAATTAATTAAATTTTATTTTATTTTAAGGGACACTGATAATTTGGAAAACAACATATGGGCGGGCGTACTTTGCTGCTGTTTCTTCTTCCTCATCATTTCGGTGCTAGCATTCCCCAACGGTCCTTTCACGCGCCCTCATCCGGCAATATGGCGAATGGTATTTGGTATGAGCGTTCTGTACCTTCTCTGTTGCCTTTTTATCCTATTCCAAAACTACCAAACTGTCAAGAGTATCCTTTTATGGTTGGATCCGTCGCTGAAGCACTTCCACATAGACATGGAAAAAGAATATGGAGTGAATTGCTCGAATATATCAGTTGAGAAAATATGGGGCCACGTTGATATTTTTGCGTTGGGACATTTTTTAGGATGGATGTTCAAAGCCATTCTAATCCGCCACATGGGCATTTTATGGGCAATAAGTTGTATGTGGGAGATAACTGAGTTGGCATTTGCTCATCTCCTTCCGAATTTCGTCGAGTGCTGGTGGGATGCTTTAATTTTGGACGTGTTGCTGTGCAATGGGTTTGGTGTATGGTGCGGATTGAAGATATGCAAGATATTAGAAATGCGGGAATACAAATGGGTGGGAATTAAGGATATTCAAAGTACAACTGGTAAGATAAAACGTGCCATGTTACAATTTACGCCGGAAAGTTGGACATCGGTTAGATGGTTAGATCCAAAATGTTCGTATATGAGAATTTTCGCATTGTGTCAACTGGTAGTTCTTTGGCAAGTATCTGAGTTAAACACGTTTTTCCTTAAACACGTATTTGAATTGCCGCCATCTCATTTCCTCGTGTCCGGTAGGTTGATCCTGATCGGAGTGATCGTAGCGCCATCTGTAAGACAGTATTACAGTTACACTACTGATACGAGTTGTAAAAGAGTAGGCACTCAATGTTGGGTGTATGGTTGCATAATGGTGGCGGAATCTTTGATATGCATAAAACATAGCAGACAATTATTTGAACAAACCCAGATCATCAACATGATCGTTTGGTTGTTGATTATGATTATAGTATCTGTTGGAGTCGTAATCGGTTGTGTCATGTATCACAAATATAATCCCAGTTCTTTGGACGTCAGTCCTATGAAATCTAAAACGAAAATTAAATTCCAGAACGGGAATTCCCAAGACGTTAAAAACGATTAAATATCACTATGTGTTGGGTAATTTTCATTCCAATCGAACGGTCAGAATTTTCTAGTGATTAAGAATCGTTGCTGGCCTTTTTTAATGAATGAAAATTCCGTCGAAAGTAAATGTTATATTTTGAGCAACTAAATAGTGGGAAAATTTTAAAAGTGTAATATTGTCACATTTTTGTTCTTTAAAAAGCTCACTAGTTTTGTCAGTTTAATTAATGTTTACTGAGAGTTTTTTTTTAATTGTTGGTTAATGTTGCAGAGTGAAAATTTATGTTGCTTGAAACTTAGCTTAGAAATTTATTAAAATGTTGTACTATTTTTAAATGAGAGCATTTAAACAAAAAAAACAACGTTTAATAATTTTTTGGATTTAAATTTTGATTCACATGAGATAATAAATTAGTGTTACAGCTGTCTTAAAATGACAGTTTAGCGCTAAATTATATTTAATTCATAGGTGATGTGAAATTAATAATTTAACATATAGTTGACAATGTCTATTTTAAAAAGAAAAATTATACAACTGTCAATGTGTCGCCATCAACTGATAAGGTTTATTAGCTTTTTCTGCATTTTCCAACTTGGGATATTGATTTACAGATGGCACTGAATAAAATTGTTGGATATTTTATTACATTTTCCAGTTTTTATTTGGCAATCATAAAAATGTACTTAGAAAACTTATTAAAACTGATTTAAGTTGCGAGCGATCAATTAATCAATCTTTGATGTTGTAGCTAAAAACTGCCATTGTGGATATCTTATTAAAAAAAAGAAACAATGACGAAATTTAACTTCTTTACTTGTATTGTACTTAAAGGTTGATGAATTTGCAATGTGACATTAAGGATGTTATGTTACCACACTGGATAGTTAATAAAGTGAGACCCGTCTAACGTCACAGCGGCCATTTGCAGTAAGGTCAAAACAAACCAGATTATCATTGAGTGTACGTGAAAAGCTGTCTAATTTGAGCTTGTTTTAACATTAACACACTTAATTATTTGTTCATAGATTTAGTGTGCTTAGAGTTTAAATATGACTTATAATTGCTGTACCTTTAGATGTTCAAACAGAGCGGGTCCTGGTGACAAGCAATTCTTTGGGTAGGTTCACGTTTAGGTTCATATTCACGTACATATAATATTTATTTTTTGTTTTACACTTTAATAATTCAATAACTTAAAGATTTTCTCCAAACATTTATCTCCTCTCAAAAAAGTATAACATTCAAATAAAATTTTTATTTTTACACGCTTTATATTAGCTTGACTTATATCTTCTATCTATCTATATATGTAACGGAATTTTTGAACACGATTTTTACCCACTTAAAAACATCGGATCGACTTGAAACTTTGTATATTCCTAAAGGAACGATGACAATGCAATAATTTCATAAATTTGTTCAAAGATCCTGTCCAAGATCATCAGGATATTAAAAAAACCCCGATCTAATTATGAAAAATAAATAATAGTTTAAAAAAACTAACACGCTTTATAAGAAAACCGAACTAAAAAATAATAATTAATAAAAAATAATTTTACAATCAAAGCGTGGGGTGCGCTATATCATTTATATATTTGATAAACAGATATTTGCAAAAGTAAAGTTATCAAGAAGAAAACGTTAACATTATAAAAAGCATCCCATGCTTTTGATTGTAAAATTATTTTTTAGTTCGGTTGTTACATCATTCTCGATCCCTAGTATAAGTACAAGTATTTTTACACCCTTTGATGTACCTAACCTTACAAAAATCAAAACTATTTGACAAAAACTTAGGAGATGGAATGTAAACATTTTCAAATTAAAAATGTTAGTTCAGGAATTGAAAAGAAACCATCATATACGTGATGAAAAGTTTAGTCATTTATTACTCGGTTTTGAAGGCACTACTTTGGATATTTTACAAATGTATGTGAAAATCCTAAAAGAAGGCGTTATTCAAAGAAACTAAATTGAATTGGCATTCATTAAAGAAGAAATTAGTAGTTGTTTTTATTTAAATCCCGCTAACAACATTTACATTTCAGCGAGTTTTTGACCTTACTGCAAATGGTGACCGTTACATCAGCTTGTCTCAGATGGATCGTATCGTATTTTATCCAGCGTAGTAATCCCCTTGTAACATATAATTATATTCTTTTGTGATACTGACCAAGTTAACTTAAACGTTGCAATGGACTACCTAAGGCTAATGACACGTGATGCGTGGTTTTTAAAGAGGTTTTCAAATGCATTGAAAATCCCATAAAAGGTTTTTAAAAGCATGGTTGCTCATTTATAAACTGTTGTGATCACAGATCGCAACAATTCGTTTTAAGTTTTATTTTAAATCCTTCCTGCACGCCAACGTCTTTTTAAAACCGTATTGCCTCAGACAAAACCCGCTCCCCTTCATCTCACCCGTGATGTCTCCGGCTGGCACCCCAGCTGGCTTTTCCCTCTTTTGTTTGCAATGCGCAGTCTCGAGTCGTCGACGCAGTAGTAAGTTTCCTCTCAACGCGCTGTCTCGATTCGACGCAACAGTAGTATTCCTCCGACAGTCGTAGCGAGCGTCTGTCATAAGAGCTCCTTTCATACACGGCGATTAAATATCGCTTCTTAATTTGCAATAAGTTGTATTCGTTCAATTTCTTTTCGTTTTTAATTCACTAGTCGGTACAAGTGCATTGTGTTTTTAAATATAGAAATATCTATATTTTGTGTTAAATAAAAACCAGCGAAATTGTGATTACTTCCAATTCACTACATCGAAGTTAAGTATTAATTTCTCCTATGTAGGAAAAGGGAAATTGTAAATCCCCGATTTCTACATAAACAATAAATAAGAACTTTCTTGGGATTACTAAAATTAATAATAATTATCCCCCCACTTTTACAACGAGATATACAAGTGGTTGTTTTGTGAAAAAATGTTATCACCATTAAAATAAGTTTTAGGTTATGTGATTATTTTTATTCAGTCAAATTTGTTATTTTTAAATATAGGTAAGTTTACCTACAATTTTTATTACAATAGCTGACTTAAAAATGTCATATAAAGCACCCCACGCTTTTAGAACTGTGACATTAATTTTTACTTTTTAGTTTGATTAAACTCTAAAAGCGTGTTTTTTAGTTTTTTTAAACTATAATTTATTTACAGTATGGCTTTAAAACATATACTTAAGGTTTCATCTATTAACGAATTTTTTAACGACAATAAAATAAATAAATGGAGAAAAATGCCTTGGAATCAAACCATGTCCTTCGGGAGCAATTTGATACAGAGCCTTTAATCATAAGAGGAGAAATTCATGCTAGCTACTTCTAAAGCAAACAGTAGATTGTAGAGGGTGGGTCGTGAGGGCTATGCAGCCTTTCAAGCACCTCGACCTATCAGATCTTTTGTGCATAACCCTTAATCTATTTGAGGCCCTATTCCCCGTGAGCTAAGTTTCTGACATCGAATGGCTTTAAGAAGGCCCCTTCCAAAAACTTGAGCCTCTTGCAGAAAAGCGCTGGAAATTCGCAAAGCAAATGTTCTGCAGTTTTGCCCATCTTTTTCAGGTGAACCCTCAGAGGGCAGTGTCTAGTGAGGAGTCACGTCTCCAGTTTCAAGTCTTTCTTGTCCAACTCGAGAAGCTGTTTAGCTTTCTTTGACGAAAGGCTTCGCTCGTCTTTGTCCTGGCACTTTATTCCAGTGAGATTTCATTTCATCTTCTTAGCATCGAACCTCTTCTCAGGGCCGGATTTAGAGGTCTAGAGGCCCTGGGGCAACAAAAGAGTGGCCCCAAATTATTTTCCGAATAAAATGAACAATTTTTTCAGTTGAGTTTTTCAATAAATGTTTTATTGTGAAACGCAGGTAGATTCTTCTAGTATTCAACAAACATACATAAATATAATTGGAAACAAGAATTATTTAAAATTAAATTTTAGTGTTAACGAACGGAACCTTTCGAGCTTTTTTCGCCGAAAAATCATTAATGATTTCGCTAAAATCCAGTTCCCGAAGTAAATCGCTTTTAATGCTCAGGAGAGAAAGGTTTGATAAACGGTTCTGTCCCATCGTGGTTCGAAGCCTATTTTTGATAATTTTCATTTTTGAAAATAAGCGCTCTCCAGTGCAATTTGATACCATCAAGACCAAATACATTCTTAATGCAATTTCAAGATTTGGGAATGTAGCTCTGAAATTTTGATCTTCGAGAATTTGGTAGTAAAATAGTTCCGGAGATTGGCCTTTCTCATAGTTTTGTTTGTATGACTCGATCAAAGACACAAATTGAACCAACTCATTACCAAGACTAGGTTCTAAATCATCCATATAAACTTTCACCAATGCCTCTGCTGCAGCGTGCACATTTTCAGCATCCATCTCGATGTGATTAAGAAATCAAAATCTCGAACGTACAGCTTCATATGCATGCAATCTTTCAGTAAGAGAAACACATAGCTGGTCAACCACTGGGATGAAGGCGGACACTTTGTATTTCTCCTTGGGTGATAGATTTGCATCTTGTGCTTTCCCGTAATCGAGCGGATTCAACCTCACATTTCTCGTTCCGGTGCGGGATTGTACGTATTGGTCAGTATGAGATATTTTTTTTGCTGCTTCCTCGTATTTATCAAAATCGTTTCTTTTGGATTCTACGAATGATTTCAATGATTCTAGTGCTCGCATTGCTGATTCCAGAATCATTTTCGGGTCTTGCAACATCTTGTTTGTAGCGTTGAATCGCTCCAAGATGTCGTTCCAAAAGGTTGCAAACAAAACGGTTTCGAGACTACTCATCTTCTTTAGAAGGTGCGTTGCTTCATTCCTCACAATGTCTTTTTGCTCTTTATCCGAAGATAGGCTGGTTAGAGCTTCTTCGATTTCCGAATAGCCGTCGACTATGGCTTTCGTAGCTTCAATAATATTAGCGTTTGACTCCTCGTCACCATGATGTGGGTTTTGTATGAAAATTGATATTCTTCAATAATTATAGAAATAAATTATTATTGATCAACTATGATTTTTTCAAATTTTTTGCATGAAGTAAAGTTCGTGAATAATTGATGGCATTTAATTGTGTCACAATAATAATTATTTGCCTATCAAAATTCAAACTACATACCTTGCTGCATAAAGAAATATGGAAAAAATTACCAATTAGTCAATAATAACTGATTTGTTTAAAAATTGAATAACACTAATTGTTCACATATTGCAATTAGTTTATACATATAAAATTAAAAAAAAAATTGTCGAGGCACGGAATCGAATATCTAATCTCCGAGGCTGCGGGCAAGTACCATCCCACTCAGCCATTGAGCCAGTGGGATACTTTCTCAAGACCAGTAGTGAATTGCTAGTGCTCATGAGGACCATTTGAGATTTTGAAATTTTACTGATTGCCTGACTGAGGTGAACAAAGATGGAACAATGATATTACTGTTAATTTTCGAAAATAATATAATCATGTTTGTACAAAGTACTGTAGATAAAGGTAAAACAGCCAAAAAAAAATATCAAATGAAAAGATATATTTTTTTTTTACTAGTGTTTACTAGTCGGAATTAAAAAAAAAATTCCGACGTCTCTATTGTGGGGGCCCCTCTTTTGTGGAGGCCCCGGGGCTGCCGCCCCGGTTGCCCTCCCTTAAATCCGGTCCTGCCTCTTCTTTTAAGTGGGCCTTGGAGAGTCCACAGAAAGGTTCTTGGCCGGAAAATTGTGTATTTTCCGTTCTTCTATCTTTGAAGGAATTTAAAAAATTGTAATATATATATATAAAATATATATATTTATAAACACTACTATAAGCTTTATAATACTTATATTTAATAATACTTTAAAAAAAATAATTAAAAACTCCTATAACGTAAAACTTATTTGAATGGTGATATTTTTTTCACAAAACACTAACCTCTACCTGATCAATATTAATAATACCAAAAAAGTCCTTATTTATTATTTATATACGCGCCACCAAGCATTTAAAAATCTCTTATGGTATTTAAATGCAATTTCTTTTTTAAACCTTTTTAAAAACCTCGCATCGTGTGACGTCAGCACTTAGGTAGTCCATTGATAATTACGGAAACGTTTGTTTTTTTTTTTTAAATTTTCTCTGTTTATTTCTCAAATACTCATAATGTGCGTTGTCCTAAAAGACTGAACAATAATGTAAATTAGGAATATTTGATAAGTTGTGGGTACAATCAGTAAGAATCGCAGAAATACTTTTCATGAATTATTTTATCTGTTGAAAGTAAAATTTTAATAATTGATTCCGTTGGAGTTATGGGCAAAATTGGCTGAAAACGTGCCAATCGAAAGTATGCCATGCAATAGCATGGTTACCATTTTTTTAAGTTTTTGATGTAAATACATTTAAATATTCTATATATCTATAGAAAATTAGTTATGTCGACGGTAAATCCAGTCACTTAGCTGAGGGCAGTAAACATTCAAGGAAGGAAAAGGCACTTTACTTCTGTGTAGTACACCCACTTATTGAACCATTTTTTTTTAAATTTATTTACGGCACAAATAACGAATTTATCAACATGCTATACATATATGGAAAAAGTTTGGCGGAATATAGAAATTTAAATGCAAAATCTTAAAATGCGCGACACACAGTCGACCAGTACAAAATATAATAAATATTAATTAATTATACTCTAATTTGATCTGTCCCCTTGTCGACATTGTCCGTGTCGCTAGAAATTAATTAAATCTCTCGGTACAAAACTTTTAGCGCTGGCATACACATCGGAACTATTAGCAAAGAGACTACGACGTATCGAGAGATCAAACAATTTTTCTTTTAAAAATATGTTCACCCCATAGACCTATTATCCAGAAGAGGCGCAACATCCCATTCATAAAACTTGGTTTGTTTTGTCGCAATGATTACGCGAGAGTGGCCATGAGTACAACAAAGAATACCAATAGATTCTCTTTGTCCCGTTCTCGTGCCGGCAACGCTGTAACATTATTGTGGAGTTATGCCACGCTTGTAATCAGTGACGTGCTGTTTGTTCCAAATAAAAATATATCGGGTAATATTTAGTTTTTTATGAGAATATATTTATGAATAGGTGCTACTCAGTTTTTTATGAATTGAAGTGTTGTAACCTGCTAAAAGGTTTTTTCTAAACCCCAAAAATTGGGCGCCAAATTGTGTTACCCTAACTAAACTGTTTTTTTTAAGTTACAAAATCGGGGTGCCAATTTTGTGTAACTTTAAAAAACTTACTAATTCCCCAAATGTTGGGCGACAATTTTGTGTTACATTTAAGTTTCCCTTCTAAAGCCAATTGTGTGAAATGTTATAAGTTACTTTTATAAAACTAAATTATTCCAACTCAAGGGCTGCTAATTGTGTAGCGAACAGTTTTACTACTAATACCCGTTAAACTAAATTATTTTATCAAATTAAAGTACTGAAAAAGAATTTTAAATAATTTTATCTAACTGTCTAAAATGAAAAACAAAACTTCAATAATTATCAATAATTCTAATTGTACAAATAAAATGTAATGTACTTAAAATTTTAATGTTTAAACTATTAACAGCTAAGTAACCTAAAGGAAAAGATTAAAAATGATACTCAGGGTTCCGTGACTCCTTTATTTCTCAAATGAATTAAATTTGAGGTGATGTATAGATTTCTTATAAAATACTACTATAAAATTGATCAGAACGGTATATAGTTCTTCAAATAACAACGAAAGAAAGATAATAGCCTCTAAATAATACCTACCTGTTTATTTTGATATTAAAATCGTCAACGCTACACCACTGGATGAAAATATAGTAGACGATGAGGTGTTCCAACTTACTTGTGAAAATAAACACTGGGGCTTAAATATTCCGGTTTTTTGCACACTTGGCAATGACGAATCATTTGTTTCACTAAATTTCTCTGAATTATACCAATAATATGCTGAAAATCACCGATAATACTTCAAAATCTCGTTGCAACACCTTCGGCAACACCGCTACTAATAATATCCGAATCTGTCAGATTTCGTAGTACGTACGGATCTCTGCACGTAAAATCATTCTGACAAGCCGTGCGGCGTTGTCGCTTATTGAGCAACACATTTCTATAATCTAACGGAATGAAATAGTTCAATGGTTCAACATTCCATTAAATGGGTTGTATTATTCAGGTTGTTAAAATTCATAAAATATTAATAAGAGATAGCATTGTGGTCACAATATTGTTGCAAATATATTCAACAAATGCTATGGACGATTCAATAACAATCACAAATCTCTTGCCATAACTGGAGAGCAGACAACATTACAGCACAACACATTCCAGTCGGCCGTATAAAGATCATACAGTCGACCAGAAGTGGGAATGTATGATCGTGTTCAAAAGTAAATAGTTCCGTCTCCTCTAGATAATTGGTCTATGGTTCACCCTTACCACAACGGCCCCAAAAAAAAAAACATTACAAAACCAACGCAAAAAAGATTCATACAAAATGTTTAAAAAAATCATTTTCATTTTGCTTTTCCATCATGGTTTCACAAAATTCCATGTTTTACAGATTTGGCTATTGTTTGGCACAACAAGGTGGTTGTTTTATCCTTTATTTCGTTGTATTTGTAATATTATATTTTGGAGTTATACTTTTTAGTATATTTTTCAGAAGATAATACGTTTTTTAATTCATAAAATATTCATTTTATTTTCGGGCCCGTTGTGGTGATGGTGAACACAATTTATTATATTTCGTGCGGGTCAACTGTTTGTCCTTCATTTTAAGATTTTGCTTTGAAATTTTTATATTCCGCCAAACTTTTTCCATTTCTGTATAATTAAGTACACGTAGTATTGTTTATTTATATTTTATAATTAACTAGCGGACCCGGCAGACGTTGTCCTTTCCGCACGTTGGCTTGCCTACTTTGGGAATATCACTATCAAACTCAGCGACCCCGGAACTATGAATTCGACACTAATATCGGCGTTTTTAATAGTTTTTATGTTTCATCCCCTTCCCCCTTCTATTTGTATGGGTGTTAACATAATTGTGAATGTCACTATCAAAGCAGCGTCTCTGCAGACTATAAATTCGAAACTAATATCAGCCGTTTTTGATGGTTTTTATATTCCATCCCTTTCTCGCCCCTTTCTTTGAGGTGCTAACAAAATTGGAAATGTCATTGTTAAACTCGGCGACCACAAAAACTATTAATTCGTCACTAATATTGGTCATATTGGCCCCCTCTCCCCTTCGTAGGGGATAAAAAGTATTCTATCTCTTAAGTTGGAGCAATCAGTACCCATTTACAAAATTTTATTATAATCGCTCCAGCGGTTTTGAAACGCATAAAGGACAAACAAACAAACATAAATTGATTATATATATATATATATATATATATATATATATATATATATATATATATATACATACATACATAAAGTCACGCCTTTTTCCCATAGGGGTAGGCAGAGACCACTTCCTTCCACTTGCTACGGTTCGTACACACATCTTTTGCTTCCTCTACTTTCATCAGTGCTCTCATACATGCTCTTCGGTTTTGGTACTCTTGACCTGGCCTTTCTTCAAAACAATGTTGATCTGATCGAGATATGTTCTCCGAGGTCGACCTCTACCGATTTGCCCATTCACACTCGCCTTATAAATTTGTTTCGTCAATATATATATATATATAATATAGAAGATTATGTTAATATTGAATGTGCAGTTTTGAGCAGCACTTATATGAACACCATTGGAAGAAGATAGTGTTTGAATAGGAGCTTCAGTATTAGAAGTATTTTCGCTTATCACATTGTAATGGTGGTGCTTCTAGTGTTTTGCTGAATATGATCAAGTTCAGGTTCTTCATTTTTTCCATAATTTGATATTTTTTTTGCCCAAGATTTTCTACATAACCTGCTATATTGGTTAATTTTCAACCGCCATGCTGTTTTAGAGCTAAAATATCTCCACCAGCGTTTACTAATAGAGTTGCTGAAGTTTTTCAGAAGCTGTGCCCTGTGTAATGTTTAAATTGTTTTGACAGTATTTTGAGCTGGGCCGCTGCTTTGGGGATTATAAGGTGAGATTGTTACACGTTTAATGTTATTAGTTTTAAAAAATAACTCTTATTTCGTGTGAAACAAGTGGCGCGCGTTGCTACTCCCAAGAAAAAACATGTATGAAATTAAATATTTTTATTTTATCTTAATGTACCGGCGATCCAACTTTCAATGTTAATATGTGTGGTGGCATTCCTGATGGCTCCATCGAATTTAAAAATTCGGTTGGATAGTTGACTGCTTGTTCTTCATCTATCACTGTGTCAATTGATTTGTATTTGACTGGTTCGCCGGGTAGTTTCAAATGAATTTGTTCGTTCAAGAAAAAAAAAATGCCAAAAACCTAAAAAAAAATTTTGTTTAACTGGACGGTACCAAACCTTCACAGGAACCATCCCTGGAATAAACTATATTTACCCTATAAATTTCATAAAAATCCGTTGGGCGGTTTAGGAGTCCGTACCGGACATACATACATCCAATTTTATATTATAGATAGATTGTTTGTTTGCATATGTGCAAATATCTATAAATATTGTGTGCAAATATCTATAAATATTGTTTGGAAAAACTTGTTAGCCACAGGCCACGAACTTGCTTCTTTTGGAGGACTTCCTCTGAATGCTAAGCATTCGTCACATGGTTTGCAGAATTGCTCAATTGCCTTTCTAACCCTGGACACCAAACATGACCTGGCTAAACTTTTAATTTTTGGGATACCTTGATGCGAATTGTGTAAATCCTCAAGTATCTGGTCGCTTAAACTACCTGGGATCACTGCTCTGTGCCCTTAGAATAGACACCCTTCATTAATATGTAAAAATGAATGTATATTATAGTATGGTTTTAGCTCGTCATTAATGCAGTTTGGCCATCCTGTCTGAATAAATGGTATAATTTGAGATAACACGTTATCCTACTTAGTTGCATGACTCAAGACACTTTGAGTAATGACTGTTTTGTTAGTGTATATAAAATATATATGTTTTTCATCATCAAAATCATCGTGATTATGAGACTGAATGGGTAAGCGAGAGAGACAGTCAGCTATTAGGTTATTTTTACCTAAAATATGCTCAATTTTATAGTCAAAATTTGGTAGGAATAATGCATATCGTTTAAGTGATTTGCATACATTTGATTAATGTCTTTATTACTAAAAATGGTAATTAAGGATTTTTGATGGGTTCTCAGAAGAAATTTTGTTGCAAATAAATACTCCTGAATTTTTTTGATAGCAAAATAACATGCCAAACTCTCTTTATAAACAGTAGGGTAAGCTTTCTCTGCTTTGCTATAGGTTCTTAATAAGCATGCCACTATTCTTTCTGTTTTATCTGGCATTGTATGAGAAAGTATCCCAGCGATGCCCGTTTCAGAGGCATCACATGTTACTATAATGGGCAATTTAGGGTTGAAATAAGTGAGAGTTTGATCTGAACCTACAGCTGATTTAACCTGCAAAAACGCTTTCTCACGTTTACCGTTCCAGTGAAAATAAACACCCTTTTGTAACAACCGATATAATGGTGAGAGCATTTGTGACCTATTCGGTATGAATTTGCTATAATAGTGTGACATTCCGATAAAAATAAAATATGCAGACTTCTTTAAGTTCACTTTTAACCTTGCATCGCTTAATATGCCAAAAACTTTTCTTAAAATATCTAAATGATTTTCATTTTCACGATGCCCCACCAAAATATCATCTTGGAAACATGATATGCTTTGTATGCCCTGAAATAGTTGTTCCATTTTATTTTGAAAGTGAAAACTCCAAATGGTAATCTTGTTACAGAATAAAGCCCCTTATGAGTTGAAATAGTTACAATTTTTTGTGACTTCTCCTCAAGCTCAAATTCAATCAATCTTAGAAAACAAAATATTACCTGACAGACTAGCATAAATCTGGTCAAGGCTGGGCAATGTATAATATAAATCTGACAGGTACTGATTGAGGTGGATGTAGCTTCCACATATTCTTACCGATTCACTTTCTTGAAAACTGGTACTATGCAAGAGGATCATTCCGATGCTATAAGTATATCCTTTACAAACTTTTGAGGTTTTAACCAGCGAGGTGTTACCAAAATTTTGTCTGAAAAAGTGACTTCACCGCCAAAATAGCTGAACCTGTATCCAGTTCCTTGTCACATTTTTGGCCGTTAATTGCAACCTTTATCATTATGGGAGAAAGTTTGTGAATGACCTTTAAAAATAAATACATTCTGATTCATCTGAATCTTGTTTAATGTAACGTTCAAACTTATTAAAACCGCTTGTGTATTCTTTTTCTGTAGGTGTCCAACCGTTTTACATTTATTACACATATATGACACATATTTGCACTTATTGCTGTGCTTATTACCACAACACTTGCACTTTGCACTAAATCTTGGTGATATGTCTTTTCTTTCTTGTTGGTGATGCTTCCAACCATCTTCCTTATGACTACGTCCTTTGCTATGTATACGGTGGACTACATCACCTTCAGATTCCATGCTTTGGACGGAATTGCGGATAGCTATTTCTCTCGATATCCACAAAAGTTTCCAATTTCTCTGTGACCTTTGATTTTACCTCTGGCTGTTCATATGGACTTCCAGCATACTATGATAGTTTTATTCTTAAGTCAATGAACATATCGAAGAATCCTGAATTTAAAATCGCCATGTTTACTGTCAGTGAGCCACAGCATACTATGATTTTCGTATTCTTAATTTAAAAAACGTATGTAAGAATCCTGAAGTTGAAATATTTATTTAAAAAGCCGACGTTGAAGTAACATTCATGTTTAATTTTTACCAGAATACAGGATATACAGGTTGTTTTAGAAATTACGGAAACTATTTAAATATAATAGATTCACAAGTTTCATTATTTACAACTTACTTAAAATAATGGGGAGGAAAAGTACTTTTTCTCGCTAGGGGGAAAGTATGAGTTTCTTCCCTGATGTAAGGGAGGAAAGTATGTACTTTCTGTAGGGGTAGGAGGAAAAAGTATTTATAATTTTGAAAATGGCCGTTTTCGGGGTAAACGTTGTACCTACATGTGTGAACTCCCTAAGTCCCTATCATGATGCCTCATAAATTTGGTGTGTGCATACGAAAGTATAGTCCATATTCGTTACAGTATTGACAAAAATATTTGCTTAACAGGGTACTAATGATAATAAACTCTCTTTTGGTTTCCCGTTTTTTAATAAAGATGGAACCCGGTTGTGAATTAATGGACCTTATTAGAAAATTTTTAAAAAGAGTTATAAATTTCTAAGGGAGCTTTTAGTCCAGTAACCAACCAAGGTAATATTTGCCCATTATTCACGATTGCATTTGATTTTATAGATGAAAGGATTTGTTGCTACTTTTAGCAACGTTGTTTAAACGCCCTACAGGTTCGACATGATGCGTTGTTGCCGATCTTACGAAAAAATCTAAATAAGGAAATTATTTAACAATGATTCCATATGAACAATAAATTAAAATAACGGGCTATTTTCATTAAAAAAAACATAACTAATTAATTGTTGAATTAATTAGGTGTAATATTGTTTTTGTTAATTGATTTTTTTGTCTAAATTCATTCCTAGTATCTAGTTATAAGTAGGTATCGCAGTTTATAAACATTACCAAAGAATTTAATAAATCTTTTGTTAATTTTAATATTGTTTTTATTTATACTTATCTAACGAAAATTGTGTTTTTATTGCTGAATATCGTTTTTTTTTATTATTTTAATTATGATATTTTAAAATTATTGCAGAAATTAGAGTCCGAATCCAACAAACTTCATTATAAAGTTAAAATTGTTCAAACTCGTTTATGTAATACAGAATACAGTAGAGTCTTTGTAGTCCGACACATATGGGGCCGGGACATGTCGGATTATCGAAATAAGAATGCAGTTTTTTATATTTAAACATTTCATTGATCGATAAAACGAAACAAAACAAAAAGATTATATGTTAAAAGAAACCTATACTTTATGTACAACAAGTGGCTCACTATTGTTTACTAAACTGTTTACTTGAAGTGACCCCACGTGATCTCGGCTCGTTGTGTCGAACTGGCGAGTGTCGGATTATAGAGACTCTACTAAACTACTTTATTGCTAGCTTATAGCTGAGAAGTGCGAATATCGGCTCAGCAAGGAAAATCCGCAAATTAAAAAAGAGGAGTTGTTTCATTTTAAAAAAACTGGTCTTGTCATTTTTTTTCTTTTTATTTGAAACTGCTTCAACCACTAGGGCTATTAACATTGATCGATATAAATATAAAAGCTACAATTAAAAATATTTTAAATCTGTTCTATCAGACCCGTTGAGCGTAAGAAGTTTATTATTGAGTCACTATCACTATTCTCACGTAAGCACTGTTTTAAAGAATTCGGTATATTGTGTTGTTGTCTTTCAAGTGTGCAAAGGGGACACAACAGGTGTTGGATGTTTATTTCCGTACTGCAAGCATAGCATACTGGGGGAAGCTCATGTTTGAATAAATAATCATGCGTAATTATTGTGTGACCTAAACGTAATCTGGACATTATTACCTGGTCTCTCCGTTTGACAGGAAGTCTCCATGGTAATACTTTTTGTTTTATAGATTGTAGTTTACAATTCGATGCGTTCCATTCTGATTGCCACTTGTTTGTAATTTTGTTTTTAAAATACTGTTTTAGGTCAAGGTGTACGCATGATGTTACTGTGAGTGTTGGAACATGCTGTACTTTATTGTCTCATACTGTACATGTTATATTTTTTGTATGGTGTTATTGTCATTATGACGCAAGATTTTGTCAGAACGAAGTTGTCAATAAAGAATCATCACAAAAAGGTCACCTTCCAAGTATTTATTTTATGTAATTAGAAAACAACTCAACATAATTGGCATCCCTGGTGGGGACGGTGGGAGAGATTAGTAAGGGTTGTAAAAGAACTATTGCGTCGATCGTTGGAAAAGCATCGTTATATTATGTTGAGTTATACACTGTGCTTTGCGATGTAGAAGCAGTAATTAACGAACGACCACTCAGCTATGTTTCCAGCGACGAAGAACGGAATAACAATTAGGCCATTCCAAAGGATCTATCCATTAGAATTAGGAACAGCATCAGAATCAAACAGTAAAGAAGTTATCACTACAGAAAAGAAACAAAAGAATGAAAACCCAGTCGAAAGATCAAGGTTTGGTCGAATCTTGAAGGTTCCACCAAGGTTGGGTGAGGAATAAGCTTGGGGGGCCGGAGAATGTTGGGACATGCTGTACTTTATTGTCTCATACTGAACATGTTATATTTTTTGTATGGTGTTATTGTCATTATGACGCAAGATTTTGTCAGAACGAAGTTGTCAATAAAGAATCATCACAAAAAGGTCACCTTCCAAGTATTTATTTTATGTAATTAGAAAACAACTCAACAGTGAGTGTAATTGGGTTTTCGATAGCGTTATTTGCTAACGTGTCAGTCTGACATTTACCCGTATTCCACAGTGAAAAGGTATCCACAAAAACGTAAGTTTTGTTGGCAAATGTTGAGTTCCGTTAGGATGGATAGAAGTGTAGGGTGTTGGGGATATCATTGCCGGAGGGCAATTAGCGAGCTTAAGGAGTCTGAGATTATTAATTCAATCTTAATGTTATTTTGCTTTGTAAATATGATTGCCTGGAGGATAGCGAAGAGCTCAGCCGAGAAGATAGAGGTTTGTAAGGGAAGTTGGTAGGAATACATTTGTTTACCTGAGACAAATGCGGAGGGAGATTTTCCACGGAAAAGGGAGGTTGCTGTTGGAAATTTTATACATGGTAGGTATGTTAGTATTCAGGTTTTCCAATTAACATTTCATTCGATGGTAGAATGGTGGGTTCAATCGTTTCTTTGTGTTAAATGTTGAAGAGAATCTATCAGCAATGGTGTTTTTATAGACAGGTACAGGGTGGGGCAAAATCTGATTTTTATTTAAAAAATCAAAAAACCATTGATTATTTAAACATTTTAAAACCTATATCAGTTGCTCTTGATACTGTGCAGAGGAAAAATGCTACTATCGCAGATGCTGTAGAGCAGTGGAAACATTTACAATATATCTTTGATGAATCTGTGGAATTACCATTACAAAAAACACAACAATTTAATAATCGATATAAGCAAGCACTAACGCCATATCATTTTATAGCGTATATGTTGAATCCACAAAAAACAAAATACCAGTTAACACCAGAAGAAAAGAATATAGCTTTAGAAACAATTAAAGAGTTATATGAAAACACTGGACTGTTACCTTTAGTAATAAAGTTAAATGCCCGCAGTGCTCCATTTAAGCAAGTTATGTTTTCGGACGAAGTAATAAAAAATGTAAACGGTGGTTATCACAAAATGATGAGCCGGAAATCTTGAAACAGTTGCCAATAATAAAACAGTTCCTGTGTGCAACTGCTTCTTCAGCTTCAGTAGAACGCGTATTTAGCTCTTTTGGTCTTGTACACTCGGATATTAGAAACAGATTAGGCATAGAAAAAGGAGCAAAACTCGTGTTTTTGTTTAAATTGTATAACGAAAATGAATAGACTGAAAATATACAGTAATAAAATTTAGGTGTTACGTTTAGTTTAAGAATTTGGAATTATGTATATTATATATATATTTTTGTTGTTTTTGCTGAAAGCAGATACTTCTTTTGATTTTTGAGAAAACTTTTATATTATGTTATTATCTGGTTCTGAAAAAAAAAGAAAAAAATTGATTTAAATCATGATTTTAATTATAAAAATCATGCGATTTAAATCATGATTTTAATCGTCAGAGTTCAAGATTATTCACCCTGTATGATAAATTATTCTTTTAAAAAATAGTAAATTAAAATCAAAAATCGACTTATTTCGAGATTTTCAGAACAAGTATGGTACTGTTTATTTAGCTAATAATGAATTTATGCGTTACTGCATAGCAAAATCCAAGGGCATCATAGTAGTACCATCAATTAAAATGGTAGTTTGGCCAACGTCCTTCAGCGTGTGCAACTTTTGGTAGAATAAATTTAAAGTTCTGTAAACAAATCGTTACCCAACAGTTTATGCTGCTGCACTATTTATTTACAAATAGGATGAAATAACTTTATAAAACTTATTTATATTCTACTGCGCTTTTATAGACTTGGAAAAGCCCTATGACACAGTGGTGAGGAGTGAATTGTGGTCGACATTAGGCCTTTTCGGAAACTTACTCTGGGTCACCAACCCGATCCAATGAGATCACGTGACTGATCACTCCGATCACCTACCCGAGAATTGTAGTTTACGAACTTTAAGGTTTCGTTTTTGATCTGAATGTTAACGTTCTCCTATCCTCAATTTTTTATGTTTTCGGTCGATTAATTATTTATCATTTTTTTATAACTGAAAATCATGCAAGTCGAGGAAAATTTGGGGAGATGTGGTTTCATTAGTAAGGAGAGTAATGTCCGACGACATATAAGAGAGAAGACAGTAATAACAACCTCAAAAGAATTAGGTTATAATATAATATTATCGAACATTTTTTTTATACTAACCTTCAGTTTTGCGCATGCGGTGCTTATAGCGTCTTTAACGACCCTTCTCTCGAGGTGGGTTACGAAAAGCGAACCTGGGTCTATGATCGAGTCAACAAATCAAAAGTTTCCGAACACAGGTAGGCAACTTGGGTTAGGTAAACGAACGTGCAGGTTAGGGATCGTGTTAACCCGAGTAGGTTTCCGTAAAAGCCTATTGTCTGTGTATGGGGTGAGCGGTAGTTTAATACGAGCACTGAAATCAGTTTACGAAGATTCCACCGCTTGTGTCAGGATAAACGGAGCTTATAAGAATTGGTTTAACATCGAAAAAGGTGTGAGACAGGGATGTGTGGCTTCGCCATGGCTGTTTAACTTATACATATACAATTGTTTAAAAGATTTGAAAGAGAGTGCGTATGTATTGAAAATGAATGATTTGATCGACAAATGCCTTAATTACGCCGATGATCAAAAGCGTCATCTAAAGAGGATTTGCAGGCGATGGTTAATGTTATGCATGATGCCCTGAAAATCAAAGGGATGAAAATAAATGTAAGCAAAATGAAAGTAATAGTTTTTGAAAGAGAAGAGAAAGCATGACAAACTGTGGAGTTTCGATTGAGGGAGAAAGAGTGGAACAAGTAAAAGAATTTGTATACTTGGGTTCAAAGTTTACGAGAGACGGAAAGTATGACAGTGACATTGAGCGAAGGGTGTTGGTAGGAAAACAAAGGAATGGGGCATCGCATAGCTTTATGAACAGCCAGAACGGGTCAAAAAAGGCACGTCTGGCTGTGCATAGAGAAGTGTTGGTTCCTACACTTATGTATGGTAGTAAATGTTGGGTTTGGCAGAAGAAGCATGAAAATAGGATTGATGCTGCGGAGATGAGTAGTCTGAGAAGTATAGCCGGAGTGAATTGGTTGGATAAAGAGAAGAATAACATGTCTCGATCAGATTAACATTGTTTTGAAGAAAGGCCAGGTCAAGAGTAGGTACCAACAACCTACGAGCATGTATAAGAGCACTGATGAAAGTAGAGAAAGCAAAAGATGTGTGTAAGAACCGTAGCAAGTGGAAGGAATTGGTCTCTGCCTACTCCTACGGGAAAAAGGCGTGACTATAATATGTATGTATATTTGTTTCTATGTAATCGTAAAAACACGATATTCATTTTTATACAGATATGGAACCAGTCGACCAGCACAAAATATAATAAATATTCGCGACAAATAATCAAGTTATTATAGTATATCCAATCTCAGTTTAAAAAAGATGATTTTACCAGTGCACTTCGATATTCCGGTAATATGCTATACTGAGTAATACCGATAAATTTAGGAAAACATATCGGCCGCCTCTTTTTATATGCTACGGGTAGCACAGCTCATTATTAAATATCAACGTCGCTTATACGCATTTATCAAATCATCGGTCGACTATCTAGCTTGCAGGTGTTCCCCTTTAGACGTTTTAAAACATTAGCGCGCGCTGGTTCTCAATAATTTATCAGATTTTTTTGTTTGCGTTTTATTTTTTTTGTGATATTTGTGAAATAATGAATTCAACGAATTGCTTAATATTGACGATATTCACATTTATAATGAAATTCCTGATAATAATATAATTCAAAGTAATGATAATATCCAAATTAATGATGAAATACATTTTAATAATGCAATTCTAATTAATAATAAAAATGAGACACAATTTTGGGAATTTAAAAATCGTGATTCAAGTTCAACAAGTAATTTTAAATATATACCCATTCATGCTTAAAAGCTGAAAATGTCAATTCATGTGAGTGGGGCGTGGTCACCCCTCCACCGCGACCCTTAGTAGGTCTATTGTGGCTCACCCCTAGAGGTTACAGTTCACCGCACAATCCAGCCCATCTTACGAAGTTCATGGTTGTATAAGGTGAGATTTTTTTGAAATCAGTAGGTTCTAGGTTGGTGTAACCAAATATGTTGAACCTTATTCTTCCCAGGCCGGGGCATGAACATAGTATATGTTCAGCAGTTTCGTCTTCCACGCAGCAAAACCTGTTTGTTCGTTCAGACCTACCTTTCTGAGATGGTATCTTAGACGACAGTGTCTTGTAAGCAGTCCCGTTAGAATACGCAGGTCATTTCTGCTCCATTCTAGGATCTGCTTAGTTGTGTTTCTCGAGGGTTTAGGTAGAGACGCTTTCGAGTAACCCTGGTATATCGGACCAGTACGTGAGTATTTTTCTCTCCGCCCAGTCCGAAATAATTGTTTTGGCGGCACTTGTGGTGACTTCAAAAACCGGTTCTGGTCCAGTGAACGCAGATTCGGCCCCCTGTTTTGCAAGGGTGTCGGCTTTTTCGTTTCCCTCCACCCCCTGGTGCCCAGGTACCCACAGTAGGGTCACCCTGTTCGCACCAAGGTACTCTAAGGATTCGATGCAATTCCATACAAGTTTAGAATTTATCTTGTTGGAGCTCAGTGCTTTTAAAGCGGCCTGGCTGTCTGATATTATATTTATGTTTTTGTTTGCTAGAGGTCTGTTGGTCAACTCTCTTGCACACAATTCGATAGCGAATACTTCAGCCTGAAAGATTGTGGCATACCTGCCAAGACTGGTAGATATTTCAATCTTTGGTTTTCTGCTGAAAACACCGGCCCCATCTACATCTGGAGTTTTTGATCCATCTGTGTACATTACGTATTCAGTCTCTGGGAAGAGGATTTCTCCACTCACCCATTCGTCTCTCTTCGGAAAGAGGATAATAATCGACTTTTCTACGTGTATTTTTGTGGCTAGCAAGTCAAGAACCATCCCGAGAATTTAGTGGTTTTTTGTCTCACTCAGAATCCCGGAGTGATCTCCGAGTTGCTCTCTATTAATTTGCCTTTCCAAAGACAGGAATCTGTAGGGAGACTATCCTGGCCTTCCTCTCTATGATAATATCTAGGGGAGGAAGATGTAGGAGGTGTTCCATCGCTGCCGATGGTGTGCTGGACATAGCTCCAGTTATGGCCAGGCATGCCAGCAACTTTTGCTCTAGCTGTCTGTTGTAACCGTTTGGTTTACCAGACTACTGAACCATACGTGACCATAGATATTATCATTGTTTGATAAATCCAGTTAATCTGTTTTGGGGTTCATTACCCAAGGTTTGCCACATACTCTTCTGGAATTCCAGAGAGAAAACCTGGCTTTGTTTATTGTTTTTTCCAAGTAGGCGTTCCAGGTGAGTCTTTTATCCAGAAATACACCAAAGTATTTCACTTCTGCCGCCAATGGAATGCTCTCTATAGGACAGGCTGCCGAAGCTTATCTAGCTTTTTCCTCTTAGTAAAAGGAATAATTACAGTTTTTCGGGGGGTTGACAGACATCTGTTTCCTCTCGCACCATCTGTATACTGTGTTGAGGGCTTCTTAGAAGACGTTTGAGATCGTCGCTTCAAATTTCCCTCTATTATAACCAGATCATCTGCATAGCATTGAAAATCTACTCCCTGCATGGAAAGCTCGTTTGGCAGAGAGTAGACTAAGAGTGACCACATTAGGGGGGAAAGTACCCCACCTTGTGGACATTCCTTCAACGCCCTGAACCTAACCGACTCTCCATGCAGTGATGATATTACATATCGGTTTTCAATCATGCTTTTGATCCAGTTACAGGTTTTACTGTCTATCCCTCTATCCCTAATTGATTTATAGAGTGACTGTGGTAAGGCGTTATTGAACGCTACTTCTATATCTTGAAAAGCTGCTAGCGCAATTTCCTTTTGTTTAAGGAAATGGCCGATCTTTTCTACTAGATTGTTTAGTACTAAATCCGTAGATTTGCCTGTTTGGTAGGCATATTGATGGTGGTCTAAGGGATGTTTCCTAAGATTCCCCTCTCTAATATGTCTATCAATAATTCTTTCCAGAGTTTTCATTAAGAATGAGGTGAGGCTGATCGGTCGGAAGTAAGCAGAGCAGAAGACTACATCTACACTATCTCCTCCTGAGATCGAGAGCTGTGCTGCAACCACATCAGGGGTGCAAAACTCCGTTAACATAAAATAGTTAATGTTTTTTCTGATGAGTCTGCATGCTCTTGGCTTACCTCCTAGAGTACACGCAATTAACTTACCGGAGCAGTTTCTTAGGCCGCTTATTCTGCCTGTATTGGAAGTACAGGGTTCCTGGATTAGTGCCACATCGAGTTGCTCCTTGGCGAACCTCCTGCTGAAGACATATGAAGCCGCTCTAGCATGTTGGATGTTCGCCTGGAGAAATTGGATGTGGTTAGTCATTTCTACTTAAAGGGAGTGTGGGTAGGTTTACTTTCCTTACCCGCATTGTGTCCTGGTGTAGGTCGTTTTGTCGGCGCTTTACCATGAACGGGTTTTTTCCCTTTTCCGGCTTTTTTGCTGGTTTTGGCCGGCCTCTTCAGTCCCGCTGTCGCCGCCGAGGTAGATTTGCCTACCTCTTTGGTCCTAACGGTTAACCCCGAAGACTCCGGCTTTTCCACCGATGTCGGATCTTTCTTGGCTTCCTTGGACCGGAATTGCACCTGTCCAAAGCCAAAGTTTAGCCGCTCCAATTCTTTAATGGATACATCATCCTTTGAGAACGTCGACATTTGACCAGGTCCTGCATTTTCCCTGTGTAGAATAGTCCTCTCCTGGGTATGCAGTTTACGGTTCATCTTCCGCGGACGGTTGGTTACCTGTTCTCCCGTCAGTCTGGGTAGTCCCAGTTTACAATACGTACAAAGAAAAAAAAGTCCCAACATTAGAAATAATATTTTACAAATTGCAAGATTTTAACGAATTTAAATATAAATCATTAGAAACACTTCGACAAATCTCAATAGAATGTTGTTTTAAGTATAAGAAGTTAGATAGTCGAATGTGTATTGTGGTACTTCGTCAAAATTATTTAAGACAAATCTTCAGTTATAGGGAAAATAATAGAAATATAGTTTATTTAAATGAAATGTGGTTTGACACAATGTCGTTCAATAAATGATTAAATAATTTTTGAAAATATATCTGATTTAAAAATAAAATTGATACGCCACTGGTCGGCTTTTAATGAGATGTTTTTTATATATTTTTAAACTGACTTGGACGAACTATAACCACATGACTGCAATTTAAATTGTGCCCACCTCTCCGACATTGTCTGCGTCGCTGGTGAAATCAGTGAAATCACTCAATATTGTTACAATCCGGCCCTGTTTTATTTGTCGGCGTCCGAGAGTCGATCACAATTAGGGTGCATATTAATGAGCTGTTTTGTTATGCCGGTCTCCGCGATCCACCGAAAAATTCTCGAACACCGCGTCTAGCGGGTTCGAAATGGTAGAAGGATTGTTCTGGCGCTTTCGGGAATAAGGTCGAATAGTGGTGATTACCCTGGAATTGTGATTTGGAAATATAAAAAGGACAGTGATCGTGAAGAAGTCACTTTTAAGTTTTTATGAGTTATGAAATTTAATTAGTTGTATCTAAGTTATTTGTAAAAGTAAAGTTTATTGTGTAAAAGTCATACTTTCGTTGGTGGAGTTTTACCAGATTGTGATACCAATTATAATAAAAAATGTCAACATAAGGTTACAGTAATTAGATTTCTTAAATTTGTGTTTAAAGCAGTTTATCTCGAAAACGGTTCGATATATGATTATCTGAACAAAGTCAATCTAAAATTAAATGTAGAGCTTAAACTAAAAATATACCGGGTGTTCTATTTAAAAAAATTGACTTTCACTAATTTTTTTATGTGAACAAAGTATCTGCATTTTCTAAGTACCCTGTATGAGGAAAATAAAAATATGGCTCTGAAATGAGAATTCTAATGGTATCACTCCACTCGATTTCGTATTTGATAGTCTTGTTGGGAAAGGGATGAAAAATCATAAAATAATATTATATACAGGGTGTTCTATTTGAAAAATTAAAGTAGCCGCTACTTTATGGTAGAAGCGGCAACGCCGCATCGTCTAAAATATATTAGGCATGTAGATCATGTTAATTTATGCATACCATCAAATTTTCAGATTGATCCGTTGTCTGGTTTGCCAGAAATGTCTAATTACCGCTCATCGTGAAAAGCCCTGTATACATATAAAAATCAATGTAGGTAGGTAAGTATGTTTGTCCTCTATGGACTTTAAAACTGCTGAACCGCTTTTGATGACATCTTCAGAATAGCCCGGCTAGTATTCCTGTGAAGTTTAGTAGCGATCGTATCAACGAAAGGGGTATGTACTATTGATGTATGTACTATTGATACAATTGATGATTGAATGCTCATGATATAATATAATATCAAATATTAATAAATAATATTAATAAATAATACAAAATTTTCACAATACGAGGGCAGTTTGATAAGTCAGTGACTTTTTGAATTTCCCGCGCAGTTACTCCAATTGCAACAGTGTTGCCGTCAACTATAATTTATCAGTGGGCAACTTTCTAATTTTGATCAAGCTACGTCGTGCAGTTGGTGTTTGATAGCCGTTCAAAGCAGACAACCTCGTGAATTTTTACGAAAATGGAAAAAAGTGAATTTCGTGTGCTGATTAAGCATTACTTTTTACGTAAAAAATCCATCACTGAAACTAAGGAAAGACTTGATAAATACTACGGGGACTCGGCACCATCAATTTCAATGGTTAAGAAGTGGTTTACAGAGTTCCGTTGTGGTCGCGTACCAGCACTAGTGACGCCGAACGTCCAGGTGATCCAAGAAGTGATCACGCCGGAAATCGTCGATAAAATCCATAAAATTATATTGGATGATCGGAGAATGAAAGTGCGTGAGTTGGCTCATGCTGTAGGTGTATCTCAACTGTACGAGTACATCATATTTTACACGAATATTTGGACATGAAAAAACTCTCTGCGAGATGGGTGCCGCGATTGCTCACACTCGACCATAAGCGCAATCGTGTGACCACTTCAAAAGAGTGTTTAGCGATGTTCAGCCGTAATCCGGACGAATTTTTGCGCCGTTTTGTTACTGTGGATGAAACATGGATCCATCACAACACGCCAGAGACCAAGGAACAATCGAAACAGTGGGTTGTTTGGGGTGAACGTGGACCAAAGAAGGCGAAACAGAGTCTGTCAGCCAACAAGGTCATGCCCACAGTTTTTTGGGATGTACGCGGTGTCATTCACATCGATTACCTCAAGAAAAGTAAAACGATCACCGGCGAATATTATTCAAAGCTTTTGAACAGATTCGACGTTGATTTGAAGCAAAAACGGCCGCATTTGGCTAAAAAGAAGAAAGTGCTGTTCCATTAAGACAATGCACGTGTGCACATTTGTCTAGTCACGATGGCCAAAATCAATGAATTGGGATACGAACTGCTACCCCATCCAGCATATTCTCCAGATTTAGCCCCCTGCGACTATTTTCTATTTCCAAACCTAAAGAAATGGCTGGGCGGTAAGAGATTTGAGTCGAATGAAGAAGTCATTACCGAAACAAACGCGTATTTTAAAAGCTTTGAAAAAACCTATTATTTGGAGGGAATAAAAAAATTAGAAAAACGCTGGACTAAATGTATCGAGCTAAAAGGTGATTATGTAGAAAAATAAAATGTTTATTTGCGGAAAAAAATTTGTTTTATTCAAAAAGTCACTGACTTATCAAACCGCCCTCGTATCATTAATTGTTTGGAAGTAATAAGACGATTTATTATTATTAAATTGTGTCACGTGCATCGAATTTTGTATTAATTATAGTGGTGTCGGGATATTTATTTTTGTCGTTTAAATATTTCTTGCATTGAAAATATTATCTGCATCAGTTTCCTAATAATTTATAACTCGTTAAATTTCTTATGTACCTAAAGGAATCTTTACTGAATCTGGCAACAATGTTTTAAATACTGACCTCTAGAAATGAATGCATTTGTAGAAATTTCATGACAGTATTTTATGTTTTAAATTGTAAACACTAGTTTGATTTTTAACAAAGCTATGTTCTTCTGCGTTTAAATAAAGTAATCCTCTAAAAGTGTTGATTTGTATTCGCTTGTGCCTGCCCAAATGTTTTCTTTATCTTGCTTTTACTTACTTGCAGTATGAGTACCTAAGTAAAAGCAAGATAGAAAATATGTTCCAACACTTTTTAGATCACTGTAAACGCAAAAGAACATAGCCCGATATAAAATATTTTAGACTCAATTTATATGCGTGTGTACTGATTATTGTAGGTATAATAAAACTCCCCAAAAAAGAGAAATACATTTAATATAAACACCAGCGAAACGTCTATTTACATACCTTTGCAATAGACTCCTAAAATAAAATTACTTCAACATTCCATTGTCACTTTAGGTAACTTTTAAGAATATGATGTGCATCAATAATAAAATGACCTTGGATTAAAAATCAAAGAGGCACATCCACCTATCTAATTTCGCACGCCGCGACCGTATAGCAAAACACCACATTAACGAAGAAGGTGCGTTGCAAAGGCGGTGGGCGTAACTGTGCACCACCCCCGCTAGACGACCAGCCCCTGAGCACCCAGGAACGTAGGACTGTGTACGCTGCTGGATAACATGACTCTTCACATGTAGGATGCCTTCAACGCTCGAATGTGACGTTTAAATACACTAGATGGAATGATGCGTTGCCACATCTCGTTAATAAGAAAATTACTTTAAATCTCTAAAAAAATAACAGTTAATTTAAAATAATGTTGGAAACAGTACATTTTTAAATTAATAGATGTGATTTAATCCAAAAAGATTGCACTCAAACGTACTAACCTTTATCGTTTTTTATTCAATTTCCTTGTATTTTTAAGTGCTCTTATTAACTTACATGTGCTGATTAGGTTCATTATGAATGCAGAGTAAAAAATAACTGACTAATTTTTTTTTAATAATTAATTATTATGTGAAATGACCTCTGAGATTTTGAGAGAAATGTCACTCCATCAAGTGGCAAGTAACACAGGTCTACAGAGTTCTATTGTTGGGCCAACACGTCATGATATTAAGATATACAAGGTTATGTACTAAAAAAATGGGTTTTTAGCTACTTCTCAGGTAATGTACAGGATAAAAAAATTGTTTGGTCTCTTTTTATAGTTGTATAATTTATTACTACTCTTACTCTTCAAAATTAGCTTTTTAGCGGTCACCTACGATTTTTTTTGCAAGGTTACGACCATTTTAAGTTATAAAACATACTACAGCAATGTTATAAGCATTTACATTAACCCTCATAACCCAATGGTGCAGATTTTTAAAGACCAATAACATTTTTTTTGCAATATGCAATCTTAATGCTTCCTGTACATAACCTCTAAAGTAGCTTAAAGACCCATTTTCGGAGTACAAAGCCTTAAATACATTAAAATTCTTACGTAAAGACCCAATTCTGACCTCTGATTTGGATCCTATGCAGCAAATTACTTCGAAAATGACCCCTCACAAACCACAAACAAGTCGTAAGTCTGATGTTTAACAAAACTTTCATTTGTTATTTTATTTTATTGTTATTATTTGTTATATTATGGTAATATTATTAATTGTTAATGATTCCTAGAAATATTTTGGGTGCTTGATATCCCATTTAAATGATATTTTGTAAGTGATATCCCAAATTACGTGATTACTAATTGTCGATAAACATCTTGTGAAAGTTTGATAAATAAAGGCAATACAAACTATTATTTAAATTGTATTATGGGATGACTTTAAATTTATTTACCTACTAAAAATATTTAGTCATCTCATAAATTAAATATGTTGAAATTAAGTAAGAAAATTCTTGGGTTGTTAGAAAAAAATTGCACTACGGCAACGTCGTTTTAGAACTTGTCGCAAACATAAGCTTAGCACAGCCATAAAACGAAGATATTGTAAGAAAGGAGGTAAACATTTCCGCCTGAAATTGGATTCTTAGAAACTGACAATAGTTTTAAAATTTTTGGAAAAAATGTAGAAGTTTACCACCGAACTTGACTTATCTTTTTTTTAAATGAAAAATTCTCTCAAATCGTATATACAGAGTCGTTACTGATCAACAGTAAAAAAAGATAGGTGTGAACAAAATTTTGTCAGTGCTACTTTTAACTAAAAAATTAACAGTTGCGTCTAGTAAATTTGTTGAATTTGGGGATTTAAAGGGGACAAAGGTCAATGGGAGGACGCAAATGTAGTCGGCTGACGCCCCTTAGCCCGCGGCAGGGGTTCAGGGAACATCTGACGGAAGAGAAAGCCTTCGATGGCTGTCTGTGGCGGCACGAAAGAAAATTTACCTACTACTCAAATACTGCACCTGTCATATATAATAATAATAATTATTTATCTTGCATATGTATCGCAAATATAAATAAATAATATGTAAAAACGTCATTTGGTATTTTAATAAATTAAACGAAAAAAAAATTAATAATTATTAACATTACAATGGGTTAAAGTACGTCTGCTGCAATGTGACTTTTATCTAAAATTTTCATTAAATTTTAAACCAATAAAACTGCAAATAGTAGTTGTTGATCACATCTCCAGTAAGTAGGTTTTGGCTATACAAATATGCAGAATTTTTATAATCAGCCGCATATTTTCGTTACTTTGTAAATGTCATTAAATGGCAATCAAATGCAGGCTGTAAAACAATGTAATATTAAGCATAAATTTTGCTATCACGACTATAGGGTAAATAATAAGTTGTTTTACATGATATTGGCAAGAGACACGGCCACGCGTACGTGCCGCCCATGGTAGTTGAGACAGCAGTTGGTTGTGCGTAGCGAGCTGCCGCGCTCCCCTCCCAAAGCCAGTCCCAGAATGGCGTGGTTTGTGTCTCGTTCGCCCAGCCTGTAATACAAAATTTAGCCCAGCGTTTGGAGCCTTAAACGAAAAATTTCACGCCCAATCTACTATTCTATTAATTACCGATATCTATATTGCGGAATTACTGGTAATTAACGAAAAAATACGTGTTAAGTGACAAAAGAAGATCGATTGACGTAGCCTGTCAGCCAGTTTCACACTGCAACACACGGTTTCAACAATGCAACTGATATTATCCGAATTAGTGGTGAATAATGACATCTGAAGTGCAAGAATTGCGTGTAGAATACGTTGAAAATTCGACACAGGTAAGTGTTTGTTTGTGCTTATAGTTTTAGAATGTTGAATCGTTGCTAAAAGTGACAGGGGCGGTCGCAAACCGACTACTCTGTGGGAGTTACTTTGTCCCTGTTAGATTGGAGGTTGAACCTTGGCTAGAGGTCGGGGATCGTGATTATCCTCGGCACTCTTGATATTAAATTAGAAGATGGGTGTGATTTTTTCAAACCCAATGTCCAATAATTACTTTTATTTCTTCCACCTACCACCATACCACATGTTTACCATTACTGTCCACTTTCACCGACAATGTAAAAATAAACAAGTAGGTACCTACGATATATTGTAACATATACCTCGGCGTAAATCAAACAGTAGTGACCCCCCATTAAACTACAAATATCCCGCCAAATAAATGTATGCAATGTTACCTATTTCTATGTTAAAATGAAAGTCTTGCACATTTTATTTACCTATTTTATATCTTTTGATCTTCCTAATAAAAGTTCCAATTGTACATTTTCAATTAAAATAGTGATTTTACTTCTATTTTTATATGTGCAAACTGCTTTGGGCTATTCTAAAATGATTTTAAAAATAATTTGTTTACATTTACATTCTTTTGATAGATACCTATCCTATATTATATCTAATCTGTCTATTGTTAGTTAAATAAATGAAGCCACTGTCGAGAAATATTAATATTTGGAAATGTCTATAATTGTTTAATTTTATCGTTCAAAAATTATTGTTAGTATTATGTGTCTGCGATAAGGTTAGGGTAAACGTAGAATTTCAATAATAGAAAAGAATAAGTATACTCATTAATCTCTCTGGTTTAATGATAATATAATAATAGTTTACTTTAAAAGTTTTAAAATTGTTGCTGGTGTAAAGTAATATACTTTTTATTTTATTTTAATGCTCGAAAGGTTAAATTTTTTTTTAAACGATGACGGCTGTAAATGTCATAATTCTCAACGTATGTACAATTACTAATGTTACTGTAGTCCAGTCACATTAGATAATCACTCAATCAATAATTTTAATCATATCTATTTTTTTTGTGGAGACACGTTACGTAAAATATAAAAATAATTAGGGTAATAATATGATTACCATATTTATTATGAAAACCTTTTGTTTACACTGCTTTTTTAATAGGTACGCTTTATGATTTTTTGTTTATTCTGTATTTAAATGAAACCATAAATATCAATGTTATAAAATATTAATACTGATATTTTACGAGTTAATAGTGTAGACTTTTTTTATCTGCAAATTTAATTAAATCCTGCATTTGCATATATTTATTACTTCCTACATTATTCTTCTACTCTACCGAATTGTGAGGTTATCGGTGATGTTCAGGGCCGTATTTATGGGGGGTTTGGGAGTTTTAACCTAGCGAGGAGAAACACATTTTTCACTTTTGTGTTGAAAAAATTACCAAATCAACAGTCAGTACAGTAACGAACAAAGTCTTAGGAAGCTGCTAAGCTTAATAATTCAATAATGTAATGAATCTATTTTTCCAAATACTCTCTTAACCACTTGCAACATTGTCTGAATCAACAACTTCACCAAAAAGACCATTTTCAACGTTGAGACGTTTAAAAATATTATTTACGCGTAAGAACATTCTCAGGAACATTAAAATTGATACCACAGAACTCCTAAATAGCTTTGCGAAGAAAAAACAGAAATATTGACCTATTGGTATAATTATTATTTTTTTATTTTAAAGGGCATCGACTGCTATGGTCATTAGCCCATTAGCCTATTAATATTTTTGTTCTGTTTTTTTTTATATCTGATCGTAAATATTGACTTCTTTTAGAAATTGTATGAGTCTTCTTTCGACATCTCGGTTTCCGTTAAAGCATTGTTGCAATTCTGCTGGTATTCCTATTTGTTGCCTTATCACTTCTTTATACGGGCATCGTGTTATATGTTGTACTGTTAACCAGTGTCCACATTGTTCACACCTAGGTTGTCGTACCCCCAAGAGCATGAATGAATTTGTAAGGCGGGTGTGGCCTATTCTTAATCTACATAATACAACTTGCTCTCTTCTGTTACTGGTCCACCATTTCATTAACTGCAATTCCTTGGTGACTAGGAATCCAACAAAATCTTACTATTATATTCTGGCTCTTAAGCCAATTGAGTCGTGATAGAACAATTTTCACCACGGGGTCTTTAGTGAAGGGGTTTTTCAGTGCCTGCAGGGAGCTGAGTGAGTCGCAACATATGAGGTATGATTGGTGGATAATAAATTCAATATATAGTAGTGCCTGTAGAATTGCGTGAAGCTCTGTAGTGTACACTGTGGCCTCTCTAGGAAGTGACCATGAGTAGCAGGTTCCCAAATGACAGAATGAGCTTCCGGATCCTCTTTCAGTCTTAGATCCATCTGTGTAGATTATTTGACATTCTGGGTTGTGATCGATGATTCTGAAAAATTCCATCATAATTCCATTTAAACCTGTTTTTATTTTTCATTTGCAACAATTAAAAATTAAAAAATTACATCAGCAACTGCTATAACCCTCCTAGGATGATGACACTGTTTGTATCTTAGTAATTGTAGTTATAGGAGGTGGGTCCATTTTCCAAGGAGCAGTTTCAAACTGGTTGATATCATAAACTCTTGGAAAGTTATAATGAAGGGATGTCAAGAGCTCTTTAAGGCGGACTCCTGCCGGTCTTGTGATTGTAGGACGCGCCTTTCATAGATTTCATATTCGTCTTCATTTGGTATTTATTATTTTTAATATTGAATTATCAGTGCCTTTTTTTAAACCTATTTTTATTTGTTATTTGCAAAAATTAAAAACTAAAAAATTACATCAGCAACTGTTATAACCCTCCTGCCCTGATATGGCACTTGTGGTATTAATTGGAATTCGTACAAATTTTTTTTTTAATGAAAATAGTCGCAAAAAGGGTAGACGTATCGTGTGGGCCGCGGACGGCCCGCACTGCGACTATTAGAAGGGGAAGGGATTATAGAAAGGAAATGATTGTGGTCACGCTTTTTGAAAAGTTGCAGGTCATAGTTCTCTGGAAAAACTGATTTTGGAAGCTTATTCCATTCCGTAGCAGCCCTGTAAAAGAAGGATTCTTGATGAAGATTGGTCCTTGTAGTGTCAATCTTGAGAGTAAATGGGTGAGACTGATCAGCGTGCCGAGTTCTTCGGCCGAATGTGGCCAATGGTGGTACAAGAGTTTTTATTTCTCTGGAGCATCTGCCATGAAAATATCTGTAGAGTAATGACTGGTCTGCAACTCTTCTTCTATGTTCTAGAGGGTGAAGGGTATCTGTGAGAGTTGAGCTGTTTATCAAGCGAATGGCTCTTTTCTGAATGGAATCTAGAAGACGAAGAGAATGCCTTGGTGCTGAATCCCAAATGTGCGAGCAATACTCCAGTAGAGGTCGGATTTGAGCCTTGTACGTCGTCAACAGTTGATCAGGAGTAAAAAACTTTCTGGCTTTCCACAGAAAACCTAGCCTCTGGCTTGCCGACTTTGCGATGTTAGCAACATGGTCATGCCAAGACATATTATTGGACACCGTGACTCCCAAAATCGAGATGGAGGGACTTGGTTCAAGGGTATTTATTGTGATGGGATGATTTGAGGAATTTTTAAATGAATTACTATTAAAAGAGATCTCACGTAGCTAAATTTAATGAAGTGGGATTGAACGCGAAAACGTTTAGCTGTAATGTATAGGTTATCAGAATGAATGATTCTTGTTCATAAATATTTTTAATTAATATAAAGTACAATTTAATATTTCAAAATAGTCCGGTTTTGTTTTTAAGAATTTATTTTTTTTATATTTTTATTTCAGTATTTAAAAATTTATAGTTTTTTGGTTTTCGAAAGAAAAGAAAGAATTACAAACTGCGAGGTGCTGATTAAAGGAAAAAGAGTGGAATAACTGAAAGAGTTTGTGTACGTAGGTTCAAAGTTTACAAGAGACGGAAAGAATGACTGTGATATTAAGCGAAGGGTGTTCGACAGGGAAACAAATGAATGGGGCACATCTTTATGAGCAGCCGGAACGTGTCCTAAAGACCACGACTGGCTATGCTTAGAAGAGTGCTGGTCCCTACACTTTTGTATGGCAGTAAATGTTGGGTTTGGCAGAAGAAGCATAAAAATAAGATCAATGCTGCGGAGGTAGGCAGTTTGAGAGTTATAGCTGTATGACTCTGATGAGGAGAGAAATAGTGTAATAAGGAAACGCTGGTGGTGTGAACGAAGACGTAATAAGAAAGATGGATGAAGGAATGCTTAAATGGTTTGGACACGTAGAAAGAATGGATGAAGAAAGATTGACGAAACAAATTTATAAGACGAGTGTAAATGGACAAGTCGGTAGAGGTCGACCTCGGAGAACCTATCTCGATCAGATCAACATTATTTTGAAGAAAGGCCAGGTCAAGAGTACCAACAACTGACGAGCATGTATGATAGCACTGATCAAAGTAGAGGAAGCAAAAGATGTGTGTAAGAACCGTAGCAAGTGGAAGGAAGTGGTCTCTGCGAGGGTCTTTGCCTGCCCCTACGGGAAAAAGGCGTGGATATCTGTATGTATGTTATTTATAAAAAATGCCATTGTAAATCGATATAAATATAAGCATCGGCCTATCCATCTTTTTTTGTTAACTAATTAAAATACTGCTTTAGGTATAGCATAATTATTTTAAATGTTCAGAACATACAAAATTTAAGTGCGACACTGTCTCTCAACCAGTTGGCGTTCGGTTATACGAGCGCCACTACTCTGCTGGATGTAAAAGCTTGCATCCTTCTCGAATATTTTCGGCACACACTTGCAATAGAGTTCTATAAAAGTCTATCTTCGTTGGATAAGCTAAGTTCTGTCGTCCGTCGTCACGCGAGGCGTGGCTTTTAAAAGGTTTCCAAACATTGAAAATCCTAAGTATCAGAGAAAAGAGATTTTGAAAATCTTGGTTGCACGATTATAAACAATTAATAATGAGGACTTTTATGATATTATTTATATTTGTGGTGTTATTATTGCGCCATTTCCAGCTTTCCAAGTAGAGGTAAGTGTTTTATTAAAAATTTTTATCAACATTTAAACAAGTTTGAGGTTATGTGATTATTGTTTACAATTTTATTTAATTAAACCTGTTATTATTAAATAGAAATATTCTAAAGCTTACTGTAGTATTTACAAATAAATATAAAGTAAGCACAGTCTAAAGTCACAATTATTTTTGGGTATTATAGATTCAATATCTTCAACAATGGTTATGTGTTTTGTACCTGATTGCAAACATTATAGTGAACGAAAAACTTGCAAATTTTTTAAATTCCCTGCAAATATTAAAGAAAAGAAAGCCTGGATCTCACTTATAAGGTACTACTAAATATAACAAATATTATGTTAATGTTCGCTTTACAAGTAGTTTCCTTTTTTTTCAGAAGACAGGATAGGGAACCTTCCAGATATTCTTTGGTGTGTAGCTGCCATTTTGTGAACAATGACAGAAAAAATAAACCCACAATATTTGAGTTCAATGCTAAAAAAAAGTTTCGCTTTACTTCTCCAGAAAGAAGGTATGCCATAGTTATGCTGATATGTTTATTATCCTGTAAAGCAAAGTAAAAAATGTACATTTTCTAGTTTGTTCTAAAAATTAAAAAGCAAACATAACATAAATAGAATATTTTTTTGGTTGTAGGAAAAGAACAAAAATTAGTAAGGAGGCAAATGTTGCAGAGGATAAGTTAGCCTTAAATCAGTGCCATTCTGTAAATAATATTTTATTGCATAATTTACATGACCCTATTTACGCTTAATATAGTTTTAAGAAGTAAAGAAATATCTATAATATTCTACGTCTTACCACAGCACTAATAATTCTTATTATTTAAGTAAACACGGATAAACATATATTTTCTAAATGTTTAATTGCTCTAAAATTTAAATGGATCTTTCAAGTTATTCCTTCTTGTGCTGTAAGTCTTAGTTATTTTTAATTAGGTTTAGTAAACTTAATTATACCTAAAAATATCAATTTTAATGGAACAAAAATAAAAATGTAAACAATAATATTGTAATATCAAACTTATTAAAATGGTGATAACATTTTTTTCACCCAACACTTACCTCTTCCTGTCGCTGTAATAGTGGAGGGATTATTATTATTATTATCAATAATACCAAAGAAGTACTTATTTATTATTTATAAACGTGAGCCGAGAAATTTTGGGATTTTCAATGATATTTGGAAACTTTTTAAAAGCATCAGACGTCTGACTTAGGCTGTCTATTGGAAAGTATAAGCTCTTACCGTGGTTTTCACTGGGCAGTGACGATAGAAAATGTTGAGACTTGGTAATGTTTCTAGAAATGAATTAGGTACTTATAAAAGGCACACCAAGAGGCAAAAGTGTTCAGGAAAGAATAGGGACAAAACAACACACGTGTAAGCGGCTTGGAATTATGGCGGGTAATAATAATATCTAGGTTATAATAGTTTAGTTGTGGTCAGGGTAAGGTTCTTTTTGTTGATCTTGCTATTTTTATATTTAAAATGGGTAGACCGAAAAATAAGAAAAATTACTGTGCGATAACGTATAAGGTAATTGCTATCGTAATTAAATTTATGATAAACGAGGGGAAATATGGCTTGCAAATTTCAAGTTATCGTCGCCAAATATTGGCTGCAACAGGAATATTGAGCAAGGAGTTTTGCAGTGTTTTCGATAAGGCTCAAAAAGTAGAAAGAGGTAAGAAACCTTGTAGTTCATCTCCAAAAACTAGCGGAAGATGATGCACTGGAGGTTTGATTTCATAAGAGCAGGGACAAATAATTAAGGATATCGTGAATCATTTTCATGTAATACAGAAGCAATGGCTGACTTTAAAAGCAGTTTGACAAGAAGTACACGGTGCATAAGTAGATTTTGAAGATGGGCAGTCAATTTTAGGAAAAGTACTCCTTGAAGGCAAGAGGCAGAGGCAAAAAACATCCCATAATAGAGATAAGTTAATGAAAAGTTGTGCGTGTAGAATTTTTTAATAAAATAAAACAAAACAAAATCGTGAGGAAGGAAAAGTAATTTATACCGATGGAACATATTTGTATAGATCTCATTCTACGTCAAATGCCTGGGTAAACACTGTCAATCCGGAAAGAAATTTTAAAAAATCTTACAGTAAGGTGGAAAAATGGGAAATAAAACAAGAATTTTAAAATTATAGAATATAAAAAGAGCAACAATTTTAAAAGTATTTATTTATAACTTTTTTTATTTTCTTTCAATTCTAATACATTTTCTGATAAAAAAATATTCAGTAACCGTTACAAAATATTTAGGTTACGACACTGGAACCCAATTCCGTTTCAATCGAAGTGGCGCTCTCATGAAGTGGGGGGAGTTGCAAGTGTGCCTTTCATTCCTAATTCATTTTTACTACCATTTTTTAAAATCATTTTATACCACTTTTTTTTGCTGAAATGAAGTAAAGGACATCAAGAATGAGATCGACGCTGTTCTTAAAAAAAGTGGACACAATCAAAAAGGATGTACAAAGCCAGATTGCCTCATTTCAAATTCAAGATCGTCGTGACAGGGTTGCCACATCGGGAATTTCAGTGAAACCACCAACTTTTGATGGACAATCATCCTGGTCTATGTATCGCAGACAGTTCGAAGCTGCAGCCTCGTCCAATGGGTGGAACGATGAAGAGAAGGCTACTGCACTTATAGTGGTCTTGAGAGGACAAGCTTTGGGAATGCTATAGACAATCCCTGCCGACCAACAAGGCAAATATGGAGACCTAGTAGCTGCACTGGAGTTAAGGTATGGCGATCAACATCGTGAACAGCTATACCGGGCGCAGATGAAAATACAGGTGCAGAAATCTGTCGAAAGTCTGCAAGAGTTCGAGGCAGATGTGAGAAGGCTGACCCAGTTAGCGTACCCACAGGCACCGGAAGACTTCAGGGAGCAACTGGCCGTCCAGCTATTTAATGATGGACTTAGAGATCAAAAGATCCAGAGGACTCTTCGACTGACGAACTTCAATAGAAGTGGTGAAGCTTTAGTGCGATCATTGGAAGTGGAGACAGCCTTTAATACCTCGAGACCGAAAATCCGAGCAGTGTCAATCGAAGAACCAGACTATCAAAGCGACGCAGCCAATGGGCCCTTCGAAAAATTTCTGGAAGAAATCAGGTCCATGATAAATGGTATGAGCAATCAGCGGAAAAAAACCTGTTAGCGGTGTGGAAAAACTGGACAGAATATCAGCATATTTAGTTATTTATAAAGCAAAAAATTACTGACACAAAGTAACAGTAGCCATTTTTGACTCATTAATTCATTTCGCGAGGTTTGTAGGTATGACGTCAGGGTAAAGGTCAATTTGATGCACTGTATTTAAGGTCTGCTAGTTTGTTATGATGCTAAATAGGCGTTTTAATAATCAATGTTGTAGCTAGTACAAAGCGCGCGTGATAAAATAAATTTGGGAGGTCCTATAATAAATTAATCTAAATTTAGGGTTGGGCTCGGTCTACAACCGCTGCTCAAGTGAAACGACCGTCAAAGTGGCATAAAAAATTATAATTTAACTACTTTGTTTTAAGCTTGCCATTCAATTATAAAATCTTATTTGGATGAACAAAAGTTAAAAGTTTCTCTGATAATTTTCCAATTAAAGCTGGCGTACCTTAAGGCAGTGTGCTGGGCTATATTGGACACTTTTGCTGATGAAATAAAACACTGGACAAACGAAAAAAAAATTAATGAAACCAAATCTGTACAAATCAAATTTACTTAAAAAAAAAGCAGTGTCCCATGGATTCAACATTTAGATACCTCAGTCTGCTAGCACATAATACTTAGAAATTCACTTGGACCAAAGACTTAATTGGAAAGAGTACATAGCCAAGGTACTTCTTGAAATACTTCCAATTGGAGAAATTTTCATCATGCGTTATTTGAGGCATCAGAGTAGAAGTTCATCTTTTCCTAAAATGGAGAGTGATGATGTTTGACACTGTTCACTATGAATCCGACGCAACTCTCTAGTTTCGAGAGGCTTTCCTCTTTCAGCTGGTGAGGCGCCCAGTGAAGGATTTGGAACCTTCCGAAGAAAAGAAGCACCAAAGCAGATCACAACAAAATAAAAATACGAGCACAGAAATAGAAATTTTATTACAGAAAAATAAACAAAAAAACATTCTAAAAAACAACCAAAAAAAATTATTTCGAAAAACGAAATTGATGTTTTTTTTTTAATTAATACATATATACATAATATAGTCACGCCTTTTTTTCCGTGAGGGTAGGCAGAGACCACTTCCTTTCACTTGCACGGTTCTTACACACATCTTCTGCTTCCTCTACATTCATTAGTGCTCTTATGCATACTCGTCGGTTGTTGGTACTCTTGACCTGGCCTTCAAAACAATGTTGATCTGATATGTTCGCCGAGGTCGACCTCTATCGACTTGTCCATTCACACTCGCCATATAAATTTGTTTCGTCAATCTTTATCCATTCTTTCTACGTGTCCAAACCATCTAAGCTTTTCTTTATCTATATTTGTCACCACATCTTCTTTTACACCACAGCGTTCTTTTATCTCACTATTTTTTACTTTATCCAACCGAGTCACTCCGGCTATACTTCTCAAACTACTCATCTCCGCAGTATTAATCCTATTTTCTTGCTTCTTCTGCCAAACCCAACATTCACTACCATACATAAGTGTAGGAACCAACACACCTCTATGCACAGCCAGACGTGCCTTTTTTGACACTTTCTGGCTGTTCATAAAGCTATGCAGTGCACGATCTGTTATCCTACCAACACCCTTCGCTCAATGTCACTGTCATATATTCCATCTTTCGTAAACTTTGAACCCAAGTACACAAATTCATTTACTTGTTCCACGCTTTCTCCCTCAATTGAAACTTCATGCTTTCTTCTCTTTTAAAAACCATTAATTTCATTTTGCTTACATTTATTTTCATCCCTTTGATTTTCAGGGCATCATGCATAACATTAACATCGCCTGTAACTCCTCTTAAGATAACGCTAATATGACTAGATTATCGGCGGAAAGAAGGCATTTGACGATCAAACCATTCATTTTCAATCCATACGCACTTTTTTTCAAATCTTTTAAACAATCGTCTATGTATAAGTTAAACAGCCATGGTGAAGCCACACATTCCTGTCGCACACCTCTTTCGATGTTAAACCAGACCGTGTAAGATCCGTTTATCCTGACACAAGCAGTGGAATCCTCATAGTGATTTCAGTGCTCGTATTAAACTACCGCTCACCCCATACATAGACAATGTCGAACACAATTCACTTCTCACCACTCTATCATAGGCCTTTTTTAAGTCTATAAAAGCGCAATAGACCTTCTGACTTTTAGCCAAGAATTTTTCAACTATACCTCGTAATGAAAAGACCTCATCCGTATATCTCCTTCCTCTTCTAAATCCTGCTTGCACATCCCATGTGATCCTCTCAGTTTCATTCGTTACTCCTTTAATCAATATCTTTGCATACAGTTTGCCGACTTTTTCTTATATGTGCCCTATCCGGTCTCCCGAACGTTGGTTATTACTCTGGCTAGAGTATTTTGATCTTCTGCTAAGTGTATGAGTTCTCCTACTAAACGTATATTTGTCCATTCACGAATGTTCTTCAACCATGATTGTTGCCTTCTTCCAGGTCCACAGCGCCCCTCTATTTTCCCCTTCATTATAATTTGAAGTAGTTGATATTTATCTCCTCTTAGTATGTGACCAAGGTATGCAATTTTGCGGCATTTTATGGTGGTCATTAATTGCCTGTCAGTTTTAGCCCTTCTGAGGACTTCCTCATTAGTTACATGGTCTGTTCAAGGTATGCTTAGCATCCTCCTGTGCAGCCACATCTCAAATGCCTCTAGTCGGTTCATTGTACTGATTTTGAGTGTCCACGTCACCGTACCATACAACAGTATTGACCATATATAACATTCAGTCATCCGTTGTCTTTGCTTAAGGTTCAAATCATCATTGCAAACAAGCGGTCTCATTTTATTAAACGTTGCGCGCGCCATCTCTATTCTGCTTTTTATTTCTGTATCAGGATCCAGTGTTTCCGTTATGATGCTTTCAAGATATTTAAACTTTGTGACACGTTCTAATGGGGTACCATCGTGGTTTAGATTGACGTTATTCTGTACCGTATGACTCACTACCATGAATTTTGTTTTATTATCGTTGATACTCGAGCCGTATCTTTTTTCAACTGTGTTAATGCTGTCTAGCAATGTTTGCAGATTTTCTATTGTGTCTGATAGTATTACCGTGTCATCAGCATATCTATTTGTTGTTATGGGTAAGCCATTAATTTTAATTCCGCAGTGTCCCAGTTCTTCAAGAGCTTCTTTAAATATTTGGTCGGAATAGAGGTTGAAATACAGTGGAGAAAGTATACAATATCATCTGTTTTTATATTACCTACTCTTGCACTTGCTCTTTGTCCCCAATACATATTCTTTAACAGCTGGATATCCTGTCTGTCTAATCCCTATTTTTTTAGTTTATCATGGTGAATTCGGTCGAACGCTTTTTCATAATCCAGAAAACATATGAGCATATCCCTACGTTGGTCTCGGCATTTCTATAGCATCACGTTGATTCCGAACAGTGCCTTCCTTGTACCAAACGCATTTCTGAAGCCGAACTGTGATTGCTCCAGGCCTTCTTCGCATTTACTTCTAATACGGGCATGAATTATACGCAGGAATGTTTTAAGCATGTGTGACATGAGACTTATTAGTCTATAGTCGCTACATTATTTTGGATGTGGCTTCTTAGGTAAGGTAATAAATGTAGGCTTTAGCCAATCACGCGGGATGTCACCTGTTTCGTATATCTTATTGAATAACCTTGTTATTAATTCCATATTGTCTTCATTGATTAACTTAATTGCTTCCATCGGTAATCCATCTGGCCCACATGCCTTCCTATTTTTGGCGATTGAGATGGCGTGCATGATTTCGGATTTTAATATTTTGGGTCCTTCTTCGTTTTCTATGTTTAACAACACCTCATCTCTTTTACTGGTGAATAACTCAGTAAAGTAATCTTCCCATGTAGTCCTTATATCTTTTTTGTCTAGTATTAACTCGTTTCTTTGGTTTGTTAATGGTATTGGGATTTGTTTTCTGTATGTTCCAGTGACTTCTTTGATTTTTCGATGCACATTATGATCGTCGTGTGCTCTAAGTAACTTATCTATTTCCTCACAGTTTTCTTTCATCCAGACTTCTTTTCCTTATTTCCTTATATTTATCATTGTCATTTTTCACAAGTCTACGTTGTTCCATTAAATTTAAAATCCATCCATCCATCCATTTTTTTCTTTTTGTCCACCGATTTAGTAGTGAGATGCTCTATGTATGTATTATGCCTTATAAAATAAAAAACAGATATATTTAAAATAAGACTAATCTAAATACTGTCCATTTCAGTCATAGATCTCACTGGCATAAAGTGCCAGGACAAAGGCAAGCGAAAAGGCTAGTAAGTCTTTCGCCAAGGAAAGCTAAACAGCTTCTCGAGTTGGTCAAGAAAGACTTAAAACTAGTGACGGGACTCCTCACTGGACACTGCCCTCTAAGGTACCACCTTAAAAAGATGGGCAAAACAGAGAGTAATAGTTGCCGCTACTGCGAGAACTTCGCTGAAACTGCAGAACATTTGCTTTGCGAATGCACAGCGCTTTTCTGTAAGAGGCTCAAGTTTCTGGAAGGGGCCTTCCTAAAGCCCTTCGATGTCAGAAAATTAGCCCCCAGGAAACTGATAAACTTTACTCGAAGTCTCGGAATCCCGGGCCTCGAATAGATTAAGGGTTATGCACAAAAGATCTGATAGCTCGAAGTGCTTGAGAGGCAGCATGGCCTTCACGACCCACCCTACAATCTACAATGCATGTATTATTTATTACGGTCTTAATTTTGTCCCATAAATACTCTATCTCTTCTGTTCCTGGTTCTCTAATTTGAATTTGAACCAAGTTATTGTTAAGTTATACTTCCACTTTATTTTTTGTGCTATCCTCTTTGAGTTTCGTCACGTCAACAGATCTTTTACCGTTGTTTTTCTTCACTCTTTTCAATCTCAGCTCGTCGTTACTTACTAAAGGATTATGATCTGAGCCGACATCTGCACCAGGGTAGGCCCTTACACTCTTAACATCATTGCGGAAACGTTTATTTATCAAAATGTTGTCTCCGATTGGGCAGTCTGAACCATGTGTTTGTAATAATCATTTTGTTGTTTTGGCAAAATTCATATAACAGATCCCCTCTCTGGTTAGATTCAACCAAACCATAATCTCCGACCAAATTACCACGTCTGTCGTGCCCGATTTTGGTATTGAAATCCCCAAAAAAATAATAGTAATTTGATGGTTCTTTAATGACTGTAAAACTTGGTTAATGCTATTATAAAGCTTTTCTACTTCATCGTCATATTTTTTGTCAGATGTGGGGGCATATATTTGCAGTATATTTATGTTAAGAGGATTTCCCTGTAGCTGCAATAGCACCAAGCGATCCGTGATTGGTGTAAAGTTGGTAACATACTCTCGGTATTTCTTGCTGACAGCAATTCCTACTCCGTTGGGATGATTAGGTTCATCACTACCTGAGTGGTATAAGGTGTAATCTGCTTTTTTGCACATTCCGGATCCTGGCCATCTCTTGTATAAGGTTATCCAATTTTCCAGCTTGAAATAGGCTTTTCACATTCCAGGTGCCCAATCTTATTTTGCAATTGGTTCTTTTCTGGGCATTTCTTGAAGTTATGATCGTCTTAGTTGAACAGGGGTTTCGCTTGTTAACGACCTGAGAGGCCCTGTTTTGTACGTTCCCTCTCCTGCCGGATCTTGATTTTCGAATTTCATGATCAGTAAGGTCATCATCATAGATTATTGCCATTGATTTTACTAGGACTGCCTAACTAGGCCTTTAATGCAGTGGTTGTCTTTTGCCTTCTGCATCTCCGTGCCGTTGAGCTATATTTTAGCTTCGTCTGCCTTTAGCAAGGATTTCTCCTTCCTAGGACAAGAAGGTGCCCTTTCTCTTATTTGCTCGTCCACCCGAAGCTGTTGGATAACAAGAGTGGATAACTCGGTCGATAGAGCCTCGTTTGTTATTGGCAGGGTGCACCACGTGCAGGTGAGGTTGTCAGTTGGGTCGGTTTTGACCCCTTACAATTGACTATGCTGAGTAAACTAATACCTCGGTAGTTCTTACAGTCCTGCTGCGAACCTTTTCCCTTGTAAAGCGGCACTATAACGGCCTTGCACCAGTCATCTGGTCCACAACAGCATTTCAACTGTTATCCTGTCATACCCAGCAGCTTTACCCAATTTCATACTGTTCAACGCTTCCACAATTTCTGTCGTAGAAATTTCACTTTCATTGCAACTTTCTCTCATGTCTCCGAATGGGGCCTGTACTTGTGTATCCTCTCTTTCAAATAAACTTTCGAAGTATTCCTTCCATCTCTTTAATACGCATTCCTCTCCTTTTACCATACTACCATCTTGGTTTCTGATTCTTTCCAGTTGCGAGGTAGTATTTTTACCTCTAGCTGTTCTTATGGACTTCCAGAAGAGTTTAATATTGTTTTGGAAATTGTCAGATAACCTTCTATTAAATTAATCTTTATCACTTAACTTCTTTCTTGCCACAACCTCTTTTGCCACACCTTTTAACCTTTTATACTCATTCTTTGCCTTGTCTACATCCTCAATCGTTGCCTTTTGCGTTCTTTGATTGGCTTTTGTAGCCAGCCAATCCAGCCCCCAATACCCCTTACGAAATATTTTTTACGTTATAATCTAATCAGAAGTTCGATCAATGAATAATTTTTTTCTAAATTAAAATGATACAGTTAAAACTTAACTAAAGTTGTACTCACTAGTCTGCCTAAGGTTCTAATAACCACACAAATAAAACTAACGTGTAAGTACACACTGTGCTCTGCGTTTCACTATTAATACAACAATTCAAACGGCTTGGTCCTTTTGAGTCTTCTTGTCAAATTTGCATTATCGAGGAATTGAATTTCCTCGGTGTTCACATGTTGGAGTAGTCTGTTGCATTTGCTAGCACAGGCCCATAGTGTGATGCCATAGGTCCAAACCGGTTTTAAAACTTGCTTATACAGGAGCAATTTATTGTAGATGAACAGCTTGGCATTTCTCCCAAGTAACCAATGCCGGTGTAAAGAGCTTTTTTAAAAGATTAAATTGTACTATAAATATAAATTAAAAATAACCGTAAACATGAGGTTCATTCATTATAATAACTCTTCTGCAAAACTCATGTAGAAGTCCCTCAGTGAGTTGGCTGAATTAAAGGAGGTCGATTAAACATTAGATAGATACACTTTTGTTCTTATCGGACAATAAGTCTTCTTCACGGGACAATTCATCATTCGATAATTCTTCTTCTGTGTTTTCGTTTTCGTATTTACTGTAAAAATAACACGCCGGCCCTGGTCTTCTTCATATATAGTCCTTTTTACCGTTCTTTACGCGTGCCTGTGATAATCTACTACGGAGTTTTTAATATCCGTCTCTATCTGATACACATGTGCTTAATTCACTTGTGCGAGTCACGTTTGTTATAGATACTAAAGTGTGGTATCGGAGTCAAGAAAACACTCATGTCATGGCATAGGTTTTCCCATGACTTTTGTCAGTGATATTTAAGTGCGTCTTCTTTGAGGATGACAGATAGCTGACAGTGAAGTGCGCCAGTTTGTTATAAATTTACAAATATAATATAAATAAAAGTGATAGCAAATACTTTTAATTAATTATTAATTAACTGATTGTTATATTTAATAATAAAAAAGACGAAAAAAATTGTAGTTAATTTATTGAAGTATTTTAACAAAGAAAAACAAAACAATGGAGGGTAAGCCAGGAGGCTACGCCATTGGAGGGGGTATTAAGCAATTCAAATTTAGACGAGGAAAGAAAGTCGAATCAACTTAATGCATGTGATTGTTATGAAGAGACGACAAAAAGCGGAAAAGAACCATAGTAGTGTTCTTTTTCAGACAACTTGCCACGTCTTTTTGTTCTCTAAAGAGTACTCTGCCAGTGGTCTCTCTACTGGCAAATTATGCCCGAGCTCAGCCGTAGAGGGTAGAAGAAAAAAAATATATAAAAGTGAGCCGCGCCACCGACTTAGACGGTACAAGCCGGAAACCCCTAGGTCTAGTAGGCACTAGCAGAGCCACACGATAAACAACAAACAATTATGGTGAACTAGATAAATAAAATTATGGCAAAAATATATTGAAAACTTTACTCACACAATAAATTAAAATACACAGCTCAATAACAAAATTATAACACATATAATCAAAATTAACAGCCAACAATAAATCGAAACTTCAAAATTTACAACTTTATGAAACAACAATAAATCAAAAATCCAAAGTTTACGATTCCATTAAAATAATTAAAACAAAGGTAAGAATGACAAACCTTATCAGGTTACAAAAAAAAAACATATACAAGTCAACTTTTAACCAATACTTCATCAACGTTCACGAACGGCTGATAATTTAATCACATTTTTTTCTTTTTCATTTACATAAAGATTTACACTGTTAAAACAATCGATCTTATTTTAAAAATAATTCTTTTTACGATGGCTGTCCTTCAAAATAGCAATATTGTAGGATATTTACAAATAAGTATGAATAAACGTTTTTACTTGGACACAAAGAACTATTGAGAATATTACTTTAATCAAAGTTCAGACTCGGCATATTATCCAATGCACTAAATAGTTTTCAACAGTGTACCATATTAATAAATTAAAACAAAACTTAATCGTGGTGTCAAAAATAAGTCACGTCGTTTAAATATACTAAAATAAATCACTTGTAACCTTTGGATACACGAATTCACGGATCCTGTGGCCTACTCCTGGCCCGGTTTGAATTATGGGACTGCACCTGGTACTTAACAATGGCTTCCCTCCATCAAATCCCGCACGCGGTCATTTTAACTCGACCCCAATAACCAAAATATCCACCACAAAGGCACGACAGAATGGTCAAGTTAAAAATTAAATGGTTTTTCTTCAAAATCCAATTAAGATGGCCCAAATACAGCCAGATATGAAAGAAAAAACCGTAGAAGTTCTGCTCACGTGTTAATATCAAATCGTTCCCAAAACTCTCACCTGACTTCCACCACTGACACCAAACGAATCCTCTCCACTCCTCACTCCCAGGCCGGATATCAGAAAAATGACACGGAAACCACGTCAGCCAACCTTTGCAAATCTATGTCCCTCACTCATAATCTCGCTCGTCCGTGTTGATAGCCAGCCCATCCACACACAGAGAAGCAAACCAAACAATAAAAGACTCCCAGTCCAATTAACAAACACGTCACAGCCATTAATAATTAAATCCTATCCCTACTAAGTATGCAACACTATATACAACAAACAAAATACGGTATGCAAAACTATTTACGAACACCAGACCATCAGAGACACAATTAATATTGAAACGGTAGATGGGAAAAAATAGGCACGTGACAAACTCTCATATTTTTGAGCACCTTTGCATACAGATTAGCACTCCTCTTCAGTAATTTAATTACATTTTTTTATTGCACATTCCCAAAAAAATCATTTGCGCTTAGGAACTTCTTTGTTTATTGTCAAGCAGGGTTATTTAAAAAATGTTCGTCTCAAATTGTTTTTGCCAGGTAGAAACGTCCTTTATGGACTTAATACAAATATTTGTTGGTTTGACGAGATCGACGCCTCGACCAAAATTGAATACTTACAGTTATTACAACGTAATTAATTTTTTAAATAATTTTTTTCTTCTGAAAATTTTTAGGAATCTAAGCTGACACCATCTCCATTAGCATTGCTAGCAGCAACTTGCAGCCGGATCGGCCCGACGTCCTGTGAATCATCGTCTTCAACGACCATGTCGACAACTCCGACTCCTTCTAACGTTAATTTAAAAAGCGTTCCAGTGGCTGGCAGTCCACAAGTGGTTAGCGTGCCCGTCGGTATACCGCAACAATTGCAACAACAACTACTCCAGCAGCAAGCCGGCGCGGCACATCTTGTTAGTGCAGCTGCCGGTCAAAACGCTGCGCTAGCTTACAATCTCATGCAACCCATGCAGACAGTCACGGTAGATGGACAAGAGGCTCTTTTCATACCCACCATGTCCATCGCAGGTAAGAACTACTTATTACACCAACAATTGTAAGTTTTAAAGTCAACGATCATATTATACTACGTTAAACATTTGCTGTAGAACGGGGGACTAGAGATGGGTTAACCAAATCTCTATGGTCGTTTAAAATTATTATGTCGTACTCTGTATGATACTAGTAAAAGATCTTTCGCCATATACATAGCAGCAAAAAATTTAAAATATTGTTTTCAAATTTGAATGTATCTCCTTCCAGCTCTAAAACCATTTTACTTGCAATATGGTAGTACATTAATAATGAGTGGTAATTTTTTTGACGTGTAAAAGCACCAAAGACGGACTATACAGCCATCAAGAAACTAAAAACCCCAAATGATGCGAATGATTCATATATTTCTGGTCAAAGGTAACGCCACCATCTGGTTGACCCAAACTGCAAGCAAAAGAACGATCGATCTTGCCAAAGAATCCTACGACACGAGAATATGCAACAAGCTTGTCAATGCCCCTCCTGGATCAAAGACCTTCTGGTCTTTGGCTAAAGCCATAAATAAGAATTTCACAACTTCTTCTTTACCACCACTCGAGAGGTCCGACGGCACGACAGCCGTATCTTCCAAAGAAAAAGCGGATCTGCTGGCCGAAATGTTCAGCTCTAACTCAACACTCGATACCAATGGAAAACAACCCCCAACGATACCTAGAATAAACGCATCAATGCCTGAGGTCACTATCCGCCATCGCACTATCAGGAAAATCCTACGAAATCTTGACTCTAATAAGGCAGTAGGACCAGATGGAATTTCGACAATTGTCCTGAAGACCTGTGCTCAAGAGCTCACCCCAGTTCTCTGTAGACTTTTCAAGTTATCATACAGCAAAGGAGTATTTCCGTACATGTGGAAAAACGCTAAAGTCCAACCGATTCCGAAAAAAGGAAAGAAGACTATTCCTGCAAATTATCGCCCTATTGCATTGCTCTCAGTCATATCTAAAGTTATGGAAAAAGCGATTAACACAGAACTTATCAAATATCTGGAAAAATTTGAGATAATCCATGACAGACAATATGGATTTCGACAACTTCGGTCTACTGGAGATTTGCTGGCTTATGTCACTCAGCTCTGGACGAACACTATTGAAAAGTTTGGTGAATCCCGTGCAATAGCCTTGGATATATCTAAAGCCTTTGACCGCGTTTGGCACCAGGCATTGTTAAGTAAATTATCTGCCTACGGTCTCCCAACCAAACTGTGCCAATGGCTCTTGAGCTTCATGCAAGATCGCTCCTTACATGTGGCAGTTGACGGTATTTCTTCTGATGCGTTTAAAACTAATGCCGGGGTCCCCCAGGGTTCCATCCTGTCCCCCACCTTATTTCTTTTACACATTAACAACCTCTTGAAAACCACCACAAACCCCATTTACAGTTTCGCAGACGATAGCACACTTGTCTCAACTTTCACATCCTATCGATCACTTTCGGTAAATGATACAAATAGACTCAGGCAGGAACAGGTTGATTCCATCAATAGAGATCTTAAAGTAATCGTCGAGTGGGGAACCAACAATCTTGTTCAGTTCAACGCCCAAAAAACACAAAGTTCCACGTTTTCCAGAAAAGTGAATTCCTCCAATCATCCCATCACAATGTCCGGAAATACCCTGGAACCAAGTCCCTCTATCTCGATTTTGGGAGTCACGGTGTCCAATAATATGTCTTGGCATGACCATGTTGCTAACATCGCAAAGTCGGCAAGCCAGAGACTAGGTTTTCTGTGGAAAGCCAAACATTTTTTTACTCCTGATCAACTGTTGACGACGTACAAGGCTCAAATCCGACCTCTACTGGAGTATTGCTCGCACATTTGGGGTTCAGCACCAAGGCATTCTCTTCGTCTTCTAGATTCCATTCAGAAAAGAGCCATTCGCTTGATAAACAGCTCAACTCTCACAGATACCCTTCACCCTCTAGAACATAGGAGAAGAGTTGCAGACCAGTCATTACTCTACAGATATTTCCATGGCAGATGCTCCAGAGAAATAAAAACTCTTGTACCACCATTGGCCACATTCGGCCGAAGAACTCGGCACGCTGATCAGTCTCACACATTTACTCCCAAGATTGACACTACAAGGACCAATCTTTATCAAGAATCCTTCTTTTACAGGGCTGCTACGGAATGGAATAAGCTTCCAAAGTCAGTTTTTCCAGAGAACTATGACCTGCAACTTTTCAAAAAGCGTGTCCACAATCATTTCCTTTCTATAATCCCGTTGTACACCATTTCCGAATTTTTGGCTTAAAAGGTACAAATACAGGGTTTCCGCATAAAGAGTCGAAGTCTCTTGGCATGTAAAAACGCCAAAGATGAACGCCATTAAAGGGCCTAAAAAAACTTCAAACGTTGTTTCAGAGGTAAAGCCTTCGAGTTGGACTGATTCCAGATTTCTGGTTAAAGGTAACGCCATCGTCTGGCCGACGCAAATAAACTTGTATGGTACTCTAGGGGATAGGTTAGGTTTGTCCTCGGATCTTCCCCGCAAATTTGAAGTGCAGTATTTGGGATCATCGCTTGATGATGGTTAGTCATTGCCCTATGAACTAAAGTAATTTTAATGTTGTTTTTGTGTTTCAGGAGCGCAGCAACCGCAGCAGTTATTTAGCCCCAGCCAGATTATTAGGGCCCCGGGTACGGTGATACCTGCCAACATTCAGAACCTCCAAAACCTACAGAATTTGCCTACGGTACAGCTAGCCAATGGACAAAGCGTTACCGTTCGACCATCCATCCCCCAAATGGTTCAATTCCCGATGCAGCAGACGATACCAATACAAGTACCGATTTCCACCGGAAATGGACAGACAGTTTATCAAACGATTCATTTTCCCGTTCAACTGGCAGCTACAGCCATACCTAATATTATCCAAGCACAGCCGCAGTTCGCCAATATTTTAACGCCGAACGGACAGATTCAGCAGTTGCAGATCGCTACTAGTGTTGCTGCGCCACAAACACCGACTTCTGTTGCGCAAAGCACTGCTCAAGTGGCTCAAGTAAGTATGCTTTATAGACTAACTGATTCTTCAGATTATTTATAAACGGCATAACAGGAAAAAAAATTTATCTCTGAAAAATTTGACGAACCACAAAATTTCTTACATATCTTAAATTTTTTTTACTTACAAATAAATTAAAATTTATTTATAATCGACATAACAATATGGACAGTTTTTAACTACCCGCAAAATCTGTCAATAGTTCAAAATATATTTAGTTTTGCAGATTTTGGTAACAACATGTGAATTTACGTGAAATTATTAGCAAAAAATTAAAACAAAATTTTAAATTTAACGCCTGGTATCTTTTTCCACAGCAATATTTTTTTAAGGCATATTTGGTCCCATCGTCATATTTTCGTCCAAATCACCCACCCTTAACCTATGTCCCAATAGTTATGAATCACCCTGTATATGCTTTAAAGGGCGATAGACAATACGTTGCGCTTGCTATAAGAAGCACAAAAATCTGTTTAAAAGAGAAAGCTGCTTCTTATCAGTGGCTGGCAATATTAGTTACTTTGTTTTATTGCCGGCTGCAATTTGTCAGCTTCTGGTAGCTCAGTTCTAACCTAACTTTACAAGTTATCAAATTGAAAAAAGTTTTTAAAACATTTTTTTAAGGTGCGTTCACATTATAAAACAAAGCACGTCATATAACAAACCATTATATAACTTTGTTAGTTATAAAACAAATAGAGGCGTCCACTAGTTGTGAAATATTTTCAAAACATGATTATTTATTCTGTCCACTTCAATCCATAAACATGCCTATGTCTATGTTTCAACCAATAGACAAGGGAGACTAGACTGCGGGTTCCCGTGCTTAGAGTTGGCTCCCGATGAGAAAGAGACATTCGCTCGAGAGGTTGTTTCGCGCTCTATCTAACGGGCTGGGTTTACGCCCGAGGGGCACGCGGCGAGCTGAGTGGAGGAGTCTCTTTCTCATCGGGAGTCGACTCTCGCATCTAGACCAGCAGTCTAGTTTCCTATGTCTATGTCTATAAACAAATGTAAATAAATGTTCACATGTTCGTTTAAGTCGTTATAAATGCGTTTCTTGCAATTAAGTCACGTGACTGCTATTCGCTGATGACGAAAGTTAAACGTGCTGATAAATATTTTGTGGTTACATACAGATATTGTATTTTTGCTATCGTAGCGTTCTGAGAGATAATATTTTTGTCATAAATAAACTTGAAATGATTGTAAAGTTGAATTACTACTATACGACTAATTCAGAAGGTAATTTTATACAATGGAAAACAATAAATGAAAGAAATAAAAATGATAAACGAAATTCTTAATCTAAGCTAAATTAAGCGCGCACTACCGTCACCGGAAAAAAATCTGGCATAACTCGCAAACAAAGGAATGGGGAACTGCATAGCTTTATGAACACCCAGAAAGTGTCAAAAAAGGCACGTCTGGCTGTGCATAGAGGAGTGTTGATTCCTACACTTATGTATGGTAGTGAATGTTGGGTTTGGCAGAAGAAGCATGAAAATAGGATTAATGCTGTGGATATGAGTAGTCTGGGAAGTATAGCCGAAGTGACTCGGTTGGATAAAGTGAGATAAGATAACGATGTGGCGTAAAAGAAGATGTGGTTACAAAGATAGATAAAGAAATGCTTAGATGGTTTGGACATGTAGAAAGGATGGATGAAGGAAGATTGATGAAACAAATTTACAAGACGAGTGTGAATGGACGGAAGTCGGTAGAGGTCGACCTCGGCGAACATATCTCGATCAGATCAACATTGTTTTGAAGAAAGACCAGGTCAAAAGTACCAACAACCGAAGAGCATGTATGAAAGCACTGATGAAAGTAGAGGAAGCAAAAGATGTGTGTAAGAACCGTAGCAAGTGGAGGGAAGTGGTTTCTGCCTACCCCTACGGGAAAGAGGCGTGACTATATGTATGTATGTATGTAACTCGCAAACTGAAAAATGATGACAATAGGCTGTCATATCCTAGTTAAGCTATGTTTGCACACTCAATTTCGCTTGTGCTTTAAGACATGAAAAACTGAATAAAATATTAAATTAAAATACTAAATTAAATAAATAAAAAAGAGTCACTACAATTGAATATGTTGTTTAAATGTAGAAAATGTCACGTGAATATTTTTCATATCAGATTGTTATTGATAATTGTTTGAAGCTTCATTTCTAATAATCTCCTTCGTTAGGTTCATCAAAGTAAACTGTTATTACAATGATTTCATGAATGGGTCAAAAGTTTGTCGCATATGTATAAAGAAATCAAGCATATGTAAGGAAAGCTTATCAACCACAGATCACAGACTTAACCTCATAATTCTTAAGCCTTCAAAGTGGGTTTTAAAATTAGTGTTCAACTCATCGGATCGAGGTGTGAACAACAAATATTCTGTCATTTGATCACTTGTTTTTATTGAAGAGAATTTTAGTTATATAAGATATTTGAGTTGATTTTTTGTGCTAAACTATTGGATTGAAGCTGGATTTAAGGTTTGTTTTCGACGTTTTAGTTTTATTGTAGCTGGATTCTCGTTAAATTCCAATAAAAACCAGGTGTATCCAGGTGTCAATTTTGGTTTGTTTTCAGTTTTTCAGTTATGTTGTCCCCGGAATTGTTGTTGCAATGCCTATGAAAGTCAAAATATTAATTTCGGACGTATTATATTATATGAAAAAATCATTTTTCAAACGCTTTCTCTGTGTTGTTGAAGTCACTATGAATAATCACAAATAAAATGATTGATCATTGGACAACAATATCAAACTTACCACTGAAAAAATCATCTTTCACAAAGTGCTTGCTGCAAAAAAACATAAACTTTGAGATTGGTTTTCCTATCTTTAAGATCATCTTTCATTTCTGAGCTGCCTTAGGATTTGAAGGAATTTATGCAAAGATATAGGTAATTAAATTGCAATATGTAGAGCATTGTGGAACAACCTTTGCATTTTTGGATTTTGTGGTTTATTAACACCAATTCTTCACAAAATATCGTTTAAATATGACACTTTTAATGTTTAAATTGCTCAAAATAATATATAAAGTTTACTTTTTACCCGTATAAAAAAATGCAGGTCAGTTTGTTGTTCACACGTCGAGAAGTTCATACGATCAATAATAGATGTCGCCAACTCCGTCATTTTTCCCTATCTCTTTCTAATTTCGTTTATCTTGTCTAACCTTTCTATTTGTATATTTTCTAATCTGTGGTCATACCAAGCTGATTAATGGCTGACAGTAGCGACTTCCTCAACTCGCCGCTGGTAACCAGCCTAATTTGACACTTGTACTAACTAGCTTTTCAATCCATATGCGCTACTTTCGGGTCCAGTTAATCTGCACAAAACCTTCCTGCAGGCGTTTTATGTCCTCTGCCTAAAGTGCCCTAAAGTAACGTGTGCAGTTTATGCACCACTATAAAATTAAGGTATATTATGTTTTTTTCATGGTACGTGATTAAATTTATACTATTTTTAAATCATTTAACATCGTGTATTGTATTAGTAATACTTAACTGTCAAAAAATATTTTTTTACAATAAATTAATAAATAAATTAATAATTAATTGCATTGGTTGTTCTTTTTTCCAACTCGTAATCAGCGTAAGTAATAAATCATTATTTATTTAATTTCTAAAAATTGACAAAATAAGTGAAACATTGAATTATAAAAATCAGAAAAAAACACCACGGTAATATTTGCTAAACATTAAAAGGGGTTAATTATTTAATTTGATCTTTAATATAAAAAAAGGCTGTACTAAAGTACACGATACCTTATTAAGAAACGTGATTATTTGACATAGACCATGGTTTATTTAACAACAGAGCGTGAAATATCAATTTTAACATTATGATTGTGTTATTTTCAGCTTGACACCACACCTCAGTTAACATTCACTGGGGCCAATGGACAACAATTCACAGTGATACCGGCTTCGAATATTCAACAAGTTCAAAGAGCTACCGTAGGAAATCTAGGAAATTTAGGGAACATCATCCAAGTGCCTAATATTCAAGCAATACCAAATATCCAAAATATACCAGGTACGTACATATTATTCGAACATTTTGCACTTCATGCTAACTCAACAGTGAAAGAGCTTCATTAAAGTTAACTTATTAGATTACCAGCAATTAAAAAGCAAATATTTAGAAGCGTATGATGGAAAAATACGATTTTTCCAAGGCTCTCATAAAAAGTTAATGTTGAGGTTACTGAGCTTTCATAGGCTCCAGCCACGGGGCAAACATGCCGATACTTCTTATAGTGCATCTCCTATCGGAGGTTTGGTATCATCACAGCAATCCGGACCCTGTTGACTGCAGCTCTGAACAGTTGAACATTGCTATAATTAAACCAATCCCTTAGGTTCCTTAGCCAGGACACACGGTGTCTGCCAATGTTCCGCCTTCCACTAATCTTTAATCTTTCCTTGGACTATCAGTTGTAGAAGTGTGTATTTCTGTCTTCTCATTATATGACCCAGATATCTCTTTTTTATGGTGTTAACTATTTCGCACTCCTTCTGCATCCGGTTCAGCACTTCGGCATTAGTAATTCTATTGGTCCAGGGAATTCGCCACATCCAACGGTAGCACCACTCTTCAAAGGCCTGCAGTTTGTCCATGTGGTTTTTCTTGAGGTTCCAAGCCTCAACTCCATACAAAAGCGCGGAAAAAACGTAATAACGAAGCATCCTTATCCTAAGTTCTATGTGTATATCCCGACCAACTTAAAAACGTCGGATCAACTTGAAACTTTGTATACTTCTAAAGGACCGATGACAATACAATAATTTCATAAGATTTTTCAAAGATCCTGGTCAGGATCATCAAGATATTGAAAAAAAAACCCGAACTAAAAAATAAATAATAGTTTAAAAAACTAAGACAACACGCAACCGAGTACAGAAGTACCTAACTATATGAACTCTAAAAAGTTAAAAAATAAGTCAGTGATCCTGTTCATTTATTGTCTCTGACTGAAACTAGAGATTATGTCTTAACAAATAGTTATTTTGTGTTTTTAGGACTAGGTAACGTTCAAGTAATAACACAACAAGCAGCCGCACCAACCCAGATAGCTGTTGGTCAGCACATCCAGCAGGATCCGACGGATCCCAATAAGTGGCAAGTAATTCCCACAGTAACGACGTCCACTCAACCCACTACGGTGGCGCATCAGTCAGCAGCGACTCCCATTTCTTCGGGACAAATAACGCCTGTCACGTTGGTAGCATCGGATAATAATGCTTCGATTCAAATGCAGAACGATGCTAATCATCAAGATGCCATGCAGAAACAGAGAGTTAGAAGAGTGGCATGCACGTGTCCAAATTGCCAGGAAGGTGAGTGCATGTTTTTTTTTTGCAAAATTAAGTTTATTTACAGTCAAATTTTTCTATTAAATAACTTCGTTATTTATTGGTTTATTTACTTTCTGGTCTTTGTCTGTTGCTTGGGTCATTAGTAAGTCTTTGGCAACGACTACCATGTTTATTGTTAGGTAAAATAAGTAGTAGGTAGTCTTCGATTCTGACCTCCAATTAAAATTACAGTAGGAACGGTGAATCTTTTCCATCACGTGACTATTACGTCAGCAACAATATTCATATGAATCAAATCAAAACTTCTGTCGACTCTATAAAAATAATCGTTATGACTAATATTCCAAACGTCGGCCTTTTACGAATTCGCAACCAAACAAGATATGTGTTGTATGAATCGTAGATTGGGTCACGTGATGGAAAAGTTTCACCGTTTTAACTGTATTTGATCACCTATAAATTAAATTATGTTATGTTCGATTAGTAATGTGCACTTTGATTTGTGTTTTTATTTTTCGTAGCCTTTGGTTTTAGTTTTCTTACAAATAAGGTGCTATGAATAATCTTTGTTACATTCTTTCTTCTCGGTTTTAATTTCATCTAGTATAAGTAAAACAGTAGACCAGCTATTTTTTTAAAGATCCTTCACATCTCATGTTTAACTAATTTAAAGAGTACTTTTCTTAAAGTTGATTGCCCACTTTTAAAACCTACTTGTGCATCGTGTATTTGTAAAAATGCTCTGAAAATTGGCCGTTGTTTTTGTATTGTAGGAAAATTATTCATGATTTATTCAACTCCTTGTACCTGTCCTAAAATAAAACCTCTAGAGCTACGCCTTTCGTTATGTTTTCGTATAGATGAGATACAAGGTTGCTTATCTTTTTTACTCATTGAGCTTCATCGCGAAAACTGCGAAACACTTTGTTCAATATTCCTGTCGCAGCCAATACTCAGCGATGATAACTTCAATGTTTAGGCTTGTTACTATGGTATATTTTCGGATTTGTATAATTTTATTTAAAAATATCCTTTGTGGACTAATTTTATTTGTATTATTATTGTTCAGGTACGTTATTCCATTAACATTTTCGAAGATTTGCTCATTTTAATACTTTGAATTTGCATTAGTTGATGAGACATACATTTAAAGATAAAAACATAAAATTTTGAAAATGATGCATCTTGTCATGAAATGTAGATACACATTGAGATGGTCATAGTTTATATATAAAAATGAAATAAAATAAGGTAAATAGTGAACTGGAAATTATTATTCCTTGATACTCTAAATCAGGGATTCTCAAACCATTTTCCAAAATGAACTGATACCTCAGACCCCCATAGCCAAATTACTTTAAAAGTCAACTCTCTAGTTTTTTTTCTATTTATACAAAATACTTATCAATTTAAAAACTTAGCGGTTGGTTGAGTGAGTAAATTTGACATAATTTTCTCATCAAAATTTAACAAAATAAATAGACATCAAATTAAGTAAATATCAAGTGTAATTAATAATTATTAATACAAGTTACGTAAAAATACTTAAGTAGGTAGGGGCCGATTTTTAGCCCCTTCGACCCCTAAAATCAGTTTTCGTTTATGTCGATTCCTGGGAAACGGATATCGATATCGATCACTTTGGGAATCCCTGCTCTAAATTCTCATTTTCATAAAAATCTGGTGTCGGTCAAAATGCTTCATTTAAATTTTTTTGAAGAAATAGCCTTAGCTTTTTATGTCTTGCGTTTAACTCTCTCTGGAATAAAATAATAATAATTGAAACATCTTTCCGAAAAAAAATAATTTGCAAAATGTCAAAGGTCTCATGTAAAAAGATGATTTTTTTTGGAATTTTTAACAATCTGATCCACAATTTTTTTTTATCTATAAGATCCTTAGGTATTTCCCAACTTTGTTTCTACATTTTCTCTTCTTGCTCTTGGGAACCTATGGAAACTTAATCTAAAGTTTTTCTTCACCCAAGATGAACACTGGGGAATACTTGATAAATCATTCCGCCAATAAAGTGTTAAATAGTCAAATAATTAATCTTTTCTTTTCAGGTGAACGTCATACTGATCGCAAAAAACAACACATTTGTCACATACCAGGTTGCAATAAAGTTTATGGTAAGACGAGTCATCTTCGAGCGCATCTACGATGGCATACCGGCGAGAGGCCTTTTGTTTGCACGTGGTTGTTTTGCGGAAAGAGGTTAGAAATGTTAAAATTTACTTAAAAAGACTTTAACTAAAATAAATATTTTTATGTTTTTCATTTTAAGACTGTTTTTTATTAAATCATTGTGTTTTTAATTGGTTTACATTTTATGGTTTCGTTTTATAGATTTACAAGGTCGGATGAATTACAAAGGCATCGAAGAACGCACACTGGCGAAAAGAGGTTCCAGTGTAACGAATGCAATAAGAAATTCATGAGGTCGGATCATCTCTCGAAACATTTAAAAACGCATCAGAAACAAAGGATAATGGTGAGTACTTTTCTATTTTACCGAACGTTTTTCGTAAAGAAACCAAATTTACATCTTCCTACAATCATTAACATGTCTGAAAATAGTGTATAAATAAGTACTGAAAGGCACATGTCCAGAGACCATTTTATTTTTAACAGTAGTACACATCAATGCTAAATTGATTGGTTACTAATTCTTGCCGCAGCCAATACTCGGCAACGATAACCTATAACTGAAATTTGCAAGCCATGTTTCTTTTCGTTTTTCATAAATTTAATTACATTACCAATTACCTCTTTCCTTTCCACAGAGACCCATTTTAAATTTGTATTTTAAATGAAAAACTCAAAAGCAGCAAAAAACACCCACACAAACACACTAAACATTATTATAACTACCCGGTAAAATTTGGCGCGTATTTTAAGCAGGTTCGTCATTGTGTCCCACCTTCATTCGAATTCACAAGATGTACATTTCAATGATAATGCTTTTCTAATAAATATTGGAATCAAAGATAGTTTGCGAAACAATAACTGCATTTTTACAGAAACAGGATGCGCCCGATGATCAAGAAGACGAATCTTGGGATCAAGATCAACCAGAATCGAATCCAGATAATGCGCAATCCGATATGAAGCCAGTCTGGATAACCGATAGCAAAAACAACATTAAATACGCTATAACGCACGTCAACTACTCACAAGTAAGTACTTTGAAAAAGGAAACAATTTTTATCATGTGTGTGTGTTCATAATTTAACAGATAAATTGTATTTCTATACGGTTTAAAATTATACATATTCGTAGATGAATGTAGATCTTCGTTTTTCATTTTTCGCAGTTTTGTTTTTGAAATTTGCCTGAATGAGTAAAAATAAAAATATCAACATTAAATATAATGCAAAAACTAGTACAAAATTCAAAAATACTTTTTTTACAGGAAGCTGCAACGTCTACCCAATCTGCGTCTTCCGATAGTTCGAGCAACGAAGAGAAAATGATGATAACAATTAGTACTTCAGAACCGGACGAACTAATAATAGCCGATCCTTTGGACAGCTGAGCACAAATGCAATTGTATACTATTTTAAGTGAGAAAGATTGTTTGCTACCTTGAGAAAGAAAGGTACATTAGTTTTCTGTTGACATATTTGATTACTGGTTATTTATTGGATTTAAAGAAATTGTTTTTACTTACTGTATTATAGATATTTTGTACATAAATATAGATAATTATTTATATTTTTATATAAATTGACGTTTTTTTCTCTGCATTTTCTTCATAACGCAGACACTACCCGCAAGACTTATGTATTATCTGTTGTTATACAGGATTGTTCAAAAACAGAAAAAACGTAAATATCGATGCGTTCTAATCTCAGTACATACAAGACTTTAGTATGGCCACCCTGGCAATACTTGAATATGATACATCATAATACGTAAATGAGCAAACCAAAAAATTATGCCTCAGTGACAGAACATAAATTTGTCTAACTTTAAAAAAATAAAATAAAAAAATTATTTTTATAAAAATACTAGCCGCAAATACTCGCTTGGCTGTTTTTTTAGTCGTACATATTTATTTATATCTAATACATTTATTTTATACAGATTATTATTATAATTTTCAGCCTTTTATATTTTCGAAATTAAAATTTTATAAATTATTTAATCTGCCAAATTCTAAATCACTTGTACTTTTTAACGTTGTTAATTTTACCGAACATAATGCTATATTTTAGGATATTATCGAAAAATTATATATGATTTTGGACTATTTTAGAACATTCCAATTTACTCTTTAATCTTCTAGAGGATTCTAAAATATTTACAGATCTTTCTTTATCATAAAATATTTTAGATTATTATCGAACATCCTAGAATGTTAATGATTATTTTAGAACATTTAAAATTATTTATTTAAAGAAATGAAAGGGAGAGAGTAGATTGTTGCGGTGAAAAATGAGGGTAAGAACGAAAAATGTGCGTAAGAATTATAGTACGTTCGTAGCCCGTTTTTTGTACATATCATTACAGTTCTGTTAGTTTTATGCCGCTGTCCACACAATCGTGCATCCCACATTTGTTAATTGTCAACTGTCCGACATGGATGTTAACTAGACATCAAAATAGAACAAGTCAGGCACTTAATATTGCTCATACAGATTATACATATGCTGATATACCCGAATGTTTACGACAAATAGCACGCATCCTCACCGTTTCATAAGGAAATATGAACTGAGTGATCGGCACATACACAATCATGGCCGAACTTCCTTTGATGAGTATCTAAAAACCGACACAAAGGCTATCACGCTCGGTAATCGGCGATGATGGGCCATTACATGCCCTCTACACAATCGTGATCACCTATAATCGCCCATCATGGCCCATTGTGTAGAGCAGAGGTTCCTATACTTTTAAGGTAACAGAACACTTACCACATCCCTTTTATGGAACCCCACATCATATAATTACAAATGAGACACTGCAATTTTAATAAGAACAAAAACTTATTAGAATTATTTTAAAATGAAAGACTTTCATTAATGATAGTTTGGTATTATGGTCAACAGTTGTATGCGTATGTCTGGGGTAGCATCCCATCTAGACCTGAATTTGTTTTTTGTTAAATGTAAACTGAAGAGCCTGCACACAATTATACTTTTGTGACAAAAGGCAGCAAAGGTTAGCCTTTTTGGTTACTTCACGGTATTTACTCCTAACACCAACCTAAAAGTCAACTCAAATGTGTGTTTTAATGTGGATATACTGTGAAGATCTATGAATGCTTCGTAATAACATAACATAAAGTCACGCCTTTTTCCACTTCCGCTACAGTTCTTACACACATCTTTTGCTTCCTCTACCTTCATCAGTGCTCTCATACATGCTCGTCGGTTGTTGGTACTCTTGACCTGGCTTTTCTTCAAAACAATGTTGATCTGATCGAGATATGTTCTCCAAGGTCGACCTCTACCGACTTGTCCATTCACACTCGCCTTATAAATTTGCATCCATCAAAGCATTCCTTTATCTATCTTTGTAACCACATCTTCTTTTACACCACAGCGTTCTCTTATCTCACTATTCTTTACTTTATACAACTGAGTCACTCCGACTATACTTCTCAGACTGCTCATCTCCGCAGCATTAATCCTATTTTCTTGCTTTTTCTTCCAAACCCAACATTCACTACCATACATAAGTGTAGGAACCAACACACCTCTATGCACCGCCAGAAGTGCCTTTTTTGACACTTTCTGGCTATTCATAAAGCTACGCAGTGCCCCATTCATTTGTTTTCCTGCCAACAAAAAACCTGCCTTTCAAAAACCATTACTTTCGTTTTGCTCACATTTATTTTCATCCCTTTGATTTTCAGGGCATCATGCATAACATTAACCATCGCCTGCAACTCCTCTTCAGATAACGCTAATATGACTTGATCATCGGCGTAAAGAAGGCATTTTACTATCAAATCATTCATTTTTAATTCATATGCACTCTCTTTCAGATCTTTTAAACAATTGTCTATGTATAAGTTAAACAGCCACACATTCCTGTCTCACACCTTTTTCAATGTTAAACCAGTCCGTGCAAGCTCCATTTATCCTGACACAAGCAGTGGAATCCTCATAAAGTGATTTCAGTGCTCGTATTAAACTACCACTCACCCCATACATAGACAATGTAGATTGGGTATATCATTGGGTAGATTGGGTAGACGCGTATGCGATTCCCAATCAAGAGGCCGTAACTGTCGCTGGTGTACTAATGAAAGAACTCATTAGTCGTTTTGGGGTACCAATGGAACTTAACTCTTACCAAAGCCGAAACAATGAGCGAAAGGCTAGGAATCAGGAAGACCAGAATAACACCACTACATCCCCAATCGGATGGAATGGTGGAGCGCATGAACCGGACTGTAGGAAAGTACCTCTGCAAAGTCGTGGATCAACACCAACGAGACTGGGATCAACATCTGCCCTTCTTCTTGATGACCTATCGATCAGCGGTGCAAGAATCTACAGGACAGACTCCAGCGAAGGTGCTGTTTGGGCGAGAGATGAGGCTTCCATGTGACCTGGTGTTTGGATGCAGACCCGGCAAGGACGTGGCAGGTGAAGATTACATAGCGAACCTGAGAAGAACGAAGAACTACAGCGAACGAATCCCACAAAGAAAACGAGGGCTGTGTCCGAAGTTGCAGAAATCTTGGGAAGGGCCCTACTGCATTAAAAAAAGATCAATGACGTTATCTACCGCATCAGCAAAGTTCCCAATGGTAAACCAAAAGTCGTTCACTTCAACAGACTTGCACCGTTTGAGGGAACACTGGATCAACAAGTGCAGCAGGTACAACTACAAGACGAAGGAGCTTACTTTCAAAGACTTCATGGGAGTATACAGCGGTTCATCGAAGGCAAGATATGACGTTACTAGAAAAGTGCATCGCGATCTTTTCAACACCCCTGTACAGTATGCACTAGCCCACTGTGTATCCCAAGATCTTTAGATGTTCCGAGGGATAGCCAATGAGTTCCGGAAAAGATTCGACAAGCTAGAAGAACTTCAACAACAAAGTCCATCCATCGGTCGAGCCCTGAAAGTTGAAGATATCAGTCCTGAAGGAGAAAGATCGCTCTTTTATCTGACAACCAAGGAAAGGCACTTCCATAAACCATCCTACAAGAAACTCTGGGATGCATTGGTCGACCTGCAAAGTGCTGTACTAAAACAAGGAATACAGAAAGTAGATGGTCCAAAGCTGGCTTTGGACGGCCTGAACTGGAGGATTGTCCGAAACATGCTAGAGGTAGTATTTAGATTTACTGGAGTTGAAATTCTGGTATGTTGTTGGAATCCCCGGGCGAATCCTAGTGAGAAAACGGTAACATGTTACTTCTTTCAAAACCTCACATTGTTGAAATGTAACCAATTGCTCCTATCGTCACCATAACAAGAGTAATGCATTCCCGGAGGAGTGTTTTTTGAGGAGGGGGCAATGTAATGGAATTCATCAAAGTCAAGAATGACAATTCTCGAAGGTTCTAGAACAACTGAAACACGATAGACGTACAGGGCCAGCTAACGGCAGTCAGACAGTGAGTCAAAAAAAAATAGAGGAAGTTGAGTTACGTAAACATCATTTCATAAAACTCAAAAATAATTGTTAGTGTTGATGCAAATAAATTAATTAACAGTTAAAACTCGGTCGTCTTCATTTTTACCCACGTAAAACGTAACAGTATAGATAAATATGGATAGATTAATGGCCAACAATATGAAGATAAACTGAGGATCTATTTTCTTAAGCACCACCTCTGGAATGAACTTCCTCAGTAAATATTTAACATTGTTAAAATTCTTAATAATTTAAATTGTTAAAAAACTTCAAAATTAGTTTTCATATCATTTCATTTCCTTAGCTTTCTTATCAAAAAAATTTCTAAGTAGTTCCTAAAACTCTTAATTTCTTGAAAATCGTCTATTGGCAGTTCTTCTAAATCTAAAGCCAACTTTTTAAATCAATTCACATAATATAGAGTTGACAGCACAAACGAAATTGGTATATCTCAGTCAATTCTTTTTTTGTTTACTCAGACTTTAACATTATTTAAACTTATCATATGATTGTCAGTACCAAAACGCTGTCATTTAAGTAGATAACGAACCCATTGAACGTGTGTTCAGTTTTAAATATCTTGGTTGTTGGCTACAAAAAAATTGGGACTCACTTAAAGAGGTCAAATGTAAAATTTAACTGACAAGATCCTACTTTTTCAAATACAAAAAAGTGTTGTGTAACTGTGGCCTTAACACTTGAAAATCAGATTAACACGCTGCTATATATTCTCCACATTGCTCTATAGAGTAGAGAGTTGGACACTGACCGACCCATCATTGAAGAGGCTGGGGGCCTTTCAAATGTGGGTCTACAGAAGGATCCTATGAATAAGCTGGATGGACCGAATAAGAAATGAGGTGGTTCTACAACAAATGGGGAAAAACACAGAAATAATTAAATTAATAAAAAGCCGAAAACTCAAATACTTCGGCCACGTGATGAGGCACCCAGAGAAATATTACCTCCTTCATTTAGTGATGCAGGGTAAGATTGCAGGAAGTAGAGGTCCAGGACGAAGAAGCACATCTTGGCTCCGAAATCTTCGAGAGTGGTATCACAAAACATCCGCTGAACTATTCCGAGCTGCGATAAACAAAGTTATTATAGCCAATTTGATTGCCAACGTTCGATAATCGGATAGGGTACCGGTAGAAAAAGAAGAGGCCTTAACACCAAACTTCGATTTTTAAAATGCTATGTTTGGTCATCGCTCTCTATATGGTGGTTGTAACGATGAATAAGCTAGAAGCACCATAAAATGGTCATGCGAAGTATGAAGTATAAATTACTACAGTAAATCATTGAAGGTAGACGTGGAATTGGTAGAAAGCAGAAATCATGGTTGAAAAATATAAGAGAATGGACTGAATTGAGAACTATTGATGAATTGGTCCATATGGCAAGATGTTAAAATGTGTATGCCAATATCATAGCTAACATTCAGTAGTGTCAACAATGTGATCGCCAACATCCAGTAGTGGATAGACAGCAGAAGAATAAGAACTTACCAAAAAATTCCTTGTTTTTAATTGGCGTTTACTTTTACATATAAATTGGATGGTAAGTTCGTACTACAGCTAGCACTAAAAAAACATTTTTAATATTTTTTTATTTACAAAACTGTATTCCATCCAAAATGGAGATATATAATAGCTCACCGAACATAGTCTTGAAAAGAATGTTTCTTCATCGGTCTGTCTTAGAGCAGAAGTAGATCTTTTCCATTATAACAGACACTTCTGCAGATTTTGTTCACAAATGGTTTTTGACTCTAATCTAAAACATCTTATTTGAAACTTATTTAAATCTAAACTGCTCATGTTATAAAACTCACTTTAGTTCCATAACAAATTGGAATATCCCTTTCTAAGCTTTCCCAACTGTTCTGGAATAAACTTGTATTATCAAAGTAACACTCAAATTCATTTAAATTCTCATGGTGCTTTTTTCTACTTAGGCATCATCTTTAAGAAATTTCTGCAAAAAATTCCTTAAAAAAATTTAACAGAAGAATTTTAAATATTGTTATAAAAATTAACTATATTGGTTAGATTTATCGAAAAAAGTAAAACTAGGTTTCAAAAACCAATTTATATTAAATAGGATAACATAAAAAACAGTTACAAAAATTAATAACAAAATATTAATTTCAATTTCTTATCATGTGCACTTCCGCCATATGTTTCTTGTACCCTTCTCGGTAGTCAAACGATTCAGGACAAAGATGACAACAATACATATTTGTCAAATCAGAATGTACCAACCTTACATGGTACTTCAATGCTGATTGATTCGAGTAAACCTAAAAAACCTAAGATTAAGAGCCCATTTTTAGATAAACCCTCTTACGTACTTTCCCACAATGGGGACAATTTCCACATTGTGAACTATGATGAGGTTGAATCTCCATACCAGCATTTCTTTGATTAATTTCTTTAATCTCTTCAAGTGTCATCATGTCAACATTTTCAAGATGGTCTTCAGTCTTGATGCGTTGTTGAAGAAACTCTGATGGATATTCAAAAGTCGAAGGGCTCATTGATGATTCTGATGAAGACTTGAGGGAGCGTTTTTCAATATCTGTTTCCGGCGGTTTACGTAGTATAAATATTGTCTTCGGTGACATGTCAGTCAAGGTTGGTTTCTCACTATGAAATATGTTAGACGAAGGGGATTTACCTACAAATCCAGCACTTTCAATTATTGTAAAGCTCAAATACAAATAAAATATTCTTACAATATATTTTTAAATGATAAAATTATTTACCTGCTTGGGCAGTCAATGATCTCTCTAAAATACTGCTTGGTTTATCACGGACTTCCAGTGCAGCCTCTAAAATTGAACCCTGTTCGCTTTTATCTTCCACCACTACTTCAACATTTTCACTAACATCATATTCATTACTGATTCCTATTTCCTCCTCAGTCTTTATTTTATCAACTTCAACTACCTAAAAAAACACATCAATCTGAGTAGTTTTAAGTATTTAGATTTACTCTAACTATAATTAAAATTTTAAATGTTACCTCAAATTGAGCAGGAGAAGAAGAATTTTTTCTATTATTATGCCCTTCTATACTGGCTCCAATTGGAACAACTTTCTTTAATTTAGGAGAAGATAGTTTGGCTTTTTTTTGTGGAGATTCTTGAGCTTCCAAATTAGTTTTAGGTTTTTTAGAAAGCACTGGTTGCTTCCTGCATGGTGTTTCTTCGTTGTTCATGAGACCAAGTACTTGCAGTACCATAGCTGTGTTCAGAAAAGAAGCCAGTTGTTCTTCAGATACAGTAACCTCGCCATGATACATAAAATTTATTATTGCCATCAAATCTGTATGAGTCACATCTTTGAGGATTACTATTGGGTGTGGACAAGGGTTCTCCTAAAAAATAAATATTAATGTTGTTTTTAAATGATTTTGCTTGAAATAGAGGAAATTGTGACCAAACTAAATAAAAATTTGTTTTTTCGTATATCAATAACAATAAAAATGTTAATTAAGTCAATAAATTAGAAAAGTAGGATTTAAGGTGAGTATTATGAAATTAGGTTACTTTGAAGATTGTTCTAAAATAGGGGCTGCATGCAGACAAAATGAATTTGTGAGCCTTGATGTTAATTCCTTCGCACGTTAAAGTAACATCTGCGAGATCTTCCGTACTTTGAAGACTTTCGAATGCACTCAAAATGTTGGATTCAAATTTGTTCCATTTTAAGCAAAAATGTTTAGATGTCATGGTAGCAGAAAATACAAAGTATATTGCACATGAAATACAAAAGTAAACTACATATATTAACTTTTAAAATAAACAATTTTAAATTAATAAACTTAACCACGTAGTAAAAAATAAAATAAAAACATATCGAATAAAAACAGAAACGTCAATGTCAATAAAAATATGAAAGTTTGCAAAATATTGTTCAGGTAACGTAATATAGAGAGCGCTAACCTTTTAAGGTTTCAACTTCAACCAGTAGAATAACCAACGAGTGTAAACTTTGTTGACTCTCTTTGTTGTTTCAGCAAGACTTGATTCCATGTTTTGCTATGATCGACCTGGCTATAATTTTAATAAACTGGAATGCCTAAAAAAAGTATGATAGATAAATTGTTCGATATTTAAATTAGTCTTTTGTCGAGAGTAATCTTAAACTCGTCTTTGTTATTTTAAAGTTTCGTTAAGTTCATGACCTTCAATGATCAGTTTTATCTTAAATGAATTTAATAAATATAATTTTAATATGTAATAAAAACGATTTAAGCTTTTGATTTTGAAATTTAGTGACAATCGCGGTAAACTACTGATAAGATATGCAAAATATTTGTTCACTCCTATTAATACTAGCAGACATACAATGACTCAAGAAAGAAACCCTGGATGTGAATTAGGCAAGTGTTCTTATAATTAAAAAAAAAATGTACTAGAAATAAAAAAATCTTAACTATTCCTTTATAATTTGCAGATTTGGGGTGGTTGAACAGTGTAAATATTAATTTATCTGCTACCAATAAAATTGCAAAGAAAATAGTCTCTTCAAAAGAATTAAAAAATGAATATAGAGCAGCATGGATACTTAAAGCTGTAACTCTAATAGATCTTACTACATTAGCTGGAGATGATACAAATAGTAATGTTGCTAGGTTATGTTTTAAGGTAAGTAATTTACCTGAAAGTCTAATTATTAAAGGTTAAATTAATTGTTAAAGGCAGCTAAACCAATAGCAGAAGATATTCTCAATGAATTAGGGTTTGATTACAATAGGAATTCCCCAATTCATACTGCGGCAGTTTGTGTGTATCCTTCCAGAGTTAAAGATGCTGTTCAAGCATTGGACAAAATGGAAATGCTGGACAAAATTAATGTTGCTTCAGGTAAAAAAATAATAAAGGTTTTTTTTATCAATAATAAAATAATTTCAGTTGCAACTGGGTTTCCTAGCGGTCAATATCCTTTAAAAACTAGACTAGAAGAAATAAAATATGCTGTAAAAAGTGGTGCTAAAGAGATAGACATAGTTATAGATCGAGGGCTAGTATTAACAGGAAAATGGCAAGAGCTTTATCAAGAAATACAAGTTATGAAGGAAGCTTGTGGTCCTGAGGCACATCTGAAAGCAATTTTAGCCACAGGAGAACTAGGAACTCTTGACAATGTAAAAGATGGTTTTTGTGTAAAAAGATACCTACTCACCCTGCTCTTCAGGTAAAATTTGATGAATTCAAATTAATCATTGTTTTTTTAGATCTACAAGGCTTCTTTGGTTGCAATGATGGCTGGTTCAGATTTTATTAAAACTTCTACTGGAAAAGAAACAGTAAATGCTACTTTACCTGTTGGTTTAGTAATGGCCAGAGCTATTAAGGATTACTATGAAAAAATGGGCTACAAAGTAACTTTAGTAATTAATAATTACAAGAACAAGTAATTTGTTGGTGTTTTTCACTTTTAGGTTGGTTTAAAACCTGCTGGAGGAGTGCGAACAGCTACTGATGCCATCAATTGGTTGATTTTAATAAAAGAAACTCTAGGAAATGAATGGTTAAACAAAGATTTGTTCAGATTCGGTGCGTCAGGATTGTTGGGAGATTTGGAAAGCAATTTGTATCAGTATGTAACTAGAAAATCTCCTGCAGGATATGAATTTTCAATGGGATAGATTCTTCACTACAATGACTATAAAAATCACTTGTTTAATATATATATATATATATATATATATATATATATATATATATATATATATATATATATATATATATATATATATTAAATTTTATATAAATAAATTCTGTTAATTCAATCTTTTTGTGTCTTCAGTGAATGTAAAATTGTTATATTATCCCTAATTTTCTTAAATTAGCCTGACAATTAAAACCAAACAGTTTACATTTTAATAATTTAAAAATTTTCATTTTGCATTCTTGTAATACTTAATGATTGCCTGTAATGAAGTGTAGTATTAGTAAATAAACTGCTCCACAAAAGTGAAGTTCATAAATTCGGAGATTGTGTTTTAACAAATTACGGTTTTGGTTATATGTTATAAATTGAATGTTTTTTATTTTATGTAAGCGTTTGTTTGCCCTTTTGCGCAATATGTTTGCAGTTTTTAACAACAAAAAAAATTGAGGTTGTGTACCATTTTAATTTTATTCAAAATTAAAATACATAGGTTAATAACGAGTATGCTTTTTTCTAATATCAATTACAGCCAAACAATGCCTCTGCATATTTTCAATAAGGTCATTGAAGTTGCCTTGATCGATTTGTCTCTAAAGCTGGGGTAAAAGCTGTCTTAAGTTCTTGGACTGTTTGTGGGGGATATACTTCCTGCACTGCTCTTCAATATCTGGACACTAGAGGAAAAGTCCATACAGGAACACGCCGACTATCAGATAACCGTCCATATCTCGACTCATCTGTGAACAATACATTCCCAGACACTATGTACGTAAATTGTACATACTCATTGGACATAATGTACGTTCCTGGTACGTACCTTAAATCCATTTTACGAACGAAGTACGTAATTCGTACGTACATTTTCCAATCACTTATACGCACATTTTTAGCAGAAACTTACGTACATTGTACGTAATATGGACCTAAATCATGTATATTCTACGTACGTACTATAGTGGATGTAATCGAAACCTATTCTGGACATAAATTACGTACATGGTACATAAAATGGACGAAAATCTTATGCATCCTTAGTATGTACTGTGTTGGTCATAACTGGAACTTAATAGGGACGTATAGTACGTAAATGGTACCTAAAAAGAATGTGAATACTGTACGTCTTTTGTACATACAGTTGAGGTTTCACAAGACTGCATTTTTTTATATAAAACAAAATATATTGATATATTACTGCCTCTAAAAAAATTGTGGAATTAAACTTACACACTCTAGTTGAAAAATTTAGCAGAGTAAGTTTTCTTATTTATTTGATTTTCTTTTCCTTTCGGCAGCCCTTCTAAGCCATAATTTGATTAATTCTTCCGACTCTTTCCCATCCTTTGCCTTACAGCTGCTTTCTGCTGTTACTAAAACGATATTAATTAAAAAATACCTTTGATTCCTTACATTCCATTAATTAATTCATTTGAATAGAATTTATCATTTTTTCTAATCTTTTAAAACCCAAGAGGTGTTCACAATAGACTCATCGCACCTATATTCATCCTATATTATCATGACATTTGATGAATAATTGTCTTTATAAAGGCTCTGGTTGGTTTCATTTTAAAAGAGTAACAAACAACCCCCAATTTTTCAATTCGATGGATGTAAGAGGAGTTTACATATCAATTCTACCAATGTAACTGTTACAGAAGTAAGATGTCTTCAGTTGGCATCAGATACTAGCAAACTAAAATATTTCTGTAAGGATTGTGAGCAAGGTTTACTATTATTATCAGTCTTGAAGTCTATGGTTGAAAAACTAAAGGTAGAAGTAGATAAGATTAAATGTTCCAATAAAAAGTCCTAACTAGAAAGTATTAATGATCTAGTAAAGAAAATTGGTGGGATGAAAAGCAAGTCTCTGCTCGATGTTCAATCTCGAAGTTGAACTCTCTCAATCCTGCGTGCTTCTTGACCCTCTGGATTCTTAAACTGTAAAAGCCGTTTGAGGGCTGCGTGATCCGTTCTTAACAGGAGTATTCTTCCATGCAGATATTTATAAAAGTGTTCTACGCCCTTAACAACAGCCAACAATTCACGCCTGGTGACACAGTAGTTGCGTTCTGGTTTGCTTAGGATCTTGCTGAAGTAGCCGATGACCTTCTCTTGCCCCTTCTAGATCTGGGATAAGACAGCTCCTAGCCCCACATTCCTGGCGTCTGTGTCCAAAACGAACTTTTAGTTTGGTAGGGGGTAGCTCAGAATAGGTGCGCTGACTAAAGCTGCTTTCAGCCTCTCGAAGAAACCTTGGCATTCTTCAGACCATTGAAACGGTGTTCGCACTTCTGTGAGTCTAGTGAGTGATTTAGCAATGTTAGCAAACCCCCTCACGTATCGGCAATAATAGGTACATAATCCAAGAAAACTTCGAAGCTGGTGTACGTCCTTTGGAATGGGCCACTCCTGAACTTTGATCTTCTCTTCGTCCACCTTTACTCCTTTCGTGACCTAGATATCGAACCTCCTTCTGGAACAGATGACATTTCTTCGAACTCAGCTTTAATCCTTTTTAGTCGCAAAAATACCTCCTTCAGATTTTTCACATGGTCTTCGAATGTCCTACCAACCACTATTATGTCGTCAAAGTATACCAGGCACGTCTTTAACGAGAGTCCTCTCAAAACGTGGCTGGAGCATTGCAAAGTCCAAAAGGCATAACTGTGAAATGCCTTAATCCTGAGCCGATGTTGAAGGCTGTTTTCTCTCGATCTTATGGAGCCATTTTTACCTGCAAATATCTGATCTTTAAATCCAGGGTTAAGAAGATCGTGGAACCAACCAGCGTGTCTAGGGTGTCGTCAATCCTTGGCGTCAATAACATGACTGGAGAAGACCATGGACTGTTGGATGGTTAAATAACTCCTTACCTCTCCATATCGCTGACTATTTTGGCGGCCTCTTCTCTCTTGGCGAGCAGTAGTCTTCTAGCCGATTGTGTCGATCTTATGCTGGACCACATTCGTTCTGCCTCCTTTTCCTCGTCCAGTATCGAATATGTCTTGGTACTTCTTAATTACGTCTCTTAATTTGGGTTGTTGAACCGGTTTAATGTCCTTGGAGAAGATGGCAACCAAGTTTTCTAACTCTCCTACGAGCTCATCTGCTGGGCTTATAATACTGCGTACGCTCCGTACCACTGAGAAAACCGTCGAACAATGCCCCAAAACCGTTCCTTTTTTCAAAGTCACTGGGTAATAATTAACATTCATGACTCTCACAAGGCACCACTTATTTGACGCGCAACAAGGTCTTCCCCAGTGTAACTCCTCTGGTGTCTGGTGTTTTACTTTCGTGCTGCCCAAAATCATTTCAATCGGTAATTCTTCGTATACAGTGGCTGGCTCTCCTGTTGGTGTCCGTAATTTCCAAGTTGAAAGTTGTATTTTTGCTGATGTTTTGGCAAAGGCGAGTACAAGGATCGTCCTAGTCGCACCGGTATCTAGCAGAATGGTGCAAGGCTCGTTGTTGATAAGGCCATCTACGTAGACACCTTTATTTTGACGTTGCAGGGTCGCGACATATGCGTGATTGACTGGGGCTTGCTGGATACAGGCCGACGAATGCCCCTTTTCATCGACCCTCACTAGTTTTTCTGCGTAGAGGGTAGATTTCGATTTCTCCCCCCTTCATTGTCTTCACACATTTCCTAATTTTCCACCATTCCAGCATCTCACTTGGTTTCTTTTAGGCAGCATTTCTTTCACGATCTTCCTCAGGACGGCTTCAACAATTGTGGATTCCTGCTGGTCTTCTTTTATCGTTCGGACTCTGGCCCTTGCATGATTGTTTTGCAGCTTTGAACTCTAGGGCACGCGCTAGTGCATCCGTAAGCTGAGCTGGGCGCGCTAATATCAACGCCTGCCTCATTTCCTGGTCGCGAAGTCAATCCAGGAATGCTTGAACCGCCAATCGCTCTATTACGGTTTCCGGTGTTGCTGGATATGCGAGACGAATCAGGCGAGCTATATCCGCTTCAAATTCTTGTAGTGACTCGCTTGCTTTCTGTGAGCGGTTCTTCAACTGTGAGTGGCACTTAGTGGGCCTGACCATATGATGAAAATAAATGTAAGCAAAACTAAAGTAATAATTTTTAAAAGAAAAAAAAACATGACAAACTTTTAAGTTTTGATTAAGGGAGAAAGAGTGGAACAAGTGAATGAATTTTTGTATTTGGGTTCAAAGTTTACGAGAGATGGAAAGTATGACAGTGACATTGAGCGAAGGGTATTGGTAGGAAAACAAATGAAATGGGCACTGCATAGCTTTATGAACAGCCAGAAAGTGTCAAAAAAGACACGTCTGGCTGTGAATAGAGGTGTGTTGGTTCCTACACTTATGTATGGTGGTGAATGTTGGGTTTGGCATGAAGCATAAAAATAGGATTATTGCTTCGGAGAAAAGTATAGCCGGAGTGACTCGGTTGGATAAAGTAAAAAATAGTGAGATAAGAGAACGCTGTGGTGTAAAAGAAGATGTGGTTACAAACCAACAAGCATGTATGAGAGCTCTGGTGAAAGTAGAGGAAGCAAAAGATGTGTGTAAGAACTGTAGCAAGTGGAAGGAAGTGATTTTTGCCTAAAAAAGCCGCCTTTGTGATTAGTTTATGTGCCATCCACCTGCGGTGCTCAAACTTGTTCCCCAAATGTTAACATGGGAGTTTCGTTGCTATGTGGTGATGTGCTGTGTCAAACACTCTGTGTTTAAATTTATATACACATTTATTTATACTTTTACAATTTATGTCAAGTAGCGAACACAATCATTAACTTCAGAAAACTTACTAACTCTCGCTAACGAAGGCCAATTTATATATTTAACGTTAAAACGAGAGAAGACGAGAAGCTTCTAGCCGTATCCAACTGTTCTATCGAAAATTCGAGATTGGTCGGGAAGGTGGAACATTCTTGTCATTAGCTGTGGTGTCACTTTACCGCCCAGTTTGCTTACGTACATTCCAGTGGCGTATCGCAAAATTGTTACAATATTATAAATACACCAAAATCGTAAAAACCAGAGCCAATTCAGTAATTTCATGAATATATTTGTAAACCGTGTACTCTAAATTATAGAAATCCGCAGAAATATTCAGTGCAACAAAAACAATTTCTTTTTGTTGAGCTGTGTTATCATACAAATTATCTAGCAGCTCAAAACAGCTTCAAAGAACATTTTTCCATTTGTGACGATTTTGTTGATTCGAACACCATCCTATATTGCAATATGGTTATTATTCCAATAATGTTTTTCTTAAAAAAAAAAAAGTAAAAACGTGATTTCATTTCAGCGAAATCGCAGAAGGGTTAAGAGTTTATGGCGACGTTATAAAACCGAGAAAATTGCCGTAAAAAGTATTTCGTCGCGTATTTCGACGCGTCGTATGATTGATGACCGAGTTGCAGCTTACACGATATCGCGATCGAGGTGTAGGTCAACATGAACAGTTAAGATCGAGCCGTTTGAAGGTTATTTTTGAGACAAAATTAGTCGATAACGTGTAGCGATATTGCTTTGTTTTTCCTCGACCTTTTACACTGGGGGCACCGTTGCCGATATTAAAAATCCTTGTCCACCATCAATAAGATGCATTATTTGCCCATTTTTTTTATTTGCCATAAAAACAGCATATAAAATAATAATATTATTAAATGTTGACTATGTCAATAATGTTTATTTACTCTTTGAGAAATTCCTTGATTTTTAAAACTACTCAGTCCGACCCTGACGCCGACAAGAAAATCATTTAAAAGACACGTGCAATTTTTGTAATCCACTATAATGTTTTGTTCGGCTAGAAACAAAGGCTCCCGTGCAATTTAAAAATCATCTAAAAACACGTGCAGTTATCATCTCTCCAAAACATTCCGAAATCGTCGCGCGCAATTATAGCGAACAACTATACGGTCACGCTACGATTTTTGACCAATAAAAAACGCTGAACTCAACGCGAGAAGAAGCCACATTCGAATCGGCTTCCGGCTTCTCGTTCTCTTTCGCTTATCATCAGCCGAGGAATGAACACCTATAGCGATCAGAGCACCGCTTTAAAACACCACGTGGTGAAATGCACATTAATATAATCAAATAAAATACATCTAATTCAAAACTAACAACTAGTGAAATTATTCTGAAGATACAGGAGGCTTAAAAACTGTAAGCTCCATGTATTAAAGTTATACAATATATTCTCGATGACAAGTGAGTTGTTTCATTTACTGTGATAACAAAATTCACGGCGATAAAAGGAAGTAAACCCTTCAGCCTATAGTAGGTGAGAAACAGATCGGGCCAGCTTTACTGAGTTATCGAAGGATCCAACATCTACGCTGCGAAAGACGTCGTCGAATAGCAAGAGTGAGTTGAGGCAACAGAGGTTCCGGTGGTGAAGCTGCCCATACCTCAAAGCATTTTTACAGCTTGTCGATTCGCCTCCCCTACTCCTAGCAACTTGTCGTTGTCGCCGGCGCGCACAAATAATGAAATGTATTTACATAGAATTTAGAAAACTAAATTAATAGGGGTATCACAGAGTTAAAGTTAGAAATTCTTCATCTATTCTACTAAGGCATTCATTACGTACAATAATTATTTTTTGAGGCTCCATAATCGTCTGTCTCCTTGGCAAATTGTTGTTATTAAGGTATTTTTTTGAATATTTTTGAAGCTACGCTTCTTGTTTTGGGCTTCGCAGACAGTACTCGCCGTAAAAAATCGAAGACGTAAACAGACGTAAATGTTAAAATCCCTTTCTGTTAGAATTATAATTTAATATCTATACTCACTGTATATAATAATATCTATAGTTACTAGATATAATATTGATTGTTATTGTCATAAATATAATACTGACAAATGTCATACATTTTTATCATTCAAATACAACATTAAAACTCCTTTAATTTGAGTTTATTAGACTGCACTACTACCGTTTCAACAGGTTATGGGCCCAGTAGTCATTCAGCGGTCTTAGTTGTTTGAAAGTAAATGTTCTGCTGAGTTGGTGAGTTGGTAAAAAAATTGGAAGGACATGCAAACTATTCTTCATGGAAGTTCGCTATGAAGATGAGCCTGATGTTAGAAGGTTTGTGGGATACAGTCATCAATGATGTAGACATTCAAAGTCCGATCAATATTGACAGAGATAATAGAGCTTTAGCAAAAATCGCTCTAAGTGTGAAACCTACGTGCTACATACATGTATGTAAGGCTAAAACTTCAAAAGGAGCTTGGGAAAATCTCCAGAAGGCTTTTGAGTCAAAAGATATGAACAGGAAATTCGATCTTCAACGTCATCTATTTCGAATCAATCGTGATAATTTCGGTTCAATGGAGGAATACATAAACGATGTATTAACAACAGTATATAAGTTGTCAGATATTGGTGTAACAATCGAAGATGATTTTCTTGCTTTTGTAATGTTAAATGGACTCAATAGTGAATATGAATCCTTGATAATGGCTATCACCTATAATAATGTGAAGCTTTCATCAGATGAAGTTAAAACCAAACTGATCGAGGAAGAAGCCCGTAAGAAATATCAAGAAGGGAGCAGTAATCAAACAATATTACATACTAAAAGCAACTTCAAGAAATATCCTAAGAAAAAGGTAAAATGCTATTCATGTGGTGAAGAAGGTCATAAAAAGCCCGATTGTTCAAGAAAAAAGGAGAAACCAAGTGGAAAATGTGACAGTAAAGAACAAGCAGGAAATGTTAACAGTCAAACATTATTGACTACTGCTACTACTATGTTGTCGACAGTGTCCAATTCAAGTTGGGTTATTGATTCAGGATCTACTTCGCATATGTCAATGAAGAAGGATTTGATGACCAATTTCAGTGAAGCTGGGAATATGAATGTGTCAATGGCTAATAGTAATATTATTCAGTCAATCGGTACAGGAAATTTAGAAATTGTTTTGACCAATAATGGAAAACCTATCAATAAAACAGTAAAAAATGTTACTTGTGTACCAAATCTCACAACAAATCTATTATCTGTGAGTAAAATGACTGAAAATGGCTTAGTTGTAGTATTCGATAAACATGGATGCAAAGTTTATACTGACTCAAATTGTTGCATAGATGGAAATGCTGAATTCACTGGAACTTTGAGAAATGGCCTTTATTTTGCTGATTTGTACTCTGATCCAGTGAGGGTATTCAATACAACAATTTCTAATCAAGAATTATGGCACAAGAGATTGGGTCATTTGAATAGAAAAGGAATGAGAATGCTGAAAGATGGTCTTGTAACAGGCGTACATGCGGCCCGCGGCTGGCGAGTAAGTGGCACATATTTGAGATATTCAGAAATTTTGAAATATATGGTTCAAATTTCCATCAACTGCCGTAATGGATAAAAAATCGAAAAAACTTCCCGATAAATTCGATCTGCAAATTAATAACGACCCAGCAAAATCTACGAAAAGATATGGGACCACCGTTGATGCAATTTATCGAGGTACCTTAAGAAAATGAAATCCCAAACTTTACCTTTACCTTTACCTTTAGCTACCATAAGCCTATAATTTCTGAGATTAAAATGGCTGAATAGATAAACATGTTTACTTAAATATAATTTAATTAATAAAATAATTCTATTTTTATAATTTTTGTATCTAAAATTCTCTGTCATTTTATATTATCAATATACTCCAAAAATTATTTTATTTTTTATATTTGAATTTTTTATATCATTGTATTTTTTAGCAAACTTTGAAACTTATACTCAAACTGACATTCTATCATTCTAATTATTATTTTTTACTGTTTAACTTTTGATAAAAAGAAAAAAAAGATGTTAATTGTAATTAACACTACCACATTACTGTAAAAACTAGACATGGCAGTCAGTGTAAATTGGAGTTACTCGTAACAATGCCATGATATCAACTTAAAAAAATAAAGTTCAGTTAAATAATTTTAAAACTTCTTTGGTAATTTGTTACGGGAATTTTTCCTAGCGATTGTGGTATAAAATTATTAGAGCCAGCCCTCGCATATAAACGAATTTATTTTGGTATCGAGGCCATCACTAGTTTTGTTTTATTGCTAGCGGCTGATGCGATTTGGATAAAAAGGTGTGTATTTGTCAAGCAAGTCTCGGTCCAGCTATCAAAAGTCGATAATTGTTATATTATAAGTTTAATATAGTAAGATTTGTGATAAAATTGGTAAGTTAATTTTATTTAAATTGTTAAATTATTTTTCCAAGAATAACAGTGATCTTAATGTATTATTTCCAAAACGCCATGCTATTCTTTGGGGAAATAAAGTCTATTTTTATTTATTTGTTAAAATTGTTTTTTTGTGTATAATTCGACATTAACGGCAAGTCTGGTTCATTTCAACTTTGTTTAAATTTTTAATACCAAAGGCCTTGTTGTTAATGTCAAGAATATTATTCGCAGTTAGCTCAGCCATTGGATATTAGCTGCCCAGTAATTTTGGATTTTCACTCCTCAGACCATTGGATTTTTCGCCGTTTGGAATGTTCATCATTCAGTTTTTTTTGGATTTTTCTCCTTTCTTCGTCTTCGACGAATTTGATTTTCCTTTTGTTCATTTGATTTTATTTAAATAATTTTTTTCCAGGGTAAATGTATTCAGTTTTTTTTGTAATAAACCTGTATTTATATTTCTCGTTTTTAATTGTTTCTGGAAGAAAAAAAGGTAATAACAGCGTTGAAGCCGAAATACGTTGCTCGTTTTAAAGTTTTAAAAGTATTAAATTAAATAGTACGGTTAATTTTTTTTTTGAGGTTTGATTTACTTTTAGTGATTTTCAGAAAAATCATTTGGCGTCCTAACGCTTTTTAATTTCAGTTAGTTTGGTTAAATAAAAAAAAGGGTTGATAGGTCCTTGAACTGATCTCTTAATTCCCTCAAATTAATTCAATCAAGAATTTACAAAACCCCGAGTAAGAATTATTAGTTTTTAGGCAGTTACATAAATTTGACGCCCAACGTCAAGCAAATTTTGTTACAAATTACATTATGAAAAAAACACGATTCAAATTATTCTGTACAATATAAAAATTAAGAAAACAGTTTTTTTTGTTGTCAAACACAAATTTAGGTTACATTTAACGCACGTTACTTTTGTTATACCATTTTTACATAAACGGCATCTATTTTTTTTTCCAAATTGCATAAAATGTCCAACTTGATCCAGGTTTTTGAACTACTAGGTTTCTGATTTATTTTGTAATTCTCAGAAAGAGCTTTTTGACCCTATGCATTTTTATTATATAAGGCATTTGCAATATTAGAACGGAATTCTTTTAGTCTATAGACCTTCTAATAGTTGAAAATTTTGTGTGCGCATGATTCCACTTCCGCCATGTTTTTCGGGCACTTTATACAAGTATAAGCAGTGTATACAATGTTTTGAATATAAATAATTAAAAAAAGAAATAGTAAATTACGGATTTATGAGCAGCTGCGTTCTTTTTAATTATTATATACTTTTAATTTGATAATAACTTATATAAACAGGGTGGCCAACCGAAAACGAAACAGAGCCATTTGCAGAAACCTCGTCCACATTTTAGAAAAACGCTCAGACACGTCGATTTTTCATTAAAGGGGGACACTCTTTTCCGGTATTTTTGACTCCACTACTCTCAACCCCAAGCAAGGATAAGAATCACCCCAAAATTTTTAAATGGCATTGAGGGTCGAATAAGATGTCTTTTGAAAGCTCTGACAATTTTCTTTACAATAGTATTTAAATTTTACATTTTCTCCCAAAACTTTGAAAAAAATTTCATGTTAAAATTCCAATTATTTAAGTTGTTACTTACTACTTAATTGATTAAATGTTCAAAGTGATGACCACCCGCTTCCATACAATAATAAAGATTTTGTTCAAAACGTACACGCATAATCCGAAGAATTTACGTAGTAATTCGACGGCACTGGTTAACGATTCTTTGACGCAAATCTTCCAAAGACGCTGGTTGTGTTTTATAGATTTTACTTTTTAGATGTCCCCACAAAAAGAAATAAAGGGGCGATAAATCTGGCGATCCTGGAGGCCATTCAATGCTGCCTCTTTTCCCAATCTAATGCCGTGGAAAACGTTGGTCTAAATCTTGATGAACAATCGCCGCATATTGCGGAGGAGCACCGTCATGTTAAAAATTAAAATGATCTTCGTCATACTGTGGATTATTTTCAAAATATGAACCAAGTTATCTTCTCTTCTTCTCTAGGTGCCGTCTCCGCTTTGAAGGTTGGCAATCATCATAGCAATTCTTATTTTGAGACCGCACCTCTAAATAGTTCATTATTACTGCATCCAAACCAATCCCTAAAGTTCTTTAGCCATGAATTTCGTCTTCTTCCTATAGATCTCTTGCCTTGGATTTTTCCCCGCATAATTATTTGTAGCCTTTGATATTTTTCTCCCCTCATGACATGTCCCATGTACAGCAGTTTTCTTCCCTTAATTGGTCGCATGACACCTTGAGCAAAACCTAATGGTCGCGGTAAGCTTGGCTGGCTTAAAAGAAACCATCCGCACCTGTCTAGTTTGAATGCAAGGAAGGAAGATCCCTTGTACTCAAAGGTAGTTATGATATAGCCGCTGCCCTATATCATGTCCTTAGTTGATTCGCGGGTGTTTATTCTTTAATATTAGACACCTTTCCTGTAAGCCGGGAAGTTCCCTATCAGCCATTGGGACGCGCCGTGTTGGGGTTAAGGACATCCCCACATGGTCAGTTTCTGTTAAAAAAAGTTATATTCCTTAAGGTCCCTCGGCACTACCTAACACTTCTTGGTACTACAACTACTAGTTCATCTACTGGTAGATTCGTTTTAAAGCAGCCTGTTAGTTACCACGGGCCACTGTATTCCGAGAGGCTAAAAAGCTATAAATATTAGACCGTTACTGGCACGTCTGGTAAACGGCTGTTTGCGATCGACGCTCTATCGACACTGGGGGCAAAAAGCTAATACAAATCACTGTCAATTTCTGTTTAAGAAAGCTATCTTCCTCGGGCCTCTGAGTAGTGCTGAGAGACCGTAACTACTAATTTAGGGAGATGCTTAAAACAAAAATGGAAACGAAGGCCCGTATTGAGATGAGTAGTAGAAATCAAACTATCATAATTATGGACATGGACGTAACAATACAAAAAAAAGAAATTAGGGAAACTGTTTACAGTGAACAAATGTGGATAATTAAGCTTTTATTGAGTAGTGGGAGGGGATTGTAACTCAAAATCGTACCTGTGGGGATCTGATGTCGAGGACAAAAGGGGAAAAACACTAACAGAACCGAGGAAAATCTCGTAGTATAAAACCAGGGCTGCTACGGAATGGAATAAGCTTCCAAAATGAGTTTTTCCAGAGAACTATGACCTGCAACTTTTTAAAAAGCGTGTCCACAATCATCTCCTTTCTATAATCCCTTCCCCTTTTAATAGTCGCAGTGCGGGCCGTCCGCGGCCCACACGATAGGTCTATCCTTTTTGCGACTATTTTCATAAAAAAAAAATCTCGTAGTATACAACCAGGGAGAGACGCCGACTTTTATTAGAGGGGATTCTAGATCATACATTGACATAACTTTCGGTACCAGAAACATCAGCAAACATATAGCTAATTGGAAGGTTTTAGAGACCGAAACATTGAGTTTCCACCAACATATTGTATATGAACTGAAAGAAGAGGAGACAAACCAGCAGAATGGTACTACGAGAGAGAAGGGAGGAATTATTAAAAAAGACAAAATCATGGACGTAGTAAAAAAGCTCGAAGGACAAATGAAAGCAGAGAATAGTGAAATAACAGACCCTATTGGACTAAGCATGGCGATCACAAAAGCCACAAGGTACTAAAAAAGAAGAAAACCCAAGATACAAAAAGCCTGTATATTGGTGGAACAAGGACGTCGCCCAAAAGAGAAAAGCGTGTATTAAGGCGAGGAGAAAATGACAAAGCTGACAAAAAGAATGACCAAATGCAGAAAGATAAGTACAAAAAGAACTACAAAGAAAGTCGGACACAATTGAAGAAATCAATAGCCGTGGCGCAATCCAGGGCGCGGAAGAAGGAAGAAAAAGTAGAACAAGATATTTTGGAAAAAGGTTATCAGATCGTCCTTTAATACCTCCATCATCCATCGATTAATTACGTCCCATTTTCTTTTACCCATCAGCATAAACTCCACAGTGTTTACCACCGTCAAGACCATGCCCGAGGCCAAGTATGCCCGTTTCTTTGGGTCCTTCCATTGAGTGCTATAGAAGAAAGTATGTTCCATCTTATTTTGTTCCCCGCAGTAAAGATACTCGTCATCACTAACTCATTATGTCTGGGCGCCGTTTACAAAACAGGTATAGAGTTATTTAAGTTAATACGAAAAGGAGCGTATTGTTAAAATGTGGAAAGCCGGTCTTTGATTATTACTAACAATAATTTTTCATTGTTATAGTGTCTTCAATGCTATTCTCTCAATACTGACACAAGTCTAAAATTCTCCAATTCATATTTTTGTTTTTTAAAACTATCTCTTTTAAAAAAATATTGTCATCATATTTTTCATACAAATATTCCCAACATGCAATAATCATATTATTCAAAAGATCTTAAAATTCTGTATTAAAAATAGTATAATTTATAAATTGCAAAATTTAGGTAGTTTACTATTTTTTTTAGTTTTTTGATTCTTCATAAAAAACAACTTAACCGACTTTTCTGAAAATCTAATCAGTTCTAAGTTGCGTAATTATGCGTCGAATGCAATTGGTCCCACGTCGATATCATTTTTTGTTCTCGAGATAATCAAGACGAAAAATAATTCCGAACGCACATATGAACATACGCACATACGTATCTACATACACACACAGACGTCCACTTAAAAACCATTTTATTCGGCTCTGGGGACCTTGAAATGTGGAGATATGTCAAAATTCGGGATTCTCAAAATCGGAACCATTACTTTAACTTCCCACTGGGGGAAGCCAGAAATGGCGATGAACTTGATCGAAATATATGCAGAATAAGTAGAATGTAAAATGTACTTACAGTAATTAAATAAACTCTCTTAAAATTGATGAGTTACCCCATTTTATAAGGATAATCAAAATATAGTGATTTGGAGGGAAAAGTCGTCCTTTAACAAATCTTTTGAACAAGAGAGTTTGCGCCTTACTCTGACGTTAGAAATGGAAGAAAAAGTTTAGGTCAATGCATAAAAAGGTCTGGCAGCTTCGTGCGTGGTCGGTCATTCGGGTACCGAAGTTTAGACTTTTAAATATAGCGGCAAAGGGGATTTATATTTAACGAAATGATCACTTTATACGAATTTATAGAAAATTTGTACATAGAGGTTTTTAGCCTGAGGATTTTAGAAGAATTTTAAGGAAGGCATAAGTTTGAGAAACATTTTTTGAAGAGTTCAAAAAAAAACATATCTATACAAATTTTTACGTTTCAATTTGTCAATTTGATAGTTTTTGTGAAAATAAAAAGTTACATTGTCAGTCAGACTTCGATTATACAAAAAAGGTCAAATAGTCAGTAAATACGGTCACTACATTTTACATTGGTCCTTCGATACATCGAACAAGCTCTGTGAGTAAAAGCAGTAGACTAGTTAACTCGAAAATTTGAAAAGTATGGACAGCCAGTCAGGTAGAAGTCGAACCCAAAAAGGTATCAATAGGAATTTGAACCCTGATTTCGAGTGGCTAGCAGGTTTTAGAATGTCAGCGAAACCTGGTATGGATGCCATCGGAAATATAGATGCGATAGAACCCGCGACAGAGACGGGGAACGTGCATAAAACTTTCTCAGAAGAAGCTATGAAAAGTAAGAGAAACAGTGCAAAATCTAGTTCTAGTTTGGAAATACAGAAGAAAAAATTCGAGTCGAGTCGAGGCTGAGAAGAAAAAATAATATTTTGAAACGAAAATGTTGTAAATGGAAATGGAGAAACAAAAATATTTACAACAGATGAGATTAGTTGAAATTGAAACTTAAATACGAGAAGCAGAAATAGCAGAAAATGAAGAAAGAAGATCAAAAAGGACAAGGAGTTCAGTTTCAATAGATGGAAATGATAATTTGTACCCAGAGGTATTGCCATTAGCATCTTGTAGAAATCAGAATATACATTTTGATAATGTTGACAAGAATCCACGTTCTTCTTATGTGAAATCATTTGTGGCCGATTGGGTGGATAGATTGCAACCTTTTAATGAAGAGGACGAGGAAAACAATCATGTTCAAGAAATACCTTCAATGAAGAGAACAGAAGTCAGTCAGTTATGTAAAACTTTGAATACTCTCTTGAAAAAATGTCAATCGTAATAGTTCAGCTTCGTCAAAAAATGAAAAACATTTCACAAGACATACAGTGGAAAACGATTTTCAAATATTTGATGGGCGATGTGAAGAATGGCCTACATTCATCTATAGTTTCAATAGAATATCAGAATAATATGAATATACTGAAGAAGAAGTCATGATCAAGCTCCAAAAATGTTTGAAAGGTGAGGCGACATCAGCAGTTGCAGGAATGCTCTTTAGTCGACAAAATGTACAACTAGTAATTGAGACATTGAAGATGAGATTTGAAAGATCTAAACAAATTATCGAAACTCTGATAAAGAAAGTGACAAATTTTTCTGTTGTCAAAGAAAACGATATGAAAAACCTCATCAATTTGTAGGGTCATGTAAACAATAACCATATTTGTGATAAAAAAGGGCATAAAATTAATGATTGTTCCGTTTTTAAAACTGATCACGTAGATACGAGATGGAAAATCATAACTGAGAAAAAATTATGCTTTTCATGCTTGAAGAACAACCATCATTTGCTAAAGTGTAGATTCCGAAAAAGCTGTGGAGTAAACAATTGTACTAAGCCACATAATAGATATCTTCATAAAGACGAACCTACAAAACCTACTGAGAATGTTTCTGTTTCAACCGGTACGAATATTGCAACAATTAGTCGAAGTGTTTTAACAACAGGTTCTGGAAAATCTACTTTTTTTCTGAGAATGATGAATGTGAAATTCTATGGTCCAAGAAATGAAGTTTTGGATACAGTAGCACTTTATGACGAAGTCTCGACCTTTACATTGATAGATCAATCGATTGTTGAGAGGCTGCAAATAAATAAACCATTATGCTTGCAATGAACAAATGAAGTTGTAAAAACGAATAAAGATTCCTTGCGCCTTGATTTAAAAATATCAGAACATTTCCCAGGAGCAAAAATATTCTTATGAAAAATGTTCGATCGGTAGAGAATCTCTCATTACCATATCAAGACATCCGATTGGAAAACTGGAAGCAACATTCATACTTCAATGGGTTACCTATCGAAGACATCAAATCGGGACCTATAATATTGATTGGTCAAGATAATATTCAATTACCTGTTCCAAGAAGATTGGTACAAGGTCCGATGAACCTTTCTATTGTAACGAAGACATATCTAGTATGGATTCTTCACGGAAAATTCAGTGAGCAGGAAATTGAAAACAACATACCTTTCATATCTGCGATAATATCAAAGCTAAGGATGATCTTCACCAACTTGTAAAGAAATCTTTCGCTATCGATGCATTAGGATTTTCTGTCACACCAAAATTGCAAAAAGATAAGAAAGAAGAAAGAGCCTTAGCAATAATGAATTCTACCGTCAAAAAATTGGACAGTAGATATAAAATCGGGATGCTCTGAAAAAAAGACAATATATAGATAAAGGTTATGCCAGAAAAATGAGTAAAGAAGAGGCAGAAATTCATGGACCGAAAACGTGGTATTTGCCACACTTTGGTGTAATCAATCCTAACAAGCCAAACAAGCTTAGATTCGTTTTTGATGCCGCTGCAAAATCACATAAAATTAATCTAAATTTATGACATCATCTTGGACTAGACCTTCTTAAACCTATAATGGCAGTTTTACAGAAATTTAGGGAAAGAAAAATAGCATTTTCAAGTGATGTTCGAGAAACGTTCCACCAAGTTGTGATACGAACTGCAGATCGAGACTCTCAACGATTTTTGTGAAGAGAAAGAAACCCAAAGATGGACCCGGAAGTTTACCAAATGTGTCGTATTTTAGTACAGAACATCTGGAGAACGGGAATAGGTTGGGATAATGATATCGACAATGAGACAATCAAAACATGAAAAGCTTGGTTAGATGATCTTCAAAGAATTGACAAAATGAACAACCCAAGATGTTATTCGTTCAAAATTCCCGCAGCTACGAAAATAGAACTCCATAAATTCTGTGAAACTGGCTGCTGTAGTCTATGTTAGAGTCATTGAAGAAAACGATATTGATGTAGCACTCGTTTCTGCAAAAGCTAGAGTTTCGTCAAATAAACCACTTTCCATCCCACGCTTGGAACTTCAAGCTGCAGTGTTGGGCAGTAGATTAACTTGAACTGTAAAGAATGAACTCGGCATAAAAATTGACAAAATATATTACTGAACAGAAGTTTAACGAACCAACTCTCAATAAGAACGGTGACTCCCTTGCGCCAGAAATGAGCTAAGAATAAATAACACCTTTTTCCAACATAGAGATCAACACAAATACACCTTTTGTAATACAAGAGGCCAAAAATCCACCATTGATTATATAATACCTAACAGAGCTATAACCCCAAAACAAATCAGTGACGTAAAAGTGCTAACTTCAGCCAATGTTCATACGGACCATAATCTTGTCCTGGGAAAGATAACACTGGAAAAACATCAGAAACATAATTAAGAAGCGCTATATATTGAAATATACAACATGGAATCACTCGACTATTACACAGTACAAAAGAATTATATCGGTGGAGACTTGCCAACAAACTACTAAACAAAAATCTAACCGACGGAAATGTCAATGAGAACTGGGAAAGGATAAAAGCGTGCATCCATGAAGCCGCGGAAGAACCCTAGGAAAAAGAAAAATTAACGTGCATGCCCAAAACCACAACAAACCATGGTTCTGCGAGGAGGTGAAAAAGCTAGCCAATAAAAAAAGGAAAAGCTACTAGAAACCGGGTGAACGCAGACATCCGAAGGATTAAACGAGAGTACTGGGAAAAATTCACCAACGACATGCAACACGATTTGTATGGATCTCAAAGAAAAGTATGGAAAATGCTTGAAAGTCAAAAAAAGCCTGTGAACGAATACATTCAAATAAAAATCGTGTCGCTGCACAACTGGGAGAGATATTTTAATGATTTTTACGATAACAACCAAGACACAAAGATGAGAGCTAAGGAGGTAGAAGAAGAAGATGTTCCAATATCATTTACGAAAAAAGAAGAAAAAAACAAAACAACAAAGCTTAAAAAAGAAAAGCACTGGGTCTGGACAATATACCCAACGAGCTTCTAAAGTATGGTGGTAATGAACTCACAAAAAAACTAACGCAACTCTTCAATGGAATATTAAGCTCACAAACGATTCGCGACTATTGGCATAAGAGCTTCACCATACGCATCTTCAAAAAGGGACAAAAAACCAACCAAGAGAATACAGGGGTTAACCTATTTTATGCTTTACCATGAAATTATTCACCTTCCTTATTAAAGATAACCTTGAACGACATATCGATATCAAAGACGAACAGCAAGAATTTCGGAGAAATAGGTCTACAACTGACGCCATATTTATCATATGCCAAATAAAGGAAAAAGCAATAGAATTCGACACCTCCGCTTTTGCATGTTTTATCTATTTAACAAAAGCATTTGACCGTGTCCGACTGAAAGACATTGTAAAAATCTTAAAGAAAAAACGAACACCGGCAAGAATTATAAAAACAGTATGCTGTCTAAAAACAGGCAATTCAACCCGAATTAAAGTTGATCATTGTAGATTGTAGGGTGGGTCGTGATGGCCATGCTGCCTCTCAAGTACTTCGACCTACGAGATCTTTTGTGCATAATCCTTAATCTATTCAAAGCCCGGGATTCCGAAACTTCGAGTAAAGTTTATCAGTTTCTTGGGGGCTAAGTTTCTGACATCGAAGGGCTTTTGGAAAGCCCCTTTCAAAAAATTGAGCCTTGCAGAAAAGCGCTGGGCATTCACAAAGCAAATGTTCTGCAGCTTCAGCGAAGTTCTCGCAGTAGCGGCAACTATCACTCTCTGTTTTGCCCATCTTATTCAGGTGGAACCTTAGAGGGCAGTGTTCAGTGAGGAGTCCCGTCACCAGCCTTTTCGCTTGCCTTTGTCCTGGCACTTTATGCCAGTGAGATTTCATTTCATCTGTTTCCCAACGTCGAACCTCTTCTTTCAAGTGGGCTTTGGAAAGTCCACAGAAGGGTTCTGGGCCGGAAAGTTTTGTATTTGCCCCTTCTTTGGCAAGGCAATCTACTTCTTCGTTGCCTTTAACTGCCTTGTGACCTGGAACCCATATCAGAGTAACCTGATTGTTTGCTGCCAGTTGTATCAGGGACTGTTTACAGTCCCAAGTCAGCTTAGACACACAAGTGTATGACTTTAGAGCTTTTAGTGCTGCTTGGCTATCTAATAAAATATAGATTTTTGCCCTTCGGCTGTTTCTTTCGATGCACTTCTGGGCACATGTCTCTATGGCATGTAATTCTGCTTGAAATATGGTTGGGGTGTTACCAAGAGGTTTTGAGAGCCTAAAATTCGGCCCTATAACGCCCACTCCAACCCTTTCATCTATCTTGGATCCATCAGTGTACCACACTAAAGCATCCCTTCCTAGTTGAGGTCCGTTCTCTGTGCAAACTTGGTGGTTATTTATAACCACTTCAAACTGCATTTCGAAGTCGTACCTAACTGGCATAATATCTGTCAGCTTAAACATGGATTCTAGGGAAATATTTTTCAAAATCTTCAAATGTCCATTCCGATTTCTTGCTCTAAGATTTGTTGTCTGGCTCAGTCTGAAGGCAATGATTGTTGCTTCTTTCACTACACATAAGTACAATGGTGGAAGGTTCAGAATTACCTCTACGGCTGCAGTAGGGCACGTGAATGTTGCCCCTGTGATTTCCAGACAAGCTAGCCGCTGCATTTTCTGCAGCTTGACTTGTGCCGAGATTTGTTGCATTTTTGGCCACCATATCAATGAAGCATAGGTTACCATTGGTTTAATGATCGTTTGGTATGACCAGTAGATCATTTTTGGTTTTAGACCCCATGTCTTGCCGAAGACTCTGCGGCATGTCCAGTTTGCTGCTATAGCTCTGGAAAAAATGTTGTTGAGTTAGCTGTTCCATGTCAGTTTTTGGTCGATTATTACGCCCAAATATTTAACTGCTTTAAGTTCGTACTTTCGCCTCCTGGTGAATGATACCAGCACTGTTTTGCTAGGAGTGACGTTAAGTCCTTCCTTTGCGCTTCAGCTTCTGATTGTGTTTAGGGCTACTTGCATGCGATTGGAAAAAAGTTAATCATAAAACAACAAATGATATACCGATATCACAGGGTATAAGACAAGGGGATAGATTAAGCCCATTTTTATTTAACCTGATTTTGTACGAAATTATTGGAGAGGTTAATGGCTTAAAAAAGATGTCTATGTTTCATAGATTAGGCTTTCGATCGCGTCAATGATACCTTCCTTCTGTCATTACTACAGGAAAAAGGGTTAGACAAACAAGACATCAAGTCCATCAGAAATCTCTATTGGAACCAAGAAGCAAAAATTAGATATGGGCAAGCGATATCGGAATCCGTAAGCATAGAAAAAGGAGTAAGACAGGGCTGTGTGCTCTCGCCAATACTGTTTAATATGTATTCTGAACACATATTTAACCTAGGCGACGACGAGGATGGAATAAAAATTAACGGAAGAACAATAAATAATATACGTTATGCAGACGATACAGTTATCATTGCGGACAATCCTGAAAGCCTGCAACGACTGATCAATAAAGGTGTAAAAGTAGGAGATCAGCTAGATATGAAAATTAATGTAAGAAAAACAAAATGGCCATAACAAGACTGCCAAATCCGCAAGTGAATACAAACATATACGGTACACCAATAGGGAAAATTAAAAAATTTAAATACCTTGGCAGCTACATAACAACAAACGTAGATCCCAACGTTGAAGTGAGATCACCTATAGAGCGAGCCAGAGCCACATTTCTAAAGATGAATAACCTACTATGTAATCCAACATTAAACTTATAAATACGATACCGTTTCGTAAAGGCGTACGTACATTTAGTTCTCTTGTATGGAGCGGAAACATGGACACTACAGGGGAATACCATAAACAGACTCGATGCTTTTGAAATGTGGATCTTCCGCAGACTATTAAAAATACCATGGACTCAACATGTAGCTAATAACGAAGTACTTAGACGTATGGAAAGGGAAAGGAAACTACTTACTACAATAAAGCAAAAAAAGACCGCTTATCTAGGTCGCATTTACCGTAATAACAAGCAAAATATTGCCACGTCTTTTTTTTTGGTTCTCTAAAGAGTACTCTGCTAGTGGTCTCTCTACTGGCAAATTATGCCCGAGCTCAGCCGTAGAGGGTAGAAGAAAAAATCTAAAAGTGAGCCGCGCCACCGACTTAAGACGGTACAAGCAGCAGAGCCACGCGAAAAACAACAAACAATTATGGTGAACTAGATAAATAAAACTATATTTACAATTACTGCAATATATTAATTAAGTAAAAAATGATGTTCTGTTTTTTTACAATAAATTCTGTATTTTCGTAAAGTGGTTTAAACGAATTTAATACACTTTCTTAAAATAATATTTAAATTAATTATAACAATCTTCCAGACAGTAATAAAAACCTAATGAGGTACAAAAGAGAATTAAAATAAAAAAAAAAACAACAAAAGAAAATGTTCACAATACTTAAAATTTCGAAAATAATTGGTTTTATATAGAATTCCTGATAGCAAAAGATTAACACAAAAAAAAAAGAAATACAAAATAAATGGACTTGCAACAAGAATAATATTTTAAAACCCTCACAATAACCACATAAATTATATTCAGTAATATATAAATTCAGATTCAACTTGGAGCCGGTACAAATTTAACGAAAAATAATTTGGTTACTTTTAAACTATTGAAAACTTCATTGGGACGTCACTGGGATCAGGTACAAATTCAATGAAAATAACTTGTTACTTTTAAATTATTGAAAACATTTAGATCAAGCACATAATAACTGATAAATTGATAAAATTAAATTCAATACCATGTAACCAATTGAAAACTTCACTGAGACGTCACGGTAACATCGATGATCCAAGAACCGAAACACCAAGTAGTATTATCATAATAATTTCTGCTAAAATTACCAGGCAAGTCTTTATAACACTGAAATTTATCGTCGGTAACGGCACGTGGTACTTCACGATGGCTTCACTTCATCAAATCCCACACGTGGTGATCTTAACTCGACCCCAATAACCAGAAATATTCACCACATAGGCACGACAGAATGGTCAAGTTAAGAATTAAATGGTTTATCTTTCTAATCCAATAAAGATGGCCCCAAATACAGCCAGATATGAAAGAAAAAACCGTAGAAGTTCCGCTCACGTGTTAATATCAAATCCTTCCAAAGACTCTCAACCGACTTCCACCACTGACACCAAACGACTGATCATCACTCCTCGCTCCCAGACCGGATATCAGAAAATCACCCGGGACACGCGTCAGCCAACCTTTTCACGTCTAAATTCCTAGCTCATAATCGCGTTCGTCCGCATTAATTGCCAGCCCAAGCAAACCAACAATAATATATCTAACAACACACGACAATCGAGGCCAATAATCAAGGCGAAGTCTAACAAGAGAGACAAAAATGTCACAGCTATTAATAATCGAATTCTATTACTACTATATAGGCAACACTATATACAACGAACCAAATGCAGTATGCAAAGCTAATTACGAACGCCAGACTATCATAATAACAAAACGGCAGATGGGAGAAAAAAAAATAGGCACGTGACAATATCCTAAAATTGATAATCGAAGGTTAAATTGAGGGAAAACGTCGACCTGGCCGCAGACAACATTCCTGGCTAAAAAATATATGCGATTGGACTGGTATGAACACATCAGATTTGATTCATGCAGCCCAGTATCGCAATAAGTATGCCGAAATTGTTGCCGACCTTCATTGAATGGAGATGGCACCTGAAGAAGAAGAAGTGGCTTAAGAATGGAGTATAGGATCAACAGAAAACCCATTAGCATAATTCGCTACGCTGATGACGCGACAACATTGGCAGAAACGGAGGACAATCTGCAAAGGCAACATTACAGGTTTAATCAGGTCAGCACACAATTTAATATGCAAATATCAATTTCCATGACAAAATGTTTGACATTTGGCAGGGAACCAACGAGATGTAAGCAATAATGAATTTTTTTTTTTTTTTTTTATGTTCTGTCTCCCACGAAAAGGGATATCCTGTAATGTTCAGAGAACATCGTGGGAACCAAGGGAAAGAAGGTAGGAGTTGGTGTTCTTTTTAAATTTCTGGAGGTTGTATGCCTCGGGGAACACCTCCCTAGGAAATGAGTTCCAAAGCCTCGCAATTCGTTGGATGAATGAGTCTTTGGAAAGTGATGTTCTGCAGGTCTCCAAAGTGACCACGAAGGGGTGTGAAGACTAAACTTGACGGGTTAATCTCGAAGAGACTGCCAAAGGAGGAACGATTGTTGATATTTCAGAAGAGCATCGCCCATGAAAATATCTATAAAATAGAGACAAATCGCCAACTTTTCTACGGTGTTCCAGACAAGTGAGCGAGTTTGTAAGCGAGGCATCACCGACGAGACGAATTGCCCTTTTTTGGACAGAATCCAGTAGCTTCAGGATATGTTTAGGTGCTGCACTCCAAATATGGGAACAGTACTCCAGTACAGGTCGGATCTGTGCCTTATAGATCATAAGCAGCTGACTGGAGGTGAAATAGCTCTTGGCACGAAACAAAAAACCAAGTTTTTGGGATGCACTTTTGGCAATGGACCTCACGTGATTTTCCCAGGAAAGGTTATTGCTGATAGTAATACCAAGCATCGATATGGATGACTTCAGTGGTATGGTTACTCCTGACAAAGTTATGTTAGGCACAGTGAGATCGGCTTTTCTAGAGAAAAGACATGCTTGTGTTTTGTTTGCATTTAATTCTACCAAGTTATTGGATCCCCATTCGAGAATTGTTGCTAAGTCCATATTTATATTGTTAACATTTCTTCCTCGTTCATTTCTGGTTTCACGGGCTGATATAGGGGCCCTGGAAGAGAAAGCGGTATGGAGGGTACTATCATCGGCAAAGCTGTGTACGGGACATAAAGTTGCTTTCAATAGGTCGTTGATGTGAAGTAAAAATAGTGTTGGTGCTAGAATGGATCCTTGCGGAACACCAGCATTTATGAGTAGAGTGTCAGATGAAACTCCATCGACCACTACATGGAGAGACCTGTTTGAGAGAAAACTAGCAAGCAGAGAACACAGCTGAGGGGGCAAGCCATAAGATGGAAGCTTGGCGAGGAGTCCCTGGTGCCAAACTCGATCGAACGCCTTGGAGATATCTAATGCCACAGCTAAAGTTTCTCCATACTTTTCAATTGTCAAGCAAGTCACAACTTTTAGATACCTTGGATCGGATATCTCTAGCTGCAACGAACCAATTAAAGATCTTAAATCCCAGATCAACAAAGCCTCGTTAACAGCAGGTTGTTTAAGAGACGTCATATGGGACAATAAACATATGAGCATCGACAGTAAAGTTCAAATATACAAAACATGCGTAAAACCAATAATCACCTATGGCATCGAGACGGTTTGGATACGTAGCAAGGATGGATGAAAGAAGTTGGACAAAATATTTTTTTAAGGCGAGTGTGAATGGGCAAGTCGGTAGAGGTCGATCTCGGCGAACATATCTCGATCAGATCGACATTGTTTTGAAAAAAGGCCAGGTCAAGAGTACAACCGACGAGATGTAAGAGAGCACTGATGAAAATAGAAGAAGAGAAAGATGTGTGTAAGAACCGTAGCAAGTGAAAGAAAGTAGTCTCTGTCTACCCCTACGGTAAAAAGTCGTGACTATAATATGTATGTATGTATGTAAATATACTCATGTTTGCTAAATATTAATAAAAATAATGACAAAATCACAAAAAATGCATTAAATCACAACAAAAACACTATAAGTAAGTAACAATATCACTTTTGGACATCGATATCTCCATTGGTGCAAATTGCAAAAGTTTCCATAAGTAGTCAAAGGGGTTGTAGGAGAGCAAAGTATTTTTTGATGTATTCATAAGTATACCACGGCAACGCTGTGCTGCGACTTTGGCCTTCGCAAGTCTTCCACTATCGTGCTTTCATGTGGATAGGACACTCAATGCTCGCGTTCCTAAAATTATAACTGAACAAATTAATTATACACACATTACTTCATCTGAAACGTTAATGTACTTAACACGAAACTTTCCAATCTGTAAAATAGTAGCGTATTTTTTTGTAAATTTGGGGCTAAAAATAAAATAACATACAGGTTACTTTCTATAAATTACCTACCCTTTATCATCGTCAGTATTGCCTATAGAAAAAAGTTTAATGTAAATGATAAGTAATTACAACTAAATTTTGTTAGAATGCTATCATCAGTATTGTGTAGACTTTAAATATCAAATATCTCAGTTAAAATAGTTACTGTAAGTATGCAAAAGTTTGTAATTTATTTTGCAATTTGGTAATTTAGTTGACTTTGTATATAAAAAAAGGGGATGGAAGTGAATGTAAGGAAGACGAAAGTAATGGTTTTTGAAAGAGATGAAAGCATGACAAACTGCGAGGTGCTGATTGAAGGAAAAGGAGTAAAACAGGTAAAAGAGTTTGTATACTTGGGTTCAAAGTTTACGAGAGTCGAAAACTACGACTGTGATATTGAGCGAAAGGTGTTTGCAGAAAAACAAATAAATGGGGCTCTGCATAACTTTATGAGCAGCCGGAACATGTCAAAAAGACCACTACTGGCTGTGTATAGTGCTGGTCTCTACAGCTATGTATGGCAGTAAATGTAGGGTTTGGCAGGAGAAGTATAAAAGTAAGATCAATACTGCGAAGATGAGCAGTTTGAAAATTATAGCTGTATGACTCTGATGAGAAGAAGAATAGTGTGAAAGAAGATGTAATAACAAAGATAGATAAAGGAATGCTTAGATGATTTGGACTCGTAGAGAGAATGAATACCAAAAGATTGACGAAACATTTATAAGGCGAATGTGGATGTGCAAAAAAACGCAATATCTGTGCATAAAGGAGTGCTGGCTCTTACACTTAGTTCCAATACACAAAAAGGGAGATAAAGTGGATTGTAATAATTACAGAGAAATAACTCTGCTGAGCACAGCAATGAAAATCTACAAACAAATTCATTAGAAGAGTCACAAAGTAAATTCAGAAAGGGCAGGAGCATCTAGGACCATATGTTCACAATTAAACAAATAGTAGAAAAGTCATTGCAACAATGTAAAGAAGTGTATTTGGGATTCATAGATCTAGAAAAAGCATTTCATAAAGTACCAAGACAAAAATTATGGAATATACTGGCTGAAAGGATTATTGACAATAACACAATAGGAATAATCAAAAGTATTCACAATAATAATATTAACCGCATTATTTACCGAAATAAATCATCAGAGTCATTTTCAACGAGAGACGGACTAAGACAGGGAGGAGGCTAAGCCCCGTATTGTTCACGGTATACATTGGTGAGATAATCAAAAAATTCTCTTCCAGAGCAAGGAAACTCCATGTGGGATACAATTACCTTTACAGAACAGATATATCAGAAGGAGCATTTGCCGACGACGTAGTAATAATAGCAGAAGAAGAAAAAAATTAAATATAAATAAAACGAAAGTAATGGTAATCGGAGACCAAAAAAAGATAAGAGATATACAATTAGAAGGGATACACATTGAGCAAGTGAAAAGTTTTAAATACTTGGGAGTAGATCTAGAAGAGAGTGGAAGGCAAGATATAGAAATAAATAGCAGAATTAAGAAAACTTTAAACCTATATTATGCAATGAACAAGTTTTTCTTAAACAAAAAGAAAATATCAAGAAAAACAAAAATTAATGTATTTAAAACAATTTATAGACCAATCATGACGTTCGGTTGTGAATCCTGGGTATTGATAAAGAAAAAAGCAAAATACAAGCCACATAAATAAAATACCTCAGAATGGTGAAAGGTGTACCAAAAAGAGAAAAAATATAAAAATAAGGGATGACCTAGAGGTGCAGTCAATTTAATCGAAAAACGGCAACTAAGTTGGTGGGGACACTTGCAAAGAATGAACAATTTAAGACCAGTCATTAAAGTATGGGAGGCAAAAATACAAAGAATACAAGGAAGAAACGAGGGAGACCAAGGCAGACATTAAACGGAGTTATAGGAGAAATACTAACAAAGAAAAAAAGAACATGGGAAGAAGCAAAACACCTGGCACTAAATGAGAAAGAATGCATTAAATTTGTACATGAAATAAAAAATGTTTGAAACTAAATGTATTTTACCCTACACCATTATATGTTAATTAGGATTTTGATAATATATATATATATATATATATATATATATATATATATATATATATATATATATATATATATATATATATATATATATATATATATATATATATATATATATATATATATATATATATATATATATATAGCTTTATTAATAGCCAGAAAGTGTCAAAAAGACACGTCTGGCGGTGCATAGAGGTGTGTTGGTTCCTACACTATGGTAGTGAATGTTGGGTTTGGCAGAAGAAGCATGAAAATAGGATTAATGCCGCGGAGATGAGTAGTCTGAGAAGTATAGCCGGAGTGACTCGGTTGGATAAAGTAAAGAATAGTGAGATAAGAGAACCCTGTGGTGTAAAAGAAGATGTGATTACAAAGATAGATAAAAGAATGCTTAGATGGATGGATGAAGGAAGATTGACTAAACAAATTTATATAGCGAGTGTGAATGGATAAGTCGGTAGAGGTAGACCTCGGAGAACATCTCGATCAGATCAACATTGTTTTGAAGAAAGGCCAGATCAAGAGTACCAACAACCGACGAGCATGTATGAGAGCACTAATGAAAGTAGAGGAAGCAAAAGATGTGTGTAAGAACTGTAGCAAGTGGAAGGATATATATATATATATATATACATACATACATACATACATAAAGTCACGTCTTTTTCCCATAGGGGTAGGCAGAGACCACTTCCTTCCACTTGCTACGGTTCGTACACACATCATATATAAATATATATATTATTCAAAACAATAAACATTAAAATAAGAAAAAACAAAAATAAAATCTTAAATATCTTAGAATAATAATATAGTTTTATTTATAAAAATCCAATCGACAAGAAGTATTTTTATGAAGTATAAAAAGCAATTGCAATAGAATATTTTATGTTTCTGGAAAGATGTTATCTGTGCTACTTCGGAATTATAATCTTGAGAATGCAGTTCCTTGTAACTGAACGAAACGTTTTAAATTTCTTTAGTTACAGTATTTTTTCTCCCGCTTCCGCTGATAAGATAAAAAAGTATAATACAGTTTAATTACCGTTAGCTATTTAAGATTTATTACTTCTGTATCAAATGAAATTATTTTGTAATAAACAGGAAGCATATATAATCTTATGTGCAGCAATTAATTACAAAATGTTTGTTTGTACCGAGTTAATAATTTCTTAATTATTTTTTGCAATTGTATTATTAAAACTACCTGTTGAGAGTTTAAAATTCTTCAAGAAAAAAGAAAATAACAATTCAAATATTGTGGTGAATTCTTTTTTGGGTTTTTAGGCCGTGTTTGTAAGAAAGCAACGTTGTATTTCGAAACAGGTACCCATGTCCTATAGTTTTTAAGTGTTACCTCAGATCAGCCTTTTACAATTTGTAATTCAAATATTATCTCACTTGCGTTAATCAACCTACATCTATAAAGTTATATAAATAATAATAAACTAACAAGGTAATCTATGTTTAGACAAGGTTTTACCGCACTATCAATAAGATGGAGCACCTCCTACGTCATCATTATCAACACAACCTTCATCATTTTGGGAGCTGTACCAATAATTTTCATTCACACCAATTTTTGAATAATTAAACACATTCTCTATTAAAATGTCTGCTACTGACTCGTTTACATAGTTGTGATTTTGGGGGAACTTTGTAACTACCATTAACTTGGTTTTCTTAAGATTTATCTTTAGACCGTATGCGTTACATCGATCATTTAAATTCTCTAGAAAATGTTGTATGTCTCTTTGATTGCTCGTTAACAAGACGATGTCATAAGCATATCGCATATTATTTATAACCTCTCCGTTAATAACTACCCCTACCGATTCTTCTTGCAAGGTTTTTTTAAAAATGGCTTCGCTATACAGGTTGAATAGTATTAGCGATAGGATGCATCCTTGTCTTACACCACGACGGATTTCCATTTCCTCTGTTGGCTGGTTTTCTACCTTTGTATTCGTTCTACATACCTTTATGAAATAAATGAATGTGTTGTATTGTTTTTCGTATAAAATTCGTGATTTCTGGGAGATGAAATCCAACGTAACCGTAGTTGCCAATTCCTGCAGTTTCGGAGGAGTGTTACTGATATCCATATCGCTATCACTATCCTTTTTTAATTATTATGAACATTAATATTTACATAACGATCTTATTCACACGTAAAATCTAGCGAATTCTGTAAGTAACTAGCTTTTGCCCGCGACTTCGTCCGCGTAGAAGTCGAAAATGGTTCTAATAGGATTTTTAATTTATTTTTTACGTTATAAATTATTATGTTAAAATGTTTAAAAACTTATAAAATTTATCAATCTTTATTATAGTGTGGAGATCCGTGCGGGGACGTCCTTAACCTCAAAACGGCGCGACCCAATGGCTGATGGGGAACTTCCTGGCTTACAGGAAAGGTGTTACACCCGTGGATCAACTAAGGACATGATATATAGGGCAGCGGTTATATCATTACTACCTTTGAGTACAAGGGAGCTTCCTTGTATTCAAACTAGACAGGTGCGGTTGGTTGGTTTTATGTCAGCCAAGCTTACCGCGACCATCAGCCTTTGCTCAAAGTGTCATGCGACCTATGCCAAGTTGCATACTACATGTATGGTATCTGTGCCTGCCCCAAACAGATATCGCTAACGGAGCCTCTGGAATACCAGGCAACCTCCCGGTAGTATTTTTGCCTTGCTGCGGTAATACAGAGCTTTGCCGCATTTAACCATTTTCTCTAGCTACTCGTGGGAACTAAATGAGTAACAGAACTAATAAAAGAGACATCTGCGACAAAGGCAATCTTATTGGAGACGAACAAATTCGAATGAAGGTGTCTACTACAGATCCTCCTAGCAACCAACGTCTTAGCCGATTGATCAAGAGCGGGGTACCGTATAAAACCGCCTTGAATTAAATCATTAAGTAGCAGGATGAGAAAATACGATCGGATGGTAGCACTCCAGAGGCGGCGGCGAAAAAGCCACGCACTATGGAACATCCAAAAGAGCAAAAACGCTCCAAGCAGCTGTAGCTAAGGGCATCAAGTTGGGCATAATCCACCTAGAACACCCAAATGCTTAGCTGCCAAATGAACAACTATGGCTGCTACAGCGATCCATCATGGACACTGTAAAGAAACTACCGGACGATGGTCCAAAAGTGCGATTCCAGAGCTGCACCATTCAAACTGGAATTCTCCTTCTGTCCTGTACGGACGTTAAGACGGTCCAGTGGATGAAGGAAGTGATATGCTCCCTTAAACTTTGGAAAAACGACCAGCGAAAGTTGGTACAGAAGAAAGACATACCGAAACCCCACATCTGCGTAGCTCTCATTCCAGACGATGAGGGACTACCCAGACTGATGGGAGAAAAGGTTACCAACCGTCTGCGGAAGATGAACCATACGTTGCATACCCAGGAGTGGAAAATGCAGGACCTGGTCAAATGTGGACGTTCTCAATGGATGATGTATCCATTAAAGAATTGGAGCGGATACATTTTCGCCCATACTTTGGCTTTGGGCAGGTGCAATTCCGGTCCAAAGAAACCAAGAGAGATCTGACATCGGTGGAAAAGCCGGTGTCTTCGGGTTTAACCGTTAGAACCAAAGAGGTAGACTAATTTACTTGGCGGTGACAACGGGACTGAAGATGCCGGCCAAAACCAGCAAAAAAGGCTGGAAAAGGGAGAAAAACCTTCATGGTAAAGCACCGAAAAAATGGCCCACAACAGGACATAATTCGGGGAAGGAAAGTAAACCTCCCTACACTTCCTCTACCTAGGAAATGGCTAACCACATTCAATTCTTCCAGATGAACTTCCAACATGCTAGAGCACTAATCCAGGAACCCTAGACTTCCAATACAGGCAGAATAAGCGGCCTAGGAAACTGCTCCTGTAAGTTTATTGCATGTACTCTAGGTGGTAAGCCAAGAGCATGCATACTCATCAGTAAAAACATTAACTATTTTATGTTAACAGAGTTTTGCACCCCTGATGTGGTTGCAGCACAGCTTTCGATTCCAGGAGGAGATAGTAGCGTAGATGTAGTCGTCTGCTCTGCTAACTTTCCTGGAGACCGGAAAAAATACCCTCCTTCAGCAGCATTACGAGATCTAGTCGTCTTCTGCAAGAGGAAGAACAAGCAACTGATCATTGGATGCGACGCAAATTTCCACCATCTGGATAGGGGCAGCTGTGACATCAATAAAAGAGGTGACTACTTATATAATTATATAATAGGGGAAGTGCTAGCAGTGAACAACGTAGGCTCGAAACCAACCTTCGTGAAGAGAATTCGCGGAGAAGTTCTCGACATAACTATCAGTACACAGTTTATGAGTACCAAAAGAAAATGTTGTTATGGGAGAGATCAATCATAATTTTATACGGGCAATCACCTGCTGAATTTAAAAACACTCTGTATATTAAGTACAAGATTGAACCTAGTCATGGTAATTATATTAATTTAAACTCATTCTTCCCAACAACATAGAGACATACGAATCTGTCCCGGCTCTTCACAATTTCAGGAGTGAAATTATAAATAAAATGCATCACTTTTTTTATCTATTAATAATCTCCGTGCATTTTTGCTTACGACCAGTATCTGGGTGAGGGTGGGTAATTGTTGTTTATTCCAATATTTTTTTGACTCATTTAATTTGTTCGAAATTAGATCGGAAATTACTTTGTTAATTAATTAAATTAATACAGTCCGATTTTATGGAACACCAGTCAAAAACATCGTTTGTACACAATATTTTTCAGTGGGGGTGGTGGTGTACGAGCACATGACCGATTGGAACGTTGCCGCACTACAAAAACCCACAAAAACTACAACGAAATTAGCGCCCTCAGTGGGCCATTTTAATAGTTGCTTTTACGATGTAGATGCACCGCGTGTAAATGCATATTTGACATTGTTTGTAATAAATAACTAACTTTTTTTTTCTCTATTTTAGATTAAATGATACGAGGGCGGTTTGATAAGTCAGTGACTTTTTGAATAAAACAAATTTTTTTCCGCAAATAAACATTTTATTTTTCTACATAATCACCTTTTAGCTCGATACATTTAGTCCAGCGTTTTTCTAATTTTTTTATTCCTTCCAAATAATAGGTTTTTTCAAAGCTCTCGAAATACGCGTTTGTTTCGGTAATGACTTCTTCATTCGACTCAAATCTCTTATCGCCCTGCCATTTCTTTAGGTTTGGAAACAGAAAATAGTCGCAGGGGGCTAAATCTGGAGAATATGCTGGATGGGGTAGCAGTTCGTATCCCAATTCTTGTCTTGATGGAACAGCACTTTCTTCTTCGCCAAATGCGGCCGTTATTGCTTCAAATCAACGTCGAATCTGTTCAAAAGCTTTGAATAATATTCGTCGGTGATCGTTTTACCGTTCTTGAGGTAATCGATGTGAATGACACCACGTACATCCCAAAAAAGTGTGGCCATGACCTCGTTGGCTGACAGACTCTGTTTCGCCTTCTTTGGTCCACGTTCACCCCGAGCAAAACACTGTTTCGATTGTTCCTTGGTCTCTGGCGTGTTGTGATGGATCCATGTTTCATCCACAGTAACAAAACGGCACAAAAATTTGTCCGGATTACGTCTGAACATCGCTAAACACTCTTTTGAAGTGGTCACACGATTGCGCTTATGGTCGAGTGTAAGCAATCGCGGCACCCATCTCGCAGAGAGTTTTTTCATGTCCAAATATTCGTGTACTCGTACAGTTGAGATACCTACAGCATGAGCTAACACACGCACTTTTATTCTCCGATCATCCAATATCATTTCATGGATTTTATCGACGATTTCCGGCGTGATCACTTCTTTTGGGCGACCTGGACGTTCGGCGTCACTAGTGCTGGTAGGACCAACGTACAACGGAACTCTGTAAACCACTTCTTAACCATTGAAATTGATGGTGCCGAGTCCCCGTAGTATTTATCAAGTCTTTCCTTAGTTTTAGTGATGGATTTTTTAAGTAAAAAGTAATGCTTAATCAGCACACGAGATTCACTTTTTTCCATTTTCGTAAAAATTCACGAGGTTGTCTGCTTTGAACGGCTATCAAACACCAACTGCACGACGTAGCTTGCTCAAAATTAGAAAGTTGCCGACTGATAGATTATAGTTGACGGCAGCACTGTTGCATATAGAGTAACTGCGCGGGAAATTGAAAAAGTCACTGACTTATCAAACTACCCTCGTAGTATTGCATCGGGTGTGCAATATATATAATACGTTATTGAGTTATACAACTCAAATACGGCCATGTAAGAGACTCGTCCGATTGTTTTCACTTCTAAATTGAGTGCATCTCTTTAAGGAAACCAGCAAATAATAATTTAACTCTGCCGTCTGCGAAAAACCAATTTACAGTTGGAGAAAGCTAAAGAACGTTTTTTGCGATAAAATAATCTCATTCAATGAAAAACAATAATAAATAAGTCACTTTAGACGCGTTTAACATTAGTTACTTGCCCTTCGACACATTCAGCGAGAAAAGTAATAGTCCCCTTTTGTTAAGATTAAATATATGCATCCATCCCGATCGTTCGTTGTTGTAATCAAATTTATAGAACGTTTTTGGATGATGCTGTTAAAACAGTCACAGAGTTTGCAAAGCGTTAAAAAAAATTTGAATTTCTTTCTTTAATACGGGTGGGCCATAAGTGAATGTCAGGTACTATCAACTATTTTATTATCAACATACAAATACTACAGTTTGTACAGTTTATTGAACCCACAAAATATGATCCAAGTGTTTTCTTTGTTGTTTTAAGCAAATATTGTAGTTCCACTTTGTACGGTATAACTACAGGTTCTTCATATTTTTTCGTAATTATTTCCACACTTTTTCCAAGAACTTCTCGAACAACTCTGGCCTTCTGATTGTCGCTGAGTAAAAAGAAGGGTAGCTTTACTTTACCTCCTCGGAGATAACTGTTAAACGAGCCACAAATCTCCTTTTTAACCACTTTATCTCCACTTTTTTTATTGCAGTCTTCCGAACCACATAACTTTTCTACTATTATATTGTCTCAAAATGGATTTGTTATGGGTCTAAGTGCCTCTTTTAGCAGCTCTTCTCCTTTTGTGTACATAATCCAAACCTCTCGTTAGTTTAACCTTTCTTCCATATAGCTCGCTTACATTATAAACTCCGGTGGATGACATGTTTACACTTCTACGATCTGCTAATCACCAAACTGGGTATTGGTTTAGAAGCTCTCATTTATAGCAATCGGGGAAAGGAGTTTGGGTATCTTCGGTTATCCTCGGTTATCCTCGGAGAGTATTGCAAAACAAAAGTACATACATGGAGGTGGAGTGGGAGTCGTGGAAACTCGATCGTGGAAGGTAAGGTAATGTGGCTTTCTTACCTATATGACATCCTATGTAAAATTGTATAATTATAAAAAACACGCGAGGTCACGTTAGAACAAGGATAAATGACGTCAGTGGCGTCGACCTTGAGGGGGTAGGGAGCAACGAAGTTAAAACAAGGTTACATGACGTCAGTGGCATTGATCTTGGAAGGAAAAAGTGGTGGGTGGTTTGTGGTGAACCGGCATAAATCTACTACTCTTAATAAAACCACAACATAAAATATCAACGCTTTCGAAATGTGGCCGTACCGAATAATCCTAAAGATTTTTTGGTCGGCCAGAGTTACATCATGCGAAACGAATAAAGATACGCTCTGCTGCAGGCAATCCTACAAGGAAAAATCTTTGAAAAAATAGGACCAGTAAGACAAAAGATATCTATTCAACAAACATTCCAAGAACAGTTTCAGATTGGCACCCTAAGAAAAAGAAATAAAAGGGGAAAAAACTAACAAGAAGTATTAAGCAAATAAAAAAATAATACATACATATAATTACGATTTTTCCAGTAGTGGTAGACAAAGACCACTTGCTACGGTTCTTACACACATCTTTCGTTTCTTCTACTTTTATCATCTACTTTTTTCAAAAGTTTGGTGAATCCCGTGCAATAGCCTTGGATATATCTAAAGCCTTTGACTGCGTTTGGAACCAGGCATTGTTAAGTAAATTATCTGCATACGGTCTCCCAACCAAACTGCGCAAATGGCTCTTGAGCTTTATGCAAGATCGCTCCTTACATGTGGCAGTTGACGGTATTTCTTCTGATGCGTTAAAAACCAATGCCGGGGTCCCCCAGAGTTCCATCCTGTCCCCCACCTTATTTCTTTTACACATCAACGACCTCTTGAAAACCACCACGAACCCCATTTACAGTTTCGCAGACGATAGCACACTTGTCTCAACTTTCACATCCTATCGATCACTTTCGGTGAATGATAACAAATAGACTCAGGCAGGAACAGGTTTATTCCATCAATAGAGATCTTAAAGCAATCGTCGAGTGGGGATCCAACAATCTTGTTCAGTTCAACGCCCAAAAAACACAAAGTGCCACGTTTTCCAAGAAAGTGAATTCCTCAAATTATCCCATCACAATGTCCGGAAATACCCTTGAACCAAGTCCCTCCATCTCGATTTTGGGAGTCACGGTGTCCAATAATATGTCTTGGCATGACCATGTTGCTAACATCGCAAAGTCGGCAAGCCAGAGGCTAGGTTTTCTGTGGAAAGCCAGAAAGTTTTTTACTCCTGATCAACTGTTGACGATGTACAAGGCTCAAATCCGACCTCTACTGGAGTATTGCTCGCACGTTTGGGGTTCAGCACCAAGGCATTCTCTTCGTCTTCTAGATTCCATTCAGAAAAGAGCCATTCGCTTGATAAACAGCTCAACTCTCACAGATACCCTTCACCCTCTAGAACATAGAAGAAGAGTTGCAGACCAGTCATTGCTCTACAGATATTTCCATGGCAGATGCTCCAGAGAAATAAAAACTCTTGTTGGCCACATTCGGCCGAAGAACTCGGCACGCTGATCAGTCTCACCCATTTACTCTCAAGATTGACACTACAAGGACCAATCTTCATCAAGAATCCTTCCTTTACAGGGCTGCTACGGAATGAAATAAGCTTCCAAAATCAGTTTTTTTAGAGAACTATGACCTGCAACTTTTTAAAAAGCGTGTCCACAATCATTTTCTTTTTATAATCCCTTCCCCTTCTAATAGCCGCAGTGCGGGCCGTTTGCGGCCCACACGATAGGTCTACCCTTTTTGCGATTATTTAAAAAAAAATAAAAAAAATGTCAAACTGATCGAGATACGTTCGCCGAGTTTACTTCTACCAACTTGTCCATTTACACTCGCCTAATACATCTGTTTCGTCAATCTTCTTTATCTTTATCTATCTTTGTTACCACATCTTCTTCCACACCACATCGTTCCCTTCTCTTACTATTCTTCACTTTATTCAATCTTGATATACTTTTTTGACTACTTATCTTCGCAGCATTGATTGTACCATACCATACATAAGTGTAGAGACCAGTACTTCTCTATGCACTGTCTGAATGCTCATAAAGTTATAGTAGAATAAAATTAATCGAAAGTGAAAATTAAGTTACAAAAAAATGGGGGTTTACCTCAGCAAAAATGTTTTTTAAAAAAATTAATTAATTAAATTTAAAATTTATTGTTAAAGATGTACATTTCTATATTTATTGTTTTCTATGGATTAATAAAAAATATTGAATATAAAAATGTTTAAAGAAAATATTGACTTAACGTTTAAATTACTTCTTTTAAAAATTTAAAACGAAAATGAGTTTGTTTACCGTTGTGGATATCAGCCATAAATTTTCATCTTTTACAGTTTTCTACTGAGATATTGCTCTTTCCTTTAACGCGAATATATCATCTAGGTAAAAGTAGCACTTTTTATTTTTTTTCTTTCCCAGAGACATTCTATAAGATATAACGGAGGTTGTTTTTATGTGAACAAGGAAAATTCAAATTCTGCAACTCATATATCACCATAAAGAGGATTTAAAGCCGAGACAAGTAGTTAGGTTGCTTAATTTATTGGCTCATAAATGAAATTAAGGATTTTCGTGTTATGTTAATCTTTTAAAATATTATTAAAACATGCCCAATATTGTTAACATTATAAAACAAATTTAATGAAATTTTTCACACTTAGTCTTAAATAAAAAGTAATAACAATATGGAAATTTTAACGGGTGTACAATTTTTTTTAATTTTGTTGTTAATTTTAATTTTTTTATATTTGCATTTAATTCAGTTTAAAGTAATATTTTGTAGCTATTGGGTCATTAAGTCATTACGTCTAAACGCCGTTTAGGAAAAAATTGCTATCATTTAAGTTAATTCAATAGCGGGCGCATTGTTGGTATGCGGAAAGTCGGTTTTGTGAACTTCGGTCTACTGGAGATTTGCTGGCTTATGTCACTCAGCTCTGGACAAACACTATTGAAAAGTTTGGATAATCCCGTGCAATAGCCTTTGATATACCTAAAGCCTTTGACCACGTTTGGCACCAGGCATTGTTAAGTAAATTATCTGCCTACGGTCTCCCAACCAAACTGCGCCAATGGCTCTTGAGCTTCATGCAAGATCGCTCCTTACATGTGGCAGTTGACGGTATTTCTTCTGATGCGTTTAAAACTAATGCCGGGGTCCCCCAGGGTTCCATTCTGTCCCCTACCTTATTTCTTTTACACATCAACGACCTCTTGAAAACCACCACGAACCCTATTTACAGTTTCGCAGACGATAGCATACTTGTCTCAACTTTCACATCCTATCGATCACTTTCGGTAAATGATACAAATAGACTCAGGCAGGAACAGGTTAATTCCATCAATAGAGATCTTAAAGCAATCGTCGAGTGGGGAACCAACAATCTTGTTCAGTTCAACGCCCAAAAAACACAAAGTGCCACGTTTTCCAAGAAAGTGAATTCCTCAAATCATCCTATCACAATGTCCGGAAATACCCTTGAACCAAGTCCCTCCATCTCGATTTTGGGAGTCACGGTGTCCAATAATATGTCTAGGCATGACCATGTTGCTAACATCGCAAAGTCGGCAAGCCAGAGGCTAGGTTTTCTGTGGAAAGCCAGAAAATGTTTTACTCCTGATCAACTGTTGACGACGTACAAGGCTCAAATCCAACCTCTACTGGAGTATTGCTCGCACATTTGGGGTTCAGCACCAAGGCATTCTCTTCGTCTTCTAGATTACGTTCAGAAAAGAGCCATTCGCTTGATAAACAGCTCAACTCTCACAGATACCCTTCACCCTCTAGAACATAGAAGAAGAGTTGCAGACCAGTCATTGCTCTACAGATATTTTCATGGCAGATGCTCCAGAGAAATAAAAACTCTTGTACCACCATTGGCCACATTCGGCCGAAGAACTCGGCACGCTGATCAGTCTCACCCATTTACTCTCAAGATTGACACTACAAGGACCAATCTTCATCAAGAATCCTTCTTTTACAGGGCTGCTACTGAATGGAATAAGCTTCCAAAATCAGTTTTTCCAGAGAAATTTTCCACAACACGGTCGACTGGAAATGACTGGTTGGGAGTTTTACAACAAAGAGTCTCTATGACATCGGTATGTATCAGAATACACTTCGATTAGATAGATAATTTTTTTAATGTAAAGGCAGAGTAAATGAAATCGTGTTGTGTTCATTGAATAGTTCAACGATGGTCACAGAAGAGTAAGACGATTACTTAGAGAACGCACAAATTCAAAAGTTGCTGTGGAACAGCATGCAGTCGTATAAGCACGAGCGTTAATTCAAACCGTTTTCTAATGAGACAACACATAACCTCATACAGCAAAGGTTACTATAAGGTACTTGCAAAAAAATAACGTGACTCTACTTCCATAGCCTTCTCGCTCCCCAGACTTTTCACCGATCAAACATGTGTGGTATTTGATCGGTAATCGACTGGGTAATTAAGGCCAACCAGCAAATAACCTAGTTGACCTTCGTTACCAAATTCAAGAAGCCTGAAATAATATTGCTCAGGATACCTTAAAGAGCCATCAAATGCATAAAAAACCAAAGCAGACCTACTCATTATTGAATAATTTCGTTATTTTTTATTAGTTTAGTTTGAAAATGAAATCATCTTTATATCTTAACCCATCAGTGCATAGCGTCCTTTAAAGGGGCGCCACTGTTTTGTGATGTGTACGTCTTCCTAAGTTTTTATTTTTTTTCTAGAAATATGGTAATGCTTGTATAAATATTAAAATTTTTATTTTATGTAGTAGGCTTTGTTTATTTCGTCGTCCCCTACAAGGGACCTGGACATTATCAGTAAACACAATGTTTTTTGAAGATTGCCCCTACACGAGCTTTTATTTCTGCTAGAAGATAAAGACCAAAAAAATGTGGACATATTCATCGAACCACCTGATGACCAATGAGCGGACGCAGAGAAAGACAGCGACAAATCCGATGATGAACATATTGTTGATATAAATCATTTATGTCGTGTTATACTTCAACAAAATTGTGAAATACGACATAGGGAAGATGATGAAAAGCTTTCTACATCAAGACAAACTTTTCCACAACTCGAGTCGAGTGATCTGTTCAAACCCACTAGTAGCCAATCAGATTTAATGAAGAATAAAAAGTGTGAGACATGGACAAGCATTTCTTCTGATTTTTCCACAAATATAACATGTGAACCCAAACTGCCTTTCTTAAAAGCTTAATCTACACAGACTCCCGTAGATATTTTTCTTTAATTTTTAAAAGACAATCTCCTATTTACAAATGTAGAAGAAAAAAACCGATTTGCATAACAAAAAATAGGGATTTGCAGTTCCCAAAATGGAATGCTATTTTTTGGATTTGGCAAATATCCTAACAAAAGAATGTATTGTAATTCGACAGACGACGTCCCAACAATTTTAAAAAACAGCACGCGCTTGAATAGATTTGAATCTTTGTTACGTCATGTACACTTCAATGATAATACTAAAGTTCAACCAAGTGATAGACTTTACAAAATTCGTCCCCTAATAAAGCACTCAATGTAAATTTTAAATTTTATGGTGGATTAGAAGAAAATTTATCAATTGACGAAAGCATGATTCCATATTTTGGAACACACTATGCTAAACAATATATAAAGGGTAAACCCATACGTTTTGGGTACAAGAATTGGGCGATTTGTGGTAGCAGTGGTTATGTGGTTTCTTTTGAAGTTAACACAGGAAAAAATGATTCAATGAAAGTGTTTGGGTTTGGAGGAGATGTCGTCATATCACTGCCTCAGAAAGCGGAAGCTCCTGCCAATAGTGGGATAATTTTTTTTTCGATAATTACTTTATGAGCCTTAGTTTATAACAACACTTATCTAACAACAAAATATGTGTCACCGAAACAGTAAGGCAAGACCGTATAGAAAAATGCCCATTTTCTGATCAAAAGTTTTGGAAAGATAAACCAAGGGGATTTTGTTATTTTGTATCTTGTAACAACGTATATGATTAAGTTTTCTATTTTAGCACCAATTTCTTGAAAAATGGACTTCAGATGGATAGCCTCCTTTGCCGCTTCAGACAATGCGGTGTATTCGGCCTCTGAAATTGAGAGGGCTACATTTGGTTGTTTCTTTGCCATCCAGCTAACCAGGGATCCGGTATGTTTAAAACAAAATCCGGAGAAGGATTTTCTGTCTAATCAATCATCTCCCTAGTCTACATCTGCCATTCCATTTGTCTTTTTGTATTCAAGTCCAATATCTTTGGTTCCCTTTAAAAATCTTAGAGCTTTCTTTGCGCTCTTAAAATGATTTTCATTAAAAAAATCATTGAACTGTGATAGGTAGCTCACTAAAAACATAATATTGGATCTTGTACCATTTGCTAGATACATCAATGTACCGATTAAGTTTGTGTATGGCAAATCCGGTAATGTTTCAGTATTCCTTTCAAGAAACAATTCCGGCTTGATAGCTGTGGGAGTTGGCTTGCACTCCTCCATACAAATTTTTTTTAATGCGTCATCAATCAGTACCTTCTGACAAATTTTTATTTTGTCCCCCCTATACATAAAATCTATGCCCAGAAGTTTCTCAGGTCTACCTAATTCTTTCATCTCAAATTTCTTTTTTAGTGTGTCTTTCAGTTCATCTAATTTTTCTTTTGACTTGTATACAATTAATAATAATAATAATAACTTTATTCACTCAATAAATAAATAAATACAAAAATTTGGATAAGTATACATGGTGGAAGTGAATAAGGAAAATGTAGATAATAACAATACAATACAATACAACGATCGACGAACAATACAATAATACCATACAACGAAAAATTAACAATAATAATGTTAAGAGTTTACAAGAACATGTCTAATAGATACAAAATAGGGTATGCATGTAGAAGCTTCGTAAATAAAACAACACATTTCTAGTTGGAAATTAAAATTAAAAAATTATGAATCAATACATTTTTTATCACTTAATCGAATAGTCGTAGCATCTCAGTTCTTTGGCTTTGAAGGATGTGCTTTTTCAATGCTCTTTTGAAGCTGTCAAGATTTACTATAGATTTAATTATTTCTGGTATGTTACTGTATAATTTAGGGGCAAAATAAGTATATGAGCGTTGAGCAACGACCCTAACCATTATAGGTGTAATAAAGTGATTCCTCTGACGAGTATTATACTGATGAGAGGGAAGCAATGCTGTATGTTTGCTTGCGTGATATTTAATACTGGTGCATAAAAAATACAATTGTCTTATGTCTAACATTTGTGTTTCAGAGTATAGATTATTAGAAGAATATCTATTGTTCTAACAAAATATCAGTTTTAAAAATCGCCTTTGCATAATTTCAATAACATGAATATGAGTATTCAGAGCTCCACCTCACACTGCTATTCCATAGCGAATGTGACTTTCCACTAGAGAATAGTACAAAGTTTTCAAGTACTTCAATCATCAACGTGAACGATTCTTATTATTTCATTTGATTCTCCTCCTAACATATAAATTCATGGATCAGCTTTTTGGAGCGAATTTTTCGTCGTAATCAATTCCCGGCATTTGTGTATAACCACGAGCCACCATTCTAGCTGTCTTTATCACTTGATTGTTTGGCCCTATCTTATCTTTCAATACAATTTTATGACCAACTTCCCTCATGTTCTTTTCCTTTCTTATTATTTTCCAGGTTCCATTCTTAATGTGAGCTCTTATTTTTTCTTTAATTGCATCGTGCCACTCTTCATCGTGTTCATTTTTATTTAAACAAGCAATTTCGGTTACTTGCATATTATTTTCCATCTCATAATTCTCCGCCCATGCGGGTAATTTCCGTTGTCTTTGAGGTCTTTCACTTGTTGTAGGTATTTCTTTTATTTTAGGTATGATGACTTCATTTGCTCCTTCATTATTATCAACATCATAATAATCTTTACATTCATCGTTTTCTGACGATTCTACTTGAATGGGAGAGTTTTCAATGACTGATTTTGATTGTTTCTGTTTCCTTTATTTTTGGACTTTCTGCATATATTTTTAAGTACTTTTGATTACCTCTAGTATCAACACTTTTGGAACCATCTCGAAAATTTTCCGTTTCATAATACATTTTGCTAAGTATTTTTACGTCTCTGCTAATCACAACTTTTTGTTGCTTATCTAACCAATTTCAGTAACCCTTTGTTGTGTCTGAGTAATCAAGAAAAGCATTTCTTTGTGTTTGCACATATGTGATGTACATCCGCTGTCAAAACACCAACTTTCTTAAACGTTTATATTTTGAATAGATAGGCAGGTCTCTTTTACTAATAAAGAACCTTGTTGAATCTTTTTCTTTGACCAACAATCTTTCTCAAAATGACCTTTTTTCAGACAGTATTCAAATTTCAGGTTTTTCCTTGATTTTTCTGCATTATATTTCTTCTGTGGTTTTTTGTTTTTACTACTATAATGTGCCTTTTCAACATTTTCTTTTTCGTTGCAGTTATTTCTCGCCTCACTTTCTTCTATTATCTTAGTTCTTTGGACGACGGAAGTTTATCTCTTGATTCTATCGCAATCCCGAAGTTTTCGTATTGCTCAGGCTAGCCTTTTTAGAAGAGTTTCTTTTCTCGCTGATCCTTGTCTTTGGTATGCCTTTTCTAGCGCTTCCCATATATCTTTTGTGGTCTTACATGATCTTACCAATCTTAATTCGGACGGTGCGTTGATCAGCAAAAGTTCAGCTTTGGCCAAAGAATCTTTCTGCTTGTCACTCGTCTGTTTTAAGCATTCGTGCAATCCAGTTTTAACTAATATAGCTTCTGCTTGTACTTTCGTGTATCGAAATTATTTCGATATTTGCGTACATTTTTGATGTCGCCATTTTCAGCTTAGAAATCTGGGCCCATAACCTGTTAATATTGTAACTTTGTTAAGCGGTTGTAAAAAAATACATTTATTTTCAACGATATAGGTACATTTTTATTCAAGCATTTAGGTTTTATGGTTTAGGTTTTATGTGAGTGGGGCGTGGTCGCCCCTCCACCGCGACTCTTAGTAGGTCTATTGTGGCTCACCCCTAGAGGCTACAGTTCACCGCACAATCCAGCCCTTCTTACGAAGTTCATGGTTGTATAGGGTGAGATTTTTTTAAAATCGGTAGGTTCTAGGTTAGTGTAACCAAATATGTTGAACCTTATTCTTCCCAGGCCGGGGCATGAACATAGCATATGTTCAGCAGTTTCGTCTTCCACGCAGCAGAACTGACAGTCCATTTGTTGGTTCAGATCTATCTTTCTGAGGTGGTATCTCAGACGACAGTGTCCCGTAAGCAGTCCTGTTAGAATACGCAGGTCATTTCTGCTCCATTCTAGGATCTGCTTAGTTGTGTTTCTCGAGGGTTGTAATGGTAAAAACGCCTTCGAGTGGGTTAGCCCTGGTATGTCGGACCAGTACGTGAGTATTTTCCTCTCCGCCTAGTCCAAAATAATTGTTTTGGCGGCACTTGTGGTAACTCCAAAAACCGGTTCTGGTCCAATGAACGCAGATTCGGCCCCCTGTTTTGCAAGGGTGTCGGCTTTTTCGTTTCCTGAGCCGTCTGTGTACATTGCGTATTCAGTCTCTGGGAAGAGGATTTGTCCCCTCATCCATTCGTCTCTCTCCGGAAAGAGGACTTTGAACGACTTTCCTACGTGTATTTTTGTGGCTAGCAAGTCAGGAACCATCCCGAGTATTTGGTGGTTTTTTTGTTTCACTCAGTATCCCGGAGTGATCCCCGAGTTGCTCTCCATTTATTTGCTTTTCCAAAGACAGGAATCTATAGGAAGCTATCCTGGCCTCCCTCTCTAAGAGAATATCTAGGGGAGGAAGATGTAGAAGGTGTTTCATCGCTGCCGTTAGTGTGCTGGACATAGCTCCAGTTATGGCCAGGCATGCCAGCCGCTGAAGACCAGCAAGCTTTGCTCTAGCTGTCTGTTGTAACCCTTTGGTCCACCAGACTACTGAACCATACGTGACCATAGATATTATCATTGTTTGAAAAATCCAGTAAATCTGTGTGGGGTTCATTCCCCAAGATTTGCCACATACTCTTCTGAGATTCCAGAGAGAAAACCTGGCGTTGTTTATTGTTTTTTCCAAGTGGGCGTTCCAGGTGAGTCTTTTATCCAGAACTACACCCAGGTATTTCACTTCCGTCGCAAATGGAATGCTCTCTTCGTATAGGACAGGCTGCCTAAGCTTATCTAGCGTTTTCCTTTTCGTAAAAGGAATAATTACAGTTTTCCGGGGGTTTACAGACATCTGCTCCCTCTCGCACCATCTGTATACCGTGTTAAGGGCTTCTTGGAGGACGTTTAAGAGTTTCTTTTCTCGCTGATCCTTGTCTTTGGTACGCCTTTTCTAGCGTTTCCCATATATCTTTTGTGGTCTTACATGATCTTACCAATTTTAATTCGGACGGTGCGATGATCAGCAAAAGTTCAGCTTTGGCCAAAGAATCTTTCTGCTTGTCACTCGTCTGTTTTAAGCATTCGTGCAATCCAGTTTTAACTAATATAGCTTCTGCTTTTACTTTCGTGTATCGAAATTATTTCGATATTTGCGTACATTTTTGATGTCGCCATTTTCAGCTTAGAAATCTGGGCCCATAACCTGTTAATATTGTAACTTTGTTAAGCGGTTGTAGAAAAATACATTTATTTTCAACAATATAGGTACATTTTTATTCAAGCATAATCATTAATCAATGGAAATATTTTGTCAATGATTCAATGAATTGTTAGGGTTACCTGCATCTGCTAGGTTGTTAGGTCAAATTAAAAAATTAATTTTATTAAATTATTTCTTCGCATATTTCAATCACGATTATCTTTCAAACAGTAAATTTTTGCGAGATGAAATAAGTATAACTTTTCCACGTAGAAATGATTAAAAATTCATTTTTAATGTTTTCCAAAAAGTGTAGCATAAAAAAGTAGGTACATATTAAGTTACTTGGTATAGCGTACGTAGCGCCCTCTGTGTGCTAGACTAAAACTGATCAAAGGTTATGATTTCTCATCACAAAAAAGCTCTGTTCACCAACTTTTGCGAAAATATTTTAAAAGCTGTTAAAATTATAAAAGTATTTCAATAAAAAAAAACGACAATATTTTTATACAAATAATTCGTAATTGCTCTGTGTCCCATTATTAACAGACCACCCTGTATATAATAATATATATATATATAATAATATATATATATATATATATATATATATATATATATATATATATGGTATATAATAATTGTTGCACCTATATTAAAAAAATAAAAAAAATTAAAATTGTAATCATAGTTAAAAAATAGATAAATGCCATTGGGAATATTTTTTTAAAAATTTTTGAAGTAAAGAAATTGTAAAGATTTAACTTATCAATCCTGGCAGTCACCAGGACGTTTATATTTTCAATAGTTGTCTGAAATACGTATTATATTTTAAAAAAGTAATGATAAATATTTAACAAAGAGGATTCATATAAACCATGTAAAAAAAATCTACAGTAAGTAAATTAAAATTAAAAGAGAAGTGAGATGAAGCAGAAGATTTACTTGTGGTGGAAATATATAAACTATTTTTTATTAGATGGATTGGTGTGAGAAATAAATTTATTAACGGTAACCATTTTAAATGGAATGGAAAAATGTAGTAATGGTTGAATTCTTCCAGTTTTGTGTAAACTAGTTCATTTGTGTTTTAAGAATGATTGGCCGACTTGTCTATTCACACTCGCGTTATAAATATGTTTCATCAATCTTCTTTTATCCATCCTCTCTACGTGTCCAAACCATTTACGCATGTCTTTATCTATCTTCGTTACCACATCCTTTTTACACTCTTTCTAAAAATAAAAAAATCCAATATGGCGGTTACAAGAAAAATTAAAGTTGGGGTGCATTGCGGAATAACAAAAAACGATTAAGAAATGTCATACACGCTATCGTATTCGTCTTAACAAAGTGTCCCAATTGTCACATTTTGAGAGCTGTCAAATTAACGGTTTCGGATTTACTGGTGAAAAACGAAATCTACCATTTTCGGTTTTTCGCCGATATTTCCAAAACCAATTAACCGATCGTGAATCTGAAGCCGGTTATCGAATGCACTAAGCTTCCTTAAAACTTGCCCTATTTAACATTTCCTGTAGGTATAATAGGAGCCGAGATCCCTTTATAGATCCTGGACACACTGTATATAAAAGTCGATGTGTGTATGTGTATACGTTACTTTCATTGAGTGAATTTTTAGCGAGTGATTATATAGGTAATTTTTCGCAAATAAAATAAAAGTTATTGTGTTACAGGACGTCAAGCTAACCTATCTTTCATTAAATCACAGTGGTAGTTTAAAAATAAAAATAATGGAGAAAATTTTAAATATAAAAATAAAAAATCCCGAAAGGGGTGATAGATTTTCGCAAATTTATCTAACAAAGAGATAGTGTAATTTTTCTTCGCAAAAAAGTATACGTATACATTTTTGAAGGACGTCAAGTTAACTCATCTTTCATTGAGAGAGTTTTTCGCGAGTGATTTGCGAAAATTTATAAAGGCAATTTTTCGCGAATATAGTAAAATTTATTGTGTTGAAGGACGTCAGCTAACCTATCTTTCAGCGTTGCCGGGGTCACACTAAAGTGGTACTGGTTCAACTTTTCGATCCATCTTGCTACCTGACCTTCAGGGTTCTTCATATTCAGTAGCCACTTTAAGGCTGCATGGTCCGTCCTTATGAGAAACTCCCTTCCGTAAACATATTTGTGGAAGTGGTCTACTGCTTTGATGATCGCTAGCAGTTCTTTTCTGGTGACGCAGTGGTTCATTTCCGGTTTACTCATTATCTTGCTGTAGTACTCTATCACCTTCTCTTGACCATCCTGCACTTGCGATAGTACAGCTCCAAGTCCTTTATTACTTGCATCAGTATGAATAGGCCTCTTTGTTGTGGAAAGCCCAAGATTGGACTGGAACATAGGGCAGCTTTTAGTTTCTTGAATGCTCTTTCACAATCGTTAGACCAGATTAAGTTGGCTCGGTCTTCTGTCAACTTGTGCAGTGGTGCAGCAATATCAGCAAATCCTTCCACAAAACGCCGATAGTAGGTACACAGGCCCAAGAAGCTTCTCACTTCGTGTTTATCTTGTGGTCTTGGCCAGTCTCGAATCGCTTTGATCTTCTTCTCGTTCGTTTGGATGCCTGCTGATGATACCGTGTGGCCCAGAAAATCCACTTATTTTTGGAACAAGGAACATTTCTTAAGATTCAGCTTAAGGTTGGCATTCCTGAACCTTCGGAATATTTCTCGCAAATTTTCTGGATGTTCCTCAAAAGTTTTGCCCATGACCAAAACGTGGTCGAGATATACCAAGCAAGTCTTCCACGTAAGCCCACGTAGTGTCAGTTCCATTAGCCTTTCGAATGTTGCTGGGGCGTTACATAGTCCAAAAGGCATCACATTAAACCGGATTGATTTGCGAAAAATTATAAAGGCAATTTTTCGCGAATATAGTAAAATTTTTTGTGTTGAAGGACGTCAGCTAACCTATCTTTCAGCGTTGCCGGGGTCTTTTCCTTGGTCTTGTTTCAGATTGGGACGAATCTTTTACATATCTGGTCTCACATGTCCCAGCCATTTCAGTCTTATTGCCTTCAGTTCATTTACAAAAAAGGATGATCCGAAGTCTTTATATTGTGTCTTCTGCCAATGTCAAGTTGTGTTGTCCAGATTAAGTCCATATTTTTTTTTAAATATTTTATTCCTAAACCGTTGTAGCACATTTTTATGCTGTATAGTTGTGTTACATATTTTGTATAACTTTATTTTTATTCTGTGATAACAATTTTAAGGAAAGTGGGTGTTGTAATGATAAATTTGCTCTATTCTTAGAGCAAACTCTTGCTTTTATATCAGAATTAATACAGTTGCTGCATAATAATTATTGCTATTTTATAAACATTGGAAAAATTTGGAGATCTGCAGGTAGCTGTTTTAATGAATTATTGTTTAATTTTCATAAGAAAAATAAGTTATCTCTAAAATGTGTTGGACTAGAAAACTAATTATTTTATATTTTGAAATAATATTTTAATAGTATTAAAAATAATCACCTGAATTATATTTTTTAAGTACTACAGGAGTAGAACCTTTTTGGAGTTTTAAGTACCAATGTGTAAATAATAACATGTGAACCTTTTTCACACGATAATTGAATCAAAATCAATATCAAGACATAATATAATCTCCATCAATCTTGATATCACAGGAAGTTATTGTCGCATGGAATTCGCGAAATATACTATATGTGTGACATTCAGTCTAGCTACAGAGATACACTTTAAAAATTCTTCTTGATTAAAGATAGTGCAAACAAATAATGTTGACAATATTGCAAACAAAAAATAAAAGTTTATTTAAATTAAAAATCATAAATAAATTATTAGCTTTCCCGGACAATTCGGGACAATCTTAATATATATAAATTACGTGTCACGTAATATTTATCTCTGTTAGTTCGAGAAGATTCTAACAGATGGTGGTATAAGGTAATTCTTTGACTGGATTAAGTAAGTATCCAATAGATGGCGTCATGTTAAAAGTACAAACGTTTCATGTAACCTACAATTTATAAGTGTTAAATTGACATTATCGTACGAATACAGTGATATTAAAGATATTATATAATATGGTATTAAACAAGGGTTTCGAATCTACAATATATATCCATAACATTTAAATTATTGCGTATTTAGATTTTAAAAATCCAAAGAAGTGTCAGTTGGTTGTCGAATCTATATATACAAAAAAATCTATATATACAATCCTAAATAAAAGCTAAAAAATCCCGAAACTGGTGATAGATTTTTGCAAATTTATCTATCAAAGAGATAGTGTAAATTTTGTTTGCGAAAAAGTATAGGTATAATATACATTTTTAAAAGACGTCAGGCTAACCTATCTTATATTGAGGGAGTTTTTCACGAGTGATTTGCGAAAAATTATAAAGGCAATTTTTTGCGAATAAAGTAAAATTTATTGTTTTAAACGATCAAGCTAACCGATCAAGCTAACCTATCTTTCATTAAATCATAGTGGTGGTTTAAAAAAAATATTAGGGAAAATCCTAAAGAAAAGCTTAAAAATATCTATAATATAGAAATGAATCGCCGTTTGTTAGTATCGCAAAAACTAAAATACCTCTTGACCGATTTTAATGAAACTTTTTGGCAATATTTAGATTAGCCCCGCAGATGATCCTGTGAAGTTTGGTAGTGATTGAATCAGGGAAGGTGATAAAATATAAAAACTATTAAAACGGCTGATATTAGTGTCGAATTCATAGTTTTTGGGGTCGCTGAGTTTAATAGTGACAATCGAAATTTTGTAAGCATTCCTACGAAAGAAGTGGTTAAAAATTGTAATATAAAAAATATTAAAAACGCCGATATTAGTGTCGAATTTATAGTTTTCTGGGTCGCTGAGTTTAATAGCGATATTTTCAAAGCAGGCAAGTCAACGTTCGGGCAGGACAACGCCTGCCGGGTCTGCTAGTATCAATATAATAATATTATAATTACAGTAGGAGCTCATAAAATTAAAATAACACTGGTCTGCAACGAAAACCTCCTTTAAATAAAAATATGATGAATATGATGAGTTTAACGTGCTAAATCTAGATCTGCTTTCAATTCAATGCTTGAAACTAATTTATTTTTTAACACAGTCACCTGCAGCGTTTATACACATGGTATACCGGTGTTGAAGTGTTTCAAACCGTTTTGAAAAAAATTCAGAACTTTGAGTCTTCAGCCATTCATCTACCGCCGACATCACTTCGTTATCACCAGCAAAGCGGATTCCACAAAGATTTTTTTTCATTTTGGGAATAAATGGTAGTTTCTGGGTGCCAAATCTGGAGAATAAGAGGGCTGTTTAAAAATTTCAAATCTCGCATTGTGAATGGCTGCCATTGCAACAAAACTTTTGTGGGCCGGAGCGTTATCCTGGTGGGAGAGCACAATTTTCCTCTTCTCGTTTCTCTGATTGTTTCGCGTACTTTTGGTATTAAATTCGCATAATATTCTCCTGTTATGGTGCGCCCACATGATAAATAATCCACGAAAATAACCCCTGCAAACTCACAAAAACTGTAGCTATGAACTTACCAGCTAATGGGACAACACAAAATTTTTGAGGGGCCGCCATTCCATGTTTGGTTTTTTGGATTCTGGATAAAAGTAATGGACCCATGTTTCGTTGACCGTAAGAAATTTTTGCTCGAGTTCATCGAGATTCCTGTTAATGATCTCCAAATTTTGTCTCCGCTGCAACTTGGCGAACACGTTTCTGGTCTGCCTTCAGTTTTCCTAGAACCCAACGTGCAAAGAGTTTTTTATGACCCAATTCTTGATGTAAATTTTTTTTAACGCTTTAAACAGAAAACCTACATGTCTCTTCTATAGATTTAATTCTTTTGTCATTTAATACCATGTCATAGACTTAATTCATATTTTCTTTGGTCACCACAGTTTTGGGGGGGTTCCCGTATCCGGTGCATGTTGACAGGACTCTCTTGTCAGTTTGAAATCTTGTGACCAGTTATTGATTACCTGGTACGAAGGGGCAGAGTCACCCAATACTTTTACCATGTCTTGATAAATATTTATTTTTTTATTTTTATAAAAAAACGCACACCTCAATAAACATGAACTGATGCGCTGATGCTAATTGGCACACACTAATGTCATACAATAAGCTTTTGCCTGACACTTTTTTTGCATTTATTATTCAACGTCAACTATGTTAGGGACAATTCGTAAACTATCCTAGTATACATGATGCATAATTTTTAACACTATATTTCTATTTAAAAGTATCAAATCTATAATTGTATACATAATAATAAGAAAGGGGGAAAGAGAAAAAAATTTGCACACCAGTGCAATTTTTAAAGTCGAAAAATATTTTAATTTACAAGCCAACTTCCAGTATTATTGTGGTTTTCATATTTAGGATCTTCCAAACCATTGGACTTTTTCTAATAGAGGTCTATTTGTCCAAATAACATCTTGATATATTCAAATAATCTGCCCCATTAATATGTCTTAAAATTAATTAAATCAGTTTTTTTTCGTTTTTACAAATACTTTAATAAATTTTGTTAAAAAATACTGCCATTCAGACCTTTCTATGGGTGCACCCACAAGAACTGTATGCATACTTACAACATGCAGCTAGAACATTTTATTTAAAATGATCTTTTTATCTGAACTCTCAAAGGTATAATAATTTTCAGGTACAGTAAAAAACCCAATAACTACCACCCACGAGAAATCATATTAAAAAGAGGTGGTCGTTTCAAGGAGAACTAAAAAATTACGACAACTAATATGCATTTTATAATCTTTGCTAGCTAAACGCGGCCAGGTTTCGCTGTGGCTCAGTCTGATATAAATTATTAGGGAATAGTTCAACGGATGATTTGCGATACCACTCTCGAAGATTTCGGAGCCAAGATGTTCTTCTTCGTCCTGGACCTCTACTTCCAGCAATCTTACCCTGCATCACTAAATGAAGGAGATAATATTTCTCTGGATGCCTCATTACGTGGCCGAAGTATTCGAGTTTTCGGCTTTTTATTATTTTAATTATTTCTGTGTTTTTCCTCATTCGTTGTAGAACCACCTTATTTCTTATTCGGTCCATTCAGCTTATTCGTAGGATCCTTCTGTAGACCTACATTTCAAAGGCCTCCAGCCTCTTTAATAATGAGTCGGTCAGCGTCCAACTCTCTACTTCATAGAGCAATGTGGAGAATATATATTATTATATTAGTCGGATTTTTAATTTTAAAGTGATTCATTTGTTGCAGAGAATTCCTTTTAATTTCAAGAAGGCGGTTCTGACTTTTTAGATACGGATCTTTATTTCTTTGCTCATGTCCCAGTTGTCATTGATATTAGCGTCCAGGTATGAGATGTTGTTAACCTTTTCTAGCTGTATCCCGTATGCCCCGATTTGTATTGGTGGTATTGGTGTTTTGCTGACAACCATAACTTTGGTTTTTGAAGTATTGAGTCTAAGTCCATAATTGTTACATGACTTGGTCACTTTGTTTATGAGTATTTGCAGTTCTTCCTGACTAGCAGCAATTAGCACCGTGTCGTCCGCATATCTTAAAGTATTCATGTTAATTCCGTTTACCTTTTACCTTTTACCCTTTTAAACATATTAAACGTATCATTTTTTTTCTGTAGATCTTCGATTTCCGTGCATTTGTTGCTATACCATGTTTCTTTTGCCGCGTGTACCCTTCTTCTAATTTCTCCATTAATCCTTCTGTATTCCTCGGCGTTTTTATTTTTATATTTTTTTCTGCCGTCCATCAATCCCAAGATTTTCTTGATATCCATTTTTGTTTCGTTTTTTTGACCGTTTGGATATCCATAGTAGTTTCCTGTATTATTGCTTTGAACTGCTTCCAGTGATCTCCGGTATTTTGAATGCTTGGATCTATAGTTTGCAATCTATTGTCTAGATTCTTTGCGATTGGTTGTTGGTTATCTTAAATGTGGTCGATATTCATCTTATGGCCTAGTTGCTGTTGTTTTGTTCTTTTAAGTCTAAGTCTCATATCGCTAACCAGCAGGATATGGTCCTAGGGGACGTCTGCTCCAGAAAATGTTTTAGTTGCTTTGATTGCATTTTGATATCGTTCATTTATTGTTTTGTAGTCAATTTGATCTCTTATTATGTTAGCTTGGGTATCTGCTGGTGATTTCCAAGTATATAGTCGCCTCGGTGGTAGCTTGAAAAAGGTGTTTGTCACACATAGATTATTCTCTATACAGAATTCTATAAAACGGTCTCCTTGTTGATTACGTTGTCCAAGTCCTAAGTCTCTGACGATGTTTTCTTGTCGACCTATGCCCACCTTGGCATTTAAGTCTCCCATTATGATAGTGATGTCTTTGTTTTTCATTTAGTTTGTTACACTCTTGATGTCAGTATAAAACTCTAAATCATCCTCACTACTATCTGTCGTTGAGGCATAAGACCTGTATAAGGTTGATATTTTATCTATTCTATATTCTATCAGATATGTGACACACAGATTTGACATATTTATTAAGCTCAATGCGAATAATAAATGCCACTCCATTAAGATGTTGTATGCCATGTTCCCCAGAGTAGTGCACCTCATGATCGTCTATAGTGCATCTGCCGGACCCAGGCCAGCGCATCTCACTGATGCCAAGAATTGCTATGTTGAGCATTTTCATCTCTCTTATAGCAGCGTTTCTCAAACTGTGGGGCGCGCCCCCTAAGGGGGGTGCGTTTACATGATTGGGGGGGGGGCATTACAGATTAAAAATAAAATGGTAATGATAAAATGCTACAGATAGATTTTTAAAAAATCTTTATTGAATTTTTACTTACTTAATGATGACAAAGAAACATTCTAAGGACTAATGGCTAACATGAGCTTGTTTTAAGGCGCACAACTTCTCTAAATTTGGTTCTATGTTAGAGATGGCCACTCTGAGTTCCTTTTCTACTTGAAGTTTATTTCTGTATTTAGATTTCACGACAGCAAGTGCAGAAAATCCAGTTTCACAAAGGTAGGACGTTGGAAAAGGCAACAGAATTCTAAGCGCTTTGGCTTTTATAACGGAGTAGTCGTTCGGAAGTTCAGTCCAGAAGTTTGTTAAAGATTTGTTAACAAAGTTTGATTTTTGTAAGGGATTTGTTGAAATATCTATCAGTTGTTCTTCTTCTTGCAGTGATAGTCCGACAGGTCTATTTTCGAATGGATTTAAAATCCAGCTCCAGTCTGACAACTTGATATCTTTCTCTGCAAAGAAGTATCGCTTGAAATTCTCAGTTAAGTTTTCTAAATGGCTTTCTATGGTTTTTAGCATCACAGCTTTATGAATATCTTCCAATGGGGAATCTTGCACAAAATCGCAAAATGTGGGAAACATTTCCAAACTGTTTTCTTTCAATTTGTTATGCCATAACTGCAATTTCTTACAAAAAGCATCAATCTTTTGACTTAAATCAAATATATTTACGTCTTTTCCTTGCAGCTGAAGATTAAGTATATTAAGTTTTTCAAAAATATCTACTAAATAAGAAAGCTTCAGTAAAAATAATTTGTCGAAAAAATCTGTTGAATGCTTGTGACCTTCCTCGCTTAAAAATATCGCTATTTCCCTTCTTAATTCAAAGACACGCTTAACCGTCTTACCGCGTGACAACCATCTGGATGAGGAATAAAACAACAAAGATTGATGCTCAGCTCCCATATCTTCACACAGAACAGAGAACATCCTTGTTTTTAGTGGTCTGGTTTTTATAAAGTTAACAACTTCAATAACTACTGTCAAAATCATGTTTAGTCCAGGGCTTAGCTTAGATTTTGATGCTAACGCTTCCCGATGTATCATGCAGTGCGTCCAGATAATTTCTGAGGATTCCTTTTTTACTAGCGCTTGTAAACTGTTGTATTTACCAGACATGGCTTGAGCTCCATTGGTGCAAATCGCAACACAATTTTTCCATTGCAAATTCATTTTAGTAATAGAATCATTTGTAATCCTGAACAACTCGGTGGCTGTAGTTCTTCCTTCAATCTGTTTACAAAACAATAAATCTTCACATATTTTAGAACATTGACAGAATCTAATGTAGCAAATCAAATGGGAATCATTACTAGAGTCAGTTGCTTCGTCAAGTTGTATAGCAAACAAGTTTCCAGTAAGCTCAGATTCAAGCTGCTGCTGCATATCAACTGATATATCGTTAATTCGTCGACAGATTGTATCATTTGACAGAGGAATATTGTTAAGTTGTGAAGTAAAATTTTCACCAAACATTATTTCTACAATGTCTTTGCAAGCGGGTAAAATAAGTTGCTCTGCAATAGTGTGCGGTTTTTTGCATTTAGCTACTTTGTATGCCACTTTATATGATGCCAAGAGAGCCTTCTCATTTACTGCCAGTACTCTATGGAAGCTGGATTTTTGTTTTTTAAACAATCTGAGTTTCTCCACAAAAAAATCTCGCGGTTTATTGACATATTCTCTGTGCAGCGTTTCTAGATGCCTCTGTAATTTATTTGGTTTCCTGCTATCTGCAGCCAATACTTTTAAACAGATAACGCATTGTGGTTTTTCTTCGCCACCTACTTCAAGGCTAGTAAAGCCCAAATTTAGGTATGATGGGTCATATTTTCTTGTTTTAGATTTCGGACGATTTTCACCTGAACCTGTCGATGTACAAGCCCCGTCATCCTCAAGTTTTCGTTTTAAAAATTTATCCATACTACATCTACTTATACACTTACACTTCACAATAATGCTTGCTTAGTGTTAAAACACCTTCACTGAGAGACTGAGAATACCGTATGTGCGCTTCTGTATTTATAGTCGCGTTCAGACAGTTCAAGAAAGATCAGGAAGCTTGAATACGTGGCACGAACGCCGCGAACTTTCCTACAGCATCTTTGGCGCTCTCGACGAGACAATGTTGCCTATTTTAGTCCAAATTCCTAGGTCTACGGATTGGGGGGCGCCACATTTTTTAAATTAAAACAGGGGGGCGTGAATAACAAAAGTTTGAGAACCGTTGTCTTATAGTATTGTGTGCTTTGCCGGGTTCATATAGGCTCCGTATGTTCCATGTGTCTATTCTAATTCCCGATTTTATGTTCATTTCTTTCTTCGTATCACAGGGGTTTCGCCTGATAACGACCTAGGAGGCCCTGTGTGGTTGCCCTGTCCTGCCAGATCATGGTGTCCGAGGTCCATGGTCAGTAATCCTTCTTCTATCATATGTCGATGCCATTATGATTTTACTAGGGAGCAGTAATGAGGTAGTTTCCCCTTGCTTTCTTCATCGCTGTACAGACGCCGGTTTTATGGATCCCACGCCGCCATCTGCTGTCTGTTCTACAACTAGTAGAAATGTCTATTATTATTTACTTGTAGACAGTTTTGAGAGAACCAGCTGCCGTTCCTCAATGCTAGTTTTGGTCCGCCCCGGGTATTTCACATATTGTCTTCCCGGTTCCCATTTTAAAAATATTAAAATATTTTAACGGTGTACCTCCAGATTGTTGACCCAGTGCAAGGATCTAATCGATATGAACTTGCACCGGTCCTGCATTCACCTCTGGAGTTTGTAATGTTTCTCTAACGACGACCTACTTTCAAATCTGATAACTGCACAACAACAATTCTCCTTTTAAGTCATTACTAAAAAATTTCAAAAGAAGATGCTGGAAGTAAATCGTTTTCAACGATTTCTTTGGTTAAAAAAAACAAGAAGTAGCTTTGTTACTTCTTTTCATGCATTACCAGACAGACATTACATTGTCTTTGTTTATTGAATATTTATTCAAGTTAGCAACCGTGAAAGTGAGTAATTATAGTCAAAACTAACTTTTACTACGAACGAATCTGGCCAAATGATCGGTGTGCACTGTTGCCGAAAAACTTACGTGTTCCATGTCACAGCTTGTCACGTGCCTATTTTTTTCTTCTACAGTTCCATTATTAATTGTGTCTCTGATAGTTTCGTATTCCTTAGGTACTCGTAAATAGTTTCGCTTACCGTATTTTGTTGTAATTTAAATATATCATTCGTTGTAAATAGTGTTGCATACCTAGTAGTGATAGAATTCGATTATAAATGGCTGTGACATTTTTGTTAATCGATGGAGATGGAGTGGGGGTTTTTGTTATTAGATTTTGCCTTAATTTTTGGCCTCGATTGTCGTGTGTTGTAAGCTATATTATTGTTTGGTTTGCATTTCTGTGTGGATGGACTGGCTATCAACATGGACGAGTGCGATTATGAGTTTGGAACATAGATTTGTGAAGATTGTTGGTTGACGCGTGTTCCGTGTCATTTTTGATATCCGGCCTGGGAGTCAGTAGTTTAGTGTCAGTCGCTTGGTGTCAGTCGTCGAAGTCGGGTGGTGGTGAGAGTTTTTGGAACGATTTAATATTAACACGTGAGCAGAACCTCTACGGTTTTTTCCTTCATATCTGGCTGTATTTGGGCCATCTTAATTGGATTTTAAAGAAAAACCATTTAATTTTTAACTTGACCATTCTATCTTACCTTTGTTGTTGATATTTTGGATTATGGTGTCGAGTTAAAATAACCGCGTGCGGGATCTGATGGAGGGAAGCCATTGTTAAGTAGCAGGTGCTGTTCCATAATTCAAACCGGCCACAGGAGTAGGCCACAGGAGTAGTGAATTCGTATACCCAAAGGTTACAAGTGATTTATTTTAGAATATTTAAACGACGTGATTTGTTTTTGACACCGCGATTAAGTTTTGTTTTAATTTATTAATATGGTACACTGTTGAAAACTATTTAGTGCAGTAGATAATATGCCAAGGCTGAACTTTGATTAAAGTAATATTCTCAATAGTTCTTTGTGTCCAAGTAAAAATGTTTTCTTCATACGCATTTGTAAATATCCTACAATATTGATATTTTGAAGGACAGCCATTGTAAAAAGAAATATTTTTAAATAAGCTCGATTGTTTTAACAGTGTAAATCTTTATGTGAGTGGTAAAAACGTGAGTAAATTAGCAGCCGTACGTGAACGTTGATGAAGTATTGTTAAAAAGTGACTTGTATACGTTTTTTTTGGTAACCTGATAAGGTTTGTTATTCTTACCTTTGTTTTAATTATTTTATGGAATCGTAAACTTTGGATTTTTGATTTATTGTTGTCTCATAAAGTTGTAAATTTTGAAGTTTCGATTTATTGTTGACTGTTAATTTTGATTATATGTGTTATAATTTTGTTATTGAGCTGTGTATTTTAATTTATTGTGTGAGTAAAGTATCCAATATATTTTTGCTATAATTTTATTTATCTGGTTCACCATAATCTTAATTGTTTATCGTGTGGTTCTGCTAGTGTCTATAAGACCCAGGGGTTTCCGGCTTGAACCGTCTAAGTCGGTGGCGCGGCTCACTTTTATATTTTTTTTTCTTCTACCCTCTACGGCTGAGCTCGGGCATAATTTGCCAGTAGAGAGACCACTGGCAGAGTACTCAATAGAGAACGAAAAAGACGTGGCAAGCTGTTCTGAACTGTCTATAATAATTCCAAATTAACATTTTTTCGGATAAAATCCAACATTGTTTTATATACATTACTATCGAGTAAAAAAAGGTTATTAAACTGATTCGCATATTGGCGCACTCGGCAATATGAATGTTAGGTTGTCCTAAAATGTGTGATATAAGAATATCATCGTTTGCGGGTTTTTTATGTCAGTGGCAGACAAAATCTTTATCGGTTTCGATATTCTATTGAATGTTTTAAAAAATTGTATTATAAACCAGGAATAAGGCATAATAGTTTTTAATCCTAAATGCAGTTTGATTTATGTAGGTTCATAAGTATTTTGAATTTTGTGTTATTTTGTTAGAAAGGAATCGATTTTTATAAAATAAATGAATCTTTGTATGCCATAATATGCTGGTTAAATTTTTACAATAAAAATATCAGTTGGAAGTTGCAGATCAGAATTTTCGCGAAAAAATAAAAAATAATCCTTTTCTCAACAAAACTTGAACCGTTTGAATTTCACAAGAAAGCTGTACCTATCTGGTGCATTTTTACGGTTTCTTCTGAACGACTTGAATATTTCTTTTTCTACCATAAATGAAATAGTCTAGATCACAAGTTAAAAATGGTGAAAAATAGATACACAGCTCCTAAAAATATGTGCGATAGCTCATTGGAACCGGAATGACGCTTGTTAAGTATGTAATTATATAAGAAGGGCTTCCAGAAGTGACAAAATTTTTAGCCAATTTTTTAAACATTTTTTGTTGTCTTTAATGCTAGCGAAAATCCCATAAAATTTTGTTAATTAACAATCGCCTTGGTAAAAAATCAGCTTTAAGATTTTTTTCCACGGAACTAAATTCTTTGGAGTGTTCAGAATACACCACAATTTTTTTATATTGATATTTGATACCATGAAAAAATTAAATCAAACCATAATCACAAGCTGTCATTTTGTTTTTTCTGTAAGAAAAATTGATTGTTACCTAAATTATCAACACCTGCCAAAATTTAATGAAAATTTAAGTTTTAGTTTTGTAAAAATTAAATAAATTAACTGCCAAATAGGAAGTTAGAAGGAAGTAAGAGAAATCCCAACTGATGGACCTATTATGAGTAAGAAAATGTTTTGTTATAGATATTATATGGATTGATACTACATATTCCGTCATTCCTTCAATGATTGTTGACTTTTATTTTTTATCCTTCCTCAAATTACGCTAAATGATATGCTCATGAATATATTCCCGAAACAACATAGTATCTTTTTATTTTATTTTCAACCACGTTATCAAAATTGGAAATTCAACAAAGATGTACACCAGCTGTTTATGGACTTTAGATAAGCCTATGACACCATTATACGAGACAATATCTGGATAGCCATGGCAGGTATAGGTATACCACAGAAAATCATCAGATTTACGAAAATATGCATAAATAATAACCGGGTGTTGAGTAAAAGTAGGAAACCATACAACAGATAAATTTTAGGTCATAAGTGGTTTGAAACAAGGAGATGGACTTTCGCCCCTACTTTTTAACATAATCAAAGATATGGCTATCAAGAAGACGAACATCAGTACGGAAGTATTCACCAACCAAGGGCCACAGATGATCCTGGCCTTTGCCGAAGATATTGATGCGGTCGGTAAAAGTATTGTCAGAGTGAAGAAAAGCTTTCATGAAAATTGAAAAGGAATGTAAGAAAGTGGGCCACAACATCAATGAGGACAAAACTAAATACATGCATATCACTCGCCGCCCAACCAGGGACAGAATAGGTCAAAACATAACGATGGACACCTATAACTTTGAATGTGTCAGACAGTTTAAATATATGGGAGCCACAATATGCTCGGACAATAACAGCAACGAAGAAATTAAAGCACCAAAGCAACCAAAAATGGTGTCAAACTGTCAAAACTTAAGGTGTACCAGGCGGTAATTAAACCGATCATCTGCTATGACTGCGAAACTTGGACCCTTACGAAGCATAATGAGCTCCTACTGAAGAGATTTGAAAGGAGGATCCTAAAGAAAATATTTGGTCCCGTCACGGATCCAAACACCGAACAATATCAAATAAGGACAAATGCGGAAGTCCAGGAACTATATCAAAAACCGGACATAGTTAAATCAATAAAATCAATGCACCTAAGGTGGGCTGGACATGTCCAGAGAGCACCTGACGACCGACTAATTAAGACAGTGTGGGAAGAAAATCCGGTCGGAAAGAGACCGCTGGGACGACTGAGACTCAGATGAAGGGGCAACATCCTAAGAGACCTAATAGTTATGCGAATATATGACTGAAAGGAGGCCATGCAGGACCAAGATCGGTGAAGGCAAATCGTTATCGCAGCCAAGACCCACGAAGGGTTGTAGAGCTACCCTGAAGAATAAGAAGACGTTATCAAAATCATATTCGAAATTCATTCATAGATAAAAGGCCCAGGAAATGAATGAAATATACAATGGCGCTTTTTATCTAAGAACTAAGAAATTAGTAAGAATGTTGGTAAAGTAGGAACTATCTGTTGCTATATATTTAAATCTGCCGCCAATTTCGTAATTCAAGATAATCTCCTAAACAAAATAGTCTAGAGATTCGCTTTTAATCGGAGTTGAACTATTTCCATAGATCTTTCGTTTAAAGTGAGACGGAAGCATTATTTACTTTAATTATTGACAAACAAATCTTAATTTTCAAAATGAAATCAATCTCCATAAATTCGTTCAATACTCTGATCCTTTCTAAGTTTACCCACCAAATCTAAACTTTTAAAGTCTAACCGTTTCTAAGCGTTACTTGAATAAATATTACACGACATAAACTCTTTACCTTTAAAACTTACCAAAATAATGATCATGTTTCTTGCCTTAACAACACTTCTTACGAATCACTTAACTATTATAAACAATCACAACAATTATTTCTTTTAAAAATAGCTGCTCAAATTTAATTTTTTTACAGGAAATTTTGATTAAAATTTTATGATCTCTTTAAATTAGATTAAATTTTAATGGGAGGCTTTGTAAATATGCACTTCGACTTAATGAGGTCTATTGTGCTCTGATTAGAGCTCCTCCTCCAGCCCCAGTTTTTTTGACCAACTTTTAGAGGCTATTGGGAGTCCTAATGTAGCTTTCTGGCTCAGGTCTTTCCTTGCCTAAGCACAGCAGCTGGTTCCTTGCATTGGCATAGTACGTATTTTATCGTCTCTTCCTCTTTAAAATAGAAACGGCATTTATTGTTTCCAGTTTCTCCTAACCTACAAAAGTGTTTGCGAAGTCAATATCCTGTCAGCAGGCTCTCTCTTACACTCAGTCTAATAAGTCTAAGGTTGAGCAGGTCTGCCGTGGTTGGTTCTTTTATAAGCTTTTTCACGTTTTTCTTACCTGTGGATCCATTCGAGCTTCTAAGTGCATCCACTTTTTTATGGTGCTCCTTCTAAGGCTTCTTAAAGGTGGGGTTCAGGTCCGATGGGGAAAGCCTCTGAGCCAGAGATCTCTTCAACTTTAAATACAAAAAAAATTGAAAGCAATTTTTTAAGAAACTTTCTTCCACGGTATCTTTGCTGACTAAGCCATTAAGGACTACAAGAGGTTCTAAATTGTGTACAAATCCGTCAAATTTTAGAACTCACTTCAATATAATAATTTTTATTTCTCTTCCAACCTTTAGCTTTTCAAGACATATCTATTTAGTTTTTCACACTACTCTTATGTTCTTGAACCTCGTCTTCATAGAAAGTTAGCCACAGATTTATTTTAATTCGGTGACTAATCATTAAAAGTTAATTATTTGGTTTATTGATTTTCATTAGTGTGGTTTACACAATGGGTTAGATTGTCTCCACCATCAGACAATAACCCACAAAACCACATTCAAGCGTTCGATGAGTCCCACACTACCCTTTGTCGAGACTCCAGTTCTTTTTAGAGCTGTTAATAACAAAAGGTGTCTATAAAAGATTTTCTCTTGCAAATAAAAAAAAATTAAGTGTGCTTTATTGTAAAGTATCCAACATTTACGGTAATTACTGACTGTCTACAATTGATAATTATTTTAAATGAGTTATTGATGATTTTTATTTGATACTGGATTCAATTTTCAAACGTCTTAGGTTGCTTTTGAAGTGGATTTATTTTGTGGAAAATGACTCATTAATTTGACAAAATTCCCAATTAAAAATTCAATAGACGAAGGATACATCTCTTGATTAAATAAAAGATAAAATTAAGGAATAATTGCGCTTGGAAAACATTTAATAATCGGAAATTTATTGTAAAATATTTACTGATAAACTTTATCAAGGCATAAAAGTCATGCGTTTAAGAGCATATTTCAATCTTGTATAATGATAGATCGTTTTTTTGACGGCTGTCGGAGCACGTTTCTACATCAGATCATTATTTAGTTCAAGTTAAACAGTAAAGTGTTCGTAAACAAAAGTGACTTGTATTTTAAATAAGTAAACTTTTTTTGGTAAATTTGTGGTAGGTTTGTATTGTTTTAGAGATCATGGAAACAGAAATCTCAGAAAACCTAGAATCCGTTATAAAAGCTACTGTTTAACAAAGTATAGCAGGTATTTTGAACAAAGGAATAGAATTCAAACTACCCATAAGCCTTTAGAAGCAATATTCAAACCAACATCTTCACCCCCTGCTTAAATAGAAAGATGGTTATTAGGACTGCAGGGGTTCGAATTCAAAGTAGTCTACAAATATGGAAAGTCACACATTACAAACTCTTTATGGAGACTATACAAGCTAGAAATAGATCTGACTTTTAACGAACCTAACAAACACCACGTGAGAGTAATCCTACAAGAAACGATTCCCAAAGCCTTATCCATATCCGACATAATAAAAAAAATAATGAAGAAATAGTCAATATGGTAAAGAAAATTGCAGATGATTCATGGATACCAAATGACAGCCGCCTGTTTTATCCATTTCTCCTATAACTTCCCTCAATAATCAATACTGCTACGTGGTAATAAAAGCATCCTACCACAAATCTTACGAGGTTGGGTACAAGACCTTGCACACGAGGGGCATCCTGGGGAGACCGTAATGAAAGGAAGACTGTGCTCAAAAGTCTAGTAGCCCAAGATAGATATAGAGGTCGAGAAACACGTGAAAATTACCGCGAGTGCCTTTTTAATAGCACAACCAAACAAGCCGGCCCCAATGACTAGACAGAAACTCCTGTCTGGACCGTGGCAGAACCAAGCACTTGACCACATATCGGGCGAACCACATCAAGAACATTTGTTGGTAGTTATAGACTATTATTCCCGGTATTTGAAGGCTGTATTCACAATGCTCACGACTTTGAAAGTAGTGATCCAAGCATTAGAGGAAATGCTTTTTCGTCTGGGCCTTCCAAAGACTATAAAATTGGACAATGCTACAAACTTTAATAGCAAAGAATCCAAGAACTTTTGCAGCACCAACGGTATTGAAGTAGTTAATTCATCACTATACTGGCCACAAGCCAACGGAAAAGTAGAAAATGCAAACAAGTCACCGAAGAAAAGTTTACAGATTAGCTACATGAAAAACAAGGATTATAAAGGAGAAATAATGTATAATGTGAAGCCTCACGGGACTAGGGGAAAATCTCCATCGAAACTGCTATTAGGCAGAAGGATTCGTGATAAGATTCTATGCTCAGAAGATGTAACCACGGAGAGGTTCGACGATGAAGCATATGACCTTGACCTAGTACAAAAGGATCGTGAAAAAAGAAAAGAAGACGGGTCGAGAGGGGCTAAGATCAATGATATCAAATTTTTCCACATAAGTTAATCCGTACATTCAACAAGGTAGCTTACGAGGTATAGCAGAGAAATGAAAATTCCTTTTTGGAAATGAAAAAACCATTAAAAGAAATATCTCACACATAAAAAAGTTGCCAGAAAGCGTACTTCCATCGGAAGCGACGTTAACTGAAAGAAAGAAAGATGTTACACATATTGTACTCAATTCTTATTGATAATATAATAATAATTATAGAAATAAAAGTGTTATTTCAAGAACAGTGTTTCAGTGCAATACATCACCGAAGGTCACCACAGCTACTCTTGACTCTAAGTTGACCTGGAACCAAAATATAGAAAAAATAATGAAATTAGCGGTGACCTCAATCATGATGACCACAGGCTCTATTAGGAAAAAATGGGGGCTAAAACCACGTATGCTGTACTGGCTGTACAACACGGTAGTTATGCCATCCATAACATACGCCTCTTTGATATGGTGGCCCAAAACACATCGAGGAGGGGCCATGACAAGATTGGGTAAGGTGCAAAGACTTGCCTGTATGGGTATCACAGGGGCATTCAAATCAACACCAACTGCACCTATGGAGATTCTCCTGTGGTTGCCTCCTCTCCATCTAGTGGTGCAGGGTGAGGCGAGGCTCGATGCATCCAGACTGCAGGATACACACAACAACCAAAACGTTGGAACAGGACACATTAGTATCGTCAGAATTGTGATCGGGAACGCGTTGGAAACGAGGACAGACCACATTCCGAAACGGTACTGCTTCAGTGACTGATACCAGACAGAACTGAGTGGGACGACTCCCAGCTTGAGAACATTCTACAGGGGAAAATCTGGTATACAGATAGATCCAAGACTGAGAATGGGGCGGGCGCAGGAGTGTTCTCCAGAAACCCAAACACTGGCATCAGCTACTCGTTGGGAATCCACACCTCCGTATTTCAGGCAGAAGTGTGAAGGAGCACAATAGAAGGAATGTTGAAAATGCACAAATCAATATCCTGTCAGACAGTCAAGCGGCACTTAAGGCCTTGTACAGCAAGGAAGTGACGTCCAAGCTGGTATGGGACTGCAAAGAAGAACTAATAACACTGGCAGACCGTTATCACGTAAAAGTGATATGGGTTCCAGGACACCAGGGAATTGCAGGTAACGAAAGAGCAGACGAACTTGCAAGAAGAGGTTCGGAAACTCCCCCAAACCAAGGGCAGATGCTAGGGGTACCAAAGCGTACAGTAAGAGTGTCTGTAAAAAACTGGATTGGGGAAAAACACAAGTATTACTGGGAAAGTAGACCAGGAAATAAACACGGGAAAGAATACATCAAAGGACTGTGGCATAAAAGGACGGCAGAACTGGTAGCAACAGGAATCAGCTAAGAATAACGACGGGCTCTTGACCGGTCACGCACCAGTAAAGGAGCATCTGAACAAAATAGGACTGTATAATGGTGACCAGACCTGCAGATTGTGCGGCAAGGATCCGGAAACAGTAAAACACATTCTGTGCTACTGCGTGGCACTGGACCGCAAAAGACAGGAAATTTTTGGGCAGCCAACCGGTGACCCAGAACTATATTGCTCCCACCCAGTACAGAACTTGTACAAACTTGTACAAGGTACGAAAATACTGGCTTGGGTATAATGATATAAAATATAGGCAAGGTACAATGGGCCAACAGGTCTAAGTGTCACCGGAGGCAATAGCCAGACGGACCTAAATAGGGGTGGAGTTTTTAGTGAGTAGACCTGACATCAGTCAGGGAGTCTCACACTAGACCTTGAGCTAAAAGACTCATAACTTCTCCGTAACGGATTTTCTCCACCTCTGCAAAAAAAAATTCCTGCATGCAGAGCTCATAAGAAGCATGGCATTTCCTAGCATGTTTTTTGAAAAAATAAAGGTCGGTTAATTTATTAGCACGTTAACAATGTTTTATTGGAACAATGACAAAATGCAGAAGGGGTGATTTTTTTGGTTCTTTTTAAAAATCAGTATTATTATGTTTAACAGATATTACCATATTCCGTCTTCTTCTTGTTACTTAACATTATTTTTTACTAATTTTTGATGTGAACTGTGTATAGTTTGTTACCCATGTATCTAGCATATTGCTATAAATTTTTTTTCTGTCTGTTATTATAGCGGTTTACATTTTTAAATTTAAACATACTTTTTCAAGTATACACAAATTTTCGATTTGATAAAAAATTCAAACGTTAAACCAACTATTATAGAATAAAACAATGGGATAATTGGGCCACACCTGAAGAGTGGACAGACAAAGGAATGATAATACCATTTTCTGGCTTTGCCACCTGCTCTCAGCGCTGAATTTTCTATTATTTATTGTAACAAAAACACAGTCATTTCCGCATGTTTACTCCGAAATCGGCTACTATTACTCATGTGAGGTTTAACTATGGATGTTTGGGCTTGGACCGTGCTTTTGCTAAAATAAACATTTAGAGTAAATCGTGGAATCAATGAAGGAGTAATATCTCTAAAACTTCTTAATCTTTAAGTATTGTTTCCGTTTGGAAGTTTTTACAAAAATTAGTATTTTGTTTGTATTTCTCTACGATAAAATCGTTTTGTATTTATTTGTGATAAAACGCTGAAACGCAATTTTATACAATTTTATAAAATAGTTTTTGCGAAACAGATTCAGACACGAAGCAAATAAGTATAAAGAGTAGGCCACAGAAAACAGTCCACTCCAATATTTGGAAATTATCATTAAAATTTGGGGACATGCTGAAACACGTCGATTCTTGTTCCAAGTGGAACATATTTTTACGATACAGGTATCTGTCATTTGTCAACACCTATCCTTTTACTTCCCCAACCCCTTAATTTAAAATAGGAATCTACCATGTGTGGCACATCATTAGAAAGGCATTTAAATGGAGTATAAAAATGTATTAATAATATTTCATTTTTTTTTACAACAAAACGGTATGGATCTTAATGCCAGTAAATGTCACATAATTCGCTTCTGTCGTACCCAACACTTAATCACACTCAATTACAACCTAAATGGTCAACTGCTAGGTACAGTCAATCAGATTAGAGATTTAGAAGTAATTCTCGATAAATCACTTACCTTCAACCACCACATCACTTCTGTTGTAAGAAAGTCCATGAAAATGTTGGGTTTCGTTAAGAGAACTACTCGTGATTTTACTGGTGTTAGTTCAATTAAACTTTTGTATTTTTCGTTAGTCAGGTCACACATTGATTACTATTCTTCTGTATGGTCTCCTCATTACTTAGTTTACATTACGATACTCGAACATGTTCAAAATAACTTTTTACGTTATATTGCATTTAAGCTACATGTCTATCAAGACTATGCTGTGTGGCTGCAACAGCTGCGAATCTGATTTCTTGAGAACCGTAGGAAACCGAGAGATCTTACATTACTTTTTAAAATCATAAATGGTACATGTAACTGTCCTCAACTCTTGGGTGAAATTAGTCTCTTTGTTCCAACGAGGACTACAAGGCAGAGTCGAACATTTTACGTACCAATCCATATATTTAATTATGCATTCCACACATTTCTTCCTAGATCTATGAGACTCGGAAATTCACTGAAAAACCTTCCACTTTTTGATATCTCTATTAGCAAATTGTGATTTAAATGTTCAGTATTTTATATTTTACCACTTCATGATATCTGTCAAAAATAGCGGCGGAAGAATGGGAAAAATATTTTGGAAAACTCTACACTCCGACAGAAAACAACTTACCACCACAGGAAATACAGCCTAATATTGGAAATGTTAACGAACAACAAGAAAAGACTATTCCCTTGGAGAAAATACGATACATGGTCCAAAAACTAAAAAACAGAAAAGCCTCGGGCATTGACGAAATTAAGAATGAGATGATCAAATATGGAGGTGAAAGATTATTGGCCGAATTACAGATTTTCTTCAATAAAATACTTACTGTCAAGGTTGTTCCATCCGAATGGAAAGAGAGCATACTGATACCAGTTTTCAAAAAAGGAGAGAAAGCAGACCCTAAAAACTATCGAGGTATTAGCTTATTGAGTGCTGTACTAAAACTGTTTACAAAAATTCTAGCAGAAGAAATATCTCTAACCGGAATATGTGAAGAACAGCAAGGGTTCAGACAGAACAGGTCTACTATAGATGCTATATTTATAATACGTCAAATTACTGAGAAAGCCATTGAGTTCAATAAAGTAGCCTTCACGTGTTTCATTGACCTAACCCAGGCATTCGATAGGGTACGGTTAACAGACGTCTTGGCCCTACTACAAAAGAGAAGAATTCATCCGAATGTAATAAAGACCATCGAAGAATTGAACAAGAACAACTACACATATGTAAGAACTGCAACCGGAATCAGGCAAGGAGATAGCCTAAGCCCAATCCTATTTAATATCATCATGGATGAAATTATAAATGAAGTCAAAGTAACTGGGAGAGGATATCGACTGGGAGATAAAGAAATAAAAATCATATGCTACGCTGATGATGCTGTTATCGTATCGGAAGACGAGGACAACCTACAGAGACTCTTACACAAGTTCCAAAAAATAGCTGAAGAATTCAATATGCAAATATCCGTCAAGAAAACCAAATCGCTAACAATATCCAAAGAACCGAGAAGATGTAAACTGGCAATCTATGAGCAGAGTGTAGAACAACTGATGTCCTTTAAATATTTAGGAGCTAATATAACTAGCACTAGAAATATTAAGGAGGAAGTAAAAGCTCAAACAACAAAGGCATCTCTAATCTCAGGATTCTTGAGAGACGTAATCTGGAGAAATAAACACATGAGTACCAGAAGTAAGGTCAGAATATATAAGACATGTGTAAGGCCGATTATGACATACGCGATAGAGACCAGAGCGGAGAGCACGACTACAAAGCGACTTCTTAGATCAACGGAAATGCGAATTCTTAGATCGATAACTGGCTATACCTTACTTGACCATAAAAGAAGCGAAGAGATAAGGGAAATATGTGAAGTCCAAGACATAGTAAGATGGGCAAGAAACCGAAGAAGAGAATGGAGAGACCATGTTAGCAGAATGCCAAACGACCGGCTGGCAAAAATTGTGAGAGAGAAGCGGCCCAACACACCACGCCCAACTGGACGCCCACCAAAAAGATGGTATGATAGCTGGTCTTCATCGTCCCAATTGTTTTTGGGCAACCTTTGAGGCAAACACAGGACGTAGTCCTAACGTAAGAAGAAGAAGATGATGATATCTGTATATCTGCTTTATAAACTATGTATATACGTTTTAGTGATTATGTCGGAATTTGTGTATATTTTATGTTTTTTCTTCCTGTTGTTTTTATTATATGTTATTTAAAAGGGCTTGCCCGTAAATAAATAAATAAATAAATAAAAGTATAATAAAGTTATGGTACACAAAACAGTTTACTTAAATGAATAATGAATTAGATGTTTAAAATGGTGTCCATCAACTTCCATACAATTGTAGAGTCGCTGTTTGAAATAACTTCAAATGTTTTAAAGCATTTCAAAAATTATTAGACTGCATTCATGTACCCACTATTCGTATTCTTAGTTCTTCAAACGAAGCGGATTCGGTCATATAAATCACTTGAAGAATTTAGACAACTTAGACAGGCAATAAAAACTGCCGTTAACATTGCACATACAAATTATGTCAGACAATGTGAATCTGAGATAAATATAAACTCTAACAAATTTTGGGCCTACGTTAACAATAAAAACAAATCTGGTAAAGTACCTAATAGCATGACATACGAAAGTCAGATACTAGCTAATCCATCGGATATACTAAATGGGTTTGCAGACTTTTTTAGTAGTTCTTTCGCGGACCCTTTAAACTTAGCCTCAAATACCATAGAGGATAATGATTCATCGAACCACTTAAATTTAAATATAAGCAGCTTTCAGGAGAAAGAAGTTTTAGCTACATTGACGTCTATTAAAGCAAAACCCACCACAGGAACGGATCATATCCCTGCATTTATTGTTAGAGACTGTGCTTCAGTATTAGCTCACCCATTAACAACCCTTATTAATGTTTGCATTCGTTCACATACGATACCTTCTATGTGGAAGTGCTCTAAGGTATGTCCGATCTTTAAAAAAGGAACGCGAACTGATATAAAAAAATACAGGCCGATTTCAATTATATGCAATTTTTGCAAGGTATTTTAAATATTGGTGCAAGGAGTTCTGTATCAACACGTCAACAATTATATTCTAGACCAGCAGCGCGGTTTCGTAAAAGGCCGATCAACAACAACAAATCTTACCGTTATTGCACAACACATAGCGGAAAATATAGATAACAGAATTCAGACTGATGTTATTTACATGGATATGACCAAAGCATTTGACAGACTTAACCATAATCTAATGCTGCAAAAACTCTAGAATTTCGGCTTATCGAGTAACCTACTTGCGTTATTCAAATCATATCTGTCCGACCGCACACAGTATGTGCAGTTAAATGGATTTAAGTCTAACAAATACCTCGCCAAATCAGGTGTACCGCAAGGATCTAACCTCGGTCCACTACTGTTTAATATCTTTATCAATGACATTGGTGACATAATTAAGCTTAATTTTTTACTGTATGCTGATGATCTAAAAATTTTCTCTCCTATCATTAATATGACTGAATGTGAGAAACTATCGAAAAATCCTAATCAAATAAGCCAATGGTGCAGTCGTAATAATTTAGCGTTAAATCCTACCAAATATTGCGTAATGTCATATACATTGAGATCTGATCCAATTATATTTGACTATAAGATAGACAATTATTCTCTAGACAGACCATGTAATTTTAAGGATCTTGGAGTTACTTTCGACCGAGAGCTATCTTTCCAAAACCACATAGACAATATAACTACGTCAGCAAACCGTATGTATGGATTTATAATTAGAGTAGGCCGCGACTTTAACCATTTAACACTTAAAACTCTCTACTATGCTTTTGTGAGATCAAAGCTAGAATATGCATCGGTTATCTGGAACCCATATTATCAAGTGCATATTTATAAACTGGAGGCAATCCAAAGACGCTTTCTCAAATACCTAAGTTTTAAAGTAGATCGGAATTATCCACTAATTGGCACGGCACACGAGAGTTTACTGTCAAGACATAGCTTTTTAACTCTGGATAGAAGACGAGAATGTTCTAGTGTCAATATGCTACACAAAATAATTAACAATGAAATTAAATGTCAATGCTTACTACATCAGATAAACTTTAAAATTCCCCGTCAGGCATCTCGATACACTGACTCATTCTACACTACCACACCACGAACAAATATACTTAAAAACTCTCCTGTTCATACTATGTGTAGCAACTATAACATTATAAGTGACCAGCTTGATATATTCTATTGTAATGTGAGGAAAATTAAGAGCTATTATTATCAGCAGTAATAATGTTGTGTTAGTCTTAAGCTTTCTACTAATGTTAGTCTGATTTTGTAAATTGTGTATTACTCTTAAGCTTATTTATTGTTAGTACTATTATGCAAATGTTTACTTTGTTCCTGTTCTGTAATTGGAAATCTTTTTTTCTGTAGAACAGTGTAAATAAATAAATAAATAGTGCTCTTCAAATAACCTCACAAAAAGAAATACAGCGGCGTTGAATTGGGGAATCCTACAGGCCATTTAATGAAACCTCTTTTTGCAATCCATTGCTTAGGAAATCGTTTATAAAGATACTGCCTTACAGCTCTACTATAATGCGGAGGTGTGCCGTTTTGTTGAAAAAACTGAGATCATTTTCGAATTATATCTGTGAGAGCGGGATTAATGATATTCTCTAATAATTTGAGATATGTTTCTTCGTTCAAATTTTGTGGCACACATGTTTAATTTAAGAAAATGCTGGGTATGTATTTCGCGGTATACTTTAAGATTTTCGTCAGCCCTGTAACGGCAATTGTGTCGATTTATGATACCATTTATAAAAAGGAATATTTATCCGAAAAACAAAAAGTGAATAAAAAGTTTGCATTAGTATTTATTTAGTTAGACATAATCTCACAAAACTGTAGACGCCTGTCTGGGTCTTCATTTATTTTCTGTACCAAATGTATCTTTAGGGATGCAATTTGTGCAGTTTTAAAACCCTACGAACCGTAGAGCGCAAAAATCAAAACATTCCGCCAATTTTATTGTACTTGTACATAGGCGTTAAGTTTCATTTTAAAATGGTGTTGCATTTTAAATTAATTAAGATTTTTTTTGCAAAGACGGTGTAAATATCTAAAAAAAATAATAGATGATATCATATGCCTAAATACTCCATCTAAGGCCCACCGCAAATTGAACCCAGCCCACGCACAACCCATGCATAGCCCACGTGACCGAAACCCAGCCCACGTACATGTTTTTTAATGGCAGCACATACGCACATCTCACGAGCAGCACACGCGTGCACTATTTCGTAAAACATGTTTTGAGACGGAGTGATGAATATTGAACCCATCCCATGGCCAGGCCAGGCCAGATTACACTTAAAACCTGAACGTCCCATGACTGTATCACTTTCGTACTCATTCGTTTTACTTCTTTTTTTTTGCTAAATAGGTGCAACAGAATAAATGTTTCTTCATCCACAGATTTATATTGTAAATCAAGAAGATGAAGCTGGCTTGCTGTCATCTTGAATACTGGGAGAAGTGATAGAGATTTGGGTATGAGTCGTGGGTGTGGGCTGTGTTCAATATGCGCTGCTATAAAAAAACATGTACACTCTGTATATTTAAACTAAAAACTTTGGAAAGACTTTGTGAAATACTTATAGACTATAAATAATGTAACTATGTCATGTTTTATTATTGACAACGAATTTATTATTCATGACTATTATGGATGAAATACACTCATATCATAAATAAAGGTTGTGTCTCATCTCGAAACAATAAATGACTTTTATTAGTGTAGTCCTAAAACTTTGCAGGATAATTTTTCTTTCCAAGTTTATTTACAGCCGAGAGTTTTACACTTCAGTTAAACAAATGATGATCCCCATGGGGACAAAATTGTCCAAGAAATTATGAACAGAACCATTAACATTTGTGCCATAATTTAACAGGCATAAACTTTTCGGTTAATTGGATGTTTGGTTACCATTTAAAGTATCTATTTTAAATATTCATCAAAAGAAAATTTAAAATCTTTAATGATTATATAGAAAAAATGATATTTTAATTTTAAAGAAAAACTTTAAAGTTTCTACGAATGCACATGAGATGCACTATATTTTATTGTATTTATGTGTTAGGTATTTTAAATAAAAAAATAATAAAAATAAGTCGAGACAATTCGAATACAATAAAGTTATATACATCGTTTTAAAATACCCTTGTTTTCACGTTGTATACATTTTTATAAATCGGTTCCTGTATCACATATTTAGTAACTCATTTTCATGTAATTTTTTTGTAAATAAATTTGAATACCCATTTAGTCGTGCTGTTTTAACTTTGGTGTCAATTACACAAAATATATTGCGTTTAAAATTAAAAAATAAGTAATAGCTAATGAATCGCCATTTAATTTCTAAACTGGATCGTGCCAAATTTATAGTTTTAGTTCAAGAAGACCACTTAAAGCGGATCGTGTTGGATAGAGAAGGGGTTTTTTAAAGTGACGTGTCTCTAATATGGAATAGATTTTTGAAGACCAATTTAGTTTTGGGCAGGAATTAGGGCAGGTGGTCGTACGAAATTAGTGCTCATTGACGGGACTATGACAGGACAAAGGTACATCATACAGGTTTTAGAACCTCATGTGTGAGACTGTGGCGAGGAGCTGTGGGTGAGGATTTTGTGTCTATGGACGACAACGCACGCCCACATAGAACCCGAGCAATGAATGACTATCTTGAGACACAAGGAATTCGTCGTTTGGAGTAGCCTGTGATGTCGCCAGACATAAACCCAATTGAACATGCCTAAATCTCCTCAAAACCCACCAGGAACTAGCAGTTGCCGCAAGAGAAGAATGGGAAGATATTGATCGCCTTGTTACCAGTATCAGAGCTCGAATACAGGCTTACATTGACGCCCATGGTAAAAATACGCTATATTTAATCTGGAAAAAATATTTTTTAAAAGTAATAACATTTTAATTTTCTTTTTTTTATTTAAAAAAAATTACATCTGTTTTAAAACAAAAAGCATGTGCCAACGGAATAATATTTATAGTAGAATTAATCTATAAATGTAGTTTGGTACAATGTTTAATAATAACGGAGATTTTAGGTGATGCATACCCTTTTGAAACTATGTGTACGTAGGTATACGAGTTACAAATGGCATAAATAAAAAAAAACTTATACTATGTATTCAGACGATGGCAATCCAAGATTTTAACCATCCATATGGAACAAGGCTTATAAATCAACCTTGCATCAACAGCAGACTACTTGTATTAATAAATATTTCTGCATTTCAGAATATTTGGTTATTCCGTTATTCGCTATTTCTTTATTCGTTAATCCTTTATTCGCTAATCGTTTCGTTGTTTTTCTTGTTCGTTGGTAACTATATAAACAAAAAGAATAAAAAAATCAAGACATTAACTACGGAGGCTTTTAATTTTCCATAATTAATGTATGATTTAACTAGATACAAAAGTCTGAGCAATACAAAAAATACATCAACTTCCTTAAAGAAAAGATTTAAAGGCTAAAGTAATTATAATCTAAAACACATTTTTTCTTTAAGAAAGCTTACAATAATTAAGGAAATACATTTTTAAGAAATCTTTTAATAAATTTACAAAACTCTATAGTTCCTACTTAACTACGACAAACAGTGCACATATATATCAAATCAGAATTATAACTGTAAACAACGAAAAATTCGTCGTTTTGAACAAAACCACGATTTTTATACTGGTCGCATAACAGCATGTTTGTTTAACAACTTGGTAAAAGAATCAAACAGTACCGGCTTTTACATCTAGACTGTAGATTGTAGGAGGGGTCATAAAGGCTAAGCAGCCTCTCAAGCACCTCGACCTATTAGATCTTTTGTGCATAACCCTTAATCTATTCGAGGCCCGAGATTTCGGGACTTCGTACAAAGTTTATCAGTTTCCTGAAAGCTAAGTTTCCAGAAACTTGAGCCTCTTGCAGAGAAGCGCTGGGCAACTCTCTCTGTTTTGCCCATATTTTTCAGGTGATACCTTAGAGGGCAGTGTCCAGTAAGGAGTCCCGTCACCAGTTTCAAGTCTTTGGATTTTACAACTAAGTAATTCAATTTAATAAACAGAGTTGGCCTGATGGTTTTGCCAAAGGAAAAATTCCCGTTACAAAACTCTATTCCAGTGAACACTTATTTGAGATTATAATTATTTCTGATGAAACCAGAAGGATGCATGAAAAATAAAAGTAAAAAATAATAAACAAGGAGGTTAAAGAACCGGAAAAATATAAAATGATGAACACACATTGATTATATAACAATATTTAATTTATTAATAGTTTAATTTTAATTATCAAAACATCTAAAGTTCTTATATAAGTTACAGAATAAAATATATAAAAATAACAGAAGTAAAAATAGTATTTTTCGTTAACATCGCAAACATTTTTTAAACATTACACCGTAGTAGTATAGTTTTAGCAGTAAGTGAAGGATAATTTACATTTTGGTTTGTCGTTTAGTAAAAACATCTTATCACAGTGCAGAATTTTTCATGCATTTAATAAAATCAGTCTTTAAAGTCAATTTTTTTTCGGAAACCATGCATCTGCTACCGGATCGTATACATACGTTTTCCACTGATTATTCATGACAATGTTGAAGGACTGATTTTGCACGTTATCGATATTAGGTTGATTGGTCTCTTGAAATCTATTTGTGAACTGGTTTTTATTGTCGAGTGTGGAAGAACTACCAACGGATTGGCTTCCATTACTTTGGTTGTTGTTGTTTTTGATAATACCCTTTTGTCTTTCGATAGCGTCCGCATTGACGTACCAAAAGGGCCGGTTTTGTTCTGGCCAAGTTTTAATTACGTTAACTAGTTGGACGTCACCACGTGCATCGATGGGAATCCTTTCTGTACTACCACTTACGATTCCTAACCTGTTGGCCACATTAGCTTCACCTACATTGTTTTCTGAGTCGGTTTTGAATCGGGCCGCTACGTCCGGGATACCTTTTGGACTTGATCCAGCAAAAGACGGCCTCTGGGACATCGCGGAAGCCGCAAAGATGCAGATTAAAATGATGGATTTCTAAAAAATAACAAATATTTCAATAAGAGATTTTAAAACTGACGTGCTTATTGTAATTAATTACTAAAACATTTTTGTATACCCCGTAATATTTGATATAATTTATGACCAATCTTTTTGGAACACCCTGTATAATCAATGTTTGGTGCTTTTTTATCATGATTTTGATTAAAATATTCATTTTATATTTATAGTGTTAAAGTTTATCTCAATTCAAGGAGATTGTGTTTTCGCTACGAATTATTATGAACGATAAATATCTATAATATAAAAATTAATTCAAAAAATATTTTGTACCAATAAAATAATATTCAAATTTTACGTTGCTTTTTTGAACTATCAATATTTGCGTGCGATAATGCAATAGGGCATTCTGCCCCATAAAAGTAAAAAAACTAAAAATACATTTTTATAATTGAGTTTGTAAAAAACAAACGAGAAATGTTGATTTCTATTCAAATAAATGCAATATAAATTTTAAAATCTAATTTCGACAATAATTTTTTTTACTCTTTTCTTCAAATGTCTAAAACGCTATTCACCATACTGAATTCCGACATGACGTCGTATGTTTTTATCGTGCTGTATATTATTTTTAATTTTTGTAAGTTATTATCAGGTTTCCAGACTGTTATCCAGTATTTTGTTCAAATCGCATCATAGAAAACGAATCCAAACAAACAGAAAGAACTAATATGCCAAGATGGCGACATTTTTTGCATGCATCCCCAAATTCTCTTCTGCTGGAATGAGGAATGTTAAAACATCAATGTAAGTACCTAGTTTAGCAACTTTTGTTAGACAATACACAATAGGATAATACGAGTACACTGTTTTTACTATTACAATCCAACCTAACCTAATTATTGTTTTCAGGACCAGAAGGGAATATCACAGGGATAATGTAATAAAATATGTGTAGCTTAAGCGTGTTACAAAGACATGCATTCTTTAATGTACGAAACTGAACACACACTACTTTTTAAGCTATATGCAGTTGTACTTATTGTAAATGAATAGAAGGAGACTGTGACTAGTAGTATCCAGCGACACGATTGCTCCTCGTCAGAAGATGGCGGAATTATAACTCATTATAAACATAAACATTATCTCTTTCTTTTGCAAAGTCGTATAATTATCTAACACAGTAACGTTGCCAGCCAAAACAGTATGGCGGCTAAAGTTTTCGCGCTAAAATACAAAATGATAGATAAATTTAAAGACTTTTTCAAAAAGGTTGTAATATCCATACCCTTTTACCAGGTATTTCCTTAAAAAGGTGGACTATGCCATAATTTTGACAAATAATTGTACCAAAGTAAACATTTTTACAAAAATTACTGTTCACCTCAGTCACATGTTATTAGACAATAAATAATGTTTTTTTTATAATAAATTTTTATCTAATAATATTTGTATAATTATAAAATATAATCACGAATATTTCTTTTAGGCACTAAAAACGAATAATAATATTAAAATGTTTCTTTTTATTCTTCTTAATTTTTGTTAGATTAAGCAAAACCTTATTAAAAACAAAGCTAATCACGTACTGTTTAACAGTACTTACACGTACTAATTATTAATTAACAAATAATAATAAATGAGTAAGTAATAAGAAGTTATTTTAATGAACAATAAACAAATAACGTATATCAAGACGTTAATGGTCTCAAATATTTAATTACTGTCTTAAAAAGTATTAACAAAATCACCACAGTTACTTTAATTTTTTTTTAAAAATACAATGAACAAAATAAACTTAAATTACTGCAAAATAAGATAACAATGTTTTGATTTTGTATTTAATGCCTTTCAAACACACTGGTCGAATTAAAGTTACCGGTCAAACTTGTACCACCACTTTATTAAAACTAGTTATTATGAAATAATATCTTTGAGAACAATAACAAAAACAGCCATAATTTAAAACAGCGTCAAAAAATACATACCATAATTTTAAATATCCTCGACGCACTAATCATCTAAAACGAATTCGACCTAACGTTTCTATAGTACGAAAGCGACTAACAGATCAGAAAACTTCGACAAGATATTTATTTATTCGCAACAACCACAACAAGAACATTGGAATTTTATGACATTTCTGTAAATTTTATAGACGTACAATGTTATGGAATTCCCAACGTATACACCGGCCAACGGAAAGCACGACGATCTCGTCGTGGGTTCGGTTCTTGTGAATAATTTATTTTTTAAATGAATCATGACAAAGAGAAATTATTGAACTTTGAAACTGCTACGATAAAAAAATAATAAATACTACAAAACAATAGTAGAAAAAATATACAAAGTGAAATAAATTTTTTATTTTAATGATTGTGCATAATATTGTTACGAAATTACTTCTTTTTTGGGATCGGTAATTTTAAACTCTCGATACAGTAACAAAAAATTTTTTTTGATTCCAAAACTTTTACACAATAAAATTTTACATTTTCAAATCACTTAGATACAACTTTTACTACTAATTACATTTCATAACTCATGAAAACTTTAAACTCCCCTCTTCACGACAGCTGTCTTTTTTATATTTTCATGCCATTATTCGACCTTTTTCCCGAAAGCGCCAGAACAATCCTTCTACCATCTCGAAACCGCTAAACGCGATGCTGCGTTCAAGATTTTACCAGACGGAGGCCGGCATAGCCTCTTGCCTCTTGCAGAAAAGCGCTGGGCATTCGCAAAGCAAATGTTCTGCAGTTTCAGCGAAGTTCTCGCAGTAGCGGCAACTATCACTCTCTGTTTTGCCCATCTTTTTTAGGTGGTACCTTAGAGGGCAGTGCCAGTGAGGAGTCCCGTCACCAGTTTCAAGTCTTTTTTGTCCAACTCGAGAAGCTGTTTAGCTTTCCTTGGCGAAAGACTTACTAGTCTTTTCGCTTGCCTTTGTCCTGGCACTTTATGCCAGTGAGATTTCATTTCATCTGTTTCCCAGTGTCGAACCTCTTCTTTCAAGTGTGCTTTGGAAAGTCCACAGAAGGATTCTGGGCCGGAAAATTTTGTATTTGCCTCTTCTTTGGTAAGGCAATCTGCTTCTTCGTTGCCTTTAACTCCCTTGTGACCTGGAACCCACATTAGAGTAACCTGATTGTTTGCTGCCAGTTGTCTCAGGGACTGTTTACAGTCCCAAGTCAGCTTAGACTCACAAGTGTATGACTTCAGAGCTTCTAGTGCTACTTGGCTATCTGATAAAATATAGATTTTTGCCCTTCGGGTGTTTCTTTCGATGCACTCCTGAGCACATGTCTCTAGGGCATGTAATTTTGCTTGAAAGATGGTTGGGGTGTTATCAAGGGGTTTTGATAGCCTAAAATTCGGCCCTATAACGCCCACTCCAACCCTTTCATCCATCTTGGATCCATCAGTGTACCACAAAAAAGCATCCCTTCCTAGTTGAGGTCCGTTCTCTGTGCAAACTTGGTGGTTGTTTATAACCACTTCAAACTGAATTTCGAAGTCGTACCTAACTGGCATGATATCTGTCGGCTTAGACATGGATTCTAGGGAAATATTTTCCAAAATCTTCTAATGTCCATTCCGATTATTTGTTGTCTGGCTCAGTCTGAAGGCACTGATTGCTGTATCTTTCATTACACATAAGTGCAATGGTGGAAGGTTCAGCATTACCTCTACGGCTGCAGTAGGGCACGTAAATGTTGCCCCTGTGATTTCCAGACAAGCTAGCCGCTGCACTTTCTGCAGCTTGACTTGTGCCGAAATTTGTTGCATTTTTGGCCACCATATTAATGAGGCATAGGTGACCATTGGCTTAATGATCGTTTGGTATGACCAGTAAATCATTTTTGGTTTTAGACCCCATGTCTTGCCAAAGACTCTGCGGCATGTCCAGCTTGCCGCTATAGCTCTGGAAAGAATGTTGTTGAGTTGGCTGTTCCATATCAGTTTTTGGTCGATTATTACGCCCAAATATTTAACTTCTTTGGAAAAAAAGCTGAGTTCCATTCAGAGTTGGGGCTTTAAGTTCGTACTTTCGCCTCCTGATGAATGGAACCAACACTATTTTGCTAGGATTGACGTTAAGTCCTTCCTTTGCGAACCAGCTTCTGATTGTGTTTAGGGCTACTTGCATGCGATTGGAAATTACTTCATGAGGCCGGCATAACAACAGCTCATTAATTATGCTCCCTAAATTCGGTCGGCGCCGTCGTCTTTAGAGCGGGTGCGTATGCGGTTATCTCTGCCCCACTTACAATGCATTTATCTTTGTGGATTATCCTAATAACCCGTGAGGTCAATTTAAAATACGGTCCTCAGTCGCGTTGCGCACAGAAATAAATGAGTTATTATTAAATTTCAATAATCTTGGCTCCATTGGTTTTTGCATGGACATTAATTAAAATAATTTTAAAGATCTTTTATTAATTATTAAACATTAAACATTTAAAAAAATATAGGTGGGTCATTGACTTAATAAACTAACCTATGGAGAAGACGCGCCTGATTTATGCCAGCAGAAAGAAGATTAATTAAAGGTAATCCATATTTTAAACAATTTTGAGAAGTATTGTTTCACGGTATGCTTAGGATTGATATTGTCAGATATGTTGATTTTTTGTAATAGATTTTCGGTAACGTTGGTGTTAGGTTAGGACGCTGGTTTAACTTTTTATGTTATTTTGAAGGAATTTCTGTTATTTTTTATGTTTTTGTAAAGATTAAATGTTAATATATTTAAAAAAAAAAGTTTTATTGGTTTTGTGTTTAGTTCTTCGTAAACTAATTTATCAGGTAAATATAATAAATGGTTGCTATTATTTTGTGCTGTCAAATAGTTCATTTTTTGGCCAATTGTGTGAAAATTTCTGCTTTTCGCCGCAATTTTTTTAAATATAATGTTTTAAGGATTCATTAAAGGCAAGTTTAATAAAAATACGACCAGTATTAAAAAAGTTATTACATCCAATAATTACCATGTATATTTATAAAACACCACAATAATTATTTTGTATTAGAACTGTAGACCAAACTTGCTTCAAAAAGTTTTTCACTCACTGAAAACCAATCTGTAGGGTAGATGTGTTAAGGTGAGGGAGATAATTTTTTATAGGTTTAAAATAAAAATCACCATTTTTGAGTTCGTTTGAAAAAAACATCATTTTTTACTATTTTTTAAAAAGATAATAAATCACTCTATTTTATTTTTTATTAACATAAATAAATATAATTTCTCTTGCCAAAAAATTATATGAATCGTAAACAATAATCAACTTACTATATTCAGCGTAAAAATCATAAATAGCGATAGCTAATGAATGGATTCGGGGGTATGATTTGAAAAAGGTCGCCTAAACAAAACTCTGCGTTGTAACCATTTATATGATATTCTCGACGACCATATTTGGGCATATCTCTACGAGCGACACGCGACATACGTTCAACATGAGTTATATGCTCCAGAATCAGGATCCACGAAGTTGTAAATGTGGTTAACTATAAAATGTTTATAGCCTTTAGTTAATAAATAAGTAAATTGGTAAATAAATAGATGGATACATAAGTGTATAAATCTCATCAAAAACATAAATGTAAAATAAGAGCCAAGTTAAATATTATGATATACGCCTTGGTTGTTGTCTTCAACGACAAAAGAAGGGTGCCAAGTTCAATGGTCAGTCCTTAGGATAATATATTGAAGCTTAAGGTCTGACTTGGATAGTTTGAATATAAAAATTATATATATCTTTCGCAAGTTCTAAAGTTGTAAGTTCTTATTTTATTCTTCCGAAAATTTGGCTTGCTGGTAGAAACTAGCCTTCGAAAATAGGGCTCTTCCATGACTGTTTCAGTAGGTACTTAAAATTAATTCGTATATTCGAACTAGCCAAGTAGGACCTTAGGCTTTAATATATTGTTATTAGAAGAAATAATATTTTAAGTTGTTATAAAATATTTTATGTTGTTATAAATAAATTTCAGAACTGACCATTGAACTTGGCACCCATTTAGATCCCACTTCTTTTGTCGTTGAAGACAACAACTAAGGCATATATCATAATATTGAACTTGACTCTTATTTTTCACATTTATGTTTTTGATGGGATATTATTACTTTTTGTACAGAAATTAGTAGTAAGTACTTATTCATAATAAAATTAATACCAAATAATTTTTGTTATCCTACTGTATTTTCCTACGTTTACGGGGTATAATTGTCTTTTTTACGTTATTTTCTTTATTTTCTTATACCTTTGAAATGTTCGAGTGAATTTCCCATTTAGTATCCGGATTTTATTTACGTGTTTTCTGTTTATACTTAATTTGGCCGAGTCGTGGCAGAATAACGTGCGCAGGCAGTTGTACTCTACAATAGAGCTCTCTTGTGCCTTGATTTGACTTTAATCTAAATAGATAAGATGTAATTCATTTAAGATTTTAACTCTGGAGAGTCCAACGTAAGCTTGCCCTTTACTAAATATCGCACCGCTCCCCACCCCGCTGCTTCACGGCCAGCACCTTGCACCGTGGTCCGAAATACCTATTTTATGTAATTATTTATAATTAATGATCTTACACTATTGATGCGCGAGTTACATGCGTCATTTCCGCTGACTTCTATTAGAATAGCAAGATAACCATTTTTGCAACTCGGCAGTTCTATGAAGAAGCTTCCAGAAATTGCTTATCTAAAAGAATGTCACACTCGCATTTTCCTTTGTTTAACTTTATTATAAATTATGCTTTATGTATCAAAAATAGTTAGTCTTGACTTTATTTCTAAATTGTTAGCTTCGTTATTATATTTTTTTATATTATATTTACATTTAATAATTTTGTTAAAGTAAATAAAAGGTTTTTTAAAAATAATTCAAAACGAATTATAAAATTGGCGCAGTCGCAGTAGAATTGTTACAAAGAATCCATCTGGATAACTTTTCTATTTCGATAGTTAAGTAACAATTTAAAAAAGTTTCCACAATTCCTACCGAAGAAAACGTGTGTTTCTAAGAATCCAATACGTGTTCCACGAAGCCAATCGTCAAACAATTCAACAAGCAGCACAAGCAATAACCACAGGCAGATGTCTACAAGAATCATACTGTAAGTTATTTTTTTTTTTTTTATGTCAGACTCCTCTAGTTTCTCTCAATCCTTTTGTGAACGTGAAGACAACTCAGAGTTAGAATTAAGCAATTTAATAAATACCTTAAATAATTTTTCGATAAACGAAAAATATACTAAAAAAATTAATTTAAACAAAAAAATGGCATTAGTTACAAACTTTACAAAAGTCCAAGCTGAGACTATTCCGGAATTTAACGGTGATGTTAATGAACTAAACTTTTTTCTCGAAAGTATCGACAATATTGTAACATATTTTTTTGATAGAGAAAATCCAACTAATTATCAAAATACAATTATTTTTAGAACTATTATAAGTAAGCTTAAAGGCCCAGCACGAGAAGTTGTAAATATCAGCTGTGCAAATAATATAAATGAAATAAAAAATGAACTCAGTCAAAATTTTAGTGATCCAAGAAATGAAAATTGCTTGTCTTTAGATCTAAATAACTTAAGACAATTACCAAACGAAACTCCTTACCAATTCCATGATAAAGTGAGAAAATTATTAAATACAATTTCAAATTACCTCGCTATTCACGAATCAGATATTAATATTAAAAAGTTTAAGCAAGGTATGTACAATCAACAAGCACTTGAAGTATTTTTAGCAGGTTTAAGAAACCCTACAGGTGTTATCGTCATACAAAGAAGCCAACCCAAAACCAAAAAATCCCAAAAACTCAATCCATTTTCAAGGACCACAGACGAAGATGAATAAATACTTCGATCCACCCTACGTATGGATCTTTCTAAGAAGGGAGGAGTTACATGCGTCATTTCCGCTGACTTCTATTAGAATAGCAAGATAACCATTTTTGCAACTCGGCAGTTCTATGAAGAAGCTTCCAGAAATCTAAATGTCACACTCGCATTTTCCTTTGTTTAACTTTATTATAAATTATGCTTTATGTATCAAAATTAGTTAGTGTTGACTTTATTTCTGAATTTTTAGCTTCGTTGTTATATTTTTTATATTATATTTATATGTAATAATTTTGTTAAAGTAAATAAAAGGTTTTTTTAAAATAATTCAAAACGAATTATAAAATTCGCGCTAAACATTAAATAATAATTAATACTAAATCCTAATTAACAACGTAATTAATACGAAAGTTCGACTATACTCTTAGTTATAAGTAGTTATCAAGTACTAAAACTAATATGAATTAAAAAAACTAAGGGTGCTATTCTACTTGTTATATGCACCTTAAAATCCATATAAAGACCGGCTGTCATCAATTTTGATTGCTGATTCTTACATTACAGGCACTATAAGTAAGTGTTCCTAATAGAATCAATTGATTGAAAAATTACAATAAAATGATATAAATTTACTACTTTCTGATTTATTTCTTTGTACTTACCCAAATACCTATCTGGAAGCCAAATTTAAACTTTCTATGTCATCTGAAACTGGGTTAGAATTTTGATCTATAATGTCAATCAGTGATAAAAATGACGATTTTTGGATGTTAATATCTAAATAACTGTTTGAGGTGTGTTTATAAAATTTGGAGCACAATGTATCTTGCAAGTCTCAATATATAAGCCAAATTTGACATGTTTATGTAAAATAGTTTTTAAAGTTATGAGGGGTCAAAACTGGTTTGAAATGGTTACTTTAATATTACACACCGTACTGCTCGCCAATCTGTTAGCTTGAACTGGGTTTGGTGTGTAGATAAGTGTATGTATAAATGCATAATTTAATGAATTAATAGATGAATAAATGTATGTATAAGAAGATGAATGAATGGGTCAATAAATCAATAAATGTAGTCGTTTGAGTTATTTTAAAGAAAAACATTAATTTATTTTAAACCATATATACCATGTAATGCGTAATGTGATAGAAAAAATAAACTGTTCCAGTCATACGAAAACTGTAAGAAAGGCTACAGAAGTGGACAAAGTACATCTCCAATTTGTTTGATGATAACAGAACGACAGAGCTCCCAGTCCCAACAACTTATGATGGTCCCAGAATAACATGTAACGAAGTGGAATAGGCTATCAAACACTAAAAAAATCGTAAAGCAGTTAGTCCTGATGAAATTTCGTGCGAAATATATAAACTTATTGATGACAGCAGGGCTCTAGAAGTATTAACTTTTTCAATCAAATTTACATCAGTGGAAAAATCCCCAATGAGTGGCTTGGTTCTTTTTTTGTTACCTTGCCCAAGAAGACAACTTCTAAAACATGTAGCGAATATAGAACTATTAGCTTAATGTGTCATTTATTAAAAATATTCCTAAAAGTAATTCATAGTCGAGTTTACCCCAAGTGTGAGGAGTACTCGAGTGAGTCTCAATTCGGGTTTCGCAGTGGTTTCGATACAAGGGAAGCTTTGTTTGGTATAAATGTTCTTGCTCAGAAAAGTCGTGATATGTCAATTGATCTATATTCCTGCTTTATAGACTTTCAAAAGGCTTTTGATCGTGTCCGACACAACATACTAATAGAGACCCTCAGAGACATTGGACTGGATGGAAGAGATATTCGTGTTATCTCTTATCTATACTGAAATCAAACATCTATTGTAAAGGTTAAAGGAGTTGATTCAAATACAATCGATATTAAAATAGGATTAAAGCAGGGTTGCATCTTGTCTCCTCTTCTTTTTAAAGTTTACTCCGAGAGAATTTTTAGAGAAGTACTTTCCGAAATACCAGCGGGCATTATTGTCAACGGTGAGGTCATTAACAATTTACGGTACGCAGATGACACGGTGCTCTTGGCGTCCAATCAGGAAAATCTGCAGGACATCCTTGACAGAGTTGGTTCAGAATGTGCTACGGCTGGTCTTAAATTAAATATCAAAAAGACAAAAGTGTTAGTGATCAGCAAACATCCTAACATCGTAACAAACATTACAGTTAGAGGCAAAACGCTACAGCAAGTTTTTTTTTATTAACTCTTAGAATATTTACAATCTGTTTAACTTAAGCTAAAGACAATTAGCGAAAACAATAAGTAAATGTTATGACGTATAATGTAGTTTGAACAAAATACTTTCATTGAAATATTTCATCTACATATTAAAAGGTTAAATTCTATATACTGTTTTAGGCGTTGATTGTTAATAAAATCTCATTTTTAAGTCTGTTGGTTTAAATCGTTTTAGCCGGCGCACTTCACCGGTTGTGTTGAATAGATCACTCGCGAGCGTATTGGGATGCGATTTAATTCGATCTTTGTATCGTATGCTATACCGTTTAAGTTCAGTTTTAATTAATGGGATTTTTAGGTCCTTTTCTAGAGTAGAGTTTGGCACATACCACGTGGCATTAGTTATTATTCTCATGATTTTATTCTGGAACCTCTGTAAAATTTCAAGATTGGAATGTCTTGCTGTTCCCCACAGTTTTATCCCGTAGGTCCACACCGGTTTTAGTATTGTTTTGTACACTAGTACCTTGTTTTAAAGCGATAATTTGGATTTTCTGCCAATTACCCAATGGAGTTGTTGTAATTTCTAGTTGTTTCCTTTTGTTAAATATATGTTTCTGCCACGTTAAACGTTTGTCTAGGTGTATGCCAAGGTACTTTACGCTGTCTGCCTGTGGTATCTGTTGGTTGTTTAAGCTAACATTTGGACAGTTTTTTCTTTTTTGAGAGTAAAGGTTACCTGAACTGACTTGGTTTCATTGGCTTTTATCTTCCATTTCTTGAGCCACTTTTTAACTTTGTTGAGACTGTTTTGCAGGTTTCTGGATGCTAGTTGTGGATTTTGATGAGAAGCGATTATGGCTGTATCATCAGCAAATGTTGCGATTTTGGTTAGTCTTGGGTTTGGCAAAAGAAGCATGAAAATAGGATTAATGCTGCGAAGATGAGTAGTCTGAGAAGTATAGCCGAAGTGACTCGATTGGATAAAGTAAATAATAGTGAGATAAGAGAACGCTGAGGTGTAAAAGAAGATGTGGTAACAAAGATAGATAAAGGAATGCTTAGATGGTTTGGACACGTAGAAAGGATGGATGAAGGAAGATTGACAAAAACAAATTTATATGGTAAGTGTGAATGGACAAGTCGGTAAAGGTAGACCTCGGAGAACATATCTCGATCAGATCAACATTGTTTTGAAGAAAGGCCAGGTCAAGAGTACCAACAACCGACGAGCATGTATAAGAGCACTGATAAAAGTAGACGAAGCAAAAGGTGTGTGTAAGAACCATAGCAAATGAAAGGAATTGGTCTCTGCCAACCCCTATGGGAAAAAGGCGTGACTTTATGTATGTATGTCATCGATTATAACAAAACTTTTAAAAGGGTTCACCATGAAATACTTTTGAACATATTAAAAAACTTGGGAATCGATGGTAGATGCGATTCTTACTCTTTGGGTTCGATGATTCCTAAAACTCAATACAATAACAGAACAATTTTTATTCTAATATTTCTACACAATAAATTTTACTTGACGAATTACTTAGATATTCATAACTATAAACAATCTTTTTATAACACTTAATAATTACAAAAACTTGACTTTAAACCAAACTAAGAACTTCTAACTGTAATATTATTTATGTATCTGTGAACCAATGTTCTTGACAAAACGATGCCTTACTGGACATTTTCCGAAATTATTGGACCATTCGAGAATCATACGATGTCTTCTATTACGCCCGCAGCTGCATTTTTCCCCTTATTGTGGTCGATGCGCTGAGGCCTCAAGGCGACAATCGATAAGGACGGGCTCGTAAATCGTAACAGTATCATAAAGTTGTATTAGAAGCAGAAAGCAGTGGTGGCATAGACAAAAATATATAAATAAATAAATAAAATAGACTAAATTGTAACAGTAGAATCCGGTTTATTTTCATTTAACCTATATGTTAATTATGTCTGACAGTTTTAATTAGAAAAGAACCACTTTTTAATTCTTGATGATAAATTTAATAAAATTCAAAACGTTGGCAAAAGCCCAATTGTTTTTTTTTTTCAGTTAATGCTGATTCAAATCCCAACAAGCCTATTAGGAAAATAATAACTTGTTTTACCTGTTATAATTCTAGACGTCTGATGATTTTGTTTAAGGAGTCGATGGAAATCCACTAAGTCTTATAAAGTCTAACCAGTAAAATTGATCTTAAAAAAAAATTACACAACTTTGGGATTCCTTTTAAATTTACAATCCGATAGGCTTCTGACTAAAATCAGTCAAGATAAAGGTGTGGTTCAAATCTTTAATTTATCAAAAAAAGAATAATTTTCGAGCATATTGTTACAAGTCGGACCTGTTGTCTGTCGGCGCCAGCGAGTCTATCACAATTAGGGAACTGCTTTATTTATTATGCCGGCGCGGCGATTGGAACAAAAGAAAAAACCGGCAAATTCTAGAATACTGCGTCTAGCGGTTCCGAAATGGTATGAGGATTGTTCAGGCACTTTCTAGAAAAAGGTCCAATAGTGGCGATTCTTCTGGAACGATAATTTAAAAATATAAAAAGGACAGCGGTCGCAAAGATGTTTTAGTTTTAATAGTTTAAGTTAGTTTGAAATCAAGTATTTAATGTAATTATAAAGTAAATATCCAAGTGATCTGTATGGTTAAATTTATTGTGTAAAAATATTGGAATTTAGTAATTGTACTGAGAGTTTAGAATTACCGAACCCAAGAAAGAAGAAAATATCGTAACAATATGATTTAGTTTTACCCATTTTTAAAGTCTCATTTTAATCTTTACTATTAAAAACTAAATAATAAATAAGGAAAGAAGTCCAAGCAAAAATATAAATATTTACCCATTATCACAAATAATAAAAATATAGTCCAATTTCCAGTGTTTTATCTTTTTGATTAATACTATTTTATAGAAATACATATAATTATACTAATCTTTCCTGTACTAATACAATTTTATTAGTCCGATACTGACAACATTATCCACTTAGGTAATATTACCGATATAATGCTTGATTACGTACAGAGCTAATCCTTAATAAATACAAATTCATCAGTTTGATACTTAACAAATTACCTCTTAGCAATACAGACGTAATGATTAAATACATCCAGAACTTACCTCTAACAGTACAAATTTATTTACTTGATACTTAGCTGATTTGACTAAAAATGCTCTTTTTTCTTTCTACAAAGGAAGATCTTCTCTGCAATATTAATAGTGGTAGCCCTGAACTGTAGAATAAAATCCCTAAATTAATATGATAAGGAAGTATTTTAAAAAAAAAATGTCGCTTGAAAAGAAATTTTTCCACCGGTTAATTTTACTGTCAAAAATAAAATAAAAATCTACGCTACAATAATTTTTCACCTGGCTAATCTGTTATAGCAAAGAATTAATAATTTACCGAATAACAAAATCTCCTTTCACATTTTTCCCACGTGTTGTGAGATTATTTTTATTTGAAAAGTTGATACTAAGTTCGAGTTTTAATATTAAAATATACGTTATATAAACAATTGTAACACCAGCGCTAAAAATTGTGTAAATAGTTAACACTATTAACATAAGAAGGCTATTGTTTTAGCCTGCAGAAAATATTTTTAGTTAATACTAAAAATAAAATACCAATAGCATTTTTTTTATGCTGCACAATTTATTCATATTGTTACGATATTTAGTCTTGGGTTCGTTAATTTAAAACACTCAGTATAAAAACTAAACAATTTATTTAAATCTTCCTTCTTCTAATCCATCTTCTCGGAAAATTTTGGTATTCTTAAAGACTTCGCTTTCCGCATCTTCACAGGCTCCATTCTTTCAGCTGGGGTCATTAAGACGAACTCTTCTCCTCCAAATCTCATAGTTCTTTATACAACGTCAAATAAGAACCCATACTCGCTGATCAAATCCATTCCAAGAATGAATTCACTTTTTATATCTGCGGCATATACTATCACAATGTTAAGTCGTCCAAGAGTGAGAGTGACTTCAGCCTCTTCTCTTATTAGTGCATTTTCTTCATTAACTGTTTAAAGAACAAGGTTGAAGTAGGCAGGTTTTATACATTCTGGCCAAAGAATGTCGCTGCGTACCAGGGAAACTGATGCACCGGTGTCTATGCAAGACAATGTCTTCTCGGTTCAATTTCCCTCTGATAATGAGATTATCCATTGTTCTTCTTATCCTGTTGACATGAATGACCCTGGAGGCTTCGTTATTGCTAGCCAGCATGCGCCCCGATATGCTGGCTTAGTTTTTCTGGTATCTTTTTGAGGACTTACTGGATGACCTGGTGAGTGAAATCGTTCTTGTGTTCTCGCAGGTGAGTTTGATCTTGGTAATACTCTCATTCTGCAATATTTAATGAAATGTTTTGTTTTTCCACACCGGTAACAGGTTCGTTTCTGCTGGTTGCCCATAACACTATCATTGTATTGATCTCCTCCAAAAGTTTTCTGAAGGGCTCAGTGACTGTATCACTTTGTAAGTCTGATTCTTTGATTGGCACTGCTCGCACTTATGACCTCGAATCTCTGGATCTCTCAGTGCACTAATAAATAGCTGGACAGCCAGTTGCTCTCTGAAGTCTTTTGGTGCTTGTGGGTACGCTAACTGGATCAGCCTCCTCACATATGCCTCGAACTCTTGCAGACTTTCACCAGATTTCTGCACCCGTGTTTTCATTTGCGTCCGGTATAGTTCTCTATGTTGATCGCCATACCTTAACTCTAGTGCAGCTACTAGATCTCTATATTTGCTTTGTTAATCGACAGAAATTATCTGCAACACTCCCAAAGCTTCTCTTCTTGGGTCCACTATAAGTGCGTAGCCATTTCTTCATCGTTCCACCCATAAGACGAGGCCGCAGCTTCAACTGCCTGCCATACATAGACCAAGAGTCCATTGAAAGTTGGTGGCTTTACTGAAATCCCTGATGTGGCAACCCTGTCACGATGATCATGAATTTAAGCATGGAAATTTGGCTTCGTACGTCCTTTTTAATTGTGTTCACTTTCCTCTTAAGAACAACATCGATCTCATGCTTGATGTCTTTTACTTCGTTTCGTACTGTGTCTACTGCCTTTTTGAGAACAACGTATATCTCATATTCGATGTCTTTTACTTTACCTCGTACTGCGTCTACTTCCTTTGTCCACTCACCGTTAATCTTTTTGACATCTTCCTTTAAATGAACATTTTGTTCTTTTGTTTTTTGTGTATAAATCCTTTTAACGTAATATTTATAAGGATAAAATTTAGATTGTTTTTCTAAAGTTAACGACTCGTACGAATCCAATAAATTCTGATAAACGTCAAGTGCTAAGTTGAGGATTATCAGCAATTCGCGCTAACGTGTAACATCGTCCTGATCAACAGAAATTTGTTTCGGTATAGACTCGCATCACGTTTGGGCTTAAATTGTCCAATTTCAACAAATCGTACAAACATTTTTTACCAATATGGTTAAACTTTTGAAAAAGCTTTTTATAAATTATCTTTAAATAGGAGGAAAAGAGAATTAATTTCTTACGATAATTTTTATTTTTTAATAATTTATTATGTCTGTTATGTCACATTTTCCATTTGATGTATCACAAAGTAGGGGTTGCTATTTGACATTTTTAAGAAGGCGTGTGGGATGGGTGCCACTTGGAAACAGCGGAATTACATTTTTTAAACTTTCTCCTTGATTTAAAATTCAACGTGTTTTTCGTTTTTCTTACATTTATGCAAAATAAAAAGTTCTTTGGATTGGCTGGTTTTGAAATGAAAGCACTGTACTTCATACTTTCAAAGTTACTGCAAAGCACCATGTCACGTGCCTATTTTTTCCCATCTACCGTTTCATTATTAATTGTGTCTCTGATAGTCTGGTGTTCGTAAATAGTTTTGCATACCGTATTTTGTTCGTTGTAAATAGTGTTGCATACCTAGTAGGGATAGGATTTAATCATTAATGGCTGTGACGTGTTTGTTAATTGGAGTGGGAGTCTTTGTATTAGATTTCGCCTTGATTTTTGGCCTCGATTGTCGTGTGTTGTCAGCTATATTATTGTTTGGTTTGCTTCTCTGTGTGGATGGGCTGGCTATCAACACGGACGAGCGCGATTATGAGCTGGGAACATAGATTTGCAAAGGTTGGCTGACGTGGGTTCCGTGTCATTTTTCTGATATCCGGCCTGGGAGTTAGGAGTGGACAATAGTCGCTTGGTGTCAGTCGTGGAAGTCGGGTGAGAGTTTTTGGAACGATTTAATATTAACACGTGAGCAGAACTTCTACGGTTTTTTCTTTCATATCTGGCTGTATTTGGGCCATCTTAATTGGATTTTGAAGAAAAACCATTTAACTTGACCATTCAGTCGTGCCTTTGTGGTGGATATTTTGGATATTGGGGTCGAGTTAAAATGACCGCGTGCGAGATTTGATGGAGTGAAGCCATTGTTAAGTAGCAGGTACTGTTCCATAATTCAAACCGGCCAGGAGTAGGCCACAGGATTCGTGAATTCGTGTATCCAAAGGTTACAAGTGATTTATTTTAGTATATCTAAACGACGTGACTTATTTTTGACACCACGATTAAGTTTTGTTTTAATTTATTAATATGGTACACTGTTGAAAACTATTTATTGCATCGGATAATATGCCGAGTCTGAACTTTGATTAAAGTAATATTCTCAATAGTTCTTTGTGTCCAAGTAAAAAACGTTTATTCATACTTATTTGTAAATATCCTACAATATTGCTATTTTGAAGGACAGCCATCGTAAAAAGAATTATTTTTGAAATAAGCTCGAGTATTTTAACAGTGTAAATCTTTAGAAATACTACTTGGTGTTTCTGTTCTTGAATCATCGAGGTCGTCTTAATGAAGTTTTCAATTGGTTACATAGTATTGAGTTTAATTTTATCAACTTATCAGTTATTATGTGCTTGATCTAAGTGTTTTTAATAGTTTAAAAGTAACAAATTATTTTTCATTAAATTTGTACCTGCTCCAAGTTGAATCTGAATTTATACATTACTGAATATAATTTATGTGGTTATTGTGAGGGTTTCAAATTATTATTTTTGTTGCAAGTCCATTTATTTTGTATTTTTTTTTTGTGTTAATCTTTTGCTATCAGGAATTCTAGGTTTAGGTTTAGGTTTAGGTTTTATGTGAGTGGGGCGTGGTCGCCCCTCCACCGCGACCCTTAGTAGGTCTATTGTGGCTCACCCCTAGAGGCTACAGTTCACCGTACAATCCAGCCCTTCTTACGAAGTTCATGGTTGTATAGGGTGAGATTTTTTTAAAATCGGTAGGTTCTAGGTTAGTGTAACCAAATATGTTGAACCTTATTCTTCCCAGGCCGGGGCATGAACATAGTATATGTTCAGCAGTTTCGTCTTCCACGCAGCAGAACCGACAGTCCGTTTGTTGGTTCAGATCTATCTTTCTGAGGTGGTATCTCAGACGACAGTGTCCCGTAAGCAGTCCTGTTAGAATACGTAGGTCATTTCTGCTCCATTCTAGGATCTGCTTAGTTGTGTTTCTCGAGGGTTGTAACGGTAAAAACGCCTTCGAGTGGGTTAGCCCTGGTAAGTCGGACCAGTTCGTGAGTATTTTCCTCTCCGCCCAGTCCGAAATAATTGTTTTGGCGGCACTTGTGGTGACTCCAAAAACCGGTTCTGGTCCAGTGAACGCAGATTCGGCCCCCTGTTTTGCAAGGGTGTCGGCTTTTTCGTTTCCTTTCACCCCCTGGTGCCCAGGTACCCACAGTAGGGTCACCCTGTTATTCGCACCAAGGTACTCTAAGGATTCGATGCAATTCCATACAAGTTTAGAATTTATCTTGTTGGAGCTCAGTGCTTTTAAAGCGGCCTGGCTGTCTGATATTATATTTATGTTTTTGTTTGCTAGAGGTCTGTTGGTCAACTCTCTTGCACACAATTCGATAGCGAATATTTCAGCCTGAAAGATTGTGGCATACCTGCCAAGACTGGTAGATATTTCAATCTTTGGTTTCCTGCTAAAAACACCGGCCCCAACTCCATCTGGGGTTTTTGAGCCGTCTGTGTACATTACGTATTCAGTCTCTGGGAAGAGGATTTGTCCCCTCATCCATTCGTCTCTCTCCGGAAAGAGGACTTTGAACGACTTTCCTACGTGTATTTTTGTGGCTAGCAAGTCAGGAACCATCCCGAGAATTTGGTGGTTTTTTGTTTCACTCAGTATCCCGGAATGATCTCCGAGTTGCTCTCCATTTATTTGCTTTTCCAAAGACAGGAATCTATAGGAAGCTATCCTGGCCTCCCTCTCTAAGAGAATATCTAGGGGAGGGAGATGTAGGAGGTGTTCCATCGCTGCCGTTGGTGTGCTGGACATAGCTCCAGTTATGGCCAGGCATGCCAGCCGCTGAAGGCCAGCAAGCTTTGCTCTAGCTGTCTGTTGTAACCCTTTGGTCCACCAGACTACTGAACCATACGTGACCATAGATATTATCATTGTTTGATAAATCCAGTAAATCTGTTTGGGGTTCATTCCCCAAGATTTGCCACATACTCTTCTGAGATTCCAGAGAGAAAACCTGGCTTTGTTTATTGTTTTTTCCAAGTGGGCGTTCCAGGTGAGTCTTTTATCCAGAACTACACCCAGGTATTTCACATCCGTCGCAAATGGAATGCTCTCTCCGTATAGGACAGGCTGCCGAAGCTTATCTAGCTTTTTCCTTTTCGTAAAAAGAATAATTACAGTTTTTTGGGGGTTTACAGACATCTGTTCCCTCTCGCACCATCTGTATACTGTGTTAAGAGCTTCTTGAAGGAGGTTTGAGATCGTCGCTTCAAATTTACTTCTAACTATTATAACCAGATCATCCGCATAGCATTGAAAATCTACTCCCTGCATGGAAAGCTCGCTCAGCAGAGAGTCGACTAGAAGTGACCACATTAGGGGGGAAAGTACCCCGCCTTGTGGACACCCCTTCGCCGCCCTGAACCTAACCGACTCTCCATGCAGTGATGATATTATATATCTGTTTTCAATCATGTTTTTGATCCAGTTACAGATTTTACCGTCTATCCCTCTACCCTAATTGATGTATAGAGTGACTGTGGTAAGGCGTTATTAAACGCTCCTTCTATATCTAGAAAAGCTGCCAGCGCAATTTCCTTATGTTTAAGGGAATGGCTGATCTTTCCTATTAGATTGTTTAGAGCTAAATCCGTAGATTTGCCTGTTTGGTAGGCATATTGGTGGGGGTTTAAGGGATGTTCCCTAAGATTCCCCTCTCTAATATGTCTATCAATAATTCTTTCCAGAGTTTTCATTAAGAATGAGGTAAGGCTGATTCACCGTACCCGTTTTACGTATGTATACAACTCTCGCCATTGACCAGCCCAGCGGAATATAACTCCACGCCAAACTCGCTCTGAATAGTTTAACCAAAAGAGGTAGTAAAATTTCGCTGCCCTTCTGAATGAGGGCAGGGAAAACACCATCCTCCTCTGGAGACTTGAATGGGGAAAAATAATTCACCGCCCATTGTACAGATGTTGGGGTGACCACTTTTGAAACCTTTCTCCAGTCCTCCCTTTTGGGTCGTGATGTCGATCCCATTGAGAGTGGAATTTGCTCCTGGTCCCTCAGAAGCAGACTGCCGGGAAAGTGGGTCTGCAAGAGAGTCTCTAACGTTTGCCTACCAGAGTCCGTAAAAGAGCCATCTGGTCGTTTTATCGATCCAATCTCTTGCGTCGGATCTCTGGCGAGAGCCTTGTGGATTCTTGTGCTGGCAGGTAGATCTGATATACTCTGACAGAACCTCCTCCAGGATTCTCTTTTGGCTTTCCTTATTTCTTTGTTATAAGTCGTTAGAGCTGTACGATAGATTTCCCAGCAACCTGTTTCTTTAGCTCGATTGAAGAGACGTCGAACTTCTTTTCTTTGCTTGTCTAAGCTTCTGCTCCACCATGGTGTACCTCTATGGTCCCTATTCTCCTTTAATGGGCAGTTTTCCTTATAGGCCGTTAGAAGGGCGGATGTGATATGCACATTCGCCGCTTCTATTTCAGCTCTATTATGTATAGTGCTATTACTGTTACCTAGGTGCTGTTGAAGGGATTCACAATACCCTTTCCAATCTGTGCATTTTGGATCTCGAAATTGCACTATGGGACGTTGTCCTATTCTCACGTCAAAACGTATGTGTCTATGATCTGAGCATGAGGGCTCGGTAGATACCTGCCAGTTAACTATTTTGGTACTCATAAACTGTGTACTAATAGTTATGTCTAGAACTTCTCCGCGAATTCTGTTCACGAAGGTTGGTTCCGAGCCTACGTTGTTGACTGCTAGCCCTTCCCCTATTATATAATTATATAAGTACTCACCTCTTTCATTGATGTCGCTGCTGCCCCAATCCAAATGGTGGGAATTTGCGTCGCATCCAATGATCAGTTGCCTGTTGTTCCTCTTGCAGAAGGCGACTAGATCTCGCACTGCTGCTGGAGGAGGGTGTTCTTTTCGGTCTCCAGGGAAGTAAGCAGAGCAGACGACTACATCTACACTACTGTCTCCTCCTGAGATCGAAAGCTGTGCTGCAACCACATCAGGGGTGCAAACTCTTTTAACATAAAATAGTTTATGTTTTTCCTGATTAGTATGCATGCTCTTGGCTTACCACCTAGAGTACACGCTATTAACTTACCGGAGCAGTTTCCTAGGCCGCTTATTCTGCCTGTATTGGAAGTCCAGGGTTCCTGGATTAGTGCCACATCGAGTTGCTCCTTGGCGAACCTCCTGCTGAGGACATATGAAGCCGTTCTAGCATGTTGGATGTTCGCCTGGAGAAATTGGATGTGGTTAGCCATTTCTACTTAAAGGTAGAGTGGGGAGGTTTACTTTCCTTCCCCGTATTGTTTCCTGGTGTAGGTCGTTTTGTCGGCGCTTTACCATAAAGAGGTTTTTCTCTTTTCCGGCTTTTTTGCTGGTTTTGGCCTCTTCAGTCCCGCTGTCGCCGCCGAGGTAGATTTACCTCCCTCTTTGGTTCTAACGGTTACCTCCGAAGACATTTGTCCAGGTCCTGCGTTTTCCCTGTGTAGAATGGTTCACTCCCGGGTATGCAGGGTACGGTTCATCTTCCGCAGACGGTTGGTTACCTGTTCTCCCGTCAGTCTGGGTAGTCCCTCATCGTCTGGGATGAAAGCCACACAGATGTGGGGTTTCGGTATGACTTCCTTCTGAACTAATTTTAGCTGGGCGTTTTCCCAGGGTTGAAGGTAGCATATTACTTCCTCCATCCACTTGACCGTCTCAGCGTCCGTACAGGACAGAAGGAGGATTCCAGGTCGAATGGTGCAGCTCTGGAATCGCACTTGTGGACCATCGTCCGGTAGTTTGTCTACAGTGTCCATAATGGATCGCTGTAGCAGCCGTAGCTGTTCGTTTGACAGCTGAGCATTTGGGTGTTCTGGGTGGATTATGCCCACCTTGATGCCCTGAGCTACAGTTGCAAAGGAGCGTTTTTGCTCGTTTGAGTCCTCCATAGTGCGTGGCTTTTTCACCGCCGCTTCTGGAGTGCTACCATCCGAGCGTATTCGCTTGCTGGTGAGAGCAGGGGGGGATTGATCCCCGCTCCTTTTCTCATCCCGTTTTTTTAGTATTTGATCTAAGGCGGTTTTGTAAGGTACCCCGCTCTTGATCAATCGGCTAAGACGTTTTCTCGTCGCGCCGGCAAGTTTGACCTTCTTGTCCAGGTTTATGCTGGCCGTTTGCTTAGCCTCGCCCCCTGTTGTCAGGTCCGTTTTCTCGGGAGTGGGGGATTTTAAAAGTACCCTCTCAGCTTCCTGCGAGATTTGGTTGCTAAGAGGGTCTGTAGTAGACACCTCCATTTGCATTTGTTCGTCTGCGAGAAGATTGCCTTCGTCGCAGATGGTTTTAATGTTTTTATATTTTTTGTTACTCATATAGTTCCCACGAGTAGCTAGAGAAAAAATGGTCGACTACGGCAGAGCTCTGCATTACCGTAGCAAGGCAAAAATACTACCGGGAGGTTGCCTGGTATCCCAGAGGCTCCGTTTGCGATATCTGTTTGGGGCAGGCACAGATATCATACATATAGTACGCCCCTTGGCACGGGTCGCATGACACCTTGAGCAAAGCCTGATGATCGCGGTAAGCTTGGCTGGCTTAAAACAAACCAACCGCACCTGTCTAGTTTGAATACAAGGAAGTGAACTCCCTTGTACTCAAAGGTAGTAATGATATAGCCGCTGCCCTATATCATGTCCTTAGTTGATCCGCGGGTGTTTATTCTTTAATATTAGACACCTTTCCTGTAAGCCAGGAAGTTCCCTATCAGCCATTGGGACGCGCCGTGTTGGGGTTAAGAACATCCCCGCACGGATAAGGAATTCTATATAAAACCAATTATTTTTGAAATTTTAAATATTGTGAACATTTTTTTTTGTTGTTTTTAATTCTCTTTTGTACATCATTAGGTTTTTATTATTGTCTGAGAGATTGTTATAATTAATTTAAATATTATTTTAAGAAAAGTGTATTAAATTCGTTTAATCCACTTTACGAAAATACAGAATTTGTTGTAAAAAATCAGAACATCTTTTTACTTAATTAATATATTGCAGGAATTGTAAATATAGTTTTATTTATCTAGTTCACCATAATTGTTTGTTGTTTATCGTGTGGCTTTGCTAGTGCCTACTAGACCTAGGGGTTTCCGGCTTGTACCGTCTAAGTCGGTGGCGCGGCTCACTTTTATATTTTTTTTTCTTCTACCCTCTACGGCTGAGCTCGGGCATAATTTGCCAGTAGAGAGACCGCTGGCAGAGTACTCTTTAGAGAACTAAAAAGACGTGGCAACCGCTTTTAAAAGCTGCAACAAATTGAAAAACGAAAAATAATTTTCCACGAAAATAAATAATACACATGCCAATTTTCAAGGTAATTGGTTAAATGGTGCAGAAATCTCCACAAAAAATACATATACATGCAAATTTTGATAGTGATCGGTTAAAAGGTGTTAAAGTAAAACGATAACATAACCCATTTTTATATTACCTATTACTTATTCTTGTCATCAACACGAAAACAAACGAATCTCTCCCGGCTCTTTGCGATAACAGCGAAACATCAGGGTACGAGGTGAAGACACGTTAAGGGTGAGTCTTTTGTGGAGCTTGTTCCAATATTTTGTTAAAAAATAAATCAATACAAGGCGATTTTATAGAACCACTGGTCGAAATAAATATTTTTGTACCAAGGACGGAAAACCCTATATTATATCGAGCCTGTAAATTAAGCAAGCAGGCGAGGCATTAGAAAGTTTTTCGCCGAGGTGCACACTATACATTTTTTCGTCCACCTCTACACACCTTAATGAATGTAAGCACTCACCTCTTTGCTGTCCTCGGCTTCGTCCCACTCTTCGAACTGCAGACTTGATCATAATTTTAATAAATTTATACAAAATGTATTCTGATTTAAAGTGCAACAACTATATTATAATTATACTACAAAATTTAATCAATCTTAAAGATGAATATGGAACGTACAGTTTGTGCAATTATTGACATTAATTTCCGCTGTTAAAGAATATGCAAAAGACAAGTTTTAATTTTGGGTACTTGTTGATGCAACTTCATATGCAGGTACTTCAGCACCACCATTCCCAAAACGTCTCTCTTGGAGTGCTTAACCAGTTAAAATGCTTTTTGATACGTTTATTTTATTGTGAATAGAATCCTTAATGTATTCATTGGTGACTATCAAAGTATTTACATCTTCCGTGCTGTTTTAATGACTAAATATCTGCGCCGGCATTGACCAAAAGTATTGCAGATGTGCGCCGATACAAATACTTGGCCTACTCTAGTTCGTTTGGCATTAGTATTTTGCGACGAAGCTTGCTCTATCTGCAAATGTATGCACACCAACCACTTGCACTGTACACTTTTCTAATTTATAATTGACAAAAATATATTATAATTACAATGCTTCGACCATAAGTTGGCGTATTGTCCAAATATTTCTAAAGTATTCACTCAGTCGCAAAGTTTGCCTGTAACTGTAAAACTCACCTTTTACCATTTTTTAAATCTGGAATGGTTATAACAAGTATGTCGCCTTGATCAACAAGATTTTTGGTCGTTATTTTACGTAGTTTGTAACGTGCCCTTTTTTTCCCTTCTACAGTTCCATTATAATTATATCTCTGATAATTTTATATTCCTCAAGTACTCGTAAATAGTGTCGCGTACCGTATTTTGTTGTAACTTAAATATATCATTCGTTGTAAATAGTGTTGCATAGCCTAGATTATTGTGTATTATCGATTATATTATTGTTTGGTTTACATTTCTGTGTAGATGAGGCTAGCTATCAACACGGACGAACGCGATTCTTAGTGTGGACTTAGTGTTAGACTTGCGAATATTCTTGGTTTACGTCAATTCCGTGTCATTTCTTGATATTCGGCTTGGGAAGTAGTGTGAGTCGTGTGGTGAGAGTCTTGGGAGTCGTGTGGTGAGAATTTTTGGGGCGGTGTGATATTAACAAGTGTGCAAAACCTCTACGGTTTTCCTTTCATATCTGGCTGTATTTGGGTCATCTTAATTGGATTTTGAAGAGTAAACCATTTAATTTTTAACTTGACCATTCTATCTTACCTCCGTTGTTGATATTTTGGATTTTGGTGTCGAGTTAAAATAACCGCATGCGGGATTTATTCGAGGGAAGCCATTGTTAATTAGCAGGTGCCGTTCCATAACCAAACCGGCCACAGGAGTAGTGCAATCGTATCATCCATATCGACGATAAATTGCAGTGTTATAAAGACTTGCTTGGTGTTTTTAGCAGGAACTCCGTATTAAGGTGTTCAAGATTAATGTTATTTTTTTTTTATATTTGATCTACAATATGGGTTTACCCCAAGGTTACAAGTGATTTATTTTTGAATATTTAACGACGTGACTTATTTTTGACACCACAATTAAGTTTTGTTTTAATTTATTAATATAATACATTATTAAAAACTATTTATTGCATTAGATAATATGCCAAAACTAAACTTTGATTAAAATAATCTTCTCAATAATTCTTTATGTACAAGTAAAAATATTTTCTTCATATTTATTTGTAAATATCCTACAATATTGATATTTTAAAAGACAACCATTGTATATATATTTTTAACTAAACTCGATTGTTTTAACAGTGTAAATCTTTATGTAAATGGTAAAAACATGAGTAAATTAGCAGCCTTATGTGAACGTTTGATTTAGTATTATTAAAGAGTTGACTTATATACGTTTTTTTGGTAACTTGGTACAGTCTGTTACTCTTACTTTTGTTTTGGTTATTTTATAAAATTGTAAATTTTAAATTTTTGGTTTGTTTTAGCGAAAAAAATTTACCATAGCTGTTAATTTGACTATATTTGTTATAATTTTATTATTGAACTGTGTACTTTGATTTATTGTAGGAGTAAAGTATCTAATATATTTTAGCTATAATTTCATTTATTTAGTTCACCATAATCTCAGTTGTTTATCGTGTGGCTCTGCTAGTGCCTATAAGACCTAGGGGTTCCCGGCTTGAACCGTCTAAGTCGGTGGCGCGGCTCACTTTTATATTTTTTTTTCTTCTACCCTCTACGGCTGAGCTCGGGCATAATTTGCCAGTAGAGAGACCGCTGGCAGAGTACTCTATAGAGAACGAACAAGACGTGGCAAGTTCGTCTCCTCGACAAGCCCTGGCAATTCCAATAAATAAACAGTAAATAAACTGTAATAATATAACAATAAATACATCAGCAAAATACTTCTTCTTCTTCTTTCTTTAATGTAAGCAATTTGCTTGTTTTACTTCGTATCCTCTGCCGTTCAATTATTAGAAAGGTTGTCGCTCCATCTCTTGCGGGGTCTTCCAACGCTTCGGCGCCCTAAGGGCGACTTGTCTCTAGTTATTTTGACCATTCTGTCGTCATTCATCCGGTCTATGTGTTCGTTCCACTCTCTCTTTCTTCCCAGTATCCATTCATTTACATTGTCTATTTTACATTTTCTTCAATGTCCTTGCTTCTTTCCCTGTCAAAAAGTATTTTTTCAGCGATCCTGCGCACTATTTTCATTTCGGTACAAAAAATAAGTTTCTGGGGCATCACGAACTAATCTGTTTATTTTATCTCGACTAAATACTCTAGATTTTTTCGCTTTGTGGATTGTGGATTTTAGCATAGGGTACTCGTATATTGACCATAGCGTTGATGACTTATTATTATTGACAGTTTTACTAGAAAAATAGGCTAGAAGAACATTTTTTGAGATTCTCGACATTATGTTCCTAATGCCAGTTCTGAAATATGTTGGTTTTAGTTTCCCAGAAATTACGAATTTTATACGAAAAACAATACAACGTGGCCGTAGTTGCCAATTTTCGCAGCTCCGGAGGAGTGTTACTGATATCCATATCGCTATCACTTTTCATTCTTGATTATTATGAACACTAATATTTACACCACGGTCTTATTCACACGTAAAATCTAGCGGATTTAGGAAATAAATAATTTGACAAGAGCAATTGACAGTTATTGTCACAGGCGCCTATATTTTTATTAAATCGTGGATTTAAGAAAATGACTCAATCACCGCTCTTGCACTACAGCAGACACAAAGGGTTTGAGGACGAAAAATACTTGCCTACAAAAATAGTAAATTTTTTATTTGGATTTTAGTAGGTAAAATGTCATGTAGAGGTCGGCGAAAAACGTAGTTATATCACCAAATGCATGAACAAAATAGTTCCACTCGGTTAAGTAATATTTAGTAGGTAGCATGGTTAACAAAGAGGCAAAAAATTTTCTATTTTGTATTTATTAGGAATCAAGTACTCCAAACTAGAGTTAGTTGTTGTGTCTATGTAGGTTGTCAATCACGGAGAATTCCAGTAGCGAATGAGGTCGTGCGTGTTGACGTACTTGGCAAGATACTTTGAATATAAAACATCGGAAATGAGTATAGTCTCAGATAAGTTTTGACCAGGATTGAGGTTGCATATGGCCGAGTACTAATACCGTTTAGGTAAAGGCGTAGGGCTTCAAAGTAAAATAAAAAAAAACAATAATATTAATAAATTAATCGTGTAATAAGGTAATAATAACAAAGAGATAACAAAGAAATATTTCTGCCAATAAAATTTTCAAAGACACCTAATTTTATTAAGTTTTTTAAACAACTTTAGTCATGTTTTAGAAATTTTCCTATTTTTCTACAAATTTCTATACATCACCACTTGCTTGGAAATGATAGTATTATTTACACGTGTTTTGTAAAACAATGGTTAATTAAATATCTTTTGGGTACAATTTTTCCTAATAATATTATTTTTACAAAGACATCCAAGACATTGGATTGGTAGAAGGGGTTTTATAGAATGGCCGGCAAGATCTCCAGATCTAACAACACTTGACATTTTTCTGTAAGGCTATTTAAAAACATTAGTTTACAAAACTCCTTCCGAAGACATTGAAAAATTAAAGCTAAAAATAACTGAAGAATGTAGACGAATTACTAGCGAAACTTTGTTAAGAGTTCGTGAAGAATTTAAAAATAGGTTATATTGCCTAAAAACTAACGAAGCACACTTTAAACATTTACTGTAAATACATTTAAGGAGCTGTTTGTAATTAACTTTATTTTAGTTTTTGTTGTAATTTCGCAATGTTGTCGCAATAAATTGTTGTTTTTATGGATGATTTGCATTTTTCTTGGATTTTCATTTGATGTATCACAAGTTAAGGGTTGTTATTTGACATTTTAAAGAGGAGGTAATGAATGTTAGAGGGGTGCCACTTGGAAATAGCAAAATAACAATTTTAAACCTCCCCCTTGATTTAAAATTCGATGTGTTTTTTGTTTTTCTTACAAAATGAAGAGTTATTTGGACTGGCTGGTTTTGAAATGAAAGCACTGTATATTCAAGTAAGACCAGAACTAACTTTACATCACATTTTTGGGATAAATCGTTTCATTGTTTTTTATACGTTTTCGTACGATTTAATTGATTTTTAAAACATTTTTTTAATTTTAAGGTAACATTTTTAAAACGGGGTTTTAAAAGACTTTTAAGTTAACCTCTGTCTTGTATGTTTAAGATTTATATAGGCAATGATTCAGTAATTTAGTGTTTTATACTTTTATATAATGTTTGTTCTCTTACATAAATGCTTTATAAAGAATTATTGGAGTTTGATCTTATGTTGAAATAAAAACAAAGATTCCTTTCTTTTGTGCAAGCCCTTAAAAAATTACTTCTTTGACCCTGGCCGAGTTATTTAACTCTTGAGTGTTTAAAAATAGTATCCTTTAATGTAATTATGTCTTATCTTGATTGTCAGGAAAATAGTCCAATACTAAGCTCAACAAATCTGCTAGGTCATCGGAGAAGTTTAGTCAAATACTAGCATAAATCCCAGTACGTCAACATTTTTCTTTGTTTATTTTGTGTGCGGTTTCTAGAGCATCTTAAACTCAAGATCTTTGGAAATTTCTTCCTTTCTATTCACTACTACGGAAAAGTTTAAATCGTTTAGAAGTGCATCTCAAATAAGTAAATAAAGATTTTAATGTCAGTGCTGGAGATGAAAAGGTTTTATTTAGGATAAAACGGAATAAAATCCCAAAGTTTTGGAAAACTGATGTTCATACTCTTTTAAAACCACTTATTTTTTAACCATTTTTGCAATGTTTGTTATTTGCTGGTGAATAAATATGAAAAAAGTACAAATCGAATGTTTAACAATGCTTGATTTACTATTTAAGAGTCGCTAAAATTAGTTATTTATTGACCCGTTTAAGAGAGCAACTTTGAGGGTATTGTAACTTATTTAAAGAGCGTTATAAAGTGGGTATTTTTAAGTATTATTTTTAATGGGACCTGGCTTAGGTTTATATTTGTTTAATTTTAGTATTTTATAATTACACTCTTATTAAATGACATTAAATAAATAAATACTTTTATCAAAAATTCAATCTTGGTTTAACATTTTTAAAAGGGGTTAGCGTAGGTGTACTTTAAGATAAAATAGCGGTTTTATCGCTGTGTTTATTGTTAGTATTTCATGATTATACTTCCGTAAAATAACATTTAAAAAAACATCATCTAATTTGTTTTGTAATAAAAAACTTGGAGAGCGCGATTTATCCAGCATTGTTGAAGATTATCAGCATATCTTTCGGGTCCTTTCAATTTGTTTGATTTTAGAAAGAATTACTGTCTATAAGCTCTTTTTTAATGATCTAAAAGCTTTTCCATTTTACGAAGTTTGTCTAGATTGATGGAGCCATGTGTATTCGGATTAGGGTCCTGAAAGTTTTAACACTGTAAGTATGTAGTGTCGAAGTGGTTAGCAAACTTATTTTTTCCTTAAAGTTTATTTAGACGAGGGTATTAAAATGTGATTACAGTTGATGGTAGGGACCCCAAACTTTTCTGCAATTAATACAAAGGTTACAGTCTGCCGCTCTATACAATATAGCATATTATGGTAAAATAACAAAACATAATCGTCAGAAATATTAATTCTTTAGTTTATATCAAAAAAAGATAAACAAAAAAGTGGTCATTTTATTTTTGCAAACTAAAAACCATCTAAGGATATTAATTTATATTTAAATATTATAAGGTTGGTTTATTAAATATATTGTATTTTTAATTCAAATTGTATGTTACTGCATTCTCTTATGTTTTTATTTAAGTACAAAAAAAGCTACTACAGAAACGTGTTAGTATTGATTTAAGTAAATCACATTAATTTTAAGTTGACCATGTAAATATATCAATTTAACTGCGAAATCTACAACCTATAATAAATATCATTTTTTAAAAGTTGCTACATTATGCAAGGCCTTTATCGTGCCACTTTACAAGGGAAAAAGTTCGCAACAGGACTGTAAGAACTACCGAGGTATTAGTTTACTCAGCACAGTCGGAAAACTGTATGCAAAGATATTGATTAAAATAGTAACGAATGAAACTGAGAAGATGATATGGGATGTGCAAGCAGTATTTAGAAGAGGAAGGAGATGTATGGATCAGGTCTTTTCAATACGAGGTATAGTCGAAAAATTCTTGGCTAGAAGTCAGAAGGTCTATTGCGCTTTTATAGACTTGGAAAAGGCCTATGACAGAGTAATACGAGCACTGAAATCACTTTACGAGGATTCCACTGCTTGTGTCAGGATAAACGGAGCTTGCACGGACTGGTTTAACGTCTAAAAGGGTCTGAGACAGGGATAAGTAGCTTCGCCATGGCTGTTTAACTTATACATAGACGATTGTTTAGTAGATTCGAAAAAAAGAGCGTATGGATTGAAAATGAATGATTTTATCGTCAAATGCCTTCTATACGACCATGATCAAATGTTAGCAAAACGAAACTAATGGTTTCTGAATGAGAAGAAAGCATGACAAACTGTGGAGTTTCGATTGAGGGAAAAAGAGTGATACAAGTAAATGAATTTGTGTACTTGGGTTCAAAGTTTACTAGAGATGGAAAGTATGACAGTGACGTTAAGCGAAGGATGTTAGCAGGAAAAAAATGAATGGGGCACTGCATAGCTTTATAAACAGCCAGAAAGTGTTAAAAAAGGCACGTCTGGCTGTGCATAGAGGTGAGTTGTTGTTTTATAATAGTAAAAGGTGGGTTTGAAAGAAGAAGCATGAAAATAGGATTAATGCTGCGGATAGGAGTAGTACAATGGGATCAGTGTGAGTTGTGAAAAAAGTATTGTTTTTTGGTGAATGGTTTTTCGGGTATTTTGGCCATCGTAGGTCTAAGTTTATACTCAACGTTTCGCCATCTCTAGTAGATGGCATCTTCTGGAGATATGTCTGCTTTTTTAAGGCTGACGGTTTGTGACATTCATATGTCATGATCGCAGGTTGTAGACGTTTTGGTGGGTGGGGCATATTTAAGGGCTGTTCAGAAATTGGTCACGTAGAGAGGATGGATGAAGAAAGATTGACGAAACAAATTTATAAGGCGAGTGTGTATGGACAAGTCGGTAGAGGTTGACCTTGGCGAACATATCTCGATCAGATCAACATTGTTTTAAAAAAAAGCCAGGTCAAGAGTACCAACAACCGACGAGCATGTATGAGAGCACTGATGAAAGTAAAGGAAGCAAAAGATGTGTGTAAGAAACCGTAGCAAGTGGAAGGAAGTGGTCTCTGCCTACCCCTACGGGAAAAAGGCGTGACTATATGCATGTATGTATGTATATTTTACCATGACAGACTCTTAGCAATTTCTTCTTCTTTACTTAAGTTTGATACGTTCAAAAAAGTGAAAAACAAGATTGAATTTTAAAAAAATTATTCGTTAAATCTCTTTTAAAAATTCAAATTTTCGTAGGTGTAAAGGTAAGAAAAAGTAGTGTACTATTAAAATATAAATTTATTTTTTTCATAACATTGCAAAATTCTTATAAATTACTATACATTATAAGTTTGAAGTCTTACAAATAAAAATCTAATATTATTTATTGTTAATTTAATTGTGTTAACCAAATTTAAACATCCTACATTTATTTTTGTTTTCAGTAGTTTTTAATTAATTTTTTTTAATATCAATTAATTGAAATAATTTTTTGAACAACAAAAATCAATAAAGATTATTTCAAAAAAAAAACCAATTAAAGTAATGATGTTTAACTACAATTAAATCAAAAATGTCGTTTTCTATACTGCGACAAAAAATTGGAGAAGGTGACTTATTTTGTTTCACGTGAACGTTGATGCAGAATTTGCCCGAAATCACGCGGTTACCACGTGGTAACCTAATCGGCTGGTCCTGTATCCACGGTGGAACAATAATTACAACTAGTATGTAGTGAATGCTTATATTCGTTGCATGGATACAATTGCAGGACCTAGTGATACGCAGTCGCAAAGACGTCTCAAAAGATGAGAAGGCAATTGTGTGAAAAGTTTATGACGGCCTATCAAAAACACTTACTATGGTGGAAGCGGTAAACAGTTCGTTTTTTACAGGTTTATCGAAATCAACAATTGAACGAATTGTGTGTGAAATGAACGTAAATAAAACTTTACTTACTCCAAAAATATACCACCGCGGTCGAAAACCAATAAGATTAGACGGATTTCAGAAAAAAATTGTTCTCAGAATATTACCTTATCCATAAAATTAAAACAAAATGACTGTTCCCAAAATGATTCGTAAAATATTACGGAAAATACTACACGAAATAAAAATATAAATTAAAATAATTTCGATTTAACAATTATAAATAAAAATATTAAAATGAATTTTATTCAAAATAAAACTAAAGATAATACTTAAAATTGTGTAGATACTTAATTGTTAAAATTATGAAGTATCTTTATGAAATTAGACAATATTAATCAACAAAAAGATTTGTTAAATGAAAGATTTGATCATTTTATTTGTGTACATTTAGAGAGCATTTTTATTTTTATTTTCACACGGGTAATCAAATGAATAAAATTACTATTTGAGTTTAGAGTTAGCCAAAATGACCGATAAAGACCAACTATTTTTGTGCATGTAAAGATTTCAAGTCATTGCACTTACAGTGAGCGTAGAACGCAGAACTATTAATCTGGAACTTTAGACCGGTTTGCTGCAAGTTCGGCGCCTTACAAAACAGTTTTTTTCTTTATCAAATTACACAGTATTTGAATACAGCAAAATCGAATAAAATATAGACTTTTTTAGCATTAATACACAGAATTACACTTCATTACACTCTTCTACGATACCAAGTATCACTCACAGGATCATATTCATAAGTCATAGATTGCCCGTTTTTAACAACATAAAACCTATCGGAATCCAAATTAGTACCGCTGAATCTATCCTGGACTACTGTCTTGATGGTTGGTTGTAATTGGTTATTCCGAGTCATAGAATTGGTATTGAAAATTTGTTTTGGCGTGTTTAAGAGTCCTATTTGTTTGTTAATAATATCACGATTAACGTACCAAAATGGTTTGTTTTCATGTGGCCAATTCTCGTAGATCTTATTGGTGGAATCAAGAGGAATTGATTGACCGTCATTGTGCCATCTGTCTCCAAAACCGGCGTTACCAGAAATAGTATTGTCGTTTGTATTGGTGTTCCTGAAGCGGTAGGCTACTTGTGGAACGCCATGAGGTCTGGATCCCGCGTATGATCCCCTTTGAGCAAAGACGCACGCAATAAACATGAAAAAAACCATAGAGAACTTCTATAACAAAGAAAATATTATTATATACCCATCTATGTGAATTTTGAAACCAAATTTCGATATGTCAAAAAAAGAGGTAACATAAGGCGCCTTGTATACAAGTCAATATTATATTGATTAATAGGGTAGTAATGCTTTGTTAAAAAAATTAACAACTGTTTTAACAGCCTAATCTTTATACAGGGTAATTCATTAAAAATTTCCATTTTTTAAATTGTATATTCTGGACTTTAAAATATAATGATTCTGCTCAACATACAAAGATTGCTACTTTCCGAGATACCAGGTGTTTAAATATGGATTTTGATTTTCGCAATAATTGTCAATTTTATGTATAGTAGTGAATGTTGTGTTTAGCAGAAGAAGCATGAAAATAGGATTAATGCTGCGGAGATGAGTAGTCTGAGAAGTATAGCCGGAGTGACTCGGTTGGATAAGGTAAAGAATAGTGATGAATAGTGGTGTAAAAAAAGATGTGGTTACAAAGATAGATAAAGGAATGTTTAGATGGATTGGACACGTTGAAAGGATGGATGAAGGAAGATTGACGAAACAAATTTATAAAGCGAGTGTGAATGGACAAGTCGATAGAGGTCGACCTCGGAGAACATATCTTGATCAGATCAACATTGTTTTGAGGAAAGGCCAGCTCACGAGTACCAACAACCAACGAGCATGTATGAGAGCACTGATGAAAGTAGAGGAAGCAAAAGATGTGTGTAAGAACCGTAGCAAGTGGAAGGAAGTGGTCTCTGCCTACCACCATGGGAAAAAGGCGTGACTTTATGTATGTATGTATGTTGTCAATTTTACGTTTTTTGGCATAAGGATTGCCAAATTTGGACTTTAATTTAGCATTGCTAATAGAGGGTGCTAGTTACACTTGGTTGTGTTTAGTTAACCAAAGAAATTTTTTTTTTTCGGATGAACTATAAGTAAAATAAAAAATTCTACAAAAAATGTTACTCTTATTTAATTTATTTAACCCGATCAACTTTCATTAATTATACAACAGTTTAGTTGAAAAAAAATTGCTTTGATTAACTAAACACAACCAAGTGTAACTAGCGCCCTATAGTAGCAATTCTAAATTAAATTTGCAATCCTCATGCCAAAAAAACGTAAAATTAACAATTTTCAAATAGAAATTGTGAAAACATTAAAAAATATTACAAAAATCAAAATCCATATCCAGCATCTCGGAAAATAGCAATATTTGTTTAAGGCATGTTTGGCAGAATCATTATATTTTAAGGTCTTAAATGTACAATTCAGAGATTAGACATTCTTAATGAATCAATCTGTATATAAAAATCGAGCTTCCGTACGTTTGTGTCCACAAAACTCAAAAAAGTAGTCGATGAATTGATTTAAAATTTTTACACAACGTTGCATTTTAACAGAAAAATGTTTTTATATACTTTTTATTTCAAAGTTCCAACAGAAACAAGAAATTCCAAGCGTTTTTGCTAGTTTTAGATTAAAACAATATAAAAAAACAAATTGATTAAAAGTGATTTCCCGCCTACAAGAGATATTATTTAAAGGAATCTAAGGGAATAAAATAATTTTAATACAATTAAAAATTATAAACTTTTTGTTTTTTAGGGATTTCTGATAAATAAATATATGTATGACATTTTTTACTCACATTAATTACCACTTTCACTTATTTGTTTTCAAATATGTCGAATATTTATGATTTTAAAAATAAGCGTAAATATCAACCAACAGTATTTTTATTACTCATGCGGGATAAGTAGCAGTTTACATTACGCTGTTGCGGTTGAAAAAGCTGTTTGCCCATTTGAGTGCGACAAAGTTATTTGGCGCACGCTTACGTCATTTGAGTGCGACAAGTTTACTTGGCGCACGCTTACGTCATTTGAGTGTTACTTGGCGCACGCAAATTATACTTAGCACAAACTATCCTTGTCGCACGCAAATTCGAACCACCAACTTTTCGGCAACTGTCAAGTTGACATTACAAAGTTTATATTTTTATTTCAATTAATATTTTTGGTCTGGACCCCTGTTTTATGCTTGTGTTTATTCCGTATTCGCAATAAAAAATAGTATGTGCAACCCGCTTCGCTCGTGCGTTCATCTTCGCTCTCATGAGCAATCGCCAACTTATCGCACTAGTTGCACAATATACTATAATGTAGATAGTGCGGAAAAAGGCAGTGACAAGTTACTTAATGTGCATAGTACCATTTAATAAAAGGTTGGAAATGATTTGATTTTATCTAAAAATTGATTATATTATCTGTTTTCAAAAGAAATAAAGGTGAGTTAATTTTAAAGTAAATCCTGTATTAAATTAATAATAATAATATATCGTCTTTATTATTTCATAAAATAAACATAAAATATAATTGATACATTTGCATTAAGTTGTCGAGAAATAAAGGGCGAAGTTCATTGTCTGCAATGCTATGCATTTCAGAAAATGTTCTTCCACTTAACCCTGCAAATTTGTTTTGTTTCGGAAATAATTTAATTCCCTGTTTTTAAAAATTGAAATTACCATTTATTAAGGTTGTTGCATTAAAAAATTGGCAGTTTGAATTTAGGAAACGGGCAATTATATGTCGTATGCTTCAGATTCGATAATCTGATCTTTATGTGCAAAAAATATAACCCGTTCACTAGCTTAACAATTTTAGTAAAAAACATTCTTTTTATAGAATGGCTGGCAAGATCTCCAGATCTTATTCTACTTGACTTTCTGGAGCTATTTAAAAGCATTACTTTACAAATGTCATTAAAGAACTAAAGCTTAGAATAACTAAAGAATGTAGACGAATTACTAGCGAAACTTTGCAAAGACTTCGAGAAGAATTTGAAAATAGTTATATTATTGCCTAAAAAATAACGAAGCACTCTTTGAACAGTTACTGTAAATACATTTAAGGAGCTGTTTATAATTAACTTTATTTTAGTTTCTGTTGTAATTTCGCTATGTTTAATGTTATCTGCAAAATAAATCAATGGAACAAAATGTTGTTTTTATAGCTGATTTTCATTTTTTTGGGTTTTCATTTGATGTATCACAACGTAGCGGTTGGTATTTGACATTTTAAAGAAGAGGTTGGGGATGTTAAAAAGGTGCCACTTGTAAACAGCAGAATAACATTTATAAACCTCCCCCTTGATTTACAATTCGACGTGTTTTTTGTTTTTCTTACATTTACGCAAAATCAAAAATTATTTGGACTGGCTGGTTTTGAAATGAAACCACTGTAGATACAAATAAATCCATGTTTTCCATTTTTTTAACATTTAAAATAAACATATTTGAAATGTTTTTTAATACCCAAGGATATACTTTGAGATTATTAAATATTAAGTCCTGATGAGTCTTTATCAGTTTTATTAATTTGTTTATTAAATTTATTTTTTTATTTTCTGTCAATACGCTTGTGGTTACGTAACTGTATTTTTATTTATATTTTTTTGGCACACTATAATATTTAAGTGCTTTTAATACTAAATTATTTTTCTTAAGTAAGTATATGAAAATAACCAGAATGCTTTTAATGAGATAAAAGTAGTTAAATAGCAATTCAAAAACTTATTTTTTTCCTTACGGTAATGGTTTGCAAATACATTAATAATAAATCAATTGCTCAGGTAGAACGTAGGAATAAGTGTATTGCATTACTATTAATAATTTTTTAAATGACCTCGATAGTAAAGACCTTTTAGTAAGTAAATTATAATAACTATTATCATTAAAGTGGGCAATCTTTTAACAAAATCCCGGATTAGGTCGATTTTTTTTGAGGGTGACATTTATTTAATGTAAATTTATGGATTTAGGTTCACCCCTTTAAACGAAGCGACAACCCCTTTTAAAATTTCAAATTGCACGGGGGTCAAGTGGCACATCATTTATAAAGTGTTTTAATTTACATGCTACCACTATTCAATGACGAAGGTCTTTCTAAAAGGTTTTCAAATGACCCGACAAAATAAGTCTAATGGTATTAAATCCGGCAATAAAGCGTGTCATTTAGTGGTACTCCTTCTACCAACCGTTTTTGCAAAATTTGGTGTTGAAAAATGTATTTAAACTTTTAAAGCATATTCAAATAATGTCAGTCTTCAGAAAACGCGAATTTAAAAAATTAGATTCGATCACTGGGAGCTAAGATAATGGAAGTCAAAGTGATAGCGACGGCAACATTTATAGCGATGAAAATATCGAAGAAGAAAATGTAGAGCGACCTCGGCTGAGCCCAAAAAGAGCAAGAAAAGAATAATTAATGTACGAATATGCAACGAAATCTATGTAAATAGATATTAAGTTTAAATTGTATATGTAATAAATTGATTTTTAAGTAAATTAAACAATAATTATTGAACCATTTGCTTAAATAAAATAAGGAGAGCGACGAATGCGTAATTCAACTAGACACGTGCAATCTTTGCGCCCTTCTTTAAGGTAAAACGCTCATTGAGTCGCGCGCGTTAGCATTGCGAAGAGTAATCTTTTTTTTGAATTTACACCGTGTATTAATTTAAACTAAAAAATGAGTTTATTTAGAGTTTGAACAATCTAACTAATTTTGCAGAAAATCGAGATTCCTACTAGTACCTAAACAACGTATAAGAAACTTTGACTTCCATTAGCTCAGCTTCCAATGATCAAATACGCGTTTTGTCAAGACTGACATTATTTGAATATGCATAAACAGTTTAAATAAATTTTGTAAAAACGTAAAAAAACATTTTTTTTAATACATACATACATACATAAAGTAACGCATTTTTCCCATAGGGGTAGGCAAAGACCACTTCCTTCCACTTGCTACGGTTCTTACACACATCTTTTGCTTCCTCTACTTTCATCAGGGCTCTCATACATGCTCGTCGGTTGTTGGTACTCTTGACCTGGCCTTTCCTCAAAACAATGTTGATCTGTTCAAGATATGTTCTTCGAGGTCGACCTCTACCGACTTATCCATTCACACTCGCTTTATAAATTTGTTTCGTCAATCTTCCTTTATCCATTCTTTCAACGTGTCCAAACCATTTAAGCATACCTTTATCTATCTTTGTAACCACATCTTCTTTTACACCACAGCGTTCTCTTATCTCATTATTTTTTACCTTATCCAACCGAGTCACTTCGGCTATACTACTCATCTCCAAAGCAATAATCCTACTTTCATGCTTCTGCCAAACTCAACATTCACTACCATACATAATGTAGGAACAAACACACCTCTATGCACAGTCAGACGTGCCTTTTTTGACACTTTCTGGCTATTCATAAAGGTATGCAGTGCCCCATTCATTTGTCTTCCTACCAACACCTTTCGCTCAATGTCACTGTCATACTTTCCATCTGTCTTAAACTTTGCACCCAAGTACCTACACAAATTCATTTACTTGTTCCACTCTTTCTCCCTTAATCAAAACTAAAAGCATTGAAAATTTAAGATACATTTTTTTTAAACAATTAATTACATTTTTTGTAAAAATATTACTACTACTCTGTCGATTGTGACCAGGCGCATATTGAAATTTTAATTGTTCGTAAAATGGACAAAGATTGAAAAAAAATACATTGTCGGTTTCCTCCGCGCCATTTTCAATTTTTTAAATCTGAAACAACTGTCGCTTTAGTAAGTGATGCCCTATCATTTTCTACATTATTACTTTAATATTGTTATTTTAAATATGGTTCCTACTTAAAAAACTTATTTTAAATATTTTCTTTCGTCTTTGGAAAATAGAGGAAAATGGAAAAAATAAAATAATATGTTATTAAAAGTTCTTTAGAAATCGCAAATTATTTGTTTATTTTCTTAGCAACGGTTGTTTTTGAAAAATTTTATATATTTTTAGTGATATCTTAACAGTTTGTGGTTTTCAGGTAGATATAATGAAAAATATCGTTCATTACACGTCCATAAGTGCTTTTTCCGACTCCTAATGAAATATACTATTTTGACATATCGACTTATAGGGCAATACAATTTTGATAATCACAACTTTTTTCGTGGGAGCAAAATTATAAGAGATATAAGCGTAAAACCGTTGAATTTTACGTGCTCAAATCTGTGCTTTCCAGCTGCTCTGTAAGCTTTAGCGGAATTCTAGTGGAATCTAGGAATGTGATCTATCTTTCCCCGGACTATAACAGCGAAAAATGACATTTTATCTGTTTTTACGACTTAAAAAATTCTGTTCAAATAAAAATGAAAACAAAAGTACCTGTAGAATTCTAATAAAACGCAACATATTGATGATAAGAAATTTTTTGCATTATAGTTATCCGGGAAGTTTCCTATTACACGTGACCCCCCGTGCTATTCAAGATTCTTGAAAGGGTTGCCTACTTAAATATCCGAGGTGGAAACACACTATTGTATTTTTTATTTTCAATAAACTACCATAAAAAAGTAATAAATATGAAAAATATTGACAATTAGCAATTCAAACTTAACTAATTATAATTTTTTTTATTTTCCATTAGTTCTACATAAAAAATTTCTCTATATTACACACCTAGGGCAGGGTGACCTAACCAAACCTAACCTAACCAACAAACATGTGCTCTGAGACTTTACTTTAATGCCCGTGGTGTGTATACTATTTTTCTCCCTACTGTGCAGAAATCGTCACTTTCGGCCCGCTATGCAAAACAAAGTTGCCGCTTTCCGCCTTCAGTAGGGAGAAATTAGTATATTACATACCTAGGGCAGTAAAGCAAGAAATAAATCGTAGCACATGAATGTTGACCAAGGCGAAGCAGAGCGAATTTTTTTAAAATAATTTTAACATTTTTTTTTCGTTACGAATAAAAACTATTAAAAAAAATTAAATAAATGCTAAAATGTTTATTAAAATTATGAAAAATGAGTAAATATTTTAAATAAAACCTTCTGAATAATTGTTTATTCCTTTTAATGATTAAAAAATTTTAACAAATGGCAAACCTACCTAACAAAAATGAATTTGTATTAACATAATAATTTTTATTATTTCGTAGGATACCTGTAGTATTGTTTTATATTATAACATAAATCAACAAATTTGCTACAAAAATAACCATTAATTACTAATTATGCAGCCATAATATGTTGTTATTTTAATCACCTTTCGAAGTAATACAAGCTGTCAGTGTCTTACCAAGATATTTTTTATATTTTGCATGGTGAGGAAAAATATATTTCCTAAATAAAAAAAATTACATACATTACGTCTGATAGCTGTAGTAAATAATAATAACGGAGAAGCAATTGTTTACTTACCATGGTTATTTACGTGACTAATAAAAGTAAATTAAAATCAAATCACAACAAAACAAGTTCATCAACCCAGTGGATACAATATTGTTGATTCGAGTTTCGAAAAACGACTGACTGCCAAGCTCACTTGTATTCCTTTTATAAACCACAACCAGATTTAGTATAGTATGAACCACTAAAATATCCTGTCGAGCTTCCTGCACTTAAAAATTTTAGCGTCATCTACAAAAATTTCCCAACTTATAAAAATACGTCATTTAATGAAAATATCAATTTATTTTGAAATTTTTTAATAATTTTTCAGTGAAAGAAGTATAAAGAATTGAATATAAGTAATAGCGGCTAAAAAGTAAATTATATTAAGTAAACTTTTCGTTACATAAAAAAAAATAATATTTTTTGAAACATTATCAATATTATTAACCCATTAATATTGATATACTTAATATAGAGAAAAAAAAATTTAATTATCAATTATTATAAAAAAAAACTAAAAACTGTCTGCTGTTATTTTTACTCATGGCAATTTTATTACAAGTCTTCATGTACACTAATGAAATTAGAAATTTCGTTTATTTTTAATCGATTAAAACATTAACAGTAAAACATCAAAGTGCTACAAAATAGAAATGCATACAAATTTAATATTTTGGTACTAATTTTTAACAGTGTACAGTGAAAATTTGAAATTTAAAATTTATTTTGATATATTTATAGTACTAAGTTAACAAGATTTAGAAAACTTTATGTATTTATAAGAAATTGGGGCCAGTCTGGTTCACACACACGTTTAGTTATCCATTATCAAGCTTAAATAAATATAATGACCTTGTTTGTCTTTTTAAATCAATATGAAGGGATAAAATTGAATGATGCAAGGTAAAAAATTTGGTCTTTGATTAAAATAAATACATAATTGTTTTCGTAGCTAGATATGATCATAAAAAAACAGAAACGAAGTTCCTTGCGATATACGACGAATATTTATTTAATTTATAAATTTTAATCAAAGTATTTTGCAAAAAAAAAATAGTTTGCTTATAAATATTTTATGTATAAATAATATCTTATGAGGTTCAATAAATTTACAATCTTATATACATAAAAATGTTATGTTGGTTTGTGTACGTTTTAAAAACTCAAAAAGTTTTGCATCGATTAAGCTCAAATTTTGACACGATATTTAACCAGCTTCAAAGATTGTTTTTAATCATTTTTAACCCCCGACGTAATGGAATATGAGGGTTGAAAGTGGGGGCGAACAACAAAATATTTTCAAATATACCCCAAGTGGGGTATCAAATAAAATTTGTGAACTCTTTTATCGGGGGATTATCAAATTTAATAAAATTTATATTGTTTCTTCGCATCAGTAATATACCCGCGACCGCAAAAAACAGCTTTTTTACCAGTCAGCTATGTACCAGCAACCACGCCATCTGTTAGAAGCGAGGGGAATTGATGAACAACGTAGTGAAAGCAACGATTTTAACGGAGCCTTTCAAAGGTCCTCATTCCTCGAATTCCCATGATCCCGACTGATGCACCATTTTAATTTAAAATATTGCAATTCCTAATTCGATTGGCGTTCGCAATCACAATCAACAAAACTCAAGGTCAATCTTTAAAATTGTGTGGTTTAGATTTAGATGTGGATTGCTTCTCACATGGACAAATGTATGTTGCGTGTTTCCGTGTCGGCAAACCAAATAGCCTTTATATCTACGCAGACAATAGAAAGAGAAAATATTGTTTACCCACAAGTATTGCAAAATTAAATTTCTATGAAATTTATGCTTTGTTTTATTTCCCATTTCTTATCCATGTAACCAAAATGTGCCACAGCGAAGCGTGTCAGGGTACAGCTAGTTATTTATACTTAAACCAAATTAATGATATAAAAAATGGTTGTTAACATAAAATAATAAAAAAAAGAAATAATAGGCTTGCCTTGCTTGTTTGTCTTTCGAATCAGCTTTTTAATTTGAATAACGGGTCTTTTTTATTAAAAAATAAATAACTCGAAAACTATGGATTTATTCATAAAAATGTCTAAAAATTATATGCACCAGGTCCAGATCTCCGATGCGTTGTTTTTGAGTTAATTAATAATAAATGTGCTGTGTGAGTGGTCGGATTACTTTTTCTATCCCTCTCTTTGCAGGTGGTAAGTGTAGAGGAACAGAGATAGCGACTAACGCATTCTTGTTACGCACAGTTTTTGTTGAATAGCAACGTGCGATAAAAAACCATCCAAACGATCTCTGATACATTTTTTTTATAATATTTAAAAATTGTTTCCCCAATTTTAGATTTATTATTTTGAACTTACATTCAGTACATAAAATTAAGAGATTTACGACCCCATTTATCTTTTTACAATAAAAAAAGGAATAAAATACAGGGTTAGCCATAAGCCCGTTGTCATTAAAAATTCTTGGACTTTGTTTTACCTAGTGAGTAGTAAGTACTCTAAGTTGATATTCCATAGTTATATTGTTTGTTGTTATTTGAAAGCAATGAATAAAAAGTTAACCACAAAACAACGAATATTTGTTTGTCTCTAACATGGTTAAAACTTGACCATAATTTAACTTTTGTTTAAGGAAAGTTTTCCAAACATAAAACCTTCATTTCTATCAGGTATTTACAAAGTTAATTTAGGATTTAAAGGGACTGGGTTGGTAGCAGTACTTACTCGTTCAGGTAGGACAAAATTTGCTAATACAGAGAGAATCTTGCTTTTTGTCGGGCTATTTTTTGTGCAATTAACGACTTGATCACAAAGAAAAGCGTCCAAAAAGCATAAAATAGCAAAGATAATCCTACGAAAGATTTAGAGAAGTCTGTAAATTAAGACCATATAGGCTTACTGTATTTTTAGGCTTAAATAAAGATGAAACGACCAGGCGTATGAGTTGTACACAATCCGACAAGAAACCGTTTCCAACTTTTACGGCACTATTATTTGGAGTAACAAAGAAACTTTAAAGGTAAATGGCAGAGTCAACAGACAGACACAACTGTGTCTACTGAAAATCTACGAATCCTCATGTGGCAATGGAGACAGAATTAAACTCTTATAAGTTTAAAAGCAGGTTAAGCGGTTGGTTAATGGGGTCTTATTTTTTTAACGGTACTGTCAATTCGGTAAAGTACCGTAAAATGCTATAAAAAGTATTATTAAAACATTTTATAAACTTTTGCAGTTGGTTAAAGAAAAGTTAATGCTGCAACATGGTGGAGCATCCTTGCATTATAAAGTCTGGGGTGTACTAAAATTTTATTTTTTTTTAGATTTGCGATGTTAAGCAAGAATCCAATCAGAATTTAAAAACCTACAGTTCCAAATTATTTGCAGCAAAAATTTGTAAATTAGTGTTTAAAAATGCAAGGTTTTGAAAACAGCATTTAAAATGCTTTAAGCATCTGTTGTAGGTTCATTGAACTGTAGGTACTATTATTTGTGTGCAATTAATAAAATTGTTGATGGTACTTAAATTTGTATTTTTAACAAATAACTTATTGCCCACCATGTAGTTTGATCTTTTTTTAAGTCCCTATATTTTTGACAGAGTGGTTGTGGTTGTCTGCTCAGAATTGATAGTTCGTTTTACTATCCGTCGCCATTCCTCTCGAGCTCCCGCTTTCTTGGAGCACTCGTAGAGTGTACTATCAACAGCAGCATTCGATATATTGCCAAAGAAGAAGGGAATTCGAGTCCACGTGTCCACGTCTCAGCCGCGTAAAACAATATAAGAAACACTAGCCCTGACTTGTCGGATCTTTGTGGCCTTTATAATGGTCCCTACGCTTATATATGGTAGCGAATTTCGGGTTTGGCAGAAGTATGAAAATAAGGTTAATGCTACGGAAATAAGTAAGTAGTCTGTGAAGTATAGCCAAAGTGACTCGGTTGGATGAAGTGAAGAATATTGAGATAAGGGAACGCTGTGGTGTGAAAGAAGATGTGGTTACAAAGAAAAATAATGAATGCTTAAATAGTTTGGACATGCAAAGAGTATGGATAAAGAACGATTAATAAATAAAACAAAACTTGTATTTCGTGCATAAAAAACTTTTTTTAAAATAGCACTTTTACACCTAATCTACATGTATTGATAACCTGACAAGTAAGCAATGAAGATGACATAAAAGTCGAAAGCACTATGCTATTTTACTAAAAAGTTCTTTGTGCACGACATACAAGTTTTGTTTTATTTATCAGTTACATTGATACGTGCACATAGCCTTGCAGAGAAAGCCTTACAGTGAAAGACCAACAACCGATGAGCATGTATGACAGCACTGATAAAAGTAGAAGAAGCAAAATTTGTGTGTAAGAACCGTAGCAAGAGGAAGAAAGTGGTCTCTGCCAACCACTACGGGAAAAAGGTGTAACTATATGTATGTACGAGGGCGGTTTGATAAGTCAGTGACTTTTTGAATAAAAAATTTTTTTTCCCGCAAATAAATATTTTATTTTTCTACATAATCACCTTTTAGCTCGATACATTTAGTCCAGCGTTTTTCTAATTTTTTTATTTTCTCCAAATAATAGGTTTTTTAAAAGCTCTCAAAATACGCGTTTGTTTCGGTAATGACTTCTTTATTCGACTCAAATCTCTTACCGCTCAGCCATTTCTTTAGGTTTGGAAACAGAAAATAGTCGCAGGGGGCTAAATCTGGAGAATATGCTGGATGGGGTAGCAGTTCGTATCCCAATTCGTGGATTTTGGCCATCGTGACTAGACAAGTGTTCACACGTGCATTGTCTTGATGGAACAGCACTTTTTTCTTCGTCAAATGCGGCCGTTTTTGCTTCAAATCAACGTCGTATCTGTTCAAAAGCTTTGAATAATATTCGTCGGTGATCGTTTTATCTTTCTTGAGGTAATCGATGTGAATGACACCGCGTACATCCCAAAAAACTGTGGCCATGACCTCGTTGGCTGACAGACTCTGTTTCGCCTTCTTTGGTCCACGTTCACCCCGAGCAACCCACTGTTTCGATTGTTCCTTGGTCCGGATTACGGCTGAACATCGCTAAACACTCTTTTGAAGTGGTCACACGATTGCGCTTATGGTCGAGAGTGAGCAATCGCGGCACCCATCTCGCAGAGAGTTTTTTCATGTCCAAATATTCGTGTAAAATATGATGTACCCGTTCAGTTGAGATACCCACAGCATGAGCCAACTCATGCACTTTCATTCTCCGATCATCCAATATCATTTCAAGGATTTTATCGACGATTTCCGACGTGATCACTTCTTTTGGGCGACCTGGACGTTCAGCGTCACTAGTGCTGGTACGAATACAACGGAACTTTGTAAACCACTTCTTAACCATTGAAATTGATGGTGCCGAGTCTCCGTAGTATTTATCAAGTCTTTCCTTAGTTTCAGTGATGGATTTTTTACGTAAAAAGTAATGCTTAATCAGCACACGAAATTCACTTTTTTCCATTTTCGTAAAAATTCACGAGGTTGTCTGCTATGAACGGCTATCAAACACCAACTGCACGACGTAGCTTGCTTAAAATTAGAAAGTTGCCCACTGAAAGATTATAGTTGACGGCAGCACTGTTGCATTTGGAGTAACTGCGAGGGAAATTCAAAAAGTCACTGACTTATCAAACTGCCCTCGTATATATGTTCCGGTTTCTCCATATTATCTTGAGTTTGATCGAGGCTGTTCTCGCAATAGTCATGCGTCGCTTAATCTCGTCGACACATCCACCTCTGTTTAAGATAAGCTCTCCCAGATAAACATATAATTTTACGTCATCGCAAGTCGCAATTTTTGTGACATCTGGCAGGTTATTATTGCTGCGGTCGACAATCATCATCTTGATCTTGCTACGATTGATCTTCAGGTCGAATTAGAGACTCACACTTTCCATTCTGCTCAAGAGAGTTTCTATATGTTGTGAACTCGTCGGCATATCGTAGGTTAAAAAATTTAAGGCCTTCGATGTTGACTCCAACCGACCAGTTGTCAAGAGTGATCCTTATGATAAGTTCAGTGTAGATGTTAAACAACAACAGCGATATTATGCACCCTTGGCGAATTCCGGCACTGGGGTAAAAGGAACTGAGTAAGACGTAATCTGTCCTGACAAAAGCGGTTATATCATACAAAGTGAAAAATCTAGATTTTAATTAAAATTAAATACATGATTTTTTTTGCAGCTAGGTATGATCACCACCTAAAATTATTCAACAAGAAGAGCTGCTTCATCGGTCACTACGTCCCTGATTATTTCTCCCAAACAAAAAATGAATCTTTCTTGAAATTTTTTTCTGAATTTTTAAATTCGTTTTATTTCGCGCCTACATTCGGTGTAAGAAAACGATGATTATAACCTTATTCAGATGCTTCTAGAATACGCGCGTTTTCACAAAATGTGATTCTTCGTCATTTTGTGAACGGTTTGTAAATGAATATCGACTTTGAAGGAGGTGATATTTCATTTTTAAACATTCGCTGTGACTATTCCCGAGAGTAATTTAATATAGTATAGGAGCTAGAAAACGTTTGGAAAACAAGAACTTCAGGTCAGCTGATTTTTTATTATGTCGTCCTTCTAGCTCTTTCGATTAAAGTTTGAGCTACCTAGCTGACGGTAGTGGTTGCGCAAGCACGGAAAAAGCATTTATGGACGTGTAATGAACGATTTTTTTTATTATATTTACCTGAAAACCACAAATTGTTAAGATATTACTAAATATATAAAAAAATTGTCACAAAACAAGCGTTACTTACCCCGTTGCTAAGAAAATAAACAGAAAAATTTGCGATTTCTAGAGAACTGTCATTAACATTTTATTTTGACATACAGGTAGGCAGCTGATGGTACCGTAAAATTTTCCGTGCAGGCGCACGGAAAAAGCCCACTTTCGGTGCGCTAAATAGGCATGTAAATATAGTGTTTTAGGTATGTATAATAAAAAAGTTATGAAAAGCATTGCAGTATGATGCTAGTAGTAAGAAAGAGACAGTTTAGAGTGCAGGAGAAATAGACAGCGACGGTGGCGCAAATGGCAAGTTGACAACATGGCGTCAGTATAAAGTCATATGTTTGTGCTCTTGTTGTTTTTAATGTTTACTTTAAAATTTTGCTACAATGGCCAGTGATAAAATGAAATGTGTATTTTGTAAAAGAAAGAATGATAAAATAATACCTTGCGTGGATGATAAACTGAAAAAATGCCAGGAAGTTTTGAGTATACGAGTAAAATATAAATTAAAATACAAAGATACTGAGTTGCCTACAGATGGATATCACAGACAAGGTTACAGTAGCTTTACAGCTTTAATGACAAAATACCGTAATTCTTTGTCAAAAATAGATGATAGCATTAGTTCCAGTCCACCCATTTTTTCATCGAATACTCCAGTAGATATTAGTGAAACTGTTTCAAAAAATGTGACTCCAAGTTCTAACAGTGAAGTCGCATCTGTGAATGCTTTTTCAAGTTTCATCGATCAAATAATTTCAGGAGATTCTGAACAAAGTTAAAACAGGGAAATTCAAATTCAATTAATTAGTCAATGTCAGGTAATCCAGATTTAAGTTTTAATAATATGAGATATTATCAGAAGATGCTGGTCCAAGTTTAGATAGTCAGACCATGTTAGGAGGTGTTTATTCTACTTCCACTTGTGATTTAAATATCGACGTACGTTTGTAGTGAAATTCCTGATACCATTATTGGAGATATTAAAACAGGTCAACAGCTTTGAAATGTTTTTGTGTTTTTTTTGTGATAAATATCGCAAGCAGAGTAAAGGTAAACAACAAAATCTTCATTCGTCAAACGATCCAAAAATTTATGAAAAAATCATTGAGTGGATGGAAAAACTCAATAATGAAGAGTTGTTGCAAAAAATTAATCTTTTTACATCCACGAATAGGACAATTTTTTATCATCATTCTTGTAAATTAAATTGTTTGAATGATTATAAAAAAATAGTTTTAGACACTATGTACTTCTTGGCATAAAAATCGTAATATCTATAAAGATATTTTCGATCTTGTTCTAATTTTATTTTCTTCTTTATGTTAAATTAAAATTTTTTATTGAAACTGGTACTTACTAGGACAAGTACAAGTAATGTACTTTTGTAATGGTTTTCTGTCTCATTCACAGCAATACTTTCTGCAACTGTCTCTCTCTGACAACTAGCATCATACTGCCATGCTTTTCATGACTTTTTCGTGCTTTTTCAAAGTTAAACAATTAAATTAATGTCTGCAAATTAATTTAAGGTTTATTTATTCTTACGTAACATAATATTAAAATTACAGACATCTAAAAATACTTTAAATTTTTTATTTAAAAAAAATAATTCGCGTATGGCACATAGTTAGCAGTGTTAAAAGTATCTGGCAATAAAAAATATATGTCTGGTAAATCTATCCAAAGCCAAAAAATTAAAAATTACGCTTTTTAAAATTATTTTAAAATTTAGGATTCTCACCTGTACAGCTGTAAGGTGTGCACTAATGAACGCAACCGCTACCGCCAGCCAGGTGGCTCAGACCGAAAAAGCTTGAACGACGACATAAAAAATCAGCTGACCTGAAATTCTTTCTCGAAAACGTTGCTAGCTCCTGTACTAATAACCAACATTTTAAATACAATATTATAAGAAAAAAGTTACTTTTTTTTAACAAAATACGTAAAAATAAGGAACTGCCAAATTTATTGCAATTCGACGTTTCTATAAAATTGTAAACAGGTAAGTGGTAAGTCGCATTAAAAATTATTTGAATAAAAATGACTCTATCTCTTCTCGACTATTATTTAACATAATTTGAAGGTTCATTCCCAAAACAGCTAACCCTGACAAGAATTACACAATCTACAAGGAGCCAGTCTCGTCATTAACCTAGATTTAACGAAAGACGGTTTCCCACCTACCAGACGTTAAAAAAATGTTATACTTATCACTTGTTATGTTTTAAATCGGAAATAGGAACTGAGTCATAATTTTTTTTTAAATATCATCAACCAACAAAAATTTATATGTTTAACATTTTATAAACAAATATTGTTACGAGGGCAGTGACTTTTTGAATTTCCCACGCAGTTACTCCAAATGCAACAGTGCTGCCGTCAACTATAATCTTTTAGTGGGCAACTTTCTAATTTTGAGCAAGCTACGTCGTGCAGATGGTTTTTGATAGCCGTTCAAAGCAGACAACCTCGTGAATTTTTACGAAAATGGAAAAAAGTGAATTTCGTGTGCTGATTAAGCATTACTTTTTACGTAAAAAATCCATCACTGAAACTAAGGAAAGACTTGATAAATACTACGGGGACTCGGCACCATCAATTTCAATGGTTAAGAAGTGGTTTACAGAGTTCCGTTGTATTCGTACCAGCACTAGTGACGCCGAACGTCCAGGTCGCCCAAAAGAAGTGATCACGCCGGAAATCGTCGATAAAATCCATGAAATGATATTGGATGATCGGAGAATGAAAGTGCGTGAGTTGGCTCATGCTGTAGGTATCTCAACTGAACGGGTACATCATATTTTACACGAATATTTTTACATGAAAAAACTCTCTGCGAGATGGGTGCCGCGATTGCTCACACACGACCATACGTGCAATCGTGTGACCACTTCAAAAGAGTGTTTAGCGATGTTCAGCCTTAATCCGGACGAATTTTTGCACCGTTTTGTTACTGTGGATGAAACATGGATCCATTACAACACGCCAGACGGTGTCATTCACATCGATTACCTCAAGAAAGGTAAAACGATCACCGACGAATATTATTCAAAGCTTTTGAACAGATTCGACGTTGATTTGAAGCAAAAACGGCCGCATTTAGCTAAGAAGAAAGTGCTGTTCCATCAAGACAATGCACGTGTGAACACTTGTCTAGTCACGATGGCCAAAATCCACGAATTGGGATACGAATTGCTACCTCATCCAGCATATTCTCCAGATTTACCCCCCTGCAACTATTTTCTGTTTCCAAACCTAAAGAAATGGCTGGTCGGTAAGAGATTTGAGTCGAATGAAGAAGTCATTACCGAAACAAACGCGTATTTTGAGAGCTTTGAAAGATCCTATTATTTGGAAGCAATAAAAAAATTAGAAAAACGCTGTACTAAATGTATCGAGCTAAAAGGTGATAATGTAGAAAAATAAAATTTTTATTTGCGGAAAAAAATTTGTTTTATTCAAAAAGTCACTGACTTATCAAACCGCCCTCTTAGTTTATTTAATACTGAATTGCATGACAGCCATAAAGATAGATTAAAATCAATCTTTAAAAGATACGTGTCAAAATTGTATAATATTCCGACAGTTAGTCATGAAGCTACAGTGTTTTTAGTGACGATACTGTAATGTTCAAAACAATGGAAAAAAACATATTTCGATTGGTGATTACACATTGTATTTTAATGGGGAAAAAAACGTTTTTGCTTACCAACATATTTTCTTTGTTAACAACAACTCTTTGTCGTTGGTTTACAGAGTGTAAATAGAGTTGCTTGAATCTCTAAAAAAAGAGATTTTTCAAAAAAAAAAATATTAAAAAAGTCCCCAAAATTGTTTAGGACAGTCATTAAGTAAAGTTTTTAACTTAAATATACGAGCATTAAAAGGCATTATAAACAATATTTTGCATAAAGATTTGGACAGAAAAAAATTTTTGTCCAACGCTTGCATACAACGGAAAAAAACAACAACGTGTTAATAATATAGGACACCATATGGAGCTGTTTAAACGATTTAAAGAGAATTGTTTGTGTCGGTAGAATAAAGGCAATGGTTGTAACATGGATCCACAAGTACACTTCAAAATTAATGGCAAGTCAGCTGAGTAGAAAGTAAGTACCAATCCGACCAAGCAGCAATATACATCTTCTTCTTCTGTGTTGTAGGATTGCATTTTGTTTGTCTTCAACGATTACAACCGTAGTTGAGACGCCGAGCTCCAGCTTTCTTGCCATCGTATTGGGGGTCTTCCAGGATGTCTTTTCAATACAGGAAGTCCCTCTTTAGCGATTTTTGGAAAACTTGTTTTATCCATCCTGTCGACATGGTCTCTCCACTCTCTTCTATTGCAGCCTCATCTCACCACATCTTAAATGTCGCACTGCGTTCTAATGTCATGGCTTCTAATGCGGTCTCGTAAACTGCAACCTGTTATTATTGAAATGAAACGCGTCGTTTGGATTCACAACATAGACTAACTTTATTTAAAAAGGAAAGATACAAAGTAACTAAAACAGATGATAACCACTTGTAAAGGGAACACAGAGTGTTTACAGTGGCGTAACCTTAAACTTATATTTTAAGCTATTTCAACAGTTATGCCTCTCAAAGTTCTTATCTCCACTGTTTTAAGGAGTCGCGTCGTTGTATTGTTTTTTGCTCTGGTTCCGATAGCGTATGTCATGATCAGTCTTACACAGGTCTTGTATATTCTTGCCTTGCTCTCTACAGACATGTACTCCTGCAGATAGCCCGATATCAACGAAGCTTTTACTGTTTGTGCTTTCACTTCTTTCTCCAAGTTCCTACTGCTTGTTATATTGACGCCCAGGTATAATTTACACATAAAAGCAGGCTTGTTAAATTCTATGGCTTTCTCGGTTATCTGTCGTATGGTAAAAATTGCGTCTATAGTGGACCTGCTCTTTTTGAATCTTGGTTGTTCTACGCATATCCCAGAAGCAGCAACTTCCTCCTCGAAGATCTTTCTGAGGAGTTTTGACATTGTACTTAGAAGGCCGAATTCACTGTAGTTTGCTTCCATTTTTTGTATTGGTATTGTTACGCTGTGCTTCCACTGCGTCGGTATGTCCTTATTGTCTAGTATCTTATTAAAAAGAACCTGAATCTGATCCAATAGTTTACTGCCGCAGTATTTAATCATTTCGTTGGATATTTCGTCCGCCCGTGCGACTTTATGTTTTTTAGTTTGCTGGCTACTTATTCTATTATCTCCTGGGATATGTTCCATGATCGCTGGGTGTTATTTTCTATTTGTGCGGCGTACAGCTCCCGAAAGTGTTTTTCCCAGTCCTTGTTTGAATTCTTCGTAGTTTGTATAAATTCGTTTAGGGGCTTCTTCCTGTTTCTAAGTATGTTCCACACCTTTTTCTGTCCTCCGTAAAGGTCCCGCTCCATATCCTTAGATAATTTCACCCAATTTGCTGTTTTTATTGCTTTTATTTCGCAGATAATTCTGTTTCTTACAAGCTTACTCATTGTACGTTATCGATTTTAATTTGTACTGTAGGTAAGACTTTCGTTTTTCCTCCGCCAGCGTCTTAACCCCTTGAGTGAACCACGGTTTGGTATTTAGACTTTTCCCCGTACGGCGCCTTCTTCTTAGTGCTTCTTCTACAGCTCCTATTATGTTCGATTTTAGTTTTTGCCAAGCGGTTTCTTCTTCGTCCGGCTATTGTATTTTGCAGGCCTGGATTTTTTCCTCCAATCTTCGTTGGTACAGATATCTTGTTGAGGCATCAAATAGAGACACCCCGTTGATTTTGTTAGTGCTCTTCGTTGGTTTGCTCTTTATCAGTTTAAGAGTGACTGCTATTTTTGCCAGTACTAGGCCATGATAAATTCCGGCATTCGCTGAGGTTAGAGTCCTGACATCTTGGATTCTGCGTGGGTGGATGTTTCTGTTGGTGATTACGGATTTTTGTCCACGCGTGTTTTCAAATGTGAATTTGTGTTGTGGTTTGTGTGGGAAAAAGGTGTTGTTTATTCGTAGCTTGATTGAAGTGCATAGTTGGATTAATTGTTCCCCGCTTTCATTCTTTGCTTCTTCGTTGTATCGGTTTTTTAATACTATTCGTTTCTAATTCTGGCGTTAATAGATTTAGCTATTGTTTGGCACAGCAAGGAGGTTTGTTTGAACCTTTATTGTTGACGACGCAACGGCAAGCAAACAGGAAGGAAATCTAGAAGATGGATGAAGAAGTTGTAGGATGATGTCGGTTTCTGCCTCTGCTGAATCTCGCCGTGCTTCGTTAAGACGTTAAATCTTCGATAACTAGTTGGCTGGTTCGTAATGTAGGTTGTCAGTTTTTCTAGCTTTACCGCCGTGAATTTATTGATAAAGAATATTAAACAACTACACTTTTCTTGTTTGATAATATATTGTAAAATTTTTACAATAAGCTTACAGTTAAAAACCTCCCGTCTTTTTAGAAAATTTTCACTGGTTGATGGCTTTTTAAATTAATTGATTTTATATAATTATATTGATTTTTACCACGTGGTGTTTTAAAGCTAACTTGCTTGTTCTCTCTGCGAAGACGAAGGACGAAGTCACCAAACGGAATTGGTTTAGTTTAGTAATAGCAGCGCTGTGGTCAGCTTTTCCATTGGTTTTGCTTGTGACTTTTATGTATAATTGGTTGCCTATAGCAAGCTCCTAATTTAAGGAAACCAAGTGAATAATTAGTTGCCTAAAGCACGCGTCTATCGGTTGTAATTATGAGGTTTTTAAATCAAGGAATGGATTAAAGAACATTCTACAGTTGAAAAATACGGAATATTCAACAATTGTGTTAGATTTGTAATGTTTGTTTTTAAAAGTTCAAATTTTTAGTTTATTTCTAAGAAGTTAATGTTTTGTTTTTTAAATCGTGAAATATTTATTTTATTTTTGGGGCCGTTGTGGTGAGAGTAAAAATATTTTAAGAAGAAAAATGGTTTGATCTCTTGCATGCGTCGTAGTATCTTTCCTGAAATTTGTATGTTCCTAGATTATTTTTCCATATCTCTATAAAATATTGGGTTATTGGAGCATCATATATATGTTTCGGTAAAATGACGAGGAAAAGACTTTTGTTTCACCAAAATAATATACCATGTAATATCGGAAACTTAAGCTTTTTTTTTACAAGAAACGTTAAAATAAATGTATCTGACTAATGGAAACTGTTGTCGAATTTTGCACAAAATTCAGTCTTAGGAGTTTGTAATCAATGTTTTATTTGCTTTGTGTTAATCAATTTTCCGGCAAATATTTAGTATTTAATTTATAAATTAAGCTTAATGATAATATGGTAATAAGTGAATACGGTATAATTGCTTTTGGAACTATCAAAAGCCAAGATACAGTATCACAAACTAAATCTCAAAATGTAAACATTGTTACAACACGGCCCTGTTTATTTGTCGGCGTCCGAGAGTCGACCACAATTAGGGTGCATATTAATAAGCGCTTTGTTGGCCTCCGTCTCCGTCTAGTAAATTCTCGATCACCGCGTCGCGTCTAGCGGTTTCGGGATGGTAGAAGGATTGTTCTGGCGCTTTCGGGAAAAAGGTCGAATAGTGGCTCAGAAGTATAAAAAGGAGAGCAGTCGCGAAAAAGTTTTAGTCTTAAGTTTTTATAAGTTATAAAATGTAAATAGTCGTATCTAAGTGATTTTTAAAAGTAAAGTTTTAGTGTGTAAAAGAATTGGAATAAAAAAATTGTTTTAAAAGTTTATAATTACCATACCAAAAAAAGAAGTAATTATCGTACGAATATTAAAAAAGACATTTAATTAAAAATATTGTTATAATTAATTCTCTATTTACAATTAAATTATTTGTCAAAAAAGCCATATAATAATTTATAAAGTTTTTTTTTATTTTTTCCACAAAGACAAACCAAATTTCCTCTCCTTGTACTTTCATGCACCTTGCCCAGTATTCAGCGTCCCGTCTACCTTCATTCTCTTTGTCTATGGCTCAAATTCTATTTCCGCAGAAGCTTTGTCAGACTAGCTTATTTAAATAAAAAAAAAGAAAATTTAGTTAACATCGTACAACAAATGGACGAAAATATTAATGTGGTTATTCATTAAAACGTCCAGGCTAAAAGACACAAAGCAGAAGACATTTCGCGTTGTAAATGTAAACCATAATACAGTGTGTGTCACCAGGGCCGATCCTAGGATGTCGGCCGCGCGCGTGCAAAGTCCTAATGTGCCACCCCTCTATAGAATTTTTTAGCTAAAAAAATCACCGTACCTAAAGGGTTAAATACTCCAGTGAAATTAGACACTATAACAAGAACATCCCCCGAAGGATTCAAAAGCCAGAAACATTTGTTTAGGTACTCTTATGAGAAGCTAGGTCTCGTATTTTGAATGCAAGCTCTATTATAGTGATTGAATACAATAAATATTATGTTGTTAGTGCAAAATATGTAATGGAGTACAAAAGGTTAACATGTTACAAAAAAAACCCCGTTAATAAAGCATTTTTATTTTTCTTAAAGAAGTACTGTAAAACTCAATTTTTATAAAAATATTTTCCTGGCTAGATTTAGCTTCAAGCCATTTTGCAAGAAAGATTAGAAACTGATGTACTAACCGCAAATGACATAAATTTTAATGTTTTGTTAGATAATCCTTTTATTGTTGTCCAAGTTTAGATTTCAGACACGTCAGATGATAAATCAAAAAACACTTAAAGATTGTTTTTAGAAAAGTCCTTCAAAAGTAAGAAAACTAAACAAAATTATCATCATGTTGATAGTTTGAATAAATGCAATTGTTTTTAAACATCGTACGATGTTTTTGTAGGTAAATCATTTTTATAAAACGCACGTTCTTTATTCTTACAAAATTCCTTGATGTTTCTTTTTATCCTACTCTTTTTGTCGGGATAAAATCGACAAGACACTTTACAAATGAATATTATGCTACGGACGCAGTTGAAGTTATTTTAAAACGGTTCATATAATACCGTCTTCAGCACGTTTTACATGAATGGCTGCATCGAAAAGAGGATGTCAATGTACTAATAATAGAGTTTACCAGGTTGATTACAGAATTCAAAATTTAAAAAATTTCATGCAAAACTGTTTTTTAATAATTAAAATTGCCATCTTTTCTTAAACTATACACAAAAGTAGGATATTTTATTTGTTATAACCGCAATTATTAAGCTTAAATAATATTATTTTGGGTCCCATGGGATATTACCTAGGATTATGTCTTATTTATATAACAAATCACCAAATATAGAAGCAACCGCTGTGTTTCATACTCACAAGCAGCATAAAATATGTCAAAAACGATACATTTATTTATTTTTTAATTTAACTATATCTATAACTAAATATAATTATTAATAATGTTTTAATTAATTACTTAGTGTAACATTATAGGTTTGTCCCACAAAAATATAATAAATATTAAAACGCCAATCAGTGATGAATAATTTGGCACTCCATAGGGCAATTGACCTACCTCTGAGTTTGCGCAATAAATAGTATATTGAGCGGGATATTCAAACGTGTCGCCAGGGTAGGACTTGCATGTCTAGATTTTGTCCAAGCACTTGAGACTACTTAAATTATTTTAAGTAAAAATTTAACGAAACTAAACTACAGGAATGTCATAAATACACAATATTTATAAAAACAACAATGAAACACAAACAGCGGAGCAATAATGCTGTGGTAAATCAGTCCTATGCAAGGTAGGTACGGTATAAGGTTACGGGAAAACTCTTGATAATAAAAGAGTAATGATGCAACTTTGAAATACATTTATTATACGCACAACCTATTGTTACAATTCTTTACTAATTTATTGAACTTGACCATCGTCTGAACGGTGACGCTGACTAAACAAGTACATTCGACACCGTTTAATAATAGTAAACATAATCCCTCATTCCGTCAGCGATGACCAGTTAGATATACAAAAATAGCTCTGGCTATAGCTTTAGCTTTCTTATTTTTTACTGTTTTAGTCATACTTTTGTTTAATTGACACTTGTGGCAAGCTTTTACATAGTTTGCTACGTCTTTAAACATTTTTTTCCACTTAAATGTGGTTCTAATTTTCTTTAATAGCCAGCATGTCCACCGCATAGTGGATCATCGTGATATTTTTCTATGACTTTTGTTATTTCGTCTCTATCCTCTAGCAGTATCGGTACGTTACAAATACATATTTGTGTATTTTTTAGAATCTCATTACCTAATCTCTTGAGCTCTCCTTCCGAGCTATATTTAAAAATAATATCAGTACTGAATACTTTCATTCTCTTTATATTATATTTTTTAGCGGTCAGATGCATTTCTGACAGTAACTGATCTAAGTCTAGCTTATCTTCTGCTTTATTCTCAATAAATTCAATTAGGCTTCTACGGTTGTCCCTTATTCGTATTCTAAAATAGACAGGGTTTAACTCAACACGTAAAATTGGTAGGTTTTGCACCTCTAAATTATTTAGTACCTTGTATAACGGAGGAAAATTTTTGACTTTACTCGAGTCAACTTTAGTTTTACACTCTATTACTTTATTTTCTATGCCGTTTATTTTATCATTAGACATTCTGTTAGACATAGACCTTGTGATTGCTAAAATATGTGCGTTATCTTCGCGTACTTGTTTCAAATCGTTTATAGTTATTCGCGATAAACTGTCTGCAACATTCAACGAGCCTTTAACATACGGTATCTCGAAATTGTACTCTTCAAGATCTTATCTGATTCTAGTCAACTTTGATGTTGAATCTTTTATCGAGAATAGATACTGAAGAGGTTTATGATCGGTTTTAATAAGAAATTTTGGTGCTCCATACAAATAGCATTTAAAATAATTAATTTCCCAATGAATTGCTAAAAGTTCTTTCATAATTATTGGTTTGTTAAGTTCACATTTTAAAAAACTTCAAGATGCGTAAGCTATATGTAAATCGATGCCGTTATGATTCTGACAAGGGATTGCCGAACATGCCTGTTGAGATGCATCTGTGATTAAAACGTATTGTTTATCAAAATCGACATATTGCAATATAGGTGGATAAATTAGTGCCTGTTTTAACTTCAATCACTTTTATTTAGATTTTTGGAGAGTTACATCTAGATCTGACTAGCAATGTCCTAGGTACGTAACTTCTTTTCTAAAAACTTTACATTTTTGTGGATTTAATTTTAAATTAAATTTTCTTTAAGCCTGGAATGTTTCTCGAAGATTTTGTAAGTGGTGCTTTTCTGAGCAACCCGTAACTATTAAATCGTCCATGTACAAAAAGGCTGTTTCCGGGGTTAGACCCGAAAATGAGATAGTCATATTACGAGAAAAAGAATTTAGGCTCAGATGTAACCCGAATGGAAGGCGTGTGAACCTAAATGATCCCTTATCTGTGCTAAAGGATGTGAAATTTCTAGATGAAAAGTGTAATATTTGGTGAAATCCCAAAATTAAATCAATCATTGAAAACCATTTTGATCTACCTAATTGATCTAGAATCGAGTCAATTCTTGGCAACGGAAATTTATCAGTTACCAACTTTTTATTCAGTTGTCTGTGATCGATAACCAATCCCCATGATTTCTAAACGTTTGCGAATTTTTTGGGAACTAATGAAACTGGTAAATTGTATTTTGAGATTAAAGGTTCAATAACTCCGTGATCAAGTAAATTTTGTACTTGTCTATCCAACTCATCTTTCTGAGAATTTGGCGTTCTGTAATTTTTATATAGACGGGTGTTGTATTCCGTGCGCAAAGTTTTTGTTCATAAACATTATTATGTGTTAAAATATCATTTTTTTATAGCGAAAATATCAGAGAATGATGAGTACAATTTTATTAAATTGTTTTTCACATATGTTGGCATATCTAGGTCTAATAACTTTTTTATTTCATTTTTTTTTTGTTCACCTCGTTTGTTACCGTATAAACATTAAATAAATTTAAGCTTAATAATTGAATATCGTCAATTTTTATCGAAACACTGTCTTTGGTTGTATTTAAAATTCTAATATATCAATTTCTTCAAAATATTTGAAAAGATCATTGTTTCACGCATCGTAGTGTTTATGTATTCAACCAATCAATTAAATAATATTCAACATGGTTATCTTCAACAAAAATCAACCTTAACAGCTGTTTTCCAATTTACAACTGAAACATTATCAACATTGGAAGGACACATTCCTTTGGGTTTATTCCTGGACTTATCAAAAGCATATGATTCAATAAACTATGATATACTGTTAAGTAAATTGGATTGTTATGAAATCAGAGGATCAACATTTAAGTGGATAGAATCTTATTTATCAAATAGGCAACAAAAAATTAAACTCAAATGCCGTAAAAATGAAGTAACTTCTGATAGTATTGAGATAGGCCTAAGAATTCTTCAAGAGAGTGTGTTGGGACCAATATTGTTCATACTTTATGTTAATAATATAACAGAAATTAATGAGAATCCATGTTGGTGGGTGTTCAATAACAACATTTGCGGATGATACAAATATATTGGTGAAAGGGGATACTTAACAAATTTACAGCACAGAGCGAACACACTATTTAATAGTAGTATTGATTGGTTCACAAAAAATAGATTGATCATCAATAAAGATAAAACTAACTTCATAGTATTTAAAACAAATAGATCTAAATTAGAAGTACCGAATGTTTATACTATTTATGACACACATATAAGACCACAAGAAAATGTTAAATTCCTAGGAATGATGTTAGATAATACCCCGTCATGGTCACAACACATTGAGTATATTTGTCAAAAGGTATCTAGGTCAACTTACACTTTAATTGTACTGAAAAAATATTTGGACTTTTCAACTTTAAAAATGGTCTATAATGCTGTCATTGAAGGTCATATTAGATATGGTGTTATATTATTAGGAAGCTGTTCCGATGTCGGTAAACTATTTATTTGTCAAAAAAGAGCTTTGAGAATAATGTTGGGAATAAAAGTGAGAGATTCTTGTAGGAATAAATTTAAACAGAACAAAATATTGACGACTACAGCAATCTTCATACAAGAATCAGTGTTATTTTTCTTCAAAAATCGATCACTTTTTGAGAATAATAAACCCCAAAGTAATTACATAACCAGGTCAATAAATTATACGTATCCATACCACAGACTTTCAATGACAGAACAATGGTGCATATTATACATGTATCCGTATTTTTAATAGTCTTCCTATAACTTTAAAACATATAGACAATATTAAATAATTAAAATAAAGCTATTTAAATTTCTTGTCGAACTAGAATCTTATACATTAAGTGAATTCTTTAATTTTTGATCTATTTCTGTAAATTAGATTATAATATTGCATCTTGTTGTTACTATTGACCCTATTTCGTTTTATGTTATTTTGTAACACACTTCTGAAATAAAGTTTGTTTATTATATTATATTATAAAAGGATTTTTACTTGATACTATATATCTAGCTATAAAAACTCCTGGTGTGATTTCTTGCTGGTCTAATAACGTTTGCGCTCTTATGCCTTTTAATTTATTAACTAGTATGAAAACTTCACACTGAGGTGGTATCGATAAATAATTAGTATCGGGAATGTAATAAATTTTTACTGTTTCCCTAGTAGGTAAATTGCTAATTTGCATTACCCATATGAAGTAATCTAGTATGCAATTATTTTACCTTACGAAATCTCTACCAAAAGTCTGTGTGTGGGTATAGGAAAATTTTCGGATATTACGTGAAATTTACGCCATATGTTGGTTTTAGTAGAATGTTTAAAGTTCCTAGCGTTTCCGAAATTCCGTGTGTTATAACTTTTAATTTTACTTTAACGATATTATCGAAAATTATGTTACCAAATAAAAAACAAATTTTTATAAGCGAGATATCTGCTCCTGAGTCAACAATGAAGTTACATGGAATGTCCGAAACGTTGGTCGGAAATTTTACGAAATAAGAAAGTGTTAAGTCTAAGTTAAAAATAAAGCTTTAGTAATTAAATTTACTTTGTTTTGTATTCAACGAAGATGAACTATCGAAGTTGCTATTTGGTGAAACCCCATGGGAGTTTCGTCAGTTTCCTTATTACCGGATTCAGTTTCGTCAGTTCCGTCAGTAACTCCGCCTGCATGATCGTGGGGTGAACCGAGTAGCCTTGTGATTATGTTGCCGGTCCCAAGCCCGGAAAAAGGAGGAGGGTTCATGGGTCAGGCCAGCTCCCTGCCCAAGGTAAAAACAGCAACAGGCTCACAGAACCGAAACTCTGCCTCGGACAAGGATGGATGTAAAGAAGACGAACCATGCACGAAAAAGGAGAACGATTTGGAAAAAGAGAAATGTACTTCGCTTATTTAATGAAGAGATGCTGAATGATAATGGACAGCTTATGATAAATGTTTGCTCACTAAATGATCTAAGAATTAACACCTTCTTTGATCACAAAATTAACTACAAAGTACACGTTCATAAATACCCGGGAACAACAATCGACAATTGACTACATCGTAATTAACAGGTCTGTACACCCGACACAAATACAGGATATAAGAACCCTAAATTTGGCTGATGTGGGCAGTGATCACAGCTTACTACTAGGAAAAATTAAAATAGGGATAAAAGTGAAAAATAAGGAAAAATTAGAACCAGGGACACAAACACAAAAAATATGTGTTGAATCACTTTGGGATATTAGTATAATAGAACTGTATCAAAAACGATTACAGGAAAAAGTTGACAAGAACCCAATAAGCGAAGCCGAAGAAGTGAATGAAAGTTGTAAGAAACTAAAACGAAATATAGAAGCTGTAACGGAAGCTCTTGGCACCCGAAATATAAAACAACAAAAACACGGCCCCAATAAAACCCCATGGTTCTGCAACGAAGTCAAAGAGCAATGCATCAAAAAAAGAAAGGCTTATTTAAAATAAATGACAACTAAAACGCCTGAAGCCTTTAATGATTATAAGAGGGTCCGAAATGCCACCTACACTCTAGTAAAGCAAATAAAATATTAGTATTGGGAATCCTTTTCGAGAAAAATGGAAAATGACTTTTATGGCCTCCAAAAACAGATGTGGAGATTATTATTAAAGTGTGAGCCATTATTGTATCGGTTTAAGTTATTGTTGTTAATGAAGTGTGCGGCATTACGATTAAAATTATTGTTGTAATTTCCTCTGTTCCCTCTACCGCGGTTTACGCGCGATGTTTGCAAATTTGAGTTGACTTAATGAGTATTATTATAAAAATTATTGTATGAATTATTGTGAAATCATCTAGCAGCATTACCATATCCGTGAAATTGGCGGCCCCCGCAGCTAAAACTAAATACATTTAACTGAGTTGCGGCGGTAGTATCTACAGTGATAAATTTGGTGGTGGCCTCCTGAGCTGAGGTGAAACTACCCGCTACCATAATTATTTTTAGGTTATTGCTGGATGCGTTAGAGCATGAGGCTTTTACGACATTGTCCGCCGTGTATTTGTTTGCCAACTCTAACTTCTAACTTCTGAGATGTAAGCAGCATGTAATTTGTCAGTCAATTCTTCAATATCGTAGGCGTAAGCTATAGCTTCCTTGCCATTTTATTTTAGCTTCATCAGTTTTGGCAAAATTAAGTGGAAATTTTCACTCCAAATTCATTTTTCAGAGTATTTATAATTTGCTGCAATGTTGTCTCGTTCGTTATTAATGAACGAGCTTTGCCTATTATCCTTGTTTTTAAAAACTGCACAGCGATTTGTTCGTTGTACACAGCATGTATTTAAAGTAACTGTCCTCCATCTGTAAATGTTTGTTATTTGTCGAATGAGTCGTCAAATTCTGTGGGAATGATTTTGCTAGCTAGATTAAAAAATTCTACAGTTGTTAGTGCCATATTTCCTTTACCTTCACTATCACTTAAAGCTTCTAAATTTGTTGTGTCGATAGGAGATGTGCAAAAAACAAAGCAATAAAGCAACTTAAAACTAACAAGTGTAAATTTTGTTAATTGTTAATTTAAAATTAACTAATGCCAATATTATTGCCAATTTCCTTTCGATTAAGGCCAATTTTAAATTTAAGTTGCCAATTTAATTATGACGTTATTTTAATTCTGATTAGCGCCGATTTAAACTTAAAAAGAGATACTTGAAGGGGATGTTGTAAAACTAGTTTGTAATCCATCTCGAGAGGCGCCAACCCAAAAATGTGTCGTCGCAAAAAGGTATATAAATATCTGAACAGCACCACATTGATATGAAAAGCAGTGTAGTGTGTTTTTAATTTCGAGATACTTAGAAGCCCTGACTGAGTATAATAAAAAAAATAGGATCGCAAGAACGAGGGCATGAAGGAAATTTTGCACGAAAGTTGAAAACACCTCTGAAGCAAGTAGGCTCCATAAAATCCTTTCCAAAGATCCTGTCAATCCTATCGGGACTTTAAAGAAACCTAATGGGAAGTTTACACAGATCGGAAAGGAAACTCTGGAAACTTTCTTACAGACACACTTTCCAGGATCTGAAATTTTCTCCACTGCCAAACTTAGCAATTGCGGCCAAATCCTTTGGATTAACCAGGCCAAATAAAGGTGATTGGTAGATTGCTAAGAAAATTATAACATATAACAGAATTGAATGGACAATTGACACCTTTAAACCATTCAAATCGGCAGTGGCAGACGGGATATTTCCTGACTACTACAGAAAGAGAAGGGTCTACTAATACCGATACTGTGCAAATTATAAAGAAGTAGCCTAGCTATGGGATATGTCCCAGATGCGTGAAAAATTGTAAAAGTGGTCTTTATTCCCAAACCTGCTCAAGCTAACTACACAGAGGCGAATGCGAATAGACCTCTTAGTTTAAACTCCTTTTGCTAAAGACAATAAAAAGATTAGTCGATAGGCATATAAGAAAGGAGCCGCTAAGCGTTAATTTTCTTTATTACAATCAGCATGCCTACCAAAAAGAAAAATCTTGTAAGTCCACATTGCAAAAATTAGTTGGGAAAATAGAAGTCCCGCTAAACAACCAAGATATTGCGTTGGGTACTTTCTTGGACATAAAAAGGGTCTTTGACAAAACCTCCTTTGAAAACATGGTGACATCCTTGCGGCTGCTGGGGACCAATGAAACCAGCTGCAGATAAATAGAAGCCACGTTACGGGACAGGAATGCGACAGATATGCGACCATGTTCTGTGATAGTATGGAGACGAGGGTAGCCCGGAAATGTTCCTAGTGAGGAGTACTCCCCTATTATGGAATGTAGTGGTTAATGATCTCATATGCCAAATAAACATACATTCATACATCACGTCTTTTTCCCATAGGGGTAGGCAAAAACCACTTCCTTCCACTTGCTACAGTTCTTACACACATCTTTTGCTTCCTCTACTTTCATCAGTGCTCTGATGTGTGGAATATTTGCTCAGGCTATGTAGATGACATTGTTATTCTAACCCAGGGCAAATTTTTAAGCACACTAAAAGAACTAACTTAAGGAGCTCTAAATAAGGTGAAACAATGGTGTCAGGATAGGTGACTTACGGTCAATCCCGAAAAGACTGCGCTAATAGCTTTCACCAAGAAACAAAACGTGGACCTATAAAGTCCACGTTTCTAAGGGAGCATACTGCAATACAGTGATAGTACAAAATACCTCAGGGTCTTTCTGGACCAGAAATTTTTATGTAATACATGCAGCATATCTCAAACAAAAGCAAAATGTTACTAATGACCATAAAAAAAGTCATTGGAAAGTCTTGGGGACTGAAACCAAAAATAGCTCATTAGATATACACGGCTGTGATAATAGGGTAACTGAAGCTTGCGAAGTATTTGGTTTGAAAATAAACACGGCAAAAACCAAATACATGCCAAGAAGCAAAGGAATTTATAATCAAGTTGCTAGTGTCTACGTCAACGGAACACAATTAGACACAGTCTCAAGTGCAAGCTACCTTGGTTGCAGGATAAACGAGGACTGGGATCCATCAGTTGAAATCAAAATACGTATTGAGTGTGCCCGGGCAAGATTTATTCGCATGAAAAAACTTTTTACCAGTCACGATCTATCGATTGCCCTGCGGATGAGGATGATTAGAGCATATGTCTTTCCAGTTCTTTTGTACGGAGTCGAGAGCTGGACACTAACAGAAGCCACGCTCAAACTTCTACAAGCTTTCGAGATGTGGTTGTACAGGAGAATGCTAAGAGTAGGTTGGGTGAAAAAAATCACAAACGTGGAGGTGCTTGGAAGAATGCATAAAGATACAGAAGTGGTCAATATTGTAAAACAACGAAAACTTGAATATTTCGGACATATCATAAGACACCCAGAAAAGTATGACATTCTACATCTTATAATACAGGGTAAGATTAATAGTAAGTGACGCCCCGGCAGACAAAGAACTTCCTGGCTCAAAAATCTCAGACAGTGGTTTGGTCTCACTACTATATAATTTTTCCGAGCGACTATCAACAAAATAATGATTGCAAACATGATAGCCAGAATGATCGTCAACGATCGTTAAACGGTCATGGCACCTAGAAGAAGAAGAAGAAGAAGAAGGCTGTGATAAGACCCGAGCTAACATGAGGCTTTATTTGCTGGTGGACCAAAGTACGACAATCTCAAACCGCAAATACACTCAGCAGTATACAAAGGCTGTAATAAGTTACAGTCGCATTTCAAATTGATGTAAGTATCTGAAACAACAGGAAAATATTTTAAGGTGACCCTGGCTGAATTTGTATAAGATATATGTAAGTATACCTTGTCTTTCATACATTCCTATAATTGATTTAATTGGAGTTTTGTTTTGTGAAACATATATTGGTCGTCCATCAGTAGGTTTGGGACCTTTCAAATAATCCAATCCATTTTCAAAAAAATCATTCCACAAATCTTTGTATTCTTTCTTTATAGGTGCTTTGTAGGATTTTCCTAGTGGATTTCTATCTATTATTCTAATAAAAGCCACCAAATTCTTTGATAAATCTCTAAATCACTAATCTGTAATCAAACAACTACTAGAACCGTAATCATAGACAAAAGAACTTGATTCCGGATCTGATTTCTGGTCCTATTGAAGGACCTTTCGACATCTCACGAAGATGAAAGGAAATGGGATGCATCAATTAGTTCTATTGTTTTTAGAATAAATTCTACTCTAAATGGTTCTACTGGGAAAAGTCCTCTCGAACTGTTGTTAGGAAACAAGCCTCGAGCGATGAATGATACATTTTTGAGTATAGCTGTTGTAGATGACGCTGTTGAGAGTGAAATCACTAAAACTGGACAAGAGGCTGCTTTAAACATTCATGTGACTAAAAGTAGGCAAAATGCGTACTTTGATGCCAAGAAAAAAGAATTTTGTAAGTATAAGTTAGTATGAGATAGGAGACCAAGTTGTAAAAAAGACGAATTTTACAAACGAGGGTAAAAGCTGCCGAAGTTCCGTGGTTCTTACCAAGTTAAAGAAAGTTTAGATCATGATCGTTATGTTATAGAAGACCTACCGAGGTCACGTAGGATGTATGAAGGTGTTGTGACAGCCGACAGAATGAATCCGTTCACTGCAGTAGCGGAACCAAATCAGAGTCTTTATATGTCTCAGAGAAAGATTCTGTCGTTTATTTTACTTTAAATCAAATTTTTAGTTTTATACATCTAACCTTACTTCTAAAGATAACTACATAACAGAAGACAAAACGAATAAGTTTTTAATATCAAAAGTTGCTGTGAATGAAATTAAAGGAATTTACTGGAAATCAATTCATTGTAATGAAGATTATTTTAATAACTACAACGTATATTTAACAACTGGTAATTACCATATTTCACAAAATAATTGTTTGGAAACTCCCCATTAGTATGCATCTATTGAATAATTATTACTATTAATGATTTCTTTCAACATCAGTCCATTGTTTTCAAAATTGTAAAGTATTTGTGCATATATTTTTTTCCGCAGATAACACACCACATGTGGTCCCAAAAATTTATAATTAATATGCAGAGTAGTTTTTGTCCTCAATTAATAATATATATATATATATATATATATATATATATATATATATATATATATATATATTATCAGGTAGTTATTGCTAAAAAAATATAATTACCTACTAAACGAATTCAAAATATTTTCAAGCGAAAATACCACACACGACCGCTACGTAGGAAGCCAACCGCGCAAATGAACCGCGTGGCACTTTATTTCTTGATACAGACTCCCCTCCCTTACCCAATACAACTGACACATGCTGACGCGACCGTTTTTGTGGGTAATGATGTGTTCTGCGAAGTTGTAGAATATTATTATTATATTATTATTATTATAACTATAAGTATAAATATAGAAAAAATATAATTAATTACTAAACGAATTTAAAATATTTTCAAGCGAAAATTCCATACTCGACCGCTACTTAGAAAGCCAACTGCGCGAATGAACCGCGTGACACTTTATTTCTTGATATAGACATCCCCTCCCTTACCCAATACAACTGACACATGCTGACGCGACAGTTTTTGTGGGTACTGATATTTTTTGCGAAGTTGTAGAATATTATTATTATTATTATTATTATTATAATATTATTATTATTATTATTATTATTATTATTATGTTATTATTATTATTATATTATTATTATTATAACTATAAGTATAAATATAGAAAAAATATAATTGAAAAATTAAAAAAACTATAAGAACAGGCCACTGGTCAACCCGGCATTTCCAGTGTATTTAGAGCGGTATATATTTTATTATTTATATTTCAATATGTACTTTACCCAAGAGGGGAAAGTAAAGGGGTAAAAAAATCCTACAATTATTTTTTTTATACGTGAATCATACCCAAGTCGTCCCAGATACGAGAATGTGGTTAAGGTTAGCCCAATAGTATAAAAAATACGTCAAACAGATTTTCGTTAGCCCTGCGGCGTTGACAATTTTCATAAACAAATAACCTCCTCACATGTTAGTTAAAATAATATAATATCACTTGGCGCATTCTTCGTCGAACGTTTGTTTTTTGATTTCGCCCGGCGAATACTAGTGTACGAGGGGTTTCGCATTAGTAAAATATAACGAGAGTCGTTGTATTACTAAAAAATATTTAATCTGTAGTTTTAGCAAATAAAAATAATATATATGTTCATTGTAAACTAACATAAAAAAAGAAATTTATTTGACCAACTAAGAATCACCTATCGAAAAGGCTTGGTTAATTTAAGGAGGTCTATCTGTAAAATATTTTTTCCGTTAATTATAAACGGTAAATACTGCTTAATTTTAAAAAATCACAGATAATAATTACAAGTTTTTTAATATTGATAATTTACTTATACCTTTATCTCGATCATTGTTTAATTTTTTTGTTCTGGTAATTCTAAAATGAAAACAACAATATGTTTGGATGGTACTTCCAAACCACCAAATGGAAGTTTTTCATTCTCATAAGCTATTAGTTTACAAAATACAATTTCTTAATTAGTAAGGTCGGTAGTGTTTCAATATTTACCACATACTTCCTCCCAAACTTTTAATGTTCGCATAATCGTTGGTAAAACTTTTAACGGAGTATAATATGTGGGTGTGGGCAGAGAAATAACATCACTGCAACACCTTGTAAATTTGGGAGTCAAATTCAGTAAGACTTCATTGATGTCATTTATACAATTTGCACCACTGGCAGTTTCAAAATACCTTAGTGGAAATTTTTTTTCCAATGATCTGCTAAATTGTACAGGGGTAGGATTCCGGTCACTACCACAACAATTTTTGATTTGTTCGAAAAACTTTTCAATGCTGATTAAGGTTTCAGGTAAATAAATATTTGTATCCATTGGATTTTAGTGTCTTCCATAACAAGAAAAATGACTTGATAGTCACTCTCCATCTATAAAAAAAATTCAACTGTTTTTTTAAATTTTTGTTCGTGTAATTAATTTACCACTTGAAGGCTTAAATAATAAAAGATTTTGTAACTAAAAACAGTGGTAAAGTGGTCATATATAAACCTTCTTTGCTCTTTGAGGCATCCAAAAAATAACAGTCTGTCTAGTAACTGATTTTTGAAACCGTCTACACAACAAATATGTTTACTGCCCATTTTAATACAAAGTTAATCACCAAGAAAATAAAAAATTGTCGCAAGACACCGGTACAATTGGCGCTGTCGACGGGAAAGGTGGCAGGATGTTTTATTATTATTAACTAAAAGATTTGGGTACAAGAAACTCAAATAAAGTTTAAAAAAAAATTAAACTACATGATAGATTTACAAAGTTTAGATTGTTTAATTTAAAATAAACTCGATATGAATTTGCTAATATTGGAACTGAAAATTAAAAACATGCCATAAGGATTTTTATAATAAAAAATAACGAAATAAATTAAGGAAATATTATATAACTTAAAAGCAAATTGGTAATAACTATTTTATTTAGGATTAATATTTTTTTTGCTTACATTTTATGCATAATCGAAATAAGTCAAAACACACAGTATTAAAATATAGGATATTCTAATCAAAGTCTATTATTATCTATATTTTTACCATAAAATTTAAAAACGTGATCAAATACAGAATATTCCATAAAAACATATGACTTTAATATGCCACCCCTTTTTCGAGTATCCTGTGTAATTAAAAATTATTTTAAATATAACACATATTAATATGGATATTTATCTGGATTTTTTTTATTTACTTGCCGTTAACATACTAGAGAATAATTCATAAGTGGAGCCTTATCGTATATATCGATCTAATACAGAGGTCTAAGTATAGAAAAATATATATTAGAAAATAAGAACATTAAAAATGGAACCAACATACTACTTTGCGCTTTAGCTTACAGTGTTGCCAAATCCAGGGCTAACCATTGAGCGGTAGCCATATTCAATATATATATACAAAATGTATATAAAATAGCGCCCTCTACATGGAATTTTAGAAACTAATACGTATATAATGAAGATGTTGATAGTGAAAAAGTCGTCCTAAACAAAAACGCGGGAAACATCGTTCTAGACCCCCTTCTGTACTTTAGAGCAGGTATACAGTGCTGTTCCTTGGTGAGCCCGAAACCGGGACGACTAACGTTTTTGTGGGACGACCTTTGTGCTGCTCGCATAACAAACGGGCTGCCATTGGCCTGTATATATATATATATATATATATATATATATATATTATCAGGTAGTAATTGCTGAAAAAATATAATTAACTACTAAACGAATTTAAAATATTTTCAAGTGAAAATTCCACACTCGACCGCTACTTATGAAGCCAACTGCGCGAATGAACCGCGTGACACTTTATTTCTTGCGAAGTTGTAGAATATTATTATTATTATTATATTATTATTATTATATTATTATTATTATAACTATAAGTATAAATATAGAAAATATATAATTGAAAAATTAAAAAAACCATATGAACAGGCCACTGGTCAACACGGCATTTCCAGTGTATTTAGAGCGGTATATATTTTATTATTTATATTTTAATATCTACCCAAGAGGAAAAGTGCTGTTCGCATAACAAACGGGCTGCACTTGACCTATATATATATATATATATATATATATATAATATAAATATATATATATATATATATATATATATATATATATATATATATATATATATATATATATATATATATGTGAAAATGTGTATATATATATATATGTGAGTCGATTATACATAAAAAACAACTACTTCTCTGACTATATGTCGCGACAGGCATTGAATTACATCTGATGTATAGTCGTGTATACTAGGGTTTCGAAGTGAATTGCTCCTTATAAGTGCAGGGTAGGCTTTCTCGAACAATAACATTCACTCCCAGACTCCTATTTAGTACACATGAAGGACCACGCACAAGCGTTAGTAGCGACATATGTACTTTTTAACAAGGTTTCAATGAGCAAATTAATTCAATAGCCCTTTCTCTTACTTAACAAGCACCTGTATATCTTGCTTCCTGTGATGGGGTAGTATACACGGTTATATCAGATGTAATTTAATGCCTGTCGTAGGTATATAGCTAGAGGAGTATTTTTTTCTGATATATATTAGACCCACTTATATCTATATATATTAAAAATATGTAGGTAAATATAGCAGTTATAGTTCTCACGGCTAATTTTCGCTGTCGGACTTTAAAATCCTTTTATAGTTTACTGCAATAATATTACAGTTTTCTATAATTTGTGCACATTATAGTATTCTCCGTTTTGGAAGTTATTTACCGGGTGGTGCTTGTTAAAAAGTACAGACGTTATTACTAACGCTTTTGCGTGGTCCTTAATGTGTACTTAATAGGAGTCTGGGAGTGAATGTAATTGTTCGAGAAAACCTGCCCTGTACTGATGAGGAGCAATTTACTCCAAAACCGGTCTACAGGTGGTTTCTTCGAGCAAATAAATTCAATAGCCCTTTCTCTTACTTAACAAGTAAGCATATATAGTAGGCATATAACCAGAGGAGTATTTTGTTTTCTGAAATATAATTGACCCACTTATACATACCTATACATAAAAAATATGTAGGTAAATACAGCAGTTACAATTCTCACACCTAATTTACGCTGTCGGACTTTAAAATACTTTTATAGTTTACTGCAATAATATTACAGTTTTCTATAATTTTTGCACATATATATATATGACCAATCGCGTCCACTGCTGGACATAGGTCTCCCGTGGCTAATGGTTTTTACATCTTGCTAGACATAGTGAAAGTACGCTGTAGGTGCAAGCGCGAGGTAACAACTGTTCAAGCAGGTGCGAGTGAGATAGGGCGCTTAGTCGACTGCGATCTTTTATTGCGCATCATCTGTCGTTTAGTGATGTATGCCTAGGTACAAACAACATTTTATAATTGATATTTGTGCAGTTTTTTGTGAAATAAAAGTGTAATTTTAGTAAAAAGTGTTATCATGGGAGATACATTAATTTATCAACAAAACATCTTTAATATTATTTAGAGATTTATATACAATGTTTACAATGTCTCTAATGTAATTAATGTTGATGCTGCTAGACTTTAAATAATTATCGACTCTTACACAGTCTCCGATGTGAGCAAAGCTACCACTTTGCAAAATCGAACTATTGCAGAAATTTCTGCAAGCAAATAATATGTGTACCTACCATTTGGAATAATGCTTATCTAAAAAATCCAACCACATATCAACCAGATATTAATGTCTGGGTATTTAAAAATGACAAATACCAGTTTAAATGGTTTCAAGGGGATTAATTATTTATAATTGTGTAAACTTGCTTATTTTTTTCAGAAACTGACGAAAAAGGCGATATTGACGACGATCATGCCATCGACTGGAGGTGTAGTGACCAAGAAAATGAAAAAACGATTAATTATTTTTTTTTACCTGTAATATTACTTTTTTTTGTATTTATTAATAATAAAATAACATTTTTTACTTTATATAACGTAGATATGAACGTAATAAAATAATGTTTTTATTGGATATCTTAAAAGATCGCAATCGACTAAGCACTCGCGCTCGCACCTACAGCGGACTTTCAATGAGTCTGCAAGATTTAAAAACCATTAAAACTGTCCGGCTATTAAGGTAACATTTTTTTAAAAACTTTACAATTGATTCCAATCTTTCTTCTGGTAATACAATAAACTTTTATTTAATAAATCACTTAGATATTCACTACACTTTAACGTTTTTAATCAATCTTTTCATAAACTTTCTAATTGACTTACTTCGGCTCTGTGATCTTACATATATTGTAATTATTCTATGAAAAATTCTAGATTGGTCGAGAAGGTAATGTAACATCCTCGTCATTGACGGTGACGTCATCGTACCGCCCAGCTTATTTACGTAACATTCCAGTAGTGTATTGTAAAATCGTTTTAATATCCAACCAATGTTACTGAAAATAATTTCGCGATTTTCGATCACTTTTTTGATAAATCACGGGTTTCCAATTGCTGCCCGCAGCTATAAAGGTCAAAAATAATTATACATCTTTTTGTACACCACATCGCACCCTTCGGCTAGATTATGGGACAGGCGCGGACTCATTGACAACAATCCGTAACAATACATTTATTTAACGATATGTTTACTTCATGAAAGATGTACAGACTTGTGCATATCTCATAGCTAAAGTTACGCAGAACTATTACTTAATTGATTACATTTTTAAATGTACAATAACGATCATTACTAATCTATACTTGAACATAATCTTTTACAATAAGATTACATTATAATATACATAAATATCGCGGATAACTAATTAGCATATGATTAAGAAAGTTCTAACGCGCGTTAGTCAAAAGAAACTAAAGCAAAAATTGTCAAAAAAAAGTTTTATGACCAATTAAAAATATTTTTTTTTGCTAACATAAACATTCCAGACCATATAAAAATCCTAAACGTAAAAATAATTCATAAAAAAATTGTTTCACGTAGTCCAAGTTAAAAATTTAATCGTGTCAACGTTGCTTCACGCGTATATCCTTGTTATCTGCGTGTAGAAAATAAGGTCATGGGTGTCAGTGTCATCTCTCCACATAGCTCAACATAACCAAAAATGTCAGTCGTGATGAAGTTGTCAAGCACACTAATGCGTTCTTTTGACTAGAAAACAATTTTTTTTAAACAATCTATACTTTTTTACGGTACGGTTGAAAATTTGCATTAAAATATATGTTGTTCTTTATACACTAACCTACTTTTGTGCCAAATTTCAAGGATTTTGCATTACTCCTTCGTACAATTTGGTAGCTGAATATCCTGAAAGTGCTCATTTTGTGGTATAAAAGTCATTGCTCGTATACAAAATTTGCAATTTTTGATAAAAGTTATCTCGAAAACGGTTTGGTCGTCAAACAATCATTAATTTCGCATAAGTATTGATAAATACTTTTTTTAGTTTTTCACAAAAATTTGCATTACTTCTCATTTGTGTAAGAACTACCTTAACAACTGATTTTTTGGAAAATTGTCGAGGTGTATATATATCTGGATACTAACTGTGTTCTATGTTCTGCATTTAATCAAAGTCCAGGTCGTATTATTAATTAATTTTATGATACTTAAATGTTTAATTTCTAATATTATGCTTACTTATTCTCAACGTATACAGGGTGTGTAGCAACGATAATTATGTTATTTTATAACAACAGACTATTGACCTATAGTAATATGACGTTATGTTAAATATTTTGATACATTACTTACATTCTTCTATATTTGTTTACGTCTCACAGCGCCTTTAACAGTATTTGAAGACGCTAATATTTTGAAACCGGAAGTAAACATTTCAAATTTAAACTTTGAATAGCTTCAACCATTTTTTTTAATAGGTTAATAACAAAATACAGCTAAAAATACATTAATTTTACTAAAAAAGTTTTAAAATAAGATTAACATTAGTTAAGGAGATACAGGAATTAAAGTACATACGTTTCGCTTAGGTCGGCTGGTTGGCGCGAAAACGTATTGAACCGTTTATATTGGTATGTATTATGTACTATTTTAACTTATCATATATCCAACCATACTATTTAATCATTAATATTTTAATATAAAATGTATAATTTTGACCAAAAATATTGGTAGCAGAATTTGGAAGTTTTTTTTTTTATAAAAATAGTCAAAAAAAGGGTAGACCCATTGTGTAGGCCGTGGGCGGCTCGCACTGCGATTATTAGAAGGGGAAGGGATTATAGAAAGGAAATGATCGTGGACACGCTTTTTAAAAATTTGCAGGTCATAGTTCTCTGGAAAAACTGATTTTGGAAGCTTATTCCATTCCGTAGCAGCACTGTAAAAGAAGGATTCTTGATGAAGATTGGTCCTTGTAGTGTCAATCTTGAGAGTAAATGGGTGAGACTGATCAGCGTGCCGAGTTCTTCGGCCGAATGTGGCCAATGGTGGTACAAGAGTTCTTATTTCTCTGGAGCATCTGCCATGGAAATATCTGTAGAGCAATGACTGGTCTGCAACTCTTCTTCTATGTTCTAGAGGGTGAAGGGTATCTGTGAGAGTTGAGCTGTTTATCAAGCGAATGGCTCTTTTCTGAATGGAATCTAGAAGACGAAGAGAATTCCTTGGTGCTGAACCCCAAATGTGCGAGCAATACTCCAGTAGAGGTCGGATTTGAGCCTTGTACGTCGTCAACAGTTGATCAGGAGTAAAAAACTTTCTGGCTTTCCACAGAAAACCTAGCCTCTGGCTTGCCGACTTTGCGATGTTAGCAACATGGTCATGCCAAGACATATTATTGGACACCGTGACTCCCAAAATCGAGATGGAGGGACTTGGTTCAAGGGTATTTCCGGACATTGTGATGGGATAATTTAAGGAACTCACTTTCTTGGAAAACGTGGCACTTTGTGTTTTTTGGGCGTTGAACTGAACAAGATTGTTGGTTTCCCACTCGACGATTGCTTTAAGATCTCTATTGATGGAATCAACCTATTCCTGCCTGAGTCTGTTTGTATCATTCACCGAAAGTGATCGATATGATGTGAAAGTTGAGACAAGTGTGCTATCGTCTGCGAAACTGTAAATGGGGTTCGTGGTGGTTTTCAAGAGGTCGTTGATGTGTAAAAGAAATAAGGTAGGGGACAGGATGGAACCCTGGTGGACCCCGGCATTAGTTTTAAACGTATCAGAAGAAATACCGTCAACTGCCACATGTAAGGAGCGATCTTGCATGAAGCTCAAGAGCCATTGGCGAAGTTTGGTTGGGAGACCGTAGGCAGATAATTTACTTAACAATGCCTGGTACAGACGACAAGCGAGAAAAGAAAGCATCAGATTGGTTTTTTATCATCTGCGGATGTTAAAGGTGACCATAAACCAACAGTGGAGACTTAAAACTTGACAATATGTTTTTTTCCCAGAAGAAATTAGTCGAATAATGCCTGGTAAAAAGATTTTTTTTTCTTTATAGTAGATGACTGCAAAAGAAAGCATGTACAAAAACAACCTCTAATGTGGAACATTAACAAACTTTATCAGTTAAGTAGTTATTACTCCTTACTGCTGTTTTTTTTTTAAATTATACATTTTATTTAAAACTTTTAATAAATAAATATCATGGTTAGACCTTTGATAAGTTTAACTATAGGTTAGTACATAATACATATTAATATTAACGTTTTAATGCGTCCGACCTAATCAAGTGCCAGGTACCACGCTTAGTACAACACGTATGTACTTTAATTGTATCTCCTAATTTAAGGTATCCAATTTTTAAACTTTCTTGGTAAAATTTATATATTTTTCGGTTTATTTTGTAATTAAAATATTTAAAAAAATGGTTGAAGTTATTAAAAATATGATTCGAAATATTTACTTTACCAATTTTATACACGTGTGACCGAAACCCGGTCTACGTACATGTTTTTTAAAAGCAGTGCATATTGAACACAGCCCACACTCACGACTCATAACCAAATCTCTATCACTTCTACCAGTATTCAAGATGACAGCAAGCCAGCAACATCTTCTTCTTAATTAACAATCTGAATCTGAGAATGAAGAAACATTTATCCTGTTGCACCTACTTAGCAAAAAAAGATAAAGAAGTAAAACCAATGAGTATTTACAAAAAAAAAACAGTCATGGGGGGTTCAAGTTATCAAGTGAAATTTCAAATAATGTATATAAAGAGTCGTTCCGGTTAAACAGAAGACATTTTTCCAATTTCCAGTTAGAAAAAACTGATCACACTGACAAAAGTAGAGACCCATGACCCACAAAACTGTATTGCTAGCACGACCCGACCCACGCGAAATAGTTTGAAAATAAACCTGGCCGTGGGAAGGGTTTAATATGCGCCACTCCGTCTCGAAACATGTTTTACAAAATAATGCACGCGTGTACTGCACGTGGGATGTGCGTGGGCTGGGTTTAATTTGCTAATGAATGTATCCCAAGTCGATTTTACACGAGTTGATCCTAATAAACCCGAACGATCGACGTCAAACAGTTTTCCCAAGATATAAAAATAGTGTTTAAAATTTTTTTAACACAAATTGCAACAATTTTGTATGAAAATTCGCCTTCCTCAGTGGCCACGCATTTTTAAATATTTCGACTAGATTGTGGAGGGGATCGTGAAGGCTATACTGCCTTTCAAGCACCTCGACCTATCAGATCTTTTGTGCATCAAATAAATATTTCGACTAAGTATCTGTAAATCAATAGAGCCGATTTAGCTCTAAAATATTAAAAAGTTTTCCATACAGTTGATTTTTTCAGAAACTTGCCGTATTTAACTAGCTAGTAACCGAAATTAAAAAAAAGTCAAATGCATTCGACCTGTTAAAACATTTATAAAAGCATGACTTGCAAAAAGTGTTTTTCAATGTTAATATAGTTTTTAAAAGATACTGCATTATATCTACAATATTTGTAAGCTGTGAGCAAAGCTGCAGCTAGCTGAAAATAATAAAGACCTATCTGCCTTTAACAATAAATCAGGAAAATTAATTTGGCCTTGCAATACCAGCCATTAAAAATAAAACAGCCATTGAGAAGGATTTTAATGAGCTAATAGATTCTTTCGTAACAAAAAAAGCATACCCTGTAAGGATGTAGCTAGATTAGAGATAAAATATGCTGGGATATAACTTTAAAGAAATGTCTTGATTTTTTATTCTTTCCTAGTTATATGTGCAAGTGCATTCTACCGGCCTCTAAAATTGCCACCTATTATACATTTGTGTGTTTTTTTTAACAATTTACCCCAAACGCTGGAGAAAGGGGGCGCCACTATCAAGTTTCTGCCCCGGTTTGCAAAAATCGTAGATCCAGTGCTGTCTAATATAAACGAATTTCAGAACCTTGTTTTTTTTTTGCCGACCGCTTCAAATGAAATGTCCCTTTTGCTAATTTGTAAGCTTTTTTTAATTTGGTTTCGATACTTCCGGGATAAAATTTATACAAGACCGATTCACGCCTGTAATTTTTTTTTTTGTTCTGGTTCCCACGAAAAGGGATATCCTGTAATGTTCAGAGAACATCGTGGGAACCAAGGAAAAGAAGGTAGGAGTTGGTGTTCTTCTTAAATTTCTGGAGGTTGTATGCCTCGGGGAACACCTCCCTAGGCAATGAGTTCCAAAGCCTCGCAATTCGTTGGATGAATGAGTCTTTGGAAAGTGATGTTCTGCAGGTCTCCAAAGTGACCACGAAGGGGTGTGAAGACTGAATTTGACGGGTTAATCTCGAAGAGACTGCCAAAGGAGGAACGATTGTTGATATTTCAGAAGAGCATCGCCCATGAAAATATCTATAAAATAGAGACAAATCGCCAACTTTTCTACGGTGTTCCAGACAAGTGAGCGAGTTTGTAAGCGAGGCATCACCGACGAGACGAATTGCCCTTTTTTGGACAGAATCCAGTAGCTTCAGGATATGTTTAGGTGCTGCACTCCAAATATGGGAACAGTACTCCAGTACAGGTCGGATCTGTGCCTTATAGATCATAAGCAGCTGACTGGAGGTGAAATAGCTCTTGGCACGAAACAAAAAACCAAGTTTTTGGGATGCACTTTTGGCAATGGACCTCACGTGATTTTCACAAGAAAGGTTATTGCTGATAGTAATACCAAGCATCGATATGGATGACTTCAGTGGTATGGTTACTCCTGACAAAGTTATGTTAGGCACAGTGAGATCGGCTTTTCTAGAGAAAAGACATGCTTGTGTTTTGTTTGCATTGAATTCTACCAAGTTATTGGATCCCCATTCGAGAATTGTTGCTAAGTCCATATTTATATTGTTAACATTTCTTCCTCGTTCATTTCTGGTTTCACGGGCTGATATAGGGGCCCTGGAAGAGAAAGCGGTATGGAGGGTACTATCATCGGCAAAGCTGTGTACGGGACATAAAGTTGCTTTCAATAGGTCGTTGATGTGAAGTAAAAATAGTGTTGGTGCTAGAATGGATCCTTGCGGAACACCAGCATTTATGAGTAGAGTGTCAGATGAAACTTCATCGACCACTACATGGAGAGACCTGTTTGAGAGAAAACTAGCAAGCAGAGAACACAGCTGAGGGGGCAAGCCATAAGATGGAAGCTTGGCGAGGAGTCCCTGGTGCCAAACTCGATCGAACGCCTTGGAGATATCTAATGCCACAGCTAAAGTTTCTCCATACTTTTCAATAGATAGCTGCTATATGTCTAAGAGAGTAAGTTCACTGCTTATTATAACTTTTAACTTTGACAAGTCTTAGTAAATTTAGATTGACATCTATCTTAATTGCCTTTCATAGGAGGCGTGATTTAATGACCAACAATAACACAATGACTTTATTATATTATCATGTAAGTTAATAAAATTGAAATTATACAATGTACTTTATTGTTTAATCAAAAACAGAAAAAAACAAGTTTTGTATAATTATTGATAATCGTTGAAACAAATAATTTTCTTACTAATAGCAAACATTTTGGTAAAAAAATAATTAATATTGTAACGATTTTGCGATACGCCACTGGAATGTTGCGTAAATGAGCTAGGCGGTACGGAGACGTCACAGCTAATTACGAGGATGTTCCAATACCTTCTTGACTAATCTAGAATTTTCGATTTATTTACGTTTAGAAGCTTCTCGCCTTTTCGCGTTTATCGTAAATCCTCCTTTCGGAGGAGGCAACAAGTTTTCTTAAATTAATAATTGTAGTCGCTAGTTGACATAAAATGTATTGTTATATACAAATGTGCACATAAATTCGAACCCCTAGTGTGAATTTAAGTAAAACGTTACCATATTTTTCTTAGTATACCTTAACGTGGAACTTTTTTTGATCTATTTTTCAGTTTGATCGGTATTCAAACAAGAACCAGTTTTAAATAGATTAAAGATAAATATGTTTATTTTTTCATTAAAAATTAGTTTATAACATAAAAAATTGTTGCAAAATAATGTACATGAACCTGGATGATGGTACTAGCACTATAAAAAATAGAGCCGTAATGGAAGCGATGAATGAGCGTATTGCATACGCTATTTTATCAGCCTATAAAGAAAACTGCCCATTTTAGGAGAAGAGGAACCATAGAGGTACATCTTGGTGGAGCAGATGCCCAGACAAAAAAAAAGTTCAAAGTCTCTTCAATCAAGCTAAAGAAACAGGCTGGGAAATCTATCGCACAGCTCTAACGACTTATAAAAAAGAAATAAGAAAAGCCAAAAGAGAATCCTGGAGGAGGTTCTGTGAGAGTATATTACATCTACCTGCCAGCACGAGAATCCACAAGGATCTCGCCCGAGATCCAATGCAAGAGATATGCTCGATAAAACGACCAGATGACTCTTTTACGGACTCCGGTAAGCAAACGTTAGAAACTCTTTTGCAGAACCAATTTCCCGGGAGACAAAAATAAATTTCGCTTTCAATGAGTTTGACATTACGATCTAAAAAGAAGGACTGAAGGAATGTTTCAAAAGTGGTCACCCCAGCATCAGTATAATGGGCGGTGAACTATTTTTCTCCTACAAGTCTCCAGGAAAGGATGGTGTTTTCTCTTATTCTATTCAGAAGGGCAGTGAAATTTCACTACCTCCTCTGGTAAAACTAAAAAGAAAGTGTCTAAAGTGGAGTTATATTCAGCTGGGCTGGTTAACTGCGATAATTGTTCATATACGTAAAACGGGTAGGATGAACCAGTCACTACCTATACACTTCCGGTCAATCAGCCTCACCTTAACCTTAAAAAGGGGAATGTTAGAAAACATCCCTTAAACTCTCAAACAAGCAAATTTACGGATTTAGCACTAAACAATCTAGTAGGAAAGATCAGCCATTACCTTGAGCATAAAGAAATTGCGCTGGCAAATTTTCTAAATATAAAAGGAGCGTCACATTATTATACATTAATTAGATATAGAGGAATCGTCAGTCAAATCTGTAACTTGATCAAAACCATAATTGAAAACCGACATGTAATATCATTACTGCATGAAAATTTGGTAAGGTTTAGGGCGGCGAACGGGTGTCCACGAGGTAAGGTACTCTTTCTACTAATGTGGTCACTCCCAGTCGGCTCTCTGCTGAGCGAGCTTTTTATGCAGGTATTAAATTTTTTGGGATGGTTTCTGACATGCTAGCCACAAAAAATACACGTAGAAAAGTCCTTTAAAGTCTTTTTTTTGAAGAGTGATGTATGGGTAAGGGAAGAAATCCTTTTTCCAGAGACTAAAAACGTAATGTACACAGATGGCTCAAAAATCACAGATGGAGTTGGGGCCGGTGTTTTCAGCAGGAAACTAAAGATTGTAATAACTACCAGTTTTGGCAGGTATGCTACAATCTTTTAGGCTAAAGTCTTTGCTATTGAATTGTGTGCAAAAGAGCTAACTAACAGACCTTAAGCTAACAAAAGTATAAGTATTATATTAGACAGCCGGCAGCTTTAATAGCACTAAGCTCCAACAAGATAAATTCTAAACTTCTATAGAATTTTATTGAATCCCTGGAGTACCTTGGTGCGAACATTTAAGTGATCCTGCTGTGGGTACCTGTCTACCAGCGGGTGAAAGGCAACGAAAAAGCTGACACTCTCGCAAAACGGGAAGCCAAATCTGCGCTGGACCAAAACCGGTATTTGAAGTCACTATAAGTGTCGCCAAATCAATTATTTCGAACTGGGCGGAGAAAAAAAGACTCGAAGGCGTTCTTACCTAAACCCTTAAGAAACGCAACTAAGCAGATCCTAGAATGAAGTAGGATCGATCTGCAAATTTTAACAAAACTGCTTACAGGACACTGTCGTCTAAGATACCACCTCGGAATGATAGGTATGAATCAACAAAAGGACTGTTGGTTTTGCTAAGTGGAAGACGAAACTGCTGAACTATGTTCATGCTCCTGCCTGGGAACATATTTAGTTATACCAACCTTGAACCTACCGATTTCAAAAAAATCTCACCCCATACAACCATAAACTTCGTGGAAACGGCTGAATTGTGTAGTGAACTGTAACCTCTAGCAGTAAGCCACAACAAACCTACTAAAAATCGCAGTGAAGTGGTAACCTACACCCCATTATAAATGTGCACATAAATTTGAACCCCTAGTGTAAATTTTAGTAAAACGTTGCAATATTTTTCTTAGTATACCTTAACGTGGAATATTTTTTGATATATTTTTCAGTTTAATTAGTATTTAAACAAGAACGAGTTTTAAAAAAATTTAAAATCAAAAATTAGTTGCAAAATACTTGTACAATAAACAATTTAAAATTAAATGCTATATTTATCAGTTGTATTTATATATTATTCTCAGAAATACCTAATTAGATATTTATATTCGTTTTTCTTCTGCGGCTTTAAAATGGTATTTGAAGTTGCTGTTCATCCAATTTAGTAAAACGAATTTCCAATGCATTTATTTACGATCGATGATTTAACTTGTAAATAACACAAACCTTTTATCAAAGTTTGTAGAAGCTTTAACGTGGTTGAAAATCCATTCTGAAATTTAATTTAAACAAGCCTTTTAAGTTATTCCTTTCAATTCTTTTAACGACCAAGATTTCCTTAAGTTTTCCAAATATTTCATGATCATAATAGTTATTAAAATAAAAATTTTTTTAACAAGCTGACACAGCACATCTAAGTAGTTAAAATATTTCAGTAACAAAACACTTTTTTATATTCAAGGTGTTCTGGTAGTAAAGGCGAACCCGCCAATTAACCTACAGTGCTTTATTGTAATTGAAACAGGAATTATTAATTTATTTAAACGAATAATTCGATTTTTAATTTACACTGGGTTTGTACAGCAAATAAGATAAAGTAAGAAATAAGAAGAAAATACACTTATTTATACAGATAGATTTAATTAAACAAGAATTATGAATCGACCAAAAAAATCACGGTTTTTTTAAAAATGACGTTCGTTTTTATTTCCATTTTCATTCTTTAATTTAAATTCTGTTTTTCAAAAATATATAAAACAATTACACCGTATTTAGATTTTAATTAGGAACTATTATTTAATCAAAAAAAAAAATACAAAAATTTTTAGTTATAGTCAGTTATCGCTTCTATACAAAGATCTGACGAAGTCATTTCACTACAACTCAGTTCGAGGGCAATTAATACCAAGATATTACAAGTTTATGCACCAACATCCACTAGTAGTGACGATGAAATCAAAAGCTTTTGCAGAGATATTGATAACGCTTTAGGACTGGTAAAAAAAACAGATAGCATCATTATTTTGGGAGATTTTGACGCCAAAATTGCAACTGGACAATGTCAAAATATAGTGGGAAGCTGTGAGTTAGATTCTAGGAATGAACAGTGCGATCGGCTCATTCAATTCTGCCAGGAGAATGATCTCATTGTTAATCTTATTTAAATTACATCCGAGGATACTATATACATGGCAATTAAGAGCAGAGACAGAATACAACATTGCAAGGAATCAAAACGATTATATCCTAGTAAAACAACGTTACAGAAATAGCGTAATATCTGCTAAAACATACACAGGCGCAGACATTGGGTCTGATCACAAACCCGTAGTAGCAATAATCCACATACGGCTCAAGAAAATCTTTAAAAAACATCAAAACAACATTGACCGAACATTATTAAGTGAAGAATCTACCAAAGACTTAGTCCGTACTCAACTAAATGATTATCTTATAACTAAAAATCCTAGCGAACAAATAGACATAGATGCACAATGGATGAAAATGGAAACATCGATAAGGGAAATTTGCTGCAAAAACCTGAAGAGGAAAGCCAAACCTAAAAAGAACTCCTGAATGACTAATGAAATAATACGATTGATGGAAGAGCATAGAATTTTTAAGAACAACAAACAGGCGTACAAAATTATCCAGAAAGTAATAAGGCAGAAAATCCGAGTCGCGAAAACAGAACACCTAACCAACGAATTTAAAGAAATAGAAGCTCTGGAAGCTGCATACGACTCTCAACGTGCATAAAAGAGTCAAAGAGGCTACAGGAAAATTTGGAACAAGCAGAGGATCGGGTATACTCCATGACGATAATGAAAAGGTCATTCATCAAAAAGAAAAAAAATTAAAGGAGTGGGAAAAGTTCATCAAAAATTTATTTGAAGATGATAGACCAATAACGCCACCGGAATTAACAAAGTATGAAGGACTTTTAATTACATTTACTGAAGTAAAGTATGCCATGAAACGTTCTAAAAACCGTAAAGCAGTAGGACCTGACGAGATTCCCAGCGAAATATATAAACTTATCGATAACACTGAAGCATTAAAAGTCATAACAGAATTATTCAATAAAATATACACCAGTGGAAAGTTACCAAGCGATTGGCTTAGATCCATATTTGTCACTTTGCTAAAGAAAACAACTGCCTAGACGTGTGCTGATTAAGGAACAATCAGCCTAACGAATTACTTACTAAAAATATTTTTCAAAATTATTCATGGCAGGATCTAATCCAATTGTAAAAATACTTAAGCGAATCGCAATTTGGGTTCCGTAATGGCTTCGACACAAGGGAGGCTCTATTTGGAATAAATGTCTTGGCTCAAAGAAGTCGTTATATAGCAATTGATGTCTATGCATGCTTCATATACTTCCAAAAGGAATTCAACAGGGTTAAACATGATGTATTGGTAGAGACTTTAGACCATATAGGACTGGACGAAAGGCATATTAGGATAATTGAAAATTTATATTGGAACCAAATTTCAGTAATTAGAACAGATGGTGATAATACACCGAAAATAAAGATCAAACGTTGAGTAAGGCAATGTTGCATTTTATCGCCCTTGCTCTTTACTGTATACTCTGAAAAAATAATTAGGGAAGCACTAACTGATATATAAGCTGGCATTATTATAAATGGCGAAATCATAAACAACTTTCGCTATGCAGACGATACGGTACTGTTGTCCTCCAGTCAGGTAGATTTACAACGGATACTGGATGCAGTCATCGAAAAATGCGCAATGGCCGGACTCAGATTAAATGCAAAAAAGACCAAAGTATTTGTAATTAGCAAGCAACCTAATATCATAGCTAACATAACAGTTGAGGGTGAAGTATTGAAGCGGGTAAACCAAATTAAATATCTAGGCAGCATAATAGCTAACAGCGCGGATAGTCAAACTGAAGTGAAATCAAGGATTGAGTAGACTCGAGCAGCATTTAAAAACATAAGTAGGGTCTTGTGCTGTAGAGATCTGAAGTTAACTCTAGAATCCGACTTCTCCGATGTTATGTCTTCTCCACCCTGCTGTACGGTATGGAAGCCTGGACTATAAACAAGTACGAAGAAAGACGACTTGAAGCCTTTGAGATGTGGGCTTACAGGAAAATATTAAAAGTTACATGGACGGAAAAAGTATCTAACTTGGTAATACTCCGTCTGAATAAATCTACCGAAATTTTACCACCATCAAAAGAAGGAAACTGCAATATTTCGGGTATGTTATGAAAGGCAAAAAATACCGATTACTGCAGAACATCATGCAGGGAAAAAATTATGGCAAAAGAAAGCCGGGCTGCAGAAAAGCATTATGGCTCAAAAATCTACGTGACTGGTATAAACTCAACTTATATATTTTTTCAATGACACTTGGTTAAATACTGGGCTCACCAAATCCTAAATTTGTGTATATAATTCCGTCTCCTCATTAAGCAGGATTTCTTAGATGGTCTCTTAACTGGCGAGAAAATTATCAGGTTGTCACGTGCCTATTTTTTCCCTTCTACAGTTCCATTATTAATTGGGTCTCTGATAGTCTGGTGCTCGTAAATAGTTTTGCATACCGTATTTTGTTGTAACTTAGGTATATCATTCGTTGTAAATAGTGTTGCATACCTAGTAGTGATAGGATTTAATTATTAATGGCTGTGATATTTTTGTTAATCGGTGGAGATGGAGTGGGGGTTTTTGTTATTAGATTTTGCCTTGATTTTTGGCCTCGATTGTCGTGTGTTGTCAGCTATATTATTGTTTGGTTTGCTTTTCTGTGTGGATGGGCTAGCTATCATCACGGACGAGCGCGATTATGAGTTTGGAACATAGATTTGCGAAGGTTGTTGGCTGACGCGTGTCCCGTGTCATTTCTGATATCCGGCCTGGGAGTGAGTAGTTGGAGACAGTCGCTTGGTGTCAGTCGTCGAAGTTGGGTGGTGGTGAGAGTTTTGGAACAATTTGATATTAACACGTGAGCAGAACCTCTACGGTTTTTTCTTTCATATCTGGCTGTATTTGGGCCATCTTAATTGGATTTTGAAGAAAAACCATTTAATTTTTAACTTGACCATTCTATCTTACCTTTGTTGTTGATATTTTGGATTTTGGTGTCGAGTTAAAATAACCGCGTGCGGGATCTGAGGGAGGAAAACCATTATTAAGTAGCAGGTGCTGTTCCATAATTCAAACCGGCCACAGGAGTAGGCCACAGGATTCGTGAATTCGTGTACCCAATATGGATATGGATAATATGCCAAGGCTGAACTTTGATTAAAATAATATTCTCAATAGTTCTTTGTGTCCAAGTAAGAACGTTTATTCATACTTATTTGTAAATATCCTACAATATTGCTATTTTGAAGGACAGCCTACGTAAAAAGAAATATTTTTAAATAAGCTCGATTTTTTTAACAGTGTAAATCTTTATGTAAATGAAAAAGGGAAAAAAAACGCGATTGAATTAGCAGCCGTACGTGAACGTTGATAAAATATTGTTAAAAAGTTGACTTGTATACGTTTTTTTTTTTGGTAACCTGATAAGGTTTTGTCATTCTTACCTTTGTTTTAATTATTTTATGGAATCGTAAACTTTGAATTTTTGATTTATTGTTGTCTCATAAAGTTGTGAATTTTGAAGTTTCGATTTATTGTTGGCTGTTAATTTTGATTATATGTGTAATAATTTTGTTATTGAGCTGTGTATTTTAATTTATTGCGTGAGTAAAGTATCCAATATATTTTTGCTATAATTTTATTTATTTGGTTCACCATAATCTTAGTTGTTTATCGTGTGGCTCTGCTAGTGCCTATAAGACCTAGCGGTTTCCGGCTTGAACCGTCTAAGTCGGTGGCGCGGGTCACTTTTATATTTTTTTTTCTTCAACCCTCTACGGCTGAGCTCGGGCATAATTTGCCAGTAGAGAGACCACTGGCAGAGTACTCTTTAGAGAACGAAAAAGACGTGGCAAAGTAAGTAATTTTAAATCAGAATTTTAGTTACTTTTTTGTAGGTACATACATTTTTATTATTTATATTAGGGGTTTTGTTAAAATTGTTGTGAATGGCTTCTTGTCGAATTTTATTGCCATTTAAAAAAAAAATCTAGTACGTTTCTTTAGGGGATTCCTTAGTTTTTTTTTTGGGTGAAGGGAAAAACCGTTAAGGACGCCACCGCAACGGTTCTTTCCTGTGGGGGGAGTGTGAGAATTCTCCCTTCTCCTAAGGGGCTACACTCACTAAAACCCCTCCTTGCATAGGTGGCAGTAGTCTTCTTTGTTCTTTATTTTGGGTTGATACTCAGTATCTACGCCCGATGAATTCCTTAGTATTTTCGTGGTAATATTACTGTTCACTTCATGTTTACGTTTGGTGCCTCTTGTTTGTAAATAAACTTTTCTTTGTGTCGTATGTTGTGCAAACTTTTCTTAAATATCTGTTATTTTTTGTTTTCCGTCATTTTATTACAAACACCAGTCACTCGTTGGACCAGACAACGACCAGCGACTAGAGTTTGGGTTGTGGTTACTTGGGCAGGTAACAGGTAGTAAAGGTTTATAAAATAGTACCTTAAATTCGTAAAGCATAAGGCTCATTTTTTTTATATTTTCTTCGGGATAACTTTAGAAATCTCGTCATCCATTGCCGGACACTTATGACAGTTGCTACCCCTGCCAGACACCCCTAAACTTTAATAAATTATAATTATACTAGCGTTATAGTATAAAAGCTAAATTATATTTATGTTACTTGGGAACCTATAAAAAAATGTTGCTTTAATAGACAGACAGTTTAAATGGTTTTTAAATCTTGCCAGACACATTGAAAGTCCGCTGTAGGTGCATTATCTGTCGTTTAGTAATGTATTGAACCTTGGTGCGAACAACAGGGTGACCCTACTGTGGGTACCTGGGCACCAGGGGGTGGAAGGAAACGAAAAAGCCGACACCCTTGCAAAACAGGTGGCCGAATCTGCGTTCACTGGACCAGAACCGGTTTTTGGAGTCACCACAAGTGCCGCCAAAACAATTATTTCGGACTGGGCGGAGAGGAAAATATTCACGTACTGGTCCGACATACCAGGGCTAACCCACTCGAAGGCGTTTTTACCTAAACCCTCGAGAAACACAACTAAGCAGATCCTAGAATGGAGCAGAAATGACCTGCGTATTCTAACAGGACTGCTTACGGGACACTGTCGCCTAAGACACCACCTCAGAAAGATAGATCTGAACCAACAAACGGACTGTCGGTTCTGCTGTGTGGAAGACGAAACTGCTGAACATATATTATGTTCATGCCCCGGCCTGGGAAGAATAAGGTTCAACATATTTGGTTACACCAACCTAGAACCTACCGATTTTAAAAAAATCTCACCATATACAACCATGAACTTCGTAAGAAGGGCTGGATTGTGCGGTGAACTGTAGCCTCTAGGGGTGAGCCACAATAGACCTACTAATGGTCGCGGTGGAGGGGCGTCCACGCCCCATTCACATGAAACCTAACCTAACCTAACCTAATGTATTGAACAATTATGCGTAGGTACAACTAACGTTTTATAATTGATATTGGTGCAGTTTTTTGTAAAATAAAAGTGTAACTTAAGTAAAAAGTGTTAACATGGGAGATATATTAATTTATCAACAAAACATCTTTAATATTATTCAAAGATTTATATGCTATGTTAACAATGTTCCTAATGTAATTGATGTTGATGACGCTAGACGTCTCGTATACAGTCTTCGATGTAAACGTAGATTTTGACCGGAAGAAGTTGTGAAATTTTGACGCTAGCAATATACCGCCTTGCATAAGCGAGCTATTGCAGCAATTTCTGCGAGCAGATAATATATGTACCATTTGGAATAATGCTCATCTGAAAAATCTAACCACATATCAACCAGACAATAACGGCTGGGTATTGAAAGATGAGAAATACCGTTTCAAAGGGTTTGAAGGGGATCGACTACCAAGTTATGTTAGTGATAGGCTCAAAACTCAATTTGGTATGTAATTATTGCACATAATTTTTAAATTATTCATAACTGTATAAACTTGCTTATTTTTTTCAAAAACTGACAAAGAAGGCGATATTGACGACGACTCTGCCTTCGACTGGAGGAGTAGTTACGAATAAAATAAAGATAACGACGGCAATGATGAAATCTATAAAAACATTTAAAAATTTGTTTTTACATATAATAATACTTTTTTTTGTATTTTATAATATTAAAATAACATTTTTTACTTTATATAACATGGATATAAACGTAATAAAATTATTTTTTTATTGGATATTGTGATGTGCAGATTATAGATCAAAGTTGTTTATTTAAAATATTGTTTGATATGTTACTATTTTTTTAGAAAAGTTGAAAAATGTTGTTGAATAATTGACTTTTTGTTAAACGTCAGAAAGAATATATCCTCAGATTTATTGTGAAAGTTTCGGAAAAATTTAAGAATATGGCTGCCAAATGAATTTTCATAAAACTTTCATAGGTTATTAAAACTATAAACTATAAAATGAATATCCTGATAGAAATTTTTGCGCGGAAACGTTTTAAAAGTACTTTCTAAAAAAAAATGTGTAAAAAATTCATCATAGTTGCTACTTCAAGGGTAATTTTTATAACAAGTTTTTACCTCGATTAAACACTTAAAATTCCTCGTACTTTTTTGCAACACAATTTACACATTTTAATTCACCTATTTCACCCATTTTTTGCAATGATTTAACGAAATAAGAGTTAATAGATCGAAAGAAATTATTCATTATTATTGCATTATTGATAGACAGAAACACCGGACTACTTTGACAAATGACGGGCTTTTTAAATCCGTACTTGGAATTGCGACGTTGCCAAAATGCGCGTATATCTTTTTTTATAAATTATTGATTCGACTGTTAATCGATGATGAACATAAAAAATTAGCCTAAACTTCTTCTTCTTATGGTGCCGTCTTCCGTCGAAGGTTGGCGATCATCATGATTATTTGCATTTTGTTGACTGCTGATCTGAAAAGATGATTTGATGAACAGTTGAACCATTCTCTCAGGTTGCGGAGCCACGACATTCGTCTTCTTCCCACGCTGCGCTTCCCTGCAATCTTTCCCTGCATCACCACTTGTAGCATTCGGTATCTCTCTCCTCTCATAGTGTGGCCCAGATATTGTAATTTTCTGATTTTTATTTCGTTATTAATTTCTGTTTCTTTTGAGAGTCTTTTTAGTACTTCTTCGTTTGTAATTCTGTCCATATAAGATATTCTCAGTATTCTCCTATATAGCCACATCTCGAATGCTTCTATTTTTCTCATCATGACTTTTGTCAATGTGGCCGCTTCTATGCCGTATAGTAAGATGGTGAATATGTAGCCTAAACTAACATAACACAAACAATACCTTTTTTAACCAATTCAAACATCTGTTTATTTAAGGTAATAAAAGTAAATAAATTGATACTAATATAAACTACGCATGCGTATGCGCATGCGCGGATTAGGTGTCGGGCGTCAATTCAATTTCAAAATGAATAAAATGATAATGTTTGACTGTTAATCGATAATAAACATACAAAAATTAGTCCAACCCCACCTACGACCTAAGCTAACACCAACAGTACCTTTTTTAACCAATTGAAACATTAACTTTTGTACACGCACTTGTTCTCAACTTTCTTGCTCATTAACTAAAAAAAAACAGTCTATTGTAAATTTATAAAGTAATCTATATGTATCTTTTTCATTAACTGAGCCATAAAAATATTTTATCGAATATACCATTACTTCTGGTTTGAATCGGCAACGTCGCAATTCCAATTAATAGTTTAAGATGCTTTCATATGTCGGACAGGTTAATAGTTTATGTATCAATAACAATGATCAATTTCTTTGGAATTATTGACGCTTATTCCGCTAAAAAATTGCAAAAAAATGTGTGAAATAGGTGAATTATAATGTGTAAATTGTGTTGCCAAAAAGTACGAGGAATTTAAAGTGTTTGATCAACTTGTTATAAAAATTAACCTTGAAATAGCCACCATAATGAATTTTTTACACATTTTTTTTTTAGAAAGTACTTTTAAAACGTTTCCGCGCAAAAATTTCTATCAGGATATTCATTTTATAGTGTGTTTTAATGCCCTATGAAAGTTTTATGAAAATTCATTTGGCAGCCATATTCTTGAATTATACCAAAGTTTCTCGATACGATAAAAAAATTTTTGCTTCAAAGTGTCCCTATTGAGTTAATTTCTACAGATATCTTAAAAGATCGCAATCGACTAAGCACTCGCGCTCGCACCTACAGCGGACTTTCAATGTGTCTGGCAAACCATAAAAACTGGGGTAACATTTTTTTATAGGTCCCCAAGTAACATATATAAAATTTAGCTTTTATACTATAACGCAAGTATAATTATATTTTATTAAAGTTTAGGGGTGTCTAGCAGGGGTAGCAAGTGTCTGGCAATGAATGACGAGATTTATAAATTTATCCCGAAGAAAATATAAAAAATTGAGCTTTATACTTTAACGAATTTAAGGTAGTATTTTATACACGTTTACTACCTGTTACCTGCCCAAGTAACCACAACCCAAACTCCATAGTCGCTTGTCGTTTTTACCTGTATAGGGGACATGCAGATAAAAACTTTCAGCATTTTTAAAATAACGAAGGTCTGGCCGTCGTGGGCTCTTGCTCTATTAGATGTTATTGCTTTTGCTTTTGTCAAAGAGATTATAAAAGGGTTTCGCAGGAAAAGGGGTTGACACTTCGGCAAAGTTAAAATCGACATCTTTGCTTGATTATTTTTGGATACTTCCTTATTACCGTTACGCCTTTGATCTCTCCAATAAGCGTTGAAAGTATAATTTAAAGCAGTATTAACAAAATCAATAGTATCCTCTTTAAAAGATAAATGGCAATAATCGTCCACATAGAAGGTCAACGTATATATTCAGACAGGAATAACCAAAATAATTTATGGGTAAACTGGAACGTCGTATCTATTTGGATTTGTGCGAAAGCGTGTTGCAAATCGTAAGTCAACGTGTTGCTTTTTCTGCTTCGTTATTTATACAACGAAATATATGGCGGGATTTACCGTGGCATGTTGGACGTGTCTATGAAAAATCATTTCGTACTTCTGTGGTGATTTAACGGCCATAATGTTTGACAAACCAATTTAAATTTTTCAAAATTGAAAATGCTTCGTGCTCACTAATAGGAAACTTTTCACTCGCACAATATAAACCTAAACAGATAGAAATATTTACTATTTGGGATACTGTATTTTCTTTATTTTTTAAGATAACTCGCTTTTAATCTTCTTTTTCTCACTATAGATGTAACGAAAAGTTTCAAATGCTAGCTGCCCCAAAGTTGGGCGTCAAATGTTAGGTAGGTAACTAATTAATTTGTTAAGTTGTTATTTACACTTTAATCTCTAAAAGGTAAACTTGATTTCTCAGTTTAATTGGTCTCGGGAAAAATAAAATCAGTTTACGGATCAGTCCATTATAAATTTTCACTAAATCAAATTAACTGGTAGTTGAGCGCCAAGTAATTCCAGCTTGTAATTTTAAACTGATAGAATTCTTTCTAATCTGTAACCTGAACGATATATCTTGTACCGGTATAGCTACACAAATATTTAAAATCAATCCCAAAAGTGTTTATAAAGATAATACAAAAAAAAAATTTTGAAATTTAAAACCTCTTATATTTTACAAAAATTTATTAAAATTAGGAACTATTAATCCACAACTAATCTTACTAAATACAAATTACAAATATAAAATACAAAATACCACAATATTGAACAAAATAAACTTACGTAATCTACACATACATACATACAGTCACGCCTCTTTCCCGTAGGGGTAGGCAGAGACCACTTCCCTCCACTTGCTATGCTCTTACACACATTTTTTGCTTCCTCTACTTTTATCAGTGCTCTCATACATGCTCGTCGATTGTTGGTACTTTTGACCTGGCCTTTCTTCAAGACAATGTTGATCTGATCGAGATATGTTCGCCGAGGTCGACCTCTACCGACTTGTCCATTCACACTCGCCATATAAATTTGTTTTGTCAATCTTTTTTTATCCATCCTTTCTACGTGTCCAAACCATCTAAGCATTCCTTTATTTATCTTCTTTTACACCACATCGTTCTCTTATCCTACTATTTTTTGCTTTATCCAACCTAGTCACTCCGGCTATACTTCTCAGACTACTCATCTCCACAGCATTAACCCTATTTTTATGCTTCTTCTGCTAAACCCAACATTAACTACCATACATAAGTGTAGGAACCAATACTCCTCTATGCACAGCCAGACGTGTCAACACTTTCTGGTTGTTCATAAAGCTATGCAGTGCCCCATTCATTTGTAATCTATACATATATCTTTGTATGACGTAGGCATCCGATAAGAAAGGATTTTTCAAAATTCTGCCACTAAGAGGGTGGAAAACGGGGACAAAATTTGTATGGGACAACGTGATTCGTTGGTCCAAACTACTTCAAATTTTGTTAAAAAATTCTTTAACAGAATTGATGGAAGACAGGTTTCGTATTTTATTAAAACTCATCGCCTAACGGGGTTAAAAAGGGGTAGGTAGAAAGTTGTTTTGGGGGTGATTTACATTAAAGTTTATGATATCAATACTCCTTTGTGCTTTTGAATCAAATTACATTTTATTTTGACAAATGTTTAAAAATTTAATCCGATTTTATTCAAAAAACGTTGAACCCACATAAAAGCTCATGGTGCAATGCAATACTCTTTAAAACTGGAATGTCAAATATAAAAGAATATTTAAACCGAATTAGAATTTCAAATTTCAATGGTATTTGTTTTTGGATATTTGAATGAAAAACTTACCTTGTACCTTGACTGCGCACTCCACGTTTAAACTTTTTTTCGATTTGATACAAACCGAAACTCCACTCTGCAATATACCCAAACAAAGTAATACGGCAGAAGTACCCCGCAAAACGAAATTAATTGTTTAAGATGAGAGTACTATGGCTTCTTAAGGAGGTTTCGAAGCCCTAAATAGGTCTTTACAAAATGTTAGGAATAATTATTGTCAAATGGAAGGAGTTACTGTATTGTTAGCAGGCGATTTCCGGCAGACTTTACCAGTGGTGCCCAAAGGAACGCGAGCGAACGAAGTAAAAGCGTGCGTGAAGCGGTCTCATTTGTGACCTTTAGTGACAAAACTGAGCATTACCAAAAATATAAGAGTCCATCTTAGGAAAGATGTTACTGCCGGACAGTTCTCAGACCATTAAAACACTTATTAGATAATATTAAAAACTAATACATGCATACAAATATATAACCTAGCTTTTTTCTGCCGGATAGGCAAATACTACTTCTTTTCACTTTCCATTTTGAGTTTTCTTGCTACCGTATACAAAGGGAACTGGGAAAGTTATGCAATATGACTCAGCTACGTGGCGCAGGAGTCTAAGTGATGGTGCATGTTGAGGGTTGTTCGTACTTGCACACTATCCACTGAGCCATGCCGGCGGGCTCAGTTGTTTGTCGGCTGTGATAGTTTAAAGTGCGAGGTTTAGTCTAAATAAAGACCAGATGATTCGACGTGTGAAATGGTGCCGAAAGACGCTGGAAATGTTTGATAACGGACAATCTCGGTATGTGACGAGACTTGTCTGTACTATTATGATGTACTGACTAAGCCCTAAAACATGCCTTACAATAAAAACAAGGAAGTTAAAGGCAACGTAGAAGCAGATTGCCTTGCCAAAGAAGGGAAAAATACAAAATTTTCTGGCCCAGAACCCTTCCGTGGACTTTCCAAAACCCACTTGAAAGAAGAGGTTCGACGCTGGGAAACAGATGAAATGAAATATCACTGGCATAAAGTGCCAGGACAAAGGCAAGCGAAAAGGCTAGTAAGTCTTTCGCCAAGAAAAGCTAAACAGCTTATCGAGTTGGACAAGAAAGGCTTAAAACTGGTGACGGGACTCCTCACTGGACACTGCCCTCTAAGGTACCGCCTGAAAAAGATGAAAAAAACAGAAAGTGATAGTTGCCGCTACTGCGAGAACTTTGCTGAAACTGCAGAACATTTGCTTTACGAATGCCCAGCGCTTTTCTGCAAGAGGCTTAAGTTTCTGGAAGGGGCCTTTCTAAATCCCTTCGATATCAGAAACTTAGCCCCCAGGAAACTGATAAACTTTACTCGAAGTCTCAGAATCCCGGGCCTCAAATAGATTAAGGGTTATGCACAAAAGATCTGATAGGTCGAAGTGCTTGAGAGGCAGCATGGCCTTCACGACCCACCCTACAATCTACAATCTACAAGCCTTAAAACAAAGTTTGGCTCTTTCATGATGAGGAGACACCCGCAGCAGTAAAAAAATCTCGATCTGTCAAGAAGACAATGATAGCTCTATTTTCAAAATCAAGTGGAATTGTGGAGCGTGTCGTGTTCAACATACAAAAGACAGTCATAGCTAGGTGTTACACTGAATGGTTCTTTCATCATGACCACGCTCCAGCTCACCGCGCGAAAGTATGCACCGAATATTTGACCACTACAGTACTAAAACTTCTTGAGCAACATTCTTACAGTCCAGACCTTGCACCTCCTGCTCTGTTCTCCTATGTGAAAATGAAGCTGAAACAAAGACGGTATTTCAGTGATTGCGACAACGTCCCTAGCAAGACATGGAAGATGTGGTTTAAGGATTGGTTTTGCAGAATGAAAATATGTATTGCCTGTGGTGTAAATAACTTTTAAAAATTGCTGCATTACAAACTGATGTCGGTAGAACCTGACTTATTAAATCTCAAATTTAAACTGCCAGATATTTTAGAATATTTGAATTTGGTAATTGATAAGAGCCAGAAAAAAAAACAGAAAATGACAGAACTAAATTGACCACTCCTAACAATTTAACACTAAAGAATAAAACCAAAACGCCAGGGTTAGCTTTACCGATGTTAAACGATAACTAAACGAATGAAAAATAGATGTAACGGCAAAATTTTCGTTACATAGACTAGTGGCAAATATTTTTCGTCTATATTTATATGGATTGTGCTTCAATGTTATTTTCTCTGGCTAACGATTGCAATTTATAATCCATTATAAAGTACAATTTTAAACATAAGTACATGACTACTTATTTATCCCTTCTACCTTTAACTTAAAAAAATGTTTTGAAATAAAGTGACTCACATCGAATGGTTTTACTAATGTATGCACATATAAATATACATATTATTAAGACAGCACAAGTTTTATTTTAATGGTAAATAAAAAAAAATAAAATAATTTTCACCTGCTATTCATTTAATTTTCAGTTATAAAATGCTTCAAAATCGGTTCTGCAGAGGTTTGAAAAAAGTAATTTTGACGGCAGTATTTTGGTTGGATTTTGATAATTTTTTTTGTCATAGACGAAAGTAGGACTTAGGAATCCCTGTGTGTGCTTTTTTAAATAAATACAAAATGTGTGAAATAAAATAGCAAATTAACCCGCAAGTCTGCATTTTTTTAAAAGTTATTTAACAAAAATTCATAAAGTACTTTTAGAGATGCCTAGATTTGATCTTTTCTCAACAGAGAATGAAAAAAAATTTAAAATTATTTCAACGACCTTTGAGTAATCTTATAGTTACCATTATGTGTTTTACTGATGATTCAAATTAAGGTTTACACCTTCTTAAGTTTACCATCTCCGACAGTCTTTAATTATCCAGAATTAAAAAGGGAACTAACAAAATTTTCACTTTATTTATTTTAATATTCAGAACTTCAAACATTTTCCACAACTGATTTTTTATTGGAAACAATTGTAAATAATAAGGTGCCTCCCCCGAAGGTTAACATTTTCGGAAATCGTACACCACTGAATTAAATTCTTTTCAAAGTATATTCTTTCGTACTTTATAAGATAAAGGTTGACGAAATCTACTAAATATTCTGGGACTAATTTTTTCGGCTATTTAGCCATACTAATGGAAGGTTCAGAGAGGTAAGGGTGATTATAAAAAAAATAATGCCCCAGGGACATTTGGATTTTCTTCAGCTTCATGAATTTTATATCAGAAGTAGACAGACTGGAAAAGCTTAAATAGAACAACGCTCACATTTCTTATGTAATGAAAGTATCATTTTTTTAACACTAATTTTAAGAAAAAAAGGTTTTTAAATGGCGTCTGAAGTTGTAAAAAATAGTTGTTCATTGGTAGTTGGTCCTTTAATAGATAATTGCAAAAATTACAAGTTGCCTCCTTTTTTAGTAATTAGGAAATATGAGTAATTTTTATTGCACATTTTAAAATTTTATTCATTATTACTGAAAATCTACTTAGTGAAAGTGAATAAAATTTAATGTCTAAAGACATTCTTACGTGCGATAAAAACTTTTTATTTATATTGTTACGAATCACGATCAACATCTTATAGGCCGGGACCTGGCCAGTTCACCCTTCGAGAATGTTCTGGCGTATTCGCCAAAATCGATCATTCGAGATTCGTGTGTTCTGGAGATTTATGAAATATTCCATGACGATATACAGTGATTGCATAAAGTAAAGTAACTTACTAATAATTCGATTTTTGATGGGTTTAAAAAAAAGTGTTTAATAAAAGTTTTTTCAAATAATATAGGTTCTGGAGATTTATGAAATATTCCATGACGATATACAGTCATTGCATAAAGTAAATTAACTAACTAATATTTCGATTTTTGATGGGTTTAAAAAAAAGTGTTTAATAAAAGTTTTTTCAAATAATATAGGCCATCTGCATAAATAGATTAAAAGTATTTTTTTTTTACTGAAAATAGTCCCAAAAAGGGTACACCTACCGTATAGGCCGCGGACGGCCCGCAATGCGACTATTAGAAGGGGAAGTGATTATAGAAAGAAAATGATTTTGGACCCGCTTTTTGAAAAGTTGCAGGTTATAGTTCTCTGGAAAAACTGATTTTGGAAGCTTGTTCCATTCCGTAGCAGTGTAAAAAAAGAATTCTTTATGGAGATTGGTCCTTGTAGTGTCAATCTTGAAAGTAAATGGGTAAATGGGTAAATGCGTGCCGAGTTCTTCGGCCTAATGTGGCCAATGGTGGTACAAAAGTTTTTATTTTTTTGGAGCATCTGCCATGGAAATATCTGTAGAGTAATGACTGGTCTGCAACTCTTTTTCTATGTTCTAGAGGATAAAGGGTATCTGTGAGAGTTGAGCTGTTTATCAACCAAATGGCCCTTTTCTGGATGGAATCTAGAAGACGAATAGATTGCCATGCTGCTAAACCCCAAAGGTGCGAGCAATTCTCCAGTAAAGGTCAGATTTAAGCCTTGTACGTCGTCAACAGTTGATCAGGAGTAAAAAACTTTCTATCTTTCCACAGAAAACCCAGCCTCTGGCTTGCTGACTTTGCGATGTTAGCATCATGGTCATACCAAGACATATTATTGGACTCCCAAAATCGAGATAAAGGGACTTGATTCAAGGGTATTTCCGGACATTGTAATGTAATTTACTTTCTTGGAAAACGTGGCGCTTTGTGTTTTCTGGGCGTTGAACTGAACAAGATTGTTGGTTCCCCACTCGACGATTGCTTTAAGATCTCTATTGATAGAATCAACCTATTCCTGCCTGAGTCTATTTGTATCATTCACCGAAAGTGATTGAATGTGAAAGTTGAGACAAGTGTGCTATCGTCTGCGAAACTGGAAATGGGGTTCGTGGTGGTTTTCAAGAGGTCGTTGATGTGTAAAAGAAATAAGGTGGGGACAGGATGGAACCATGGGGGACCCCGGCATTGGTTTTAAACGTATCAGAAGAAATACCGCCAACTGCCACATGTAAGGAGAAATCTTGCATGAAGCTCAAGAGCCATTGGCGCAGTTTGGTTGGGAGACCATAGGCAGATAATTTACTTAACAATGCCTGGTGCCAAACGTGGTCAAAGCCTTTAAATATATCCAAGGCTATTGCACGGGATTCACCAAACTTCTCAATAGTATTTGTCAAGAGGTAAGTGACATAAGCCAGCAAATCTCCAGTATACCGGAGTTGTCGAAATCCATATTGTCTGTCATGGATTATCTCAAATTTCTCCAGATATTTGATAAGTTTTGTGTTAATCACTTTTTCCATAACTTTGGATATGACTGAGAACAATGCAATAGGGCGATAATTCGCAGGAATGGTCTTCTTTACTTTTTTCGGAATCGGTTGGACTTTAGCGTTTTTCCACATGGACAGAAATACTCCTTTGCTGTATAATAACTTGAAGAGTCTACAGAGAACTAGGATGAGCTCTTGAGCACAAGTCTTCAGGACAATTGTCGTAATTTCATCTGGGCCTACTGCCTTATTAGAGTCAAGATTTCGTAGGATTTTTCTGATAGTGCGATGGCGGATAGCGACCTCATGCATTGATGCGTTTATTCTGGGTATCGTTGGGGGTTGTTTTCCATTGGTATCGAGGGTTGAGTTAGAGCTGAACATTCCGGCCAGCAGATCCGCTTTTTCTTTGAAAGATACGGCTGTCATGCCGTCGGACATCCCAAGTGGTGGTAAAGAAGAAGTTGTGAAATTCTTATTTAAGGCCTTAGCCAAAGACCAGAAGGTCTTTGTTCCAGGAGGGGCATTGACAAGCTTGTTGCATACTCTTGTGTCGTAGGATTCTTTGGCAAGATCAATCGTTCTTTTGCAGGCGTTCCTCGCGTGGACAAAGGCTTCTCGGTTGGCAATTGTCGGGACTTCGCACCATAGTCGATGTGCTTGATTTTTATCACGCACCGCACGGTTGCATTCTTGGTTGAACCAGGGTTTGGGGTTAAAGATCCGTCTTGTATCATGAAGAATGTATAAGTCCAAACTTACCCTTATGATTTCGGTTACAGATTTTGCACATGTTGATGGGTCTTTTTAGTGAAAGCAGACATCTTTTCATGAAAATGACAGGTAAAAGTCCCTCAGTTCATTCTATTTGGCTGATCTATAATATCAGGCGTGATTTTGGGCGGTGTTGTTTGTTTGGACGTGGCTGAGATGAGTTTATGATCAGATTTACCCAGTGGAGCGGTTATAGAGACTTAGTACTGGTCGGGATGTGTCGTGAGGAAGAGATCAAGGATGTTGGTTTGGTGATTGGGGTTATCGGGTATACGGGTAGATTCTTCTACCAGCTGGGTCACGTTGTGGCTTATCGCAAAGTTCTCAGCTTTCAGACCGGCGTTGTTGGTGCGGTTGGATCTCAGCAAGTTCGCATTGTGAGGCCTCGAATATTGCAGAAATCAATTCTAAAGTTGCTTTTTGGGGAATTATCAGCAACCGCAGTTGGAACATGTAATTTTGTTGGACTTTTTTATGATTTGGTTTAATGATTTAATTTAAAGAAAAATATGAAAAAAAAACAATGGGGCAAGATTAAGAGGAAGAAGAAAGAAAAAAATATAAAGGGGAGCAGATATGTGGACTAGCTTTTACAGAAATTTCTGCATTCGGGACTTTCGGTTGACCTCGAGGGACTGTGGCCTCGGCAATGCCCCCCGAATACACGAGCTCGGATCCCCTCCAGTCACGAATATACAGGGTGCACCCTTTCTACAAAATGACTTTTTAACATAATATTTTAAAACGTACACCCTGTAATTATTTTAAGTTTTTCATAGTCTATTAAATTACAAATACAGCCGTAAAGACCACATAATTCTACCTTTGATAGTTCCAAAGTTACAGTTGTTTAAAACAAATTATAAAAAAATTGTTTACGTCAAAAAAGTAGTAGGTTTTTCTACCATTCTTCTTCTTCGTGTGCCCCGCTCGTAATTCAAACGTTGGTCATCATGTCGATTAGCTATCGGTATGCCTCTCGGTCCGGAGCTATTCTAAAAAGTTGCTTCACTTGTAGACCCATGCAATGGCAAATATTGCGTAGCCAATAAAGCGTTTGTCTTTTACTTTTTCTTGGTTTATTAATTTGAGTAGTTCATACTTGGGACCACGTATCATATGACCAAGGTATGACAGTTGGATAGCAAAACACGATTTGTGCCTATTCTGCTCGGCACTTCCGCGTTTCAGTCTGGTATCAGGTTCTGCCGCTATCCATTTAGTCTTTTGAACATTTATAATAAGTCCTTTATCTCTTCATGCCTGTTCTACACGAATGAAAAGAGTTTTTAGGTCTTTAATATTTTCAGTAAGAACAGCTGTGTCATCTGCATATTTGATTTTACTGATAACCTCACCACCAATATTGCAATCCGCTAAGGCTGTTTGAAATACTTGTTCAGAATAAATATTGAATAATAGTGGAAAAAGCACGCACACTTGACGGACAACGCGATCAATGGAAATCTCCCCTGCTTCTAGTTGTTTGATTTTTGTGTTCGCTGTTTGATTGCTGTATAGATATTTTAGTATTTTTACATTTTGATCGCCTATTTTAATCTTATCGAGGCATTCGAACAGCTGTTGATGATGTACAGTATCGAATGCTTTCTAAAAATCTATGAAGCACACGTATACGTTTTTGCGGAATTCGCAGGATTTTTGAAGTAGTACGTTCGTGCAAAAAAGAGCCTTTCTTGTTCCCATGCATTTCTTGAATCCAAATTATTCTTTGCCCATTACTCTTTCACAAGTTAAGTGAATTTGGTTGTGTATAATTTTTAATAATATTTTTAGTTTATGACTCATTAGGAAAATCAGTCTATAATCCTCGCATGTATTTGGTTCGTTCTTTTTAGGTAGAGGAATAAATGTAGATTCACTTGGCATTTGACCGGATGTGAACATGGAATTAAAGAGCTGTGTAAAGTTTTTGTATGCTGCCTCTATGGAGAAGCTTAATGACATCTGCAGAGATATCGTTCGGACCAGGGGCTTTTTGTGTGTTGATTTGTATAATAGCTAGTTCCACTTTTATTTTCAGTATAGGGAGAGGCGTTCCAGGACTCTCTATGGTGCCACCTGATTTGGCTCGACACCATTTTCCTCAAGGGACTTAAACATGTCTCTAATGTAATCTCTCTACATTGAATAGAGCACATTGGGATTAGAGGTATATCTTCCATCCGGCATTTTTAATAAGTTTATGTGCTTTTTCTTGTGTTTACCGGCAACATTTTTTAATTTCTTATGGAGGTTAAAGTCATCGTTAACTTTCTGTAAAAGTTTAATTTTTTTTCATAATTTCTGTAGACATTTCTCCTTTGCCTTAACAATTTCCTGTCGAATTGTATGATGGACTTTTTCATATTTTTGTTTGTTTTTGTTCTTAAACGCATCCAATCCTGTTTGGCTTGCTGTGTCCGGTGCCAAAGAGGTTCCATCCCCTTAAGTAATGGCATTTTAAAAGTACTCCATGCATCATCGAGATTCTTCGCTATTATCGTGATCCGATGTATCGAATTTTTGATCTCTTTTGCCATCTCCTTGATTGCTAGTTGTTTTATTAATTGTACATTTAAGGCATTCTCTTTTTTAGTCTTAATTTTATACATGCCACTAACGGGTTGTGATCAGAATTTATATCCGCTCTAGGATAAGCTTTAATCGATGTCATCAAGTTTTTGAAGCGATCATTAAGTAGCATGTAGTCGATCTGGTTCAGTATTGTGGATCCATTTAGGTCATCTTTTAGTAATTTCCAAGGCTTTAGCCTGTGCTTCGGAAGTTGAAAGCATGTTTTTATTATAGTAAACTCGTTATCCTGACAGAACTTGATGAGACGCGATCCCCTCTCGTTTCGGTTGACCAGTCCGTATTTTCCCGTGACTCCCTCGGTGGTCACACTACCAACCTTTGCATTGAGATCGTCCATAATTAGTGTTATTTCATGCTTTTTGGTATATTTTAATGCTACCTCGATCTGTTGGTTCTTCGACTTCGCAGTCAGGTTTTACCGCTGTCGGGGCATACACCTGGATCAAGTTCAGACCGACCGGTTTTGTGTCTATTTCTAAGAGAATCACTCTGTCACTTATTGGAAAGATTTTTTTTTAATTCTAGAAAGGCGCTTCTTAAGAACAATGGCTTTACCGTTTGCATGTTCGTCTTGCTTTGCCGAGTAAAAGATTGAATACCTTCCAGATTTCGTCTACCAGATCCGGTCCATCTTACTTCGCATACGCCCATGATGTTAACGTTGAGCCTCTGTTTTTTCTGTATTAAGCGTCCGGATTCGACCGCTTCGCTTTGCATGCCGCCGACGGGGTCTGGAAAGGTCGAGCAATATATATATATATATATATATATATATATATATATATATATATATATATATTGCTCTCATTTGTTCGGTATTTAAAAAATGTTATAAAATATTTTGATCTTGATGAATTTTTGTTTCTCTTTTATTTATACTTGATATCTTAGGGTAAGTCATAGAAAACTATTTAGAAGATTACATTGGATTGTAAGGGTTTTTGTGTTTTAACCGCAAAAAAAATACATGACGCTCAACTGTTTTGTTTTGTTATATATAATTGCAATTTACTAATTTTAAAATAAATGTTTAACTTTAAAAAGCAAATTTAATTCAACAATTTTACTTACCTGCGACCCTCCCGAATTTAGTGCAGCCGATATGCTAACAAAAAATTAGTTGTTACAAAATCTGTTATTTTTGCTACAAAATTCATTTCGGAAAAAAGCTTCCTGTTCATCCAACGAAAGCTCCGATTTTTCTACGTTTGTCCCAATGGACTTAGTCCTAGCCTCATATGCCACTACTGCGAACCTATCAACTCCCAACATCAACCCTCTCGGTTACCAAGTAAAACCACAGCAAACGAATGCTAAAATACACCAGCCCACAGAAAAATTCTGGCTACAAGAAGTTGCTCCCGATTTAATTCTATCCCCTGAAGATCTGCTGTCTAGAGGACAAATATTAAGTGTGGTTTCATGGCCCGTAAAAACCAGTTGTTTCATTCAATTCTTTTAACACTTTTGCTCTCATTTAATTACCTCCAAAAGCTTTGTTTGCTTCAAAAGCCCAATCAATTTTTGGGAAACAATTTTCAACAAGCTTAATTCTTGGTCTAGACTGCTTCGTTTCATTGCGTTCCTTTCCCGATTCATCAACAACTCTTGAAAAAACCACACTTAACTTAATTTTTATCATAGAATATTTGTCAAAATTCGCACTTTTTAAAAACTCACCCCAAACTTACCACCTTAGCTTTTCAACACCAATTTTCATTTGTACACTCCTATGTTCCGCCTACCTATCATCCCATCGACTAATACAACTCTTACACTATATTTCACCTCACGCAAAAGCAATTACCTGAGCGACTCGCAATCACTGCATCGCCAGTTTTCATTCTCGGCTCTATCTCAGCAACACTCGTGGCTGCAATGACCCATGGTTACTGTGGATACTAAGTCGGCAACATTCTCCACCTGTGTTTGTTTCTCTGAGCATACGGTAAACGCGGTCATGTTTCGTGACTCAAGATGAGCTTTGGTTGTTTTTAAGATCTAAACTTTGTGCTTTCTGGATATTTTATTAAAATTGTCAGTTTTTACAAAAAAATACGTCACTTCCCCCGTTTTTCCAGTTCCCAATTTACCATCCTTCAGACGCCCGCTAAAGTGGATTACTCATTCTCTCTATTATCTTAAAAAATATCCCTGCTGAGGATGACAGATGTTTTATTCCTGCAGGCTGTCCTTGAATAAGATTCCTAGTGAATCGCAAATTTCACCTTTTTTACATTGTTGAGTGAGCCTTGTTTTTCGCTATTGCTTTTAAAGTAAAAAGGGCTTGATTAGGGTAAAACGCTCTTCTCAATACCCCATGTATATAGTTTACCCATTTGTTTTCTCTTCCTTTTTTTTCAAACAAAAAAAAGGGGGAATCTGCTTTTAAACTCGACAAGGGAGCTAGGCAGTAGTTCTGGACTCCCCAGCTTAGTCACAGGCCAGTGCTGCACGCTAATTTTAGTGGGTACAACCCGGGGGCCCACCGTGGTCATTTGGATCAAATGGCTACCAGGTGAGCTGCACTTTTTAGCCACCGAAGACTGAGACCTAGCCTCACTATAATTTCACTCAACGTCGAACTTCTGGTCGTCTTTTACGTTTTTAGTTTTATTTATTGGTGCTTATGCCTAGTTATTTCAAGAAAAATGTGCCTAATACATTGTTATTTTCCACTGTCAACCAAAAAAAGTTGGTGCACCTTTAAAAAACATTTGGTCCTTTGTTCCTCACATTACTCTTATTCTTATTTTTATTTCATTGTTCTTTTTTTGTTTTTGCTGGTTGCCGGCCGGTATCTTATTTTTATTTTTTGTTCTTTTTTTTTCGTTTTTTGCTGGTTGCAGGCCAGTATGTTGAAAATTTGTGATTTCTACAGTAGAATTTCTCCACCAAATTCCCTGATTTAAAACCCCTTATTATTGCCCAGACTCCGACAAGCTATTATCCGCCTTGCACGTGTTAGTAAACAGCTATACACCGCAAATTGTCCAGGTGACGAGAATATTGTTTTTTGAAATTAAAATCAGGAAAATTCTGTCTATGTTGGTTTATCCAGGGTAAACCGGAATCGCAGTCTGTCATGCATTGGATAATAAATGAGAAACAACAGTTACTATTAAATTAACAACAATACATCTCATGTCACGAACTTAATTTGTTGGACTCATTTACGTGAGGCGAAAACAAAGAAGTTTAATTTAATTTACAAGATATTATTGTATACTCGAAAGGGGAAGGTTTTTACGATAAAAAGTAAGAAATAAAATTTCATAGATTGTTTGCGCCCCATCAACCACAGCGTAATTAAAAAGCTTTTTTTCAAGTATTAACGATAAAAAAAGTCAAGTGATTTTTTTTAAAAAAAATAAGATAATAAGAATTTTACAATTAAGATAGTTGATGAAACCCTGATACCCATTATCTTAAGGTAATATTAGGTAAAAGACTTCAGAAAGCACAGAAATACTGCAGCTGCAAAAGCAAAATCTGCAATAACAACAATTCCTAGCTCAACAGGAAGAAGCAGCAATTAAAAATTAATTATTTGTAAATTAGCGGACCCAACATACGTTGTTGTGCCCGAACGTTGGCTTGCCTGCTTTGGGAATATTACTATTAAACTCAGTGACCCCGAAACCATGAATTCGACACTAATATTGGCGTTTTTATTATTGTTTATATTTTATTTCCTTTTCACCCCTTTCGTAGAGGTACTTACAAAATTGGAAATGTCACTATTAAACTCAGTGACCCCAAAAACTATGAATTTTATACTAATATCGAAGTTTTTAATATTTTTTGTTTCATGTCCTTTCCACCCTTTTTGTATGAGTGCCTACCAAATTGTAAATGTCACTATTAAACTAAGCGTTCCCGTAGACAATAGATTTAACACTAATACTAGCCGTCTCTGATGATTTTTATATTCCACCCCCCTCTTACCCTTTTCGTAGGGATGCTAACAAAATTGGGAATATCATTGTTAAACTTAGCGACACCAAAACTAAGAATTTTTCACCAATATCGGCCATTTTTAAAAGCTTTTATATTTCAGCTTCCTCTTACACCTTTCGCAGAGACTTAATGGGATAAAAACTTTGCTATCTTTTAAGATGGAGCAATTAATACACATTTACAAAATTTTATTGAAACCAGTTCATTGGTTTTTATATAAATATAGATAGATGTACGGGATTGGGATTATTTTAATTTGCGGAAATTTTTTTTTAAAGATCTTGCACAAAATAGGTTAAGGGTAGACTATTTTTGTATTTTAATAAATTTCTAAGAAAATATTTTCAACTAAGGAAATTAAATTGAATTTAGTATTATAGTTTATTTTAAAAATAAACATAATTAAACAAAATGTGTACTTAAAAAATGTTACTGTTTATTAATAATACTAATGGATATGTATCAACTGTCCTTTGAATAAAATAATATTATCATCATTTTGTACACAAAAGTTTATATTATTTATTGTTAATAACATCTCTGTTCGGTTAATAATTTTAATGTTTCTTTTATTTTCATCGATTTTTTTATAAAACCTAATAAAAAAAATATTTTCTGCAAATAAAAGGTAAAAATTTACTTTTTTATGTAAAATCATTAGTAGCCTGTTTTTATTTCTTTCCCATAGTATGATAAAAATCAAAGGGATGAAAATATATGTAAGCAAAATGAAAGTAATGGTTTTTAAAGGAAAAAGAAGCATGACAAACTGTGGAGTTTCGATTAAGGGAGAAAGAATGGAACAAGTAAATGAAGTTGGCACTTCCAATATAGCGGTTGCCAAATCTCCAGTGATGAACTCTGGAACAGAAAAAAATGTAATATTAGGTGCGAGCAATACGGCTGCTCGTGGTTTTTTGTGAGAAGTACAGTAAAGTAACTAACACAATATTATGTTGAGTCATTTTACCCGTCCTCTATTTATCCAGGGCTCTTGGAGTAGCCCAACCTGGATGTTGTCTTCAATAAACCTCCATCTAAGCACACTTGTGGATGCTTTTGAGTGTTGGAGATTTACCTGTAGGCAGTTGAGCTTTTGGCTCATTCTGGAGGTTTGGATGGGGCTTTTTGCTTCCCCTTTTTCTTACCCCCGTCGGATCTATCTGGTTTCCTAGGCATCTTCTTACCTTCAGTCACCTTCTTGTCTGGATTTGCATATTTCCCAGATCTTTTGGCAGCCTTTTCGGTCTTCTTCTTGGTACTGACCGCACTTTGTTTGGTACCTGAGGTACCAGGTTCCAAGGAGTCAAGTGTGGCTGATTTGGGTTTGCCACCACTTGCCCTGAGGGTTATGTGAGCAAACTTGTAGTTGATCACAAACCCACTTTTTCTTAACTTTTCGGCTGATTGGATATCAACCGAAATTGTGAGAAGTTTTAGAGGGCCTTCGGATGCCTTTATCTATCTTAGTTTCATACCATAGCGTTCCCCTATCTCATTTTTCTTCACTTTATCTGTTAGAGCCACTTCGTCTATACTTAGATTACTCATTGCAGCATTGATCTTACTTTTATGCTTCCCCTTCCAAACCCAACATTAACTATCATGCAATCATAAGTGTAGAGGGACCAGCACGCCTCTATGTACAGTGTAACGGGAATTTTTTCTAACGATTGTGATATAGAATTATTAGAGCAGGCCACCGCATTTTTACGAATTTATTCTGGTTCCAAGGCCATCACTGGTTGTATTCGATTGTTAGCGGCCGATACAATTTGGTTTAAAAGAAGTGTATTCTTCAAGCGAGTCTCAGTCCAGCGATCAAAAGTCGATAATTGTTTACTTATAATTTTAATGTAGTTAGATTTGTTAAATACTTGATGTGTTAATTTTATTTAAATTGTTAAACTATTTTTCCAAGATTAACAGTGATCTTATTATATTATTTCCAAAACTATATGCTGTACATTTTTCTTTGGGGAAATAATGTGTATTTTTATTTATTTGTTAAAATTGTGCTTTTGTCACTAATATTTTTGCGCTTGATTTTTTGGACCATTTTCGCCATACAGACATTGGATTATGCCGTCCAAACCTTTTGAATTTTTAGTTACGCAAACATGTGGATTTAAGACGCCCAGACGTTTGGATTTTAGTTTTTCAGATTTTTTGCTATTTAAAATGTTCACCACTCAGATTTTTTGAATTTTTCGCCGTTTGAACATCAAAACGTTTACTGTTCAGTTTTTTGGATTTTTTCCCTTTCTTTGTTTTCGGATCCTTCTATTCGACGGATTCGATTTTTCTTTGGTTCATTTGATTTTATTTAAATAATTTTCTTTTTAGAGTAAATGTTAACAGTGTTTTTGGAATAAAACTGTATTTATATTTCTCATTCTTTTAAATTTTTTTTGAAAGAAAAAGATGTAATGACAGCATTGATGCATTAAAGTATTAAATTAAATAGTACGGTTACATTGTTTTTAAAGTTTAATTCACTTTTAGTGATTTCAGGAAAATTAAAATTAATTCAATCGAGAAATCAAGAATTCATAAAATCCTGAGTAAGAATTATTAGTTTTTTTAAAAAGTAGTTCGTCACACAAGTTTGACGCCCAATGTTAGTCAATTCAGGTTACACAAATTTGACGCTCAACGTCAAGCAAATTTCGATACAACAGCCAGCAGTGCCTTTTTTGACACGTTATTGCTGCTTATAAAGTTATACAAGGCCACATTCATTTATTTTGCTGCCAACACCTATCGCTTAATGTCACAGTCATACTTTCCATCTCTCGTATACTGCCATGCTAAGCTTAAAAGTGGTATCTCCACTTTTCGCTTAAAGTAAGTTTACTGGCTCATAGTATAATTTATTTACACCATTTTTCATAGCTATAAAGTGAAACTAAAATATTGATCACAAAAATAGTGTTATTTCCATTTCATGTACTTGCTGGGAATCTAAAAAGTGGTAATAGCCATTTCTTGGCTATAAAGGGGTAAGTGCAAAAAATAATGGGGATACCACTTTTAAGGCAAGAATCAAAAACTTGGCTCAATTGATCTTACCTAACTATATTGTGGTAATACCATATCTCCCAAGTGACATAACTATAAATATGATGTATTCTGATTTTAAACAAAAGCACAAAATAACTTGCTTCTATGAACTTAACCGAAGTGTGTTTACGAAGGAAATGAATATTTCATTTACTTAACTTGGGCACGAACAATGCGAAATCTGTGAAAGTTTTTTACTCCACAATCCGAAGCATACTAAGGAAAATCCAGGTGTTGAGTGTGATGCGTGTGTTTAGTGGAGGTCCTATGTAAACAAGGCAGTTGCAGATCATAAAGCTTACAGACATGATGCAGAAGTTCCGGATAAAAGTGCAGCATATTTCTATGGAGACTTGCAAAAAGTTATTATGCTTCCGAGATTGGACATGTTTACAAAAGCTATATTTTATTCAAGAATCATAGCTTTCAATAAGAGTTTCGTTCCTTTAAGAACTGAACCAATACATTTATTTTTTTATGCGGTACTTTGTTATGAAACACTAGCTGGAAGACAAAAAGAGAATATGGTAAGCGTTTATTATCACTTTCTTCCAGAAATGAAAGATTGTGAAAATTGTCACGTGCCTATTTTTTTTCCCTTCTACCGTTCCATTAGTAATTGGGTCTCTGATAGTCTGGTGCTTGTAAATAGTTTTGCATACCGTATTTTGTTTTAACTTAAGTATATCATTCGTTGTAAATAGTGTTGCATACCTAGTAGTGATAGGATTTAATTATTAATGGCTGTGACATTTTTGCTAATCAATGGAGATGGAGTGGGGGTTTTTGTTATTAGATTTTGCCTTGAGTTTTGGCCTTGATTGTCGTGTGTTGTCAGCTATATTATTGTTTGGTTTGCTTTTATGTGTGGATGGGCTGGCTATCAACACGGACGAGCGCGATTATGAGTTTGGAACATAGATTTGCGAAAATGGTTGGCTGACACGTGTCCCGTGTCATTTCTGATATCCGGCCTGGGAGTGAGTAGTTGGAGATAGTCGCTTGGTGTCAGTCTTGGGAGTCGGTAGTGAGGATTTTTGTGGTCGTCGTGTGATATTAAAAAGTGTGCAAAACCTCTACGGTTTTCTCTTCATATCTGGATGTATTTGGGCCATCTTAATTGGATTTTGAAGAAAAATCATTTGATTTTTAACTTGGCCATTCTATCTTACCTTCGTTGTTGATATTTTTGGTGTCGAGTTAAAATAACCGCATGCGGGATTTATTTGAGGGAAGCCATTTTTGGTTAGCATGTGCCGTTCCATAAACATCATCCATATCGACGATAAATTTCAGTGTTATAAAGACTTGCTTGGTGTTTTTAGCAGAAATTATTATGATAATACTACTTGGTGTTTCTGTTTCTTGGATCATCGATGTAACAGTGACGTCTCTATGAAGTTTTCATGTTACATAGTATTGAGTTTAATTTTATCAACTTATCAGTTATTATGTGCTTGATCTAAGTGTTTTCAATAGTTTAAAAGTAACAAATTATTTTCATTAAATTTGTTCCTGCTCCAAGTTGAATCTGAACGTATACATTACTGAATATACATTATGTAATTATTGTGATGGTTTCAAATGATTATTTTTGTTGCAAGTCCATTTATTTTGTATTTTTTTTGTTAATCTTTTGCTATCAAGAATTCTATATAAAACCAATTATTTTTGAAATTTTAAATATTGTGAACATTTTTTTTTGTTAATTCACTTTTGTACATCATTGGGTTTTTATTATTGTCTAAAAGATTGTTATAATTAATTTAAATATTATTTTAAGAAAAGTGTATTAAATTCGTTCAATCCACTTTACCAAAAATACAGAATTTGTTGTAAAAAAAAAATCAGAACATCATTTTTACTTAATTGATATATTGCAGGAATTGTAAATAGTTTTATTTATTTAGTTCACCAAAATTGTTTGTTGTTTTAATTTAATTTAATCGTTAATGGCTGTGACGTGTTTGTTAATTGGAGTGGGAGTCTTTGTGTTAGATTTTGCCTTGATTTTTGGCCTCGATTGTCGTGTGTTGTCAGCTATATTATTGTTTGGTTTGTTTCTCTGTGTGGATGGGCTGGCTATCAACACGGACGAGCGCAATTATGAGCTGGGAACATAGATTTGCAAAGGTTGGCTGACGTGGGTTTCGTGTCATTTTTCTGATATCCGGCCTGGGAGTGAGGAGTGGACAAGAGTCGCTTGGTGTCAGTCGTGGAAGTCGGGTGAGAGTTTTTGGAACGATTTGATATTAACACGTAAGCAGAACTTCTACGGTTTTTTTTTCATACCTGGCTGTATTTGGGCCATCTTAATTGGATTTTGAAGAAAAACCATTTAATTTTTAACTTGACCATTCAGTCCTGCCTTTGTGGTGGATATTTTGGATATTGGGGTCGAGTTAAAATGCCCGCGTGCGGGATTTGATGGATTGAAGCCATTTTTAAGTAGCAGATACTGTTCCATAATTCAAACCGGCCAGGATTAGGCCACAGGATTCGTGAATTCGTGTATTCAAAGGTTACAAGTGATTTATTTTAGTATATCTAAACGACGTGACTTATTTTTGACACCACGATTAAGTTTTGTTTTAATTTATTAATATGGTACACTGTTGAAAACTATTTATTGCATCGGATAATATGCCGAGTCTGAACTTTGATTAAAGTAATATTCTCAATAGTTCTTTGTGTCCAAGTAAAAAACGTTTATTCATACTTTTTTGTAAATATCCTACAATATTGCTATTTTGAAGGACAGCCATAGTAAAAAGAATTATTTTTGAAATAAGCTCGAGTGTTTTAACAGTGTAAATCTTTAGAAATACTACTTGGTGTTTCTGTTCTTGAATCATCGATATAACAGTGTCGTCTTAATGAAGTTTTCAATTGGTTACATAGTATTGAGTTTAATTTTATCAACTTATCAGTTATTATGTGCTTGATCTAAGTGTTTTTAATAGTTTAAAAGTAACAAATTATTTTTCATTAAATTTGTACCTGCTCCAAGTTGAATCTGAATTTATACATTACTGAATATAATTTATGTGGTTATTGTGAGGGTTTCAAATTATTATTTTTGTTGCAAGTCCATTTATTTTGTATTTTTTTTTGTGTTAATCTTTTGCTATCAGGAATTCTATATAAAACCAATTATTTTTGAAATTTTAAATATTGTGAACATTTTTTTTTGTTGTTTTTAATTCTCTTTTGTACATCATTAGGTTTTTATTATTGTCCAAAAGATTGTTATAATTAATTTAAATATTATTTTAAGAAAAGTGTATTAAATTCGTTTAATCCACTTTACGAAAATACAGAATTTGTTGTAAAAAATCAGAACATCATTTTTACTTAATTAATATATTGCAGGAATTGTAAATATAGTTTTATTTATCTAGTTCACCATAATTGTTTGTTGTTTATCGTGTGGCTCTGCTAGTGCCTACTAGACCTAGGGGTTTCCGGCTTGTACCGTCTAAGTCGGTGGCGCGGCTCACTTTTATATATTTTTTTTCTTCTACCCTCTACGGCTGAGCTCGGGCATAATTTGCCAGTAGAGATACCGCTGGCAGAGTACTCTTTAGAGAACAAAAAAAGACGTGGCAAAATATAGTACTATGTGTGTTGACAATTGTTTTTTCCAGAATAAAAACTGGATTTTTTTGTTCTTCCTAATTTATATAGTAAATTTATTAGAGATCATTGCAAAAGAAATTTGTTTTAAATATTTTAAACCAGGGCACACATTTATGTCTGCGGAAAACTTTCATCACCAAGTGGAGCTCGCTATGCAACAGGACCCCAAAGTATATGATTTCCGAGATTTTGTCAATATAGTAGAAAAAGCAAGCAACAAAAAAGTTATTGTTTTAACGCCTCATGATTTCTTTAAATGAAAAGACTGCTGATCAAGTTATATATTGAAGAAGTTTTAACCTCAGATCTACCCGAAAGACATAGTGCAAATTCGCGCAAGAAGGGTAGCCAAGAATTTAACACATAAAACAAGTTTTTCTGGTGATAAACAACTGGAGTTAAATTTTCCAAAAAATATGAAGAACGAAGTAAAAAGCTCATAAAAACAATTACTAAAGAAAGAAAGAATAACATAATCAATAAATCATCCCTTATCCAGGAACATCGTATTTAGTTTTGGAAAAATATGCTGCCTCTGATTTAGTCAACGTTATAAAAGATAAATGATAAAGAATCAAAATATGTTTACTAATTTTGCAATTATTATTACTTATTCTTTTTTATGTAAAAACGTCGGCAAATTTACTGTCGTTTCTTCTAGTATTGAATAACCTATTTTTCTATTTCGACAAAAACCTAATGCATATGTAACTAAATCATAGATATTAAATAAAAAATGTTATACTTATTATGTCCAAAGTATTTACCACTTCGCCAACGACCGTTAAAAACTAAATAATTTCTTATCTTAAAAGTGGTATCTACCCTTTTTTTCTAAGTTATGAAAAAAAAAAAAAAATTTATATCATAACATTTTAAGTTATCTCCTGAAATGACAATAAATCACAATAGTTTGATAATTTGTTGGGTGGAAAAGGTTGGAAAATGAAGTTAACTTTAAAATTGATTTTCTTTTTTTTAACTTTGGTGGCATTACCACCTTTAAGCTTAGCACGGCAGTATAGTTTGTAGTTCAGAAAATTTCTTTAACAAAAAAGTTAATTTTAGGAATAAGCAGTAAAAATATAAATGATGCCATATTGCTAAAGACTTGTCAATTTAAATAAAATTTATTGAAAATTATTTTTGTGTAATTTAATTTATTTATTTATTAACTTTAATAGTTAATTTGATTAAAATTGCCATAAAGGTAAATAAATCAACAATAAAGAACAGGTATCAGAAATAACTAATATATATTTTTGTACAATTATACAAAAAAAATACTTAAAATTCCCAAACCAAGTTTAGCACTAAAATTGCTATTTTCCTTTGATGTGGACAAAATTCTTGAAATTAATTTAAAAACCAGCTTCAAACAGGTAATAAACACATAAGTTTAATGTGTTTTACTTTAGGATTGACACTTGACAAACAATCTAAAAATGGGATCCCAAAGAAGTATCAAGAATAAATATGTAAGTGAGCTTTTTTTCTTTACATGGGGTTTTAGCTTGTAATCCAGCTCCACACTACTAATTTTTGTCCCATGCGTTGAAGACGCTGGCGCGTGCGTCCCAGGAACATGGGTTTGTCCGCCGGGACGCCGATCAGTCTGTCAGAGGACGCCAAGGTCGAGCGTTCATGTGCATTGCCGATTTTACTTGAGATAGTCTCATCATTAAGAGAGATAGCGAGTGGACGTGTTCTAGTTCAGGACTTCAGTCGGGAAAACTTTCTTTTGAAATTGTTGACTTTTTTTAATTTCGGTGGTTGGATTTTATTTTTTTTATTAAATATAGTGCAAGTAACTGTATTGGTTAATTTATTATTTTTACTGACATTGCGAAAAAAGTGAAAAATTTTGAATAAAAAAATAAAGTTTTATTTAACACTGCGATACAGGTAACAGTAAAATGTTTAACATATTTTTGTAGTTGGGTTATTTTATGGTGTCGTTATGATTGTTAATATTTTTTAGAATTGTCTCTATTTTGTAAAAAACAATTACATAACCAAGTTATTGTGGATTTACTGGCTGCTAGACTGTTTAAAAGTAATATACGTTTTAATTTTAAGTTTATGTTGATGTGATATTGTCAGCATTGCTTGATTTTATTTTCAACGAAAATTAAACATGTAGATAAGTGCCCAAATTTTTAATAAATTTTTTTTTAATTTAACAACGGACTTAAAATTTAATATGCGTTGGTTAAACATGTACAGACCATGCCGTAGTAAAAATTGGCATATCTATTAAAAATTAATAAGGTGATTATAAATGTGTGTGGTGATTGGATATGCAATCGTTTTAATATTGTTCAGGAAATTGGAATGGAGATTAAGCAACAAAATGGTTTTTCATTGTTCTGTGATAAGGTTCAAGGTATTTAAATAATGTAAAAATTCATTAAAAAAGTTAAATTTGGAATATTTTTGTGTAATAAATAACCAATTACTTATAAAATTATTTTAAATAAAATAAATAAATAGTTTTTTGCAGTATTTCATTACTTAAAATTTTAAACTTTTTTTTACACAATTCTGTAAATTTACTTTTTATTTAGAGATTTCTATGAAGTTTCAGTAAAATAAACCATATTGTTTGTAGTACCTACTGCTAAAAAACAAAACAAAAATTCAGGCATCTATTGATGACTTAACAGTTTTTAATATAATTTTTAAATCTTACTAATAAAATCTAAACTTAAATATGTCGTAGAAAAACAACGTGACAATAAAAGTTGTTTTCAGTCAAAACTCAGAAACGCAATTTTTGGTTATTTGCAATTTATAATTTTTGATGTAAGCAATTAAAATAAATTAAATTCCTACATTAAAAAAACTTATGTTTTATTCTTTATAAAACCGCAGCATTAATCCTATTTTTATGCTTCTTCTGCCAAACCCAACATTCACTACCATTCATAAGTGTAGGAACCAACACACCTTTATGTACAGCCAAACGTGCCTTTTTTGACACTTTCTGGCTGCTCATAAAGCTATGCAGTACCCCATTCATTTGTTTTTCTGCCAACACCCTTCGCTAAATGTCACTGTCATACTTTTCATCTCTCGTAAACTTTGAACCCAAGTACGCAAATTCATTTACTTGTTTCACTCTTTTTCCCTTAATCAGAATTTCACAGTTTTTCATGTTATTTTCTCTTTCAAAAACCATAACTTTCGTTTTGCTTAAATTTATTTTCATTCCTTTAATTTTCAGGGCATAATGCATAACATTAACTATTGCCTGCAACTCCTTTTCAGATGACGCTAATATGACTTGATCATCCGCGTAAAGAAGGCATTTGACGATCAAATCATTAATTTTAAATACATACGCATTCTCTTTTAAATCTTTTAAACAATCGTCTTTGTATAAGTTAAACAGCCATGAAGAAGCCACACATCCCTGTCTTACAACCTTTTCAATGTTAAACCTTTTCGTGCAAGCTCCGTTAATCCTGACACAAGCAGTGGAATTCTCGTAAAGTGATTTCAGTGCTCATATGAAACTACCGTTTACCCCATACATGGATAATGTCGACCACAATTCACTCCTTGCCACTCTGTTATAGGCCTTTTCCAAGTCTATAAAAGCGCAATAGACCTTCTGACTTCTAGCCAAGAATATTTTGACTATAGCTCGTAATGAAAAGAGCTGATCCATAAATCTCTTTTCTCTTCTAAATCCTACTTGTTCATCCCATATCAACTTCTCAGTTTTATTCGTTACTCTTTTAATCAATATCTTTTCATACAATTTGCCGACTATGCTGAGTAAATTAATACCTCGGTAGTTCTTACAGTCCTGATGCGAACCTTTTTTCTTGTAAAGCGGCACAATATCGACCTTGCACCAGTCGTCTAGTATACTACCACTTCTCCAACAAAGGTTAAAAAGGCGGTTCAGCTGAATAGTTACCACGCTTTGTCCAGCATTCAGCATTTTAACTGTCGTACCCCGAAAACTTGACCCAATTTCATACTGTTCAACGCTTTCACAATTTCTGTCGTATTAATTTCACTTTCATTGCAACTTTCACTCATGTCTACGAATGGGTCCTGTAATTGTGTATCCTCTTTCTCAAATAGACTTTTGAAGTATTTTTTCCAAATCTTTAAAACATATTCCTCTCCTTTTACCATTGTAGATTATAGATTGTAGGGGGTGTCGTGAAGGCTATGCAACCTCTCAAGCACCTCGACCTATCAGATCTTTTGTGCATAACCCTTAATCTATTCGAGGCCCGAGATTTTGATACTTCAAACAAAGTTTATTAGTTTCCTGGGGGCTAAGTTTCTGATATCGGAAGGCTTTAGAAAGGCCCCTTCCAGAAACTTAAGCCTCTTGCAGAAAAGCGCTGGGCATTCGCAAAGCAAATTTTCTGCAGTTTTAGCTAAGTTCTCGCAGTATCGGCAACTATCACTCTCTGTTTTGCCCATCGTCTTAAGGTGATAACTCAGAGGGCAGTGTACAGTGAGAAACCCTGGCACCAGTTTCAAGTCTTCCATGTCCAACTCGAGAAGCTGTTTAGCTTTTTTTGGCGAAAGGTTAACTAGCCTTTTCGCTTGTTTTTGTCTTGGCAGTTTGAGGCCAGTGAGATTTTATTTCAATTGTTTCCCAGCATCGAACCTTTTCTTACAAGTGGGCTTTGGAAAGTCCACAGAAGGGTTTTAGGCCGGAAAATTATGTATTTGCCCCTTCTTTGGCAAGGCAATCTGCTTCTCGTTGCCTTTAACTCCCTTGTGACCTGAAACCCACATCAGAGTAACCGGATAGTTCGCTGTCAGTTGTCTTAGGGACTGTTTACAGGCCCAAGTCAGCTTAGACTAACAAGTGTATGATTTCAGAGCTTTTAGTGCTGCTTGGCTATCTGATAAAATATTTATATTTCTGCCCTTCGGGTGTTTCTTTTGATGCACTCCTGGGCACATATCTCGGCATATCTCGGCCCTATAACGCCCACTCAAACCCTTTTATCCATCTTGGATCCATCAGTGTACCACACTACAGCATTTCTCTGTAGTTGAGGTCCGTTTTATGTGCAAACTTGGTGGTTGTTTATAACCACTTAAAACTGCATTACGAAGTCGTAACTAACTGGCATAATATCTGTCGGCTTAGACATGGACTCTAGAGAAATATTTTCCAAAATCCAAAATTCCAAAATTTCCATTACGATTTCTTGCTCTAATATTTATTGTCTGGAACTGATGCTGCTTCTTTTATTACACATAAGTGAAATGGTGAAAGGTTGAGCATTACCTCTACGGCTGCAGCAGGGCACGTGAATGTTGCCCCTGTGATTCCCAGAGAAGCTAGCCGCTGCACTTTCTGCAGCTTGACTTGTGCCGAAATTTGTTGCATTTTTGCCACCATATCAATGAAACATAGGTGATCATTGGCTAAATGATCGTTTGGTTTTCCAGTAGATCATTTTTGGTTTCAGACCCCATGTCTCCCCAAAGACTCTGCTATCTTGGTTTCTGATTTTTTTCAATTGCGATGTAGTATTTTTACCTTTTGCTGTTCTTATGGACTTCCAGAAGAGTTAAATATTGTTTTGGAAATCGTCAGATAACCTATTAAATTCATCTTTATCACTCTCCTATTTTTTGCCACACCTTTAAACCTTTTATACCCATTTGCCTTGTCTACATCCTCAATCGTTGCCTTTTGCGTTCTTTGATTGGCCTTTGTAGCTAACCAATCCAGCCATGCTTTCTTCTTTTCTGACACTGCTTTTTGAACCTATACGCACATTTTCTGTAACTCACATTCTTTCTTTCTTTTACTTACACCTCGCAGTTTAATAGCAATATCTATGATTTCTTTCTTGAATGGCTTCCACAATTATTTAACTTTATATGCTTCATCTAAACTGTCAAATTTCTCGATTAATTTACTAACGAACTCCTCTTTTATACCTTTTTCTGGCAAATTCTCTATATACGCTCTAGTACACTAATTGATTCCTGCACACGATGCCGCCACCGCTTAAAGAGACCTCTTATTCGGCTCATTACTAAGAAGTGGTCCATTACTATCTTTTTTAATTTTTCATCCACAATTACGAAATCAATTATACTTCTCTAGTATTCTTTTTGTCTTGTGTACAAGTGGACCTTTTTATGGTTAAACATTGTGTTAGTTACCACAAGATTTCACTCCAAACATACTTCAAGTAGACTTTCTTTGTTTTCATTTACTTTGCCGTCACCGTACATTCCCAGAACACTTTTATATGAAACCTTTAAATATTAAAAAAAAACATTCCATAGAGTTAACACGGGCTACAAAAGTTTCTTTTTAAAACCAAACCATGTGAGAAAAAGAGGAGTAGAACCGGGTCACTAAGGCAAAAACAATTTGTATAAGTTAATAATTTAATTTATTTAAGATATTTTTTAGAAATGGGAGCTGGTAAGCATTACCTACCAAATAAACACAAGGAATAATTAGGGAACTTTTCTATATATAACAAAAAAGGCCATTTTATGAAAGTAGTACAAAATACGCTTTTGCTTTAACACTGGGGTACAACAGGATGGCTTTGGAAACAAAACCGGGATGTTAAAATATTAATTAAATTATATTGCTCGATAAAAATTGTTGGACTGTAATTAATCGAAGTACTCTTTTAGACAAGCTTTGCACCCATCATGTGTCCATTTCTCGCACAAAATACATTTCACCCATACTTCATTCTTGGAAGGCATGAAATATTTTTCGTACAATAGTTTTATCTTCATCACTTTCAGGTTTTCCATCTTATTCCCCCGAACTCTTTTATCCTTTCTGATATAAATGTTACGTATCATCATCATCATCATCAATCGACCAATCGCGTCCACTGCTGGACATAGGTCTCCCGTAGCTTTTTCCATCCATGCCGATCCTGTGCTGCCTCTATCCAGTTGGTCCTTATCCTTTTGATGTCGTCGGTCCATCTGGTTGGTGGGCGGCCTCTACTTCTGTATGCGTCTTGGCGCGGTCTCCACTCAAGTATCCTCTTTGTCCAGCGATTGTCCGAAAGTCGCGCCACATGACCGGCCCAGTTCCAATTTAGGGTTGTTATACGAGTAACTGCGTCTGTCACTCCGGACATCTCCCTTAATGTTGTATTTGGGATCCTGTCTTTTAGCGATATATTTAAAATCGATCTCTCCATTTTCCTCTGCGCGATACTTATTCTATTTGTAGTGTTCTTTGTGAGAGTAAGTATTTCAGCTCCGTATGTAAGCACAGGCAATACGCACTGGTCAAATACTTTTCTTTTTAAACATATTGGAATGTCTGCCTTAAAGATATTACGTAGCTTTCCAAAAGCCGCCCATGTTAGGCCTATTCTTCTCGATATTTTACGAGTTTGGTTGTCTCTACCAATAGAAATTTCGTGATCAAGGTATTTATAATAACTTACTTGCTCTATGCTTACTCTGCCTATCCTGTTACGTATAATTTTAGTTTATTAAAAATATTTGAAACACTTCAGTAAATAAAAACAACGGCTCAACTCAAGAGCGAATTTGGTATGTAGCTAGTATACAGTCTCAATCTCTAAATTCTCTTTGCTATAAGTGCTCTAGCAGTAAAATTAAAAAACAAATGAGGTTTTTCTCTATTGTAATCTCTCAGAAAATCTACGTTTTTGCGAGGCACGTGTAATAAAATATATAGTTTATTTTTTATATTTTATTTTATATAGTTTAAGTGTTGGAAAGTGCGTTACTTAAAAGTTCAAGAGTTAACATTTTAGGCGGCATTTTTTTTGACACTGTTTGGATCTGCTGCTTGTTAACTTGCAACTTAAAACTTGTGCATTAACGCAGCTTTTTAAAGTGTAAATTTTGGAGGTAATTCTTCCTTCTCTTGTTATATTGTTAATAAAATGTCGCTTTAAATAACGGGTCTTATTTTCAAATACTCAACCCGAATGTTAGTTAAAAGATTATACCTTGTAAAACCAACATCATTCCACTTACTACAGTCCATGTTTTAATACTTTAACTCACAATTATGGTTTTAAAGTTTTCTTTAGCTTTTTCATTAAGAAAAACCCATTTGTTCGAATAATTCTTAAATTTTTTAATAACTTTGTTGTAAAAATAAACCTTTTTGTAGTATTTGTATTATTAACATTAAGTTTTTTTTCAACTTGCAGTTTTTGTACGGTATTCGGGATCATTTAAAATAAACTTGTGCGCATGTGTCGATTTTATACTCACTTAAATAATAGTAGAAAGTCTGTACGTGGAACGGTTTTGTAACCGGTATTTGTAATCGACTAATAACCCAACCATTCAGTAACCAATTAGTTTCTACATTCGACATTGTGACAAAATTACCGTTCGGAAACTGGTTCACGAACGATACCAGGCTTGGTTACAATGGAAAAACCGTCTTCTGATGCGTTTAAAACCAATGCCGGGGTCCCCCAGGGTTTCATCCTGTCCCCCACCTTATTTCTTTTACACATCAACGACCTCTTGAAAACCACCACGAACCCCATTTACAGTTTCGCAGACGATAGCACACTTGTCTCAACTTTCACATCCTATCGATCACTTTCGGTGAATGATACAAATAGACTCAGGTAGGAACAGTTTGATTCCATCAATAGAGATCTTAAAGCAATCGTCGAGTGGGGAACCAACAATCTTGTTCAGTTCAACGCCCAAAAAACACAAAGTGCCACGTTTTCCAAAAAAGTAAATTCCTCAAATCATCCCACAATGTCCGGAAATACCCTTGAACCAAGTCCCTCCATCTTGATTTTGGGAGTCACGGTGTCTTGGCATGACCATGTTGCTAACATCGCAAAGTCGGCAAACCAGAGGCTAGGTTTTCTGCGGAAAGCCAGAAAGTTTTTTACTCCTGATCAACTTTTGACGACGTACAAAGCTCAAATCCAACCTCTACTGGAGTATTGATCGCACATTTGGGGTTCAGCACCAAGGCATTCTCTTCGTCTTCTAGATTCCATTCAGAAAAGAGCCATTCGCTTGATAAACAGTTCAACTCTCACAGATACCCTTTACCCTCTAGAACATAGAAGAAGAGTTGCAGACCAGTCATTGCACTACAGATATTTCCATGGCAGATGCTCCAGAGAAATAAAAACTCTTGTACCACCATTGGCCACATTTGGCCGAAGAACTCGGCACGCTGATCAGTCTCACCCATTTGCTCTCAAGATTGACACTACAAGGACCAATCTTTATCAAGAATACTTCTTTTACAGGGCTTCTTCGGAATGGAATAAGCTTCAAAAATCAGTTTTTCCAGAGAACTATGACCTGCAACTTTTTAAAAAGCGTGTCCACAATCATTTCCTTTCTATAATCCCCTCCCCTTCTAATAGTCGCAGTGCGGGCCGTCCGCGGCCCACACGATAGGACTACCTTTTTTGCGACTATTTTTATATAAAAAAAAAAAATCTATTGCGCATAATCGTGACTGTTCACTTTACGGTATTTTTGACTAGTTAGAACAAACCTATTATAAATGAGATTCGTTAAATTTTTTAATGTTAAATTTACGGGCTACAGGAATTTCGGATCCTCTTCTTCACAGGTGATGTTTCTGTAAATATTTACGAAGTGCGAGAACAACGCGAAACGACAGTCGAAGAATTTTTCATTAAAAATAAAAACGAAACTTTACTATGTACATTCAGAGTAACAATTATAATAAGTTATAGTGGAAAATTCGCCTGCTTAAACCATTATTAGCATTAAAACCGAGTTACCAAGTGGAACGGGTTCAATTTACATTTTGTTCCGTTTAATAATTAGAAGTGCCGACCGGAAAGCCAAAGAGGCAAACGGGAAACCTTGCGACGAAGGACGCGGTGAAAAAAATTAATTAAATATGTTCGGAACGTATCCTAGCGCCATGGATGCAGCCGACATTTTTAGGATAACAAAATCTCGTTTAATTACTCAACGAAACTTCAAACATAATAAAAAACATCACATAAATAAACAAACAATCAAAGATCGTCGATGAAAACACTTGTTTGTTGACTATCTTCTTCTTATTCTTTGCCATATCCCATTTATCTTTATACATTTTATCCTTATACGCAATCGCCAGGTGTTTATGTCCTGGGTTGTTGGTGATACTAGTTGATTTCTTTACAATTCTCGATATATACGGAGTGGGCCACAAAAACAGTCGACCCCGATATGTGGCAGTATTCATTAGAATTTAAGAAATTTCTTAAACACGTTATTTTTGTTCCAAGGGTAACACATTTTTAAGATACTGTGACGATTTTACGACACGCCACTAGAATGTACGTAAGCAAGCTGGGCGGTATAAAGACGTCACAGCCAATAACAAGGATGTTCCAGTACCTTCCCGAACAATCTGCAATATTCTATAGAACAGTTTGGATACGTTTAGAAGATTTTCGTCTTTTCCCTATCAGCGTTAAGTACGTACATTGGCCTCTGTACGCGGAGGGGAGTCAGTCAGTTTTCTAAAGTTTATGATTGTGTTCGCTCGTTAAAATAAATTATATTGTTATAAATAAATGTGCAAATAAATTCGACCCCCCGATTGTTATTAAAGTAAAAACGTACAATAAAAATATCTGTTATTTGTCAATCACGTCCCTTCCATTTGCCCAACCACTTAATTAAAAATAGGAAATGTATCATGTGTGTCACATCATTAGAAAGACATTTAGATGGAGTATTCAGGCATATAATCATCCATGATTTTTTTTCAGTATTTTTATTAATAAATCGCAGATTACATCGCTAAACACTCTTTTGAAGTGGTCACACGATTGCGCTTATGGTCGAGTGTAAGCAATCGCGGCACCCATCTCGCAGAGAGTTTTTTCATGTCCAAATATTCGTGTAAAATATGATGTACCCGTTCAGTTGAGATACCTACAGCATGAGCCAACTCACGCACTTTCATTCTCCGATCATCCAATATCATTTCATGGATTTTATCGACGATTTCCGGCGTGATCACTTCTTTTGGGCGACCTGGACGTTCGGCGTCACTAGTGCTGGTACGACCACAACGGAACTCTGTAAACCACTTCTTAACCATTGAAATTGATGGTGCCGAGTCCCCGTAGTATTTATCAAGTCTTTCCTTAGTTTCAGTGATGGATTTTTTACGTAAAAAGTAATGCTTAATCAGCACACGAAATTCATTTTTTTCCATTTTCGTAAAAATTCACGAGGTTGTCTGCTTTGAACGGCTATCAAACACCAACTGCACGACGTAGCTTGCTCAAAATTAGAAAGTTGCCCACTGATAGATTATAGTTGACGGCAGCACTGTTGCATTTGGAGTAACTGCGCGGAAAATTCAAAAAGTCACTGACTTATCAAACTGCCTTCATATCTATATGTAGTATATGGAGTGTGCAACAAAAAACAGTCCACCCCGATATTTGGCAGTATTTATTAAAATTTAAGGAAATGCTAAAACATATTGATTTTTGTTCCGAGAAGGACACATTTTTACAATACAGATATCTGTCATTTTTCAACCCCATTCCTTCCACTTCCCCAACCCCTTAATTTGACATATTAAATGTACCATATGTGGCACATTAATAAAAAGGCATTTAGATGGAGTATTCAGGCATATAATTATCTATGATTTTTTTTAATATTTACATCGTTTTTGCAAAAAAGTCTTAATTAATTTGAAGTAAAACACCTTTTAAAAATAAAACGTAACGCCTATATTAAAACATAGCATTGCGTTTCATTTTTAATGTGTTTCATTTAATGTGTCAATTTTTCTGTCGCATCGAAAGTAAAAAAAAACGAATTTTGTAAAAAAATGGTAATTTAGTACTAAGACAATTTGTTTAACATTGATGTCAGTAAATCAATTTAGGTATTTTTTGAATACTTTCAAAGTGGTATATTCAATTGCAGAACGAGTTGAGATTATTTTCATAATTTTTACAAACGGAAGTGTGTGAGAAGAACACTGAATTTATTTAATCAGCTTCATGAATACAAATAACTTTATCACTAATATGTATTAGAGTTAGATAAAAAATTTCGTCAAACATGGTCAGCTAATAAAACAAAGAACTATAAATATCGTGTTAGGACTGAAGCGGCAGAAGTAGCAATTTTAGGTCATATTAATTTAGATTCTTCAAGTACAAGAAAATTTGACAAAGATTTTGGTTTTTCGCGCACTACTGTTTAAAGGGCTTTAAAACTTCATAAATTTTATTTTTACAAGATACATTTGGTACAGAAAATAAATGAAGGTTACCCAGACAGGCGACTACAATTTTGTAAGATTATGACTGACAAAATAAATACTAATGCACCCTTTTTATTCAATATTCGTTTTTCAGATCAATGTTTATTTTTTTCCAAATGGTACCGTAAATCGACACAATTGCAGTTGCTGGCTTGACAAAAATCCTAAAGTATACTGCCAAACACATACCCAGCATCCTCTAAAATTAAACGTGTGGGCTGGAATTTATGAGGATCGTATTGATGGGCCATTCTTTTGCCACAAAATTTAAACGAAGAAACATCTCGAATTATTAAAGGACACTATTGATCCCACTCTTATAGACATAATCGAAAATGATAATAAATACTCAGAAGATGGTTTGTTTTTCCATCAAGACCGCGCACCATCGCATTACAGTGGAGCTGTAAGGCAATATCTTAATGAACGATTTCCCAGGCAATGAATTAAAAAGAGAGGCTTCATTAAATGGCCTGCAAGATTCCCTGATTTAACGCTACTGGATTTCTTTTTGAGGGGTTATTTACAGAGCATTTTAAACATTTAATCTATTACTTCATTATTAATTTGAGTAAACTGTTTTGTGTATTATAACTTATAATTTAGTTAATTTTTGTTATATTACACTTAAAAAGATTCCCATTTGTTTTATTGTACTTTTAATCTGACAGAAAAAGTTGTAACATTATTAAAACATAGGTATTGTGTTTCATTTTTAAGAGGTGTTTCACTTTAAATTAATTAAGACTTTTTTTGCAAAGACGGTGTAAATATTAAAAAAAAATAATCATGAATAATTATATGCCTAAATAATTCATCCAAGTGCCTTTTTAATGATGTGCCACACATGGTGTATCTTAAAAATGTGTCCCTCTTGAAACAAAATTTGACGTGGTTTAAAATTTCCATAAATTATTATAAATACTGCCGATAGTTGACTGCTTTTTGTGGCCTCCTCTGTATTTGACCACTACGGTATTTGTGAGCGTCCCCTACTGTATGGACGAGCTTGACGTCATGACAATATGTCCATACCATCTCAGTCGTGATTTTTTTAACATTTTAGCTAATGGTCTTACTTTTAACCGCCTCTTACCTAGTTGTTCCAAATTTTATTTTACCTCGTTACGGTGCATCTTAACATTTTTATTTCGTTCGTGTGTAACTTTTGTTAAAAAGCCTTTTTCGTTTTCTAACATTCTGCACTATACAATATTGCTGGCTAATACTGCCTTTTACACAGTTATTCCGAATTTTCTCCAACTTCGCTACGCCTGCTGCCTTTCTTAACATTTTTATTTCAGGCTTATGCAACTTTTGTTCGTGAGACTTTTTCGTTGTACAAAATTTTGCACCATATAACGTTGCTGGCCTAACTATAGTTTTATATATTTTGCAATTGGTTTTCACGGGCATTCTTAGGCCATTTACTTTACAGTGACCTCCACTTGAACCAACCGGTATTAATTTACACTCGGGGTTCGAATTTATTTACACATTTATTTATAACTTTCCAATACAATTTATGACAACTTATATTTTTAAGGTATTATTCTTAGTATTCTAAGGGATTTTAATTTTATTAGCATTCTAGTAGGGAAGCCCAATAGGAAATTTTGGGATTTACTCGAGAGCAGCAGATTAACAGGGAGAAAGATATCTTGCACCCTGTTGAGTACTTCCATTATATTGTTACAAATCCGGACCTCTCAGCAACCGTAAGGTCGACGGCGTCGAGGGTCCGTGTTCGACCGCTGTCCTTTGTAAACCGCCTACAGAGCCTGGGAAAGTCGCGCAATGTCTCGAATCCGCGACGAAAATTGAGAAACAAATAGAAAGATCTGGAACTATAATATCGGGAATATAAAAGGGGAAACGAATATAACGATTATTAGTATTAGCTTATTATTAAATGTAAATAGAGTTGTAAAATTTGTGTTGATAAGTGAATATCTAAGTGGTTAATGAAAATAGGTGTTACTGTATAGAAATTGTTTTGCTATTGGATCGAAAGTTTTAATCGCCGAACCCAAGACAGAACTAAAAATCGTATCAATATATAAGCCGTTAATATAGGATCGCACGTCTAAGGCAGTCGATCAGAGTAGTAAAATCAATAGTAAGAAATACTTTCAATAATCTGGCAATTTAAGCGTGACGTAAGGGAATGGGATGATCACAAACTTGCAAAAAAAACGTCACCTTGACATGCTCGAGCTCGGTTGAATTTTTTTTTATTATATGGAAATAATTCAAGAAAACCGAAAAAATATAATCTGCCGATTTCCACAAGCGGAGGTAGCACAAATCGACAATAAAGTTTAGTGCGTGTAGCTGCAGTGAAGCATGTATTCTTCATTCCACGCCTTTCTTTCCCTTTCCCTTTTTCTTTATTCCTTACTCTCTCTTATTAGCCCTACACTACTTTTTTGCAGTAAAGAGCTTGTGTAACATCGAGAAAATCATCAATAAAAACACAAATATGTATACTGTTGCTCTTATACTACATTGGAAGAAGTAAGTACTACAAACTTGGGATAAATTGCGCCAAAATTTACTGAATAGTAAAGAAACTTTATGTTCTTTTTTAATAAATATTTTATATTTTTCTTTTTGATAGAGCAATAAATGCTTTTTACAACGAGATCAACTTAATTAAAATATGTTAAGTCGTTTAGAAGTTACAGCTGTTTATTTAAAAACCACTTTATTTTTATAAATACGTTAAAAAGTGTAAAACAAAAATTACTTGAATAAAGCTTTACTTTAATAAACATATATTTTTTTGGTACAATTACAAGATTTATTTCAGTAAAAAATTACTTTAAAACTTTTAGATGGCGGTTACACCCCCTGGCAGCCATTTTGGAAACCCGAAAATAATTTCCAGGATTTTTTTTTTGGCCACTTTGGTAATAACATTTTTTACCGCAAGTTTATATGACGAATAGTTTCCAAGATACAGCACTTTCCAATCTTATCTGGCCACCCGGTACATGGCCATTTTTCGGAACCATCTAAGAGAAAGCGAAAATGCCGAACCTTCGATTAAGTTACTTTCAACATGCATCCATAAACAGAAAAATTAAAAATTGACACCTAAAATCAACTAGACATCTCCGACTTAATCAAACTCCAGACAGTTTGATGACGTCAAAACAATTGGATGTTTCGTGGATAATGTTGCATATGCATAATACAGGGTGGCCAACCGAAAAAGCAACAGAGCCATTCGCAGGAACCTCGTAAACATTTTGAAAAAACGCTCAGACCTGTCGATTTTTTATTAAAGGGGGACACTCTTTTCCAGTATTTTTGACTCCACTACTTATAACCCCAGAATTAACACTGACAACGTTGATCCATTACATATTGAGAACCAACCAATCGAACTAGTCGAACACTTTGTTTATCTAGGAAGTGTAATTGACAAGGAGGGTGGCACAGGTACAAAAATTAAAACCAGAATACAAAAAGCAGGGAGAGCTTTTGGAATGCTTAGCAGGGTCTGAAGTTCGAGAGCATACACCACCAACACAAAACTACGTATCTTCAATACAAACGTAAAATCTGTTCTTCTTTACGGATGCGAAACATGGAAAACCACTAAATACTCATCCAGGGCTCTGCAAGTTTTTGGAATGCTTAGCAGGGTCTGAAGTTCGAGAGCATACACCACCAACACAAAACTACGTATCTTCAATACAAACGTAAAATCTGTTCTTCTTTACGGATGCGAAACATGGAAAACCACTAACCAGATGAAGAGTGCTGGAGAAGAAAAAACCAGACTCCTACCGATACAGAGATACAGAAGCGCAAATGGGGATAGCTGGGTCATATCCTTAGAAAACCTGAAAATAATATAGCCCGAATGGCCCTGGAGTGGAATCCCCAAGGCAGCCGCGCTAGGGGCCGCCCAAAAATAACCTGGAGAAGAACAATATTAAGTGAAATACGAAAAATGAATAAATCATGTCATGAAGTCAAAATGCTTGTCAGAAATAGAGTCCGATGGAGAAACTTTGTTGAGGCTTTATGTTCCGTCATGGAATGATGGGAATACTGTATACACTTTCAACCCCAAGCGAGAGTAAGAATTACCCCAAAAGTTTTAAATGGCATTGGGAGTTAAATAAGATGTCTTTTAAAAGCTCTGACAATTTTCTTTAAATTTTATATTTCCTTCCAATACTTTAAAAAAAACATGTTAAAATTCCAATTATTTTAGTTGGTTACTTACTACTTAATTGATTAAATAAAGATTTTGTTTAAAACGCTTACGCACATTCCAAAGAATTTCCGGAGTAATTCGACGACACTCGTCAATGATTCTTTGACGCAAATCTTCCAACGACGCTGGTTGTGTTTTATAAATTTTACTTTTCAGATGTCCCCACAAAAAGAAATCGAGGGGCGATAAATCTGGCGATCGTGGAGTCCATTCAATGCTGCCTCTTCTTCCAATCCAATGCCGTGGAAAACGTTGGTCTAAATACTGACGAACAATCGCCGCATAATGCGAAGGAGCACCGTCTATTTGAAAATAAAAATGGTTTTCATCATACTGTGGATTATTTTTAAAATTTCACATTTAAAATCTAATTTCTCAAAAAGTATTGGGCAGAATCTTTAAAATTAAAAGACTATTGTATGGAGAATTGTAAGAGCTCTTAAAAGACATTTTATTTAAAAACTCCAGAAATGAGTCAAGCTGTTGCAAGTGAATGTCAAACTTCCTACATCCAATCACGTATAATCTAGCTATCGCTCGAATAAGTATTGTGTCCAAGCTCAAGAATCCCCGAAATTCGACAACGTTTTTATTTACTTGGGGGACTTTCATATTAAGAAGGCTTTTTTTAAAGCAGCTGGCATGCTATTCTTCGTGTATTTTATTTGTCACATTTAGTGATTAAAACAATTTTTTTCAATTCGTCAGATTAACAAACTCCCTTTACATAATCGTCAAATTATGAATCAGCACTACTAGGACATCAAGCTGAGTCGCCTAAATAATAATCTGACACGCTCGAGTATTTCAAAATGGCGATTTTTTTGCATTTTTAAAAAGCCGCTGAGAGCTTTTGCCATGTCCGAATCGTTTGTCTTTAAAATCGAAGCTTTCTTTGGATTCACTTAACATCTCCTTTGAATATTTGACGCGTTTGAATAAATTTTTTTGTTTCTCGTTTTAAACACTTCCGTACAGCCACCCCCACCATGCAAACCGGCAGATTAACATACCCCCAATATAAGAGACACGTGGGACATATACACTATTAATATCTGACGCGCTCGAGTATTTTTATGTGACTATTTTTTTACATTTTTGAAAATCTGTGGACGCTTCCCCCCCCGGTAAAAGGGTGTATATCATATAACCTTTTTTTTCTTTGTTCTTTGTCCCTATTTACAATCGTGGGTTCCCCTGCTATTATTTTTAAAATTATCAACATTTTGGTATGAGAACGAGCTTAAAAAAAAATAATTAAATATTTTTATCTTTATATCATTTATTAAACTTTTGACCATGCTAATTAACTGGTGATTTTTTGCTAGAATATAATTAACACAGTCATTAACATTTGCTTTGCATGAATAAACTATGCTAATTAAACACATAAATATAATCTAAAAATATTTATTTATATAAAAAAATTTTTTAGTTTTTTCATTAAATCTACTGTATCTTTAATTTATATTGTAAGTCTAACACTAAAGAAAATGTGTTAATAATGATCGTTGATTTGATTTTAAAGTTAACAACATGAAATGTGAAATTAAATATAAAAAAACACTATTTACTCTACGACCAAATGTTGTGAGCCATTGGCATGTTAAAAAAGGGCGCTCGGACAAAAGATGTGGCGCGACCATTTGGAACATTTTAAAGCGAGGTAGAGAGAGCCTATTTTAAACAACGATTAAATAACAATAAAAGGCTGGTATCAAAGGTAAAACAATATGATTAAATAAAGATTTACCAGACCTTTTAAATAAGGTTTGACTTATTATAATTATATATAATTATTATAATTATAATAATAATTAATTAATTGTCACTAATATTTTTTATATTGTCTATAGAGGTTAGAGATAGGAAAAATAATCTCTGTGGTTTAAAATAATATGTACCTATTGCTGGCGTTACTCTAGCAGAATACCGTTTTTAAAAAGAGCGCCTAAAGTTTTAGAAAACGGGTAAAGGATGTTGTGCATTTTTGATTTTCTTTTTACTGTTACGTTTACATCAAATAACCTATTTAAAAATGGACTGTATCTGAGAAATTGACTCAAACCTTGCATTTTAAAGATTTTTTTAAGGATTTTAAAAAATAACTCAACCAGTTTGTGTACATAAAATTGGCTTACTCAAATCTATTAGATTTTGTTGCTTGATGTTTGGATCTAGCTTGCAGTACAAAACTCTTGTCTTATTTAATCGCAACTGAGTTTGTATCGAGCTTCAACATTCAACGCTTGTCCAAGTTTATATAAATCCAGTTTAAATATTCTTTGCATAAAAATTCGCAATTTTTCAGCTAGATTACGAATGTTAATAGCCGACACAAAATGCAACTACTGTGTTTAATATATCACCAATATTTAATGTTAATTTGACGACCACATACTGATTGGTAAAAACGAGTGATAGGGGGCGTTAACTGTGACAATTATGCAACACTTTTTACACTGTCGCATAAAGATCATTTAATTCTCAATATTTTAGCATTATAGCGCAAAAAATGGTTTTATTTTAAAATTATTGTCTATTTATTTCCCTTTGACATACTTCATTCAATCTGAAACAGTTAAGCTTAGATCTTATTTTACTTCTACCAGTTATTGGTGAACATTTTTCAATAAACGTCCCATAAAAGATTGTTCTTATTGTCTCTACCCTTTATAATACGATCTAAAAACTTTATCTCTCTTTTTTTTATATGAAATTCTGTCGATGCGTTATATTATCACAATTGCAAATAGTCAGACGAACGTGATATTCTACATGGTTAAAATGTGAATTAAGCACAAAAAAGGTTAACTTTGTTATAAATGACGTGGGTCAAATATTTTCAATTTACTATGGGTTTTTTTTCGGTATAAATCTACTCTAGTACAATCATCAAAAAATGGTTCCACTAGTTTCATTATATTATAGAGATTAACAAGCTGAATCAAATGACCTAAATTCAGGAAACGATTCCTTCATTTTACCTATTAAGTTCATGAAATTTTTTTTATATGAAATAGAAATGCCTGCAGGATTTTTTAAACTTAAATGTCACGTGATATTATCCAGTGATTTATAAACTGATCAGAGTTATTTAAACCTACCGTATTGTCAGTGCCGGTTTTAGCACTGCCAACGCCCTGGGCGAGATTTCTACGGCGCCCCATAACTGCATTTCGAACCTATACTATACAAAAAGTGGTAAAGAATACAATAAAATAATCATTTATTAAAATTGATACCTAAACAATGGCAAAGAAGCGAGGTAATCCTTCTTTTAAAAAAAGGCGACCAAGCTGATCTTTATAGCTACAGACCAATCAGCCTACTCTCGCACCTATACAAGCTCCTCACTTAGATTATAATAAACCGTCTAACTAATAAACTCAACTCCTACCAGACTCCTACAAACTCTTCGTTTACTCATTGAAAAAGCAAACTAAAACAACATCAATATCCACTTAGCATTTGTTGACTACAAGAAAGGTTTCGACTCAGCAGAACATTGGGCAATTATGCATTCCTTGGATAACGCCAGGATGGATTCAAGTCTATATATGAAACATCAGTAATAGTAGTTAAAACGGAACAAATAAAAGTAAAAAGGAGCAAGATAGGGCGATACCATCTCACCCAAATTATTTACGCTGGCGTTAGAAGACGTATTCAAAAGACGAAACTGGGAATAAAAAGGAATAAGAATTGATGGCGAATATCTTCACCACCTACGTTTTGCAGACGACGTGCTTCTAATAAGTAAAGACCCCTTAGAACTGAAGACTATGATCGAACAATTAATCCATCCTTTTTTGAAAAATAGGAATCTAGATTAACATTACAAAAACAAAAATCCTCAGCACGCAAAAGATTCAACTTTCAATCGGCAAGAAAAAGATCAAAAATGTAGACGAATATATATACCTAAGGCATAAACTTAGAATTAATAAAGAAAATTAAAAAGCAGAAATACTGCGAAAAATAGGTCAGAGTTCTGCATTCAAAAACTAGGATTTATAAGGAACAAAGATGTCCCATGAACCTAAAAAGAAAATTGTATGATGGCTGCATACTGAATCTAGAGTTTGACATTATTTATGTAAGAAATCAAAAAGTTCTTTAGTATTACTTGATTTTGATGAACTACTTTGCTCTTCAAATGATCTGCGGGTAGTATAATCTAATTTTTGAACTGGTATCTGCGTTACTAGCGATTCAAATAACTGATTGAGTCCTTGATTTAATGTTAACAAGAATTTAAAAGTTACATTTACTTATTTCTACTACATTTAACAGGTTTTGAAAATGATTAAATACAATGTAACCTAAATTGTTATACTTGTTTTCTAACAAGTTTAAAGCGATTTTAAAATTTTCGTTTAAAATTGTTAGAAACTCTATTGGTTTAAGAGCCTCACCCTCTAAATGAGAATGTAAATAGAACATTTTTTCTAAATTGAACAAATTTTAGGGTTATTTTTTATTAAGGAGTTAAACAGATTAATGAAAAAAATATATTCTCGAAAATGGAAGAATTCTTATTTCAGGTAACTAAAGTCGCGAGTTAGAGGTCATGGTTTCTTTACAACTTTTTATTTTTTTTTGAATTTTGAGCTGTTATTTCTAAATTTTGTAAAGTTGTTTCGAGTTTGCTTATCGTTTTCATGTAGCATTCCTTAATTTTCGTTCTGTTTTCAGGTTCAGTCGCGGTTTAATCTAACTGGTCTTGGCAATGTGAATATTCTTGGCAATAGAAGCTGATTTGTTGAATCTTAAAAATCAACAACCTTTTTTCAGGGTTGCTAATTGGCTCATCATTTGCGCAATGCAACTGTTCCTGGTTTTCTTGATATCTTCCATTTTTCTTTTATTAAAGGCAAGACGCAAATAAATAAATCCACCAGTTAGATAAAGACCTTCACTTTGTAGCTTGTATTAAGTAATTTTTCAGAATTTTTCTTTTAGTTTTAAATTTAACAAAAAAATTTTTGCAAAGGGGCCCTTAGGAAGTTAAGTTTTTAAGTTTGAAAAAATAAAAGTATAAAAAAATATTTATTTTTTTTTAAATTTCCAAGTTTTAATTTTTAAAAAGACAATTTTTCACAGGTGCTTTTAGTAGTGTGCTTTTTATTTTTGTAAATGAAATGTGAAATGTTATGACTTATAAGGTATAGATTTTAACCCTTTGCACTCGTGTATGTTCAGAAATGAATTATCTGAAAATGATTATGACCGCAGAATAGAGTTTTGTTAAACTTTAATGCAAAAGGTAGATGCAGACCTTCATTTTACAAGTAAGATATTTTTTTCCGATGAAGCCACGTTTATGTTAAATGGTACAACTGTAGATATTGGAGTGATACTAATCCTAGATGAATACGGGAACATAGAACCCAAAGGCCTTAAAAAGTTAATTTTTTGGCAGCTATTATCGGCACCACTGTCATTGGACCATTTTTTGTAAAAGGCAATTTAAACAGACCAAAGTATTTAGATTTGTTAAGAAATTAAATAGTTCCTGCAATAAAAAAATGCAGTTGGTACCAATTTAAATGACCTTTGGTTTTACCAGGATGGTGCATTACTTCACTTTGGTGAACTTAAATAAAGTTTTCCAAGACAGGTAGTTTGGAAAAAGGGGCACAATTGAGTGGCCAGCATGATCTCCCGATTTATTGCCTTTAGACTATTTTCTCTGGGGATATCTAAAAAACATTGTGTACAAGACTAAACCTGATAATCGGAATAAACTGAGAAATAGAATACTAATAACAGCCCGTCAAATAACATCAGCAATTCCGTAATACCATAACAGCTTTTTATAATAGACTTGGATACTGTTAAATAAAAGAAGGAAGATAATTTAAACTTCTAATTAAATGAGATTTGTAAGTTATTTGTTCCTGTTAATTGTTATTTTAGCCAACATCTTTATGGAAAATTAAGAGAATTTATTCATTATTAATAAAATTAAAAATATTTCTAAATGGTTCCATTATGTAGACGATTGTTAAGTCTTGATTAAAGGCAATACTAATAATATACTAAACTTCTTAAGCAATTTACACCCCAAAATTAAATTTACCCTGAAAATTAAACTGGATAATAAAATAAGCTTTCTTGATTTAACTATCACCAAAATTAAATATAAATTAGACTCCTTCATCTATAAAAAAGCTACCCAGACTAAATACACCATCCCCTCCAACTCTAATCACCCCATTCAACACAAAATGGCTGCTATATACTCCCCACTCTATATGTATGTTTTATTCGAACATATGTTTTAGATACAAGCCGATTCAATATATTACATTGATTTTAAAATTTGTAGCAAATCTCAAAATTTCCGCACAGTTAATAAAAATATTTGTGGAAAATCACATTTCTAATTAGGTATTCAAATATACAAAATTATTAATAACTTATTTACAAAAATTTTCAGAAAAAATTTCACCTGTGATAACATTATACTAAATTGCTTGTTCATTTAATCTAAAAAATAAAACTAAATGGGTGTTTGTTCGATTTAAATCCATTAAAGAAGCTTTTACAGATAATCCCTTTGCCCAATTCTTTAAATTATTCCAACTGGCTCCTACCTATACATACCTTTTAGAAATCTCTCGTGACAATGATTAACGTCTCCTGGATTTACATAGATAATAATGAAAAAAGGACTGGATTTCTAGCTGTAAAAGCATGATATCAAAAAAATGATAACCTTTAAATGGTATCAAATATTACTCAAAATAAACAATCTATCATTTTATTTGGTAATTATTCTCATCATTTTGGAAAACAATAAAGATTAAAGTAAATTAAAAGCACTCCATTAAATTATAACAACATTCTGCTGAAATTTTTGGGTTTGAATCGTGAGTTTTTAATTAAATTCCCTACCCCTTTATCTAAATATCGTTTTGCAACATTTCCAGCTGATTAATTTTTGCCAAATCTCGACATATTTTTACCATAACTTCTGGTTTTAGAGATTAATTAAAAAATCTTCCATACAGAGTATTTAATTTAGAAATTGTCATAAAGTAAAAAAAAATCCTTACCACAAAATGTGAATATTTAACTTAATATCCTTGAATTATGCTTTATTTAAAAATATTTCATCCCATTTTTTTATACCTTTCAATATTTGTTGTTAATACTTGGCTAAGACTATGTGATAATATATTTTTTTTAATGTAAATGCGGTCCTTATGTTTTATTTCGATAAAGTAAAGCCCCGTTTGCATGAAGCCAGTATCAAAGCAAGTCGAGTGAACAAGTACCCTGACTTAAATTTTTAGCGTAAGTGGTATAGTACCGGTTCATAAGGGCAAGCGTTTAAGGTAAGTCAAGCTCAGTAGGTTTCTGTTTTGCACTGGTGCATGTTCTGCATAATAAAAAGATCAATAAAATGGTTTAAATACATTTATAGAAGATGTTTTGGAACTATTAGAGGAAGAAGGTAATAAAAAGAAAAAAATGTGGGTTCAAAAATGGATAGAGAGAAGAAATTCCCGGGCAGGCTCTGTTTTTCTTCTGAAAGAACTGTACAGTGTGTATCAGCCAAATTAAATAAATTCGATAATGAATAAACGAGGGCATATTTAAAAAACCGCTTGGACATTTAGATTGGTGTTTTTAGAAGCAACTGTTTTAAACAAAAACTCTCTACACAGAGTGTGTCATGCAACATCGGCCAATACCAACTTTTTTACTTCAAATGCAACACCCTGTGTTTTATATAATTTTTGGAGACATATTTCATGTGCAATGTTCTATACCTATCTTTAACTGTTTCGGAAATATTAAATGTTTTGAGATTTTTTGCAAAAATTAACATTGAAAAAGAAAATAATTTGTTTATAGGTTGTTGGGACACGCTGTACTTTATTGTCTCATACTGTACATGCTATATTTTTTTGTATGGAGTTATTGTCATTATGACGCAAGATTTTGTCAGTACGAAGTTGTCAATAAAGAATCATCACAAAAGGTCACCTTCCAAGTATTTATTTTATGTAATTAGAAAGCAACTCAGCATAATTGGCATCCCTGGTAATTTTGGAGAAGATTATGCAGTCTTTGAAGACGGAAAGAAAGATTGTCAAGGACGCTGCAAGGAAACATTTCCAAGAGATTGAGAAGGTAGGACAGGACGATAAGGAAAAAATAAATGAACTATTGCAACAAGTTTTAGTCAAAACAGAAAAAGTATTTTCCCCAGACAACAGTATAAAAGAATTGCTTTGTAACGAAGAACCCAGCGACGAAGATTTTAGTAAAGAAATCACAGAGGAAATGGATTTTTGCACTGAGGTAACCAAGTACACAAACAAATGCAATTTTTTACTAGAAAAAATAAAAGAAGCAAAAACGGAGGTTAAAAACGAAACAAGAAAAGCACCAAAGAATTTTAACCTACCAAAATTAGAAATAAAAAAGTTTGACGGAAATGTCAAACATTGGATCAATTTTTGGGGTCAATTTCGCAAGATAGATGAAAATTCAGATTTGCCCAATGAAGATAAATTCCAGTAACTTATCCAATCCACCGAAGAAAACTCGCCAGCCCGTAATTTGGTAGAAAGCTTCCCACCCTCAGCAAACAATTACAAAATTGTCGTCGACCAACTCAAAACTAGGTTTGCAAGGGACGAGGTTTTAATTCAGGTTTATGTTAGAGAGCTTTTAAGCCTAGTTTTAAGTCAACATATTTAACCGGAAAAATCAGGTATGGCTTTATCAAATTTGTACGATAAATTGGAGACTCAGCTCAGGGCGCTGGAAACATTGGGTGTGACCAGCGACAAATACGCCGCGATGCTTTTATCATTGGTTGAGTCAGCTATACCACACGAATTGCTAAAAATTTGGGAAAGAAACCGTTTAACTAGTGATAATTTGTTAATGAGTTACAGGGTCTACTGAAGTTCCTAAAAGCCGAGGTAGAAGCAGACGAGCGAAAAAAACTTGCACAAACCAGTTTTTCTTTGGAAAAAGAAGTAAAAATGGATCAGGATGGGTGTTCTGTAGAAGTGTTGCAGGTAAAAATGGATATTCAATCCACCTTCGGCTTCGTGGTGGGGCGGATGGTGGAAGAGATTAGTAAGGGTTGTAAAAGAACTATTGCGTCGATCGTTGGGAAAAGCATCGTTATATTATGTTGAGTTATACACTGTGCTTTGCGATGTAGAAGCAGTAATTAACGAACGACCACTCAGCTATGTTTCCAGCGCCGATGAGTGGGAGGTTCTTAGTCCTGCAAGGTTTTTAATGCCTATACATTCGCAGTCGTTAGGAAAAGATTTTTTGGGTGAAGTTGCGGATTTAGACGAGGTAGACGCGGCATTTTTAAAAGGTCGTTTTACACATTTGCAAAATGTTCGAAATTCGTTACGGGAAAGATTTAAAAATGAGTATCTTGCAGAGTTAGTTAATAAAGGTCACAGGAAGAAGACGGAGCAAAGTTGGTGATGTAGTTTTGGTTGGAGCAGATAATCTAAAACGGGTACTTTGGCCAATGGGAAGAATATTAGAAATTTATGATGGAAAAGATGGAGTTAGCCGGGTCGCTAAAGTAAAAACGAAGAACGGAATAACAATTAGGCCATTTCAAAAGATCTATCCATTAGAATTAGGAACAGTATCAGAATCAAACAGTAAAGAAGTTATCACTACAGAAAATAAACGAAAGAATAAGCAAAAGGAAGAGAAGAATGAAAACCCAGTCGAAAGATCAAGGTTTGGTCGAATCTTGAAGGTTCCAGCAAGGTTGGGTGAGGAATAAGCTTGGGGCCGGAGAATGTTGGGACATGCTGTACTTTATTGTCTCATACTGTACATGTTATATTTTTTTGTATGGTGTTATTTTCATTATGATGCAAGATTTTGTCAGAACGAAGTTGTCAATAAAAATTCATCACAAAAGGTCACCTTCCAAGTATTTATTTTATTTAATTAGAAAGCAACTCAACATAGGTTGCCACGTCTTTTTCGTTCTCTATAGAGTACTCTGCCAGCGGTCTCTCTACTGGCAAATTATGCCCGAGCTTAGCCGTAGAGGGTAGAAGAAAAAAATATATAAAAGTGAGCCGCGCCACCGACTTAGACGGTACAAGCCGGAAACCCCTAGGTCTTATAGGCACTAGCTGAGCCACACGATAAACTAAGATTATGGTGAACTAAATAAATAAAATTATAGCTAAAATATATTAGATACTTTACTCCTACAATAAATCAAAGTACACAGTTCAATAATAAACTTATAACAAAATCAACAGCTAACAATAAATCAAAAATCCAAAGTTTACGATTCCATAAAATAACCAAAACAAAAGTAAGAGTAACAAACTTTACCAAGTTACCAAAAAAAAACGTATACAAGTCAACTTTTTAATAATACTTAATCAAACGTTCACTTAAGGCTGCTAATTTACTCATGTTTTTACCATCTACACATAAAGATCTACACTGTTAAAACAATTGAGTTTATTTAAAACTATATATTATAAATAAATATATAAATAAAAATATTTCTTTTTACAATGGCTGTCCTTTAAAATATCAATATTGTAGGATATTTACAAATAAGTATGAAGAAAACATTTTTACTTGGTCACAACGAACTATTGAGAAGATTACTTTAATCAAAGTTCAGCCTTGGCATATTATCCAATGCAATAAATAGTTTTCAACAATGTACTATATTAATAATTTAAAACAAAACTTAATCGTGGTATCAAAAACAAATCACGTCGTTTAAATATTCCAAAATAAATCACTTGTAACCTTTGGGTATACGAATTCACTACTCCTGTGGCCGGTTTGGTTTATGGAATGGCACCTGCTAATTAACAATGGCTTCCCTCAATCAAATCCCGCATGCGGTTATTTTAACTCGACACCAAAATCCAAAATATCAACAACAAAGGTAAGATAGAATGGTCAAGTTAAAAATTAAATGGTTTTTCTTCAAAATCCAATTAAGATGGCCCAAATACAGCCAGATATGAAAGAAAATCCGTAGAGGTTCTGCACACGTGTTAATATCACACCGTCCCAAAAATTCTCCCCACACCACTCCCAAGACTGCCACCAAACGACTACCAAGGCTGCCACCAAACGACTGACTACTTCCCAGGCCGGATATAAAAAAAAATGACACGGAACCCACGTCAAACAACAATATTCGCAATTCCATGCTCCACATCAAGAATCGCGCTCGTTCGTGTTGATAGCCAGCCCCATCCACACAGAAATGCAAACCAAACAATAATATAACCGACAACACACAACAATCGAGGCCAAAAACCAAAGTAAAATCTAATAACGAAAACCCCCACTCAATCTCCAGCGACCACAGCCATTAACAATCAAATCCTATCACTACAAGGTATGCAACACTATTTACAACGAATGATATATTTAAGTTACAACAAAATACGGTACCTGAGGAATACAAAACTATCAGAGACACAATTATAATGGAACTGTAGGAGGGAAAAAATAGGCACGTGACAAGGTATTGGCTACAAAACACCTAATACTCATTTCCCAGTTAGGTCTCCATGATAAGAAAGTAAACAAAAACCATTTTAGCGTTTCTTTTTAATAAAATAAAAAGACCCATACAATTTTTTAAGTTTGTGTTAATCTCCCGGCCTTAGCAAATTGCAGTCTGCCTACATGACAGTAATTGTTACTAGTAATACCACTAGAGGTCAAAAAAATTCCGGATATTAATTCGACCTCGTGTGGTATTCGGTAAGAAAATTCCACACCGAATTGTGGTGGAAAATAAAATATTTTTTAAATTTACTTTTCGATTCTCAATAATGCAAATTATTTTCTTCATCAGTCACCAGCGAAACATAAAATGTGTGGTCGACTTGGTTGTCGAGTTGCTATGGTAACCTAACCTAACCTCGAAATTATTATTTTACTTTTGAAGCTGTCAAGTGGCACGACGTAAAAAAATGCTTCGCTTCGGTTAAGAAAGCAGAGAAAATATTCGCCAGGAGATTGAGTAGTTGACACCCGCGAATACCAGGAAATCGAAGTCAAGCGTATGGAGGCAGTTTACAAACTTTTGCGCAGAAAAATCGTATAATTTCAATAAAGCGGATATACCTGTGAAAGAAATAGCGCTTATTCTCGAAGAATATGGGTTTAACATGCGAAAAAAGAACCCCGAAGACTACAAGGAGAGTTTTATCAAAGTTTTATTGAATTCCACAGTCAGGCAGTTGCAGGAATATTTTTTTGAAAAGATTAATCGCAAATTTAATTTATTCTTTGACATACAATTTTTGAACGCAAGAGCTGCAAGAAATGCTAAGCGCCGGAATCTACAAATGGATCCAACCAATAGAAAGGAAAGTTTGTCTGTACTATCAGCAGACGAACTGAGAAAAATTATTGAGTTTTAGAACGACTCCGGAAGGACTGCAGAAAAAGTTTTCCACGTTGAATTGGCCTGAAGAAGAAATGAAGGAGCGGCAGCTCAACTTGAATTTTTTGTGGAGGAAATTGACAATAGAGGGGAATCAACTGGCAACCAACCTGGACAAACACTATTGAAAAGTTTGGTGAAACCCGTGCAATAGACTTGGATATATCTAAAGCCTTTGACCGCGTTTGGCACCAGGCATTGTTAAGTAAATTATCTGCCTACGGTCTCCCAACCAAACTGCGCCAATGGCTCTTGAGCTTCATGCAAGATCGCTCCTTACATGTGGCAGTTGACGGTATTTCTTCTGATACGTTTAAAACTAATGCCGGGGTCCCCCAGTGTTCCATCCTGTCCCCCACCTTATTTCTTTTACACATCTACGACCTCTTGAAAACCACCACAAACCCCATTTACAGTTTCGCAGACGATAGCACACTTGTCTCAACTTTTACATCCTATCGATCACTTTCGGTGAATGATACAAATAGACTCAGGCAGGAACAGGTTGATTCCATTCCCCTTCTAATAGTCGCAGTGCGGGCCGTCCGCGGCCCACACGATAGGTCTACCCTTTTTGCGATTATTTTCTTAAAAAAAAAAAAACCAACAGGCCGCATTAAGTATAACCCGGTTTTTTCCAAGACCACCCAAGGCGGTTCAAAGAAAATGGCTGAAAGTAAGTGGCTAGTACAACGAAGAAATTTGCCCAGTGAGACTGTTAAAAATTAACAAGCAAGCGAGGCCCTATCAAAACGAAGCGTTTGTTTTTGACGCCAAATCCAAACTGGAAAATCCCAGTTCCAAAGGCTGGTACAAGAACAGTCCAGTTGGACAGAATACAATATCTTCCTGGTTCAAATCCACTGCATCATTAATTGAAATTGATGTCAAAAAGATCAAAATAAATCATTATGCAAGGGCCACTGCTGTTTCAACTTTAGCCAAAACAGGAATTGGAGAACAGCAATTGATTAAAATAACCGGTAATGGTAGCAGCCACTCAATAAAACCACATTTGCGAATAGACTCGGGTCATCATCAGGAAATAATTGACGCAATGAGATCTGCTTCAAAAATAATTACAATAGTCAAAATAATATAAATAATTAGATTTATTATCATTTGTAACCATTCATATAAAATAAAAAATTAAAAACTCATCTATTTTTTTTTGTTATTTTTCAACTCCTGGAAACCTAGCTAGGCAAATATAACAAATTTTTACTCATTGTAGTTGCATGAAAATGGCAACCTAAAGCGTAACATAATATATTTTTCTATTTTATATCAATTTTGGATTACTACAAGTGGTGGAAAGTTATAATTTTATCAAATTTATTGTGCTTTGCAGTTTCGGTAATGACCATGTAATGGCTTCTCAGCCTGCCCTTTAAGATATTGTTTTCTACTCATTGTAGTTACACGGTAATACATACATTCTTTGACTTTTTTATTTACTTCGGGCTACTACAAGTGGTAGATAAAGAAAAAATATTAGTTTTATAGATACATACCTAATAATACATACATACATAATAATATTCAGTTTGTCTTTACACCAATGGACTCTTAGCCTTTAAACTGTTGATTACTACTTATTGTAGTAGCTCAAAAGTGCCATTTAGGGACAAGAAATATAATATTTTTTTATTTTATGGTTACTTTAGCTTACTATAAGTGGTAGCATAATTTATAATAAAGTTAAACAAAGGAAAATGCGAGTGTGACATTCTTTTAGATAAGCAATTTCTGGAAGCTTCTTTATAGAACTGCCTAGTTGCAAAAATGGTGATTTTGCTATTCTAATAGAAGTCAGCAGAAATGACGAATGTAACTCGCGTCATAGCTTTGTTAACAATTATTAAGGCCTTCAAATTTCTACTCATTGTAGTTGCATGAGAATACCATTTCAAGAGAGAAAATGGTAAATTCTTCAATTTTACATAAGTTTTAAGTAGCTACAAGTGGTAGAAAAATTTTTTTTTTGCGTTTTTATTAACGTGCGTTATGCGCGCTTTAATGGTATGGAATTCATAACCAGCGTCAGCAAGCATCAATCATAGGAGGCTGTGATTATTGTATTTTGACACTTAAAAGCATTAAAAAAACTCGCGATTTGTTGCAATAAAGAATATTGCACAGCCATTAAAACCAATAAAATTCTTTGCTTAAAAAATGAATCAATTTGAAAATCATACTTTATGCAAAATATGCGTAAAATTGTCTGATGTAATGGTCAATCATCGTACCATGACTTATTTATTTGCATCAATGGAGGATGTTGGCTACAACTTAAAGAAAGAAAATTTGTTTCGAATTGTCCACGAATATTTGCATCTAAACTACGCAAAATTGAAAGTACTGAATGGGAAAAAGGTAAATAAATAAGTGTCTAAATATATATATATATATATATATATATATATATATATATACATATATATATATATATATTTTATTAGACATAGACATTTAATTGAAAACATTCAAAGTCCTGCATTTTCACCATTAAAAAGAGAGTAGGTTTTCGAAGAATATAGAAAACATTTTAGCTTTGTAATTAAAATGCATTAAAACTAAATATTATGTAAAAAAATAATCACCAGTCTGTCAAAAATGGTCTGTTAATGTAAACGTCAAATTTTTTTCCATATAATTCGCTGTTAGGTATCCCACGAGAAAAAAATTTCCACTAAAATACTAAAATAACGTATTTTGATTGGTTTAAAATTGCAGGCGTGGAATTTTCAGTGTTATAGTCGTACGAATTTTGTTAACTGCATATTAGAAAAGAGTTCATTTAACAGAAATGCACAATTGTATATTTCATTAGGAGTCGAGAAAATAGGCTTTTTCCGTGCGCGCGCGACAAGTTTCGAAAGTCGCGAAAGCACGAAAAAACCATTTATGGACGTGTAATGAACGATATTTTTTATTAAATTTACCTAAAAACCACAATAAAAATATCAAAAAATTGTCAAAAAAACATGCGTTATTTACCCCGTTGATAATTAAATAAACAAAAAATTTGCGATTACTAGAGAACTGTCAAGAACATGTTATTTTATTTTGACATGCAGGTAGGCAGCTGATAACACTAGTGAACCGAAAAACTTTTCGTGAGGGCGCACGGATAAAGCCCACATTAGGTGTGCTAAATAGGCATGTAAATATTCACTAAGATATACAACTTTAACAACTTTTTATAACTATTTACATTTCTTAATTCATAAACACTTTTAAAACTAATACTCACTCTGTCTTCCCGCTGTCCCTTTTTATACCTGTAAATCATACTTTGACCTTATTCTCGAAGGCGATAGAGCCCTTTTCGAAACGGTAAGATTTGTCGAGACCTTGCGGGAACTTTTCTTTGGTCTCCGCACCAACAGTCCCAGTTGTGGCCGACGTATTGTCATGACAAAAAGGGTCAACAGAGACGAACTCAAGAAACCGTAACAATATAGTGTTTTCAGGTAGGTAAAATGAAAAAAAAACAATTCTACAGACAATTGTTTGTGGAGATAACACAAATTAAAGTGACTCGCTTATTTTATGAAAAATTTACAAATTTTCCGACAATTAGTAAAACAGAAAAGCAGTTTTGCGAGCTTGGACATGTAAGGCAAATAAAAAAAAAGTAATAATACCAAATTGCGTGTTATGCTTTAGTTTGAGGAAAATATTTACCAGCAGCCCTGTTCGATGGTAACCATTTATCAATAAGTTAAAAAAGAGAAAATAAAATGGATCCCTATAAAATTATACCAACTCAGGAGCTCATAAAAGACAATTTTAATGGGAAAATGCATTTTTATAAATAAATGATAGCAATATTAAATAATAATGTGCACCTTTACACTTCACGGTCAAACTAATCGTTAAAATTGCCGCTATTAGTGTCGGGAAAGTCCTTACTGGATGAGAGAACATACTGGATACTTTGAACAGTTTAATGTTTGGCAGGAATCGTAGGAATTTGTATTATAAGTCCCTTTTTCATTGATGGTAATTTAAATGGTGATAATTATTTAGCACTACTTCAAAATATTGTCGTTTCAACTTTGACAAACTTATATAAGGATCCAGCAAACCTACACGTTTCAGCAAATACGCAAATACGACATAGTTTCAGCATAATGAAGCACTGCCCCATTACCAAATTAATGTCCGGTAGTACCTCAACCGAATATTTCCAAATCGGTGGATAGGGAGGCGAGGGTCTACGAAATGACCAGCACGATCCCCTAATCTGACGTCATTAGACTTCTTTATATGGGCATATGTCAAAAGTGTTGTATACAAAACTTGACCTTGACTTAGCTGACCTAACAAGACGAATAACGCTTGCCATTAAATCGGTCACCCCTGCGATGTTAAGTAACGTCAAAAGAAATTTTTATTGGCGAGCATTTTGAACATGTTCTACGTTGTCATTATTGTTTTTTTTTTATTTTTTACGGTATTTGAATAAAATAAAAAACAGTACCTATTACTTATTAGTTTTTAAATGTGTCGCAGCGAATTTCTGTAATAAATGATTTTCTCTTTTCAATGTTAATCTTTTCAATAAATAAGAAAATAATTAAAATTTTTAAAACAGTTTAAGATGGGTATAGGACATTGCATAGGACATGTTTAAAACTTTTTGAAGAATCCAAAAATTGAATTAAATACAGGGTGTTGCATTTGAACTAAGAAAGTTGGTATTAGCCGCTGTTACATGGCACACCCTATATACAAAGTTTTGGTTGGAAAAAATGCGCTTTTTAAATTACTAATCGACATGTCCAAGCGTTTTTTTAAACACGCCCCCGTTTATTCATTATCAAACTTGTTCCATTACCTAATAAAGAAACAAGATATATTTTTTTAAAATTTATTTTTCTCCCAGCGAAACTCCCATCTCTTTAACCCGTGCAAATAGTACTCAGCATCTTGCTTTGCAAAATTATTGTTTACGAAGCTAATGGTCTTCTCATTTGGCGAAAATATCTTTCCTTCGAGTGCAATTTTTAGAAAAGGAAAAAAAGAGAAATTACTTGTGGCTAGATCTTGTATGTAGGGAGGGAGTTTAAGCAATTTAAACTGTGATTTGTGGTTTTTCGCCATGGCAATCGCTGAGGTTTGAGACGGTGCATTGTCTTGGTGACTTGTTAAGCTGCAAATGGCGAAGTTTGTAAGAATTCCAGGACTTTCCGAGAAGATAGTCTGTGCCACATTGGAGAGTGACCCTAGGTGCCGCGTTGGAGTAGTTCAGCCATGCAGAGGATCCCCAAACCATTTACTGATTGCACGAGCCTTAGTTATGACAGAACAAACTATTCCTGTAAAAGTTGCTAACGTTTACCCCAAAGGAATAACGCTTAAAGAATGTGACATCATTGGAGCATGTGAACCTGTGACTTCGATAATAAGGTGTGACAAGGGTAATTACCAGGATCACAGAGAAGACTCTGACAGAGTATTGGGAAATATAGAATCATCCTCAGGACATCTATCGTTGGATGAATATAACGCTGCAAAGGAATTTATCAGATCCAAAAGTGACATCTTTGATTCAACAGCAGCAGGACGAACCTGTTGGAGCTAGTGTTTTTTCTAGTCTCCTTAATATTCATTTTATAGTTTATCAAGGTTATATTGATGATATGTAGTATGTCAGATAAAAAGTCAATTAATAAAATATATTAATCAAGAAAAGCTGTCAATAATTTATTATCCTAAAATAGTAATATTTGATTAGAATCACCGCTTAATATCAATAGAACCAACCTGGTCCAACACAGAATTGATACTGGCAAAGCTCATCCAAATCGACAACCACCAAGACAACTAACATTTGCGAAACAGCAAGAGGTATAAAATCTGGTTAACAAGATAATGAAAGATGCAGTGATTGAGGAATCAGCAAGCCCTTGGTCTGCGCTGGTTGTGTTGGTTTCTAAAAAAGATAAATCTACAAGGTTTTGTGTGGACTACAGAAAATTAAAATTAAAATTAAAAGAACAGCAACCCATTACCCAGGATTGACGACACTTTGACAACATTGGCAGGTTCACGTTGGAAATGGGAATGGACTCTACTAGTTTAATGTATTGCCCTTTGGATTATGTAATGCACTAGCAACATTCGAAAGGCTAATGAAATTAAGACTACATTGGCTTACGCGAAAAACTTGCCTGGTATATTTCGACGATGTTTTGGTCATGGGCAAAACTTTTGAGGAACATCTAGAAAACTTGCGAAAAATATTCCGAAGGTTCAAGAATGCCAGAAATGTTCCTTGTTCCAAAAAGATATGGATTTTTTGGGCCACACAGTATCATCAGCAGGCATCCAAACAGATGAGAAGAAAATCAAGGCGATTCTAAACTGGCCAAGACCACAATAAGTTTCTTGTGACTGTGTACCTACTATCGGCGTTTTGTTGAAGGATTTGCTGATATTGCTGCACCCCTGCACAAGTTGACAGAAGACCGAGCCAACTTCATCTGGTCCAACGATTGTGAAAGAGCATTCAGGAACCTAAAAGCTGTTCTATGTTCCAGTCTAATCTTGGGCTTGCTATGACCTTAGTGCAAATTCGAAGGGATTCAAGGAAGAAGATTTATGGCTATATAATCCACAACGAAAGAAAGGTGAGTCTTCCAAGTTGACACCATCTTGGAAAGGGCCATATAAGGTGATAAAAAGAATAAATGATGTGGTGTATAGAATCCAACGCAGTCCCTGATCCAACATGAAAGAGAGGTTAAAGCCTTAAAATGGTAAGGTTCCGCAAGTATTTCGGGATTAACTGAGAAATAGAATACTGATAACAGCCCGTCAAATAACAAATCAGCAATTGCTTAATACCATATTAGCTTTTTATAATAGACTTAAATACTGTTAAACAAAAAAAGAAAAACAATTTGGACATCTAATTAAATGATATTAATAAGTTATTTGTTCCTGTTAATTATTTTGGTAATAAAAACGTCCACGTAAAACAGAATATCGAAATTTGCAAAGAATAATTCAACACAAGATAAGATGTGCAAAGCAAGAATGGTTAGAAACACAATGTGCAGAGATCGAAGAACTTGAAAATAAATACGATACATTTATTATGCACAAGAAAATAAAAGAGACAACGGGTCTAAATGATTTCAATGTAAGCGGAAAAATTCAAGATAGCAAAGGAAACATCATTGTAGACCGAATGGGGAAAATAAGAATCTGGAAAGAATACATAAACCAGTTGTTTATAGACCTAAACAGATTGGAAAATCCTCCCACTTATCAAGCACCAAATTTCTTACCAATTACAGTTGATGAAGTTTCTCGAACAATAATATGGGCTGAAGAATGGGAAAGCGCCAGGGCCAGATAATATCCGGAACAAATTTTTAAGACTATTGAATGAGAAAGATATCAGATAGCTTACAGATATATTTAATAAAATATACTTCACTGGAATCATACTTGACGTGTGGATTAAAAGTACATTTATTCGATAAGGTTCAGCAAAGTAAGATAATGAAAGTTCTTAAATCAACTGGACTGGAGAAACAAGATCTAAGAATAAAAGCAAATCTTTATTGGAATCAGACCTTTTCAAACAGAATAGGCAGTGAGGAATCCGATGAAATTCTGATAAAGAGAGGAGTTCGACAGGGGTGTGTACTTTCGCCATTACAGTTTAATATATTGTAATAAATGCCAACCAGATCTAACTCTCCTACGAGCTCATCTGCTGAGCTTATAGTACTGCGCACGCTCCGTACCACTGAGGAAACCGTCGAACAATGCCCCAAGACCATTTCTTTCCTTAGAGTCACTGGGTAATAATTTACATTCATGACTCTCACAGGCACCACTTTATCGACGCACAACAAGATCTTCTCCAGTGCAACTCCTCTTCCTGTATTCTCATCATGGACTTTGGGCTCGAACATTATCACATTGTTGCCATCCACCTCTCCTTCTAGGTGGCCCTTTAAAATCATTTCAGCCCTTTCCGGTGCGCTCATGTCTTCCACCAGCAGAACACGAATTACTCCGTTGACACGCAGAACGCTATCTTTCAAATTCAGCTCGAATCCTCTGGAATTCATAATGTCCATTCCAATAATCACCTTATCCTCGATGTGCGCTACCAGTGCCTGAAGTTTTACTTTCGTGCTGCCTAAAATTAGTTTAACTTATAGTTCTTCGTATACGGTGACTGGCTCTCCTGTTGCTGTCCGTAATTTCCAAGTTAAAGGTTGTATTTTTGCTGGTGATTTGGCAAAGGCGGGCCCAAAGATCGTCTTAGTCGCTCCGTATCTAGCATCATGGTGCAGGGCTCGTAGAGGGTGAGTTTCGATTTCCCCCTCCCCCCACAATGTCTTCGCATATGTCCTAATTTTCCACAATTCCAGCATCTAACTTGGTTTCTTTCAGGCAGCATTTCTTTTCTGACCTTCCTTAGCACAGCTTCAACAGTTGTGGGTTCCTGCAGGTCCTCTTTTATCGTTCGGATTCGGCTGTGGCCCTTGCAAGATAGTTTCGCAGCTTCAAACTCAAGTGCACGTGCTAGTGCATCCGTAAGCTGAGTTGGGTGAGATAATATCAACGCCTGTCTCATTTCCTGGTCGCGAAGTCCATCCAGGAATGCTTGAACCGCCAATCGCTCCATTACGGTTTCCGGTGTTGCTGGATATGCGAGACGATCCAGGCGAGCTATATCCGCTTCAAATTCTTGGAGTGACTCGCTTGCTTTTTGTGAGCGTTTCTTCAATTGTGAGTGGTACAATTGTTTTAGGTGGGCCTGACCATACCAAAGTTTCTAAATGTTTTACAAGCTGTTTATACTCCTTCTGTTCTTGGGCGGTTAGGGTTTGTAAAATATCTGTCGAGTCTCCTTGTAATGCCAGAGTTAATGCTACAGTCTTTTTCGTTGCATTCCACCCATTTGTTTTAGCCGCCGCCTTGAATTGTCTGCGATAAATAACCCACGATGTCTGTGGTGACTTCATAAAGAGTTTTTCAGGTTCAGTGCTCACTTTCCTATCCGATGTATCTGTCTTGGCTCCATCTGAATTGATTTTCATGTCAGCCATTCCGTTAATGATCTCCGAGGTGCGCGCTGTCTACATTTTTTTTGAACCTCTTGATTTCTTTTCTCATTTTATTTATCTCCATCTCGAATTTGTTGTTGTTGTTTTCTAAAAGTTTGCCCTCCAAACTTTTTGTGTTTTCTAGAAATTCTACCCTCAGACTTCTTGCGTTTTCTAGAAGTTCTGCGTTTATACTTCTTGTATTTTCGAGAAGTGCTTTCTTTAAGCTTCTGGTATTTTCTAGGAGTTTGTCTTCCAGGGTTCTTGTATTTTCTTTAGCTCTCATCGCGTTTTTGTCCAGTTTACCCATTATCGAACTTATATCATTCACAGAAACATCGAACAGATAAGTTTCTGGATCTTATCCTTTATGATTTAGACCCTCAGAGAATCTTACCTGCAGTTCAGACTTCCTACCAGTAATTTCTAGTTTCCGTTCTTCTAACTCACGTTTTAAATCGGCAACTTTTAAGTCCACCAGACGCACTTTTCATGAGAAAATTTTTGTCCGTATCTCTGAATAAAAAAAACTAATTTATTTCAGTCTACAAGTCTATTTAACGGCAAAAATTTTATCAGTCTCAAGAGTCTATTTCTCCGAAATACGACACGAAAATTGTCCCTTTTTTTACACGAAAAGTGTATCCTATTTTTTCTTACACTTATTTATTTTAAAATCTTACTTTCGACACCAATGTAATAAATGTTCACTTAATTATTTTAAACTAATTTATTTTCCCACGATATATAATACAACTAATTTATATTGACAGTAATATTTATATTTACACGGCACTATTAATTTATCTTCTCGCTAAATTTACCTGACTGAATCCCTGAACATACGCGATACCAGATCGACTAGACCCTTCTCGAATGGATTACGTCAGCAGTGGTTACTTGGAATGCGGGCCAGGACCGGTCTTAGGTCGACTCGTGACAATATATTCAGAATAAATATTTCAAAAAGCCCTGGATAATACCTCCGATGGGGTGATTGTTAATGGCGAGTGCACTAATAACATACTCGTACGATATGCGGATGACACAGTAATGATCTCAAACAATCTAGAGGGACTTTAAAGATTAATGAACAGAGTGGTGAAAGTAAGTGAAAGATATTGACTGCGGATGAATGTGAAAAAGACCAAATTTCTGATTAGTTAACAAGTATATATATTTGGGAACAAATATTAACGGGGAATGGGACCATTCGGTTGAGATAAGATGCCGAATTGAAAAGGCTCGAGCCATACTCCTTAAAATGGCAAAATTGTTTTAAAGTAGGGATCTGTCTTTAAACACCAAAATGCGGATACTGAGGTGCTATGTGTTCTTAACTCTTCTATACGGCGTTGAGTCATGGAAGTTATCTGAAACATCTTGCAAGAAATTAAAAGCCTTTGAACTTTGGCTCTACCGTCGTATTCTGAGAATTTCATGGATGGATCATATAACCAACGGAGAGGTCCTACGTAGAATGAAGACAGAAAAAAAAATATTATATCAGGTAAAGAAACGTAAACTTAAATACCTAGGCCACATTATGAAAAATCCTAAAAGATACCGGCTTTTACAGCTTATACTCCAATGCAAAATACAAGGTAGAAGGAATGTAGGAAAAAGAAGAATCCCATGGCTGAAGAATCTCTGAGTGTGGTTTAATACATCAACTGTGGGCTTATTCCGTGCAGCAGTAAATAAAGTTTGTGCAGCTATTATGCTCGCCAACATCTGGAACGGATAGGCATCAACAGAAGAAGAAATTATATTTCTCAAAACTGTAGAATAAATAATGTTATGCGGTCTTGACGGTTGTATTTGTAATTTAATAGATTATAAAAAGCTTAAAAAATATACTTTACTATTTACTATTTAAGAATTATGTTAATAAGTGGATTGGGGTTAACGTTGCACCCTGTATACTTCTAATCGACTTATGCAGATGGCCTGAAATATTTTATTCGTTATTTTTTTTTTGTAAACCTAACAGAAATCGAAATATTAACGTTACCTTATGTACACACTGTTTACACAAAACATTATTTTGTACATAAACTATTTAAACAAAAGTGGGAAGGCTACATACGAGGCACCGCACAAAGAGGAGACCGATAACGATGTATAATGTATTTTATCTGATTCTTTCGCAGGCTTAATTCCATAGATTTATTTTTTTGTCTCTTTTTAACGATTCACTTCAGAAAAATTGACCCACAAACTGTCCTTGACTACCTATTTTTAGGGCATGATAGGGGTTAAAAACACACATATTAGTTTAAAAATTCTCCCTTATCGCGTAAAAAACTCAATTTGATGTGATTTTAAAAAGTATTTTGGTAGGCTGGTCTAAAAACTGCTGAAAATATTTGGCAAGAAAGTTTTATTGCATGGTCTTGATTCACATCAATTAAAAAAGGGAAAGTTAAAAAAATTTGTTTTTGGGTAAACGTCTTAAAAAGAGAAATATCTCATTTTTTTTTAAAGTTTTACGAGGATAAATATAAAGTTTTAAAATAAAAAAAAAAAAATTCATTCAATTTCGTTTATCTAGTTTTTTTGTTGGTTTATTTCAGTAAAACCTATTAGCACAATTAGGACATAATTTTGCGAAGGAAGTTCTGAGTGGTCTGGGATCCTTTCCAACAAAGCTGATGCTTTTGTATTCTACAAATACGAAATTGAATTTGTCTGCCAGTCGAGAGCAATAGTCACAGAGGCCTTGATCACCTCTTAATTTCTTAAATAAGTGGGATATCTTACAAAAGAGACTCATTTGTCTTGGCAATCTGCTTTCGAGATTAAACTTAATTTATAAATGTAGGATCTTTGTTTTATAAACTGGAAATGTCGGTTGCTACTTTAAAATTGCCCCCTAGTGTATTTGGTATTAATTTTCCTACCAAAACAATTATTAGTTTTAAAGTTTAAAATAGAGTTTTAGCTAACATACTACCCAATGAATGAAAAAAAAATATTTAAAAACGCCAAGTTCACAATATTAATTATTATTAAACAAATGTAATTGCAGAAGAACATGATGTCAAAAAAGTTATTTTTTATTCGTAATTTACAATAATGTTAATATTAATTTAATAAAAAAGTTTAAAAATGAATAAATTTTAATAATTTTCTTTCGAGTATATATTTACAAATTCATAAATACCCAAATGCACAGTTGCCAAACTTCAAACAAAGTTATACGTTACAATTTGTTATTCCTATGGTAGAATGGCATTCGAGACGGAATAATAAAACTACTTGATGTCGTAATTTCAGGTGTGGGTATTTATTTTTTGTACACGGTACAAAAACACAACATTATATATATATATATATATATATATATATTTAAATGTATGTATGTGTTTGTGTGTGTGTGTGTGTATGTGTGTGTATGCGTGTGTGGGTGTGCGCGTGTGTGTGTGGGTGTGTAAAACTGTAAAATATAAGGTATACTTTGTATTCTAATAATATTTTTTCGTCTTTTTATGTGATCAAAAATAAAATCAAATTGGTTCCGAGTTTTCCATAATAATCTAATAAGAAAAGTACTTCATTTTTTTTTGTTTGAGATATTGCACCTTAAAAATAGAAGACAGACTATTAAAGAATTTTAAGCAATAAAGTTGGTACGTCACTCATGATATTGTGAAAAAATGATGAAGTTTCGTGAATGTTTTTCTAAATATAGGAAAACGTATTATAGTATTACATGCCGGTAATGAAAACGGTTTTGTGTCGAATTGTTTGCTATTATTGACATACATACATATAGTCACGCCTTTTTCCCGTAGGGGTAGGCAGAGACCACTTCCTTCCACTTGCTACGGTTCTCACACACATCTTTTGGGTCCTCTACTTTCATCAGTGCTCTCATACATGCTCGTCGGTTGTTGGTACTCTTGACCTGGCCTTTCTTCAAAACAATGTTGATCTGATCGGGATATGTTCGCCGAGGTCGACCTCTACCGACTTGTCCATCACACTCGCCTTATAAATTTGTTTTGTCAATCTTCCTTTATCCATACTTTCTATGTGTCAAAATCATTTAAGCATATTTTTATCTATCTATGTGTCCAAACCATTTAAGCATTTTTTTTATCTATCTTTATAACCACATCTTCTCTTACACCACAGCGTTCTCTTATCTCACTATTTTTTACTTTATCCAACCGAGTCACTCCGCCTATACTTCTCAGACTACTCATCTCCGCAGCATTAATTCTATTTTCATGCTTTTTTTGCCAAATCCAACATTCAACAATTTTATAAATATAACTCGTAATTAAAAGACCTGATTCATACATCTCCTTTCTCTTCTAACTCCTGCTTGCACATGCCATATTATCTTCTCAGTTTCATTCGTCACTCTTTTAATCAATATCTTTACATACAGTTTGCTGACTATGCTGAGTAAACTAATACCTCGGTAGATCTTACAGTCCCGCTGCGAACCTTTTCTTTTGTAAAGCGACACGATAACGGCATTGCACCAGTCGTCTGGTACGCTATCATTCCTCCAACAAAGGTTGAAATAGCAGGAAATATTATTTCTTTAAATATGTTTGTTAATTTCACAGGAAACATTAAAATTTGACTAAGCAACGTGTAAACTTTAACCAGAACTTGTATTTTTTTATGTTATAAATTATTTTTATTTTCCAACTTTAAAATGAACACAATTGCAGCATATGTAGCAGTCGGAAGAAACCACGAAGAAACGGCAACCAAAATACAAACTTCTGTTGAGCAAATTAATATCTGGACCAGAGATCAAACTAAACGGATTGAAATTAACTTATTCTAACCAGTATAAATAATAATCAAATAACCATATTTAACATGTTAAGACCCGTTTCTCATCACAAAGAACAGATGGCTGTTTTAACTAATACTATTATAATTTTTAATCTTTAACGTTTGACGATTGGATTCTCCCATCTCATTGGTGGTAGACCTAAAAACCTTTTATAACCTCTTGGACACCAGTTGCTTACATCAGCTGTTCATTTCTAAATCTGGCTGTGTCCTGTCCACCCTTTCTTGCTTTCATATTTAATTTTAATGTTTTAATTTTACTTCTTTTTTTGATAAAATCACTTCTTACATTATATTTCTGTTTAATAAATAAAATAAGGTATTCCAACTTCCCTACAAGACATGAATAATGTATTAAAAACACAAAGACCTGAAAAATAAAAAAATGTTTGTTAAAAACTGTAATGAACTATATGCTAGTGAAGTAAAAATATCTAAATCCATCATATTGGAGATAAGTTATGTACCAGCTATCCTTACAGAAGAGGTTAAAAAGGTGGTTAAACAAATGCAACTAAAAAAAACAGATATAATGGACAAAATAATCATCAAAGAAATAATACACCACCGCTCTGATTATTGCCGTAAAATGACTAGTCATGTTTCGGCATTTGGTTAGAGTTTCCGGTCGCTCGGGTAAAATGTGTTCTGGTTTATATTCGAATGGAAGCATCCAGGCATCAGTCAGGCCTCTCTGGGGCTGAGGGTACAGCATTGAAACAGTTCCGCAGGCTGGCCGCCAAGTAGTACAGTGGCCCCAACCCATTGGTAACGCTCTGGGAGGCTGCCCCAACAATTGGTGTATAATCCCGATACTCCTGTTCTGCCAGTTCGTGACTGGAGGGGATCCGAGCTCGTGTATTCGGGGGGCATTGCCGAGGCCACAGTCCATCGAGGTCAACTGACCGTCCTGGATGCAGAAATTTCTGTGGAAGCTAGTCCACATATCTGCTCCCCTTTTTATTATTTTTTTTTCTTTCTTTATATTCTTCTTTTAAATCAAATCATTAAACCAAATCATGAAAAGTCCAACAAAAATACATATTCCAACTGCGGTTGTAATAAATGGAATCAAAAACACTTAATAAAACAATTAAGTTAAAAACATTTTATTCACAAAAATTACTTTAGTTGAAAATCTTATCACCACAAATATTAAGAAAGGTGTTAAAAAGTCAATTTATTTCTCCTAATCCCTTTACCTGTGCCTTTGAAGTATGTTGAGAAACATTGATCTTGATGAAGAAATCAAAATGATTGGAGTTCACTTTAAAACTCTATTGTTTGTCGACAACATTGTTCTCATTACCACTAACAAATGCTTTAGCATTGTTTTAACATATCAACGAAGCATGTCAACAATATGGCCAATTCTGTTCCAATAACATCTTGCTCAACAATCAAAACTATTCTTACTAACCAAACTCTTTAACACCCATGTCCTCCCAGCTATGATATATGAAAGCAAGATGTGAAACACAACACCAAAAAAGAACATGAACTGAGAACAACACAGATGAATTTATAAATGAATAATCAAGTACGGCAAAATATCTGGGAGGCTCATAAAAATTAAAAAATAATTAGGATTTAAATTCAAAAATATTTACTGATTTATATAAAAGAATACTACTCCGTATTTTAACAACAAATTATTACTAAAGCCTCAACCGGCTTGGTAAAAGTAATATTTAAATTATACAATGTTATCATAATAAATTATTTAAAAGTATAGTCAACACTCCCTGGTATTACAAAAACAACAATTTTGGACAGACAATAGGAAAATTTACCAAGGTTCATTAACATCAGCTTTCCAACCATGTGAAACTTGAGGCCATCCAGCTCCTTGACAACGCTAACCAACTAAAAAGACATGAGGAAGAAGCTATTTGAGTTAGTAAAATTGTAAGTAAAAAACAGAGCAAGGTGTGGCTTTAATGTACACGTTAGTAAGTAGTGTATTTAAGTTATGTGTAAGAGCCTAAGAATTATTGGTGAATACCACTTTAAAAAATTCCTCTGTTGGATAAAGTTAAGTTGGAGCTAATTTGCTTGTGAACATGGCAATGATCAAATTAAATCAATCACAAAATTTTTTCTGGGGTTTTACCTAAAAAAAGTTATTTAAAATCTAAAAATAAATTTTAAAGAATGAAACGTAGTCATTTTTAAATTCAATCACTTTGCGATTAATTTTCCAAAATATTTTCAGTGTAGGAGCGAACAAAAATGACCGATAAAAAGTTGGCATTAGAAAATGAAATATTTAAAAACAATCTTGTAAGCAAAGATGACTGGGACTGTCAGACTAGACTGACAGAGTGGATTTTTAACAATTTTTTTTTTTTAATTGTTTTTGTAAACTATTAATTTTATTTTCTGCCTAGACGAACAAGGAAAATCCCATACGAAGTATTTTGTGACAAATTCCGAGTAAAAAAGGAGCTTGCACTATATAAAACGCCCTCTAAATTGGCTGTCTGAAGTGAATACGTGATTGCACATTGAAGACTGAAGGATTTCTTCAATGTAATTTGGAAAAGAAAGAAGGATGTATTCAGGGACGTATGCAGCTATAGGGCGGGCCTGGGCCCCCCAGAAATTTCACGAATACTAAAATTTTCCTATAGATGTGAATCATGCTTTAAAAATATGTCTATAGATAGGCCATATTTATTAAGACAACGCTATGCCTGTGCAGACATATATCTCGATTTAAACATTTAAAAAGAAGATTTACTTCTAATCTAGATCGATTATCTCGAATCCGATCATCAATAATTGCGAGTGAAACATAAAATACGCTTATACTAGGTTTAAGCAAAGTTTACTGGTGTTTTAAATTTCCCAAGCAATTTTTCATAATCCAATTCGATATATATCGATATGGATCAGAAAAAAATCTTCCACTTTAAAACGCTATATCAGATATCTCGTTTCGGCTATTACCCAATACACACGTCGCGAGCTCACACTCATTTGCAGTTTTGATAAGCAACTGTTACAAGCGTACGTTAACCCCTTTTCAACCCTATTGTTACGAGAATCGAAATTGAAATGAAACGTGCACAAGGCCAACCAATTGTTGAATTTCTCAAAAAATCAAAAAAGAATGAATTGAAAGGTAAGTAGTGTGGATTTTGACCTTACTAATAGCCAAAGTCATGAAAAAGTTTGCATAACCTCAAACGTCAATTTTGATTATTTTTTTCGTAGTTTTTTAAGTGTTACAAATAGTGTACAGCTTGATCGTCGTTTTCTCGTTCTCGTTCTCTCGTTCTTTCGTTCTAGTCGTTCTCTTTACTTGACAAACAATTTTCTGATATAAATTTTTTCGCGAATTTCATATTAATTCAAATAGATTTAAATAACACCTGAAAAACTAGAACATTTTTTTAAGTTTTTCCTCATTGTCACATAAGTGACACTGTTTTCTAGACGGTTATATAAAAAATTGTAATTCTCATTTAAATATTACAGATCACGATGATTTATAGCGTAACGTATTGGATGAACCAATATCTGATGAAACTTCTACAACTACTTAAGTTTCTAGTAACAAAATCGTTATAGTAACAAATAAATGATAACTAATCTATATCTACATTAACGCGAATTCTGAAACAATTTTTAATACCAAAAAATGTCATTCAACTTAGCTATCACATTTAAAATTATAATGTTAATCGAAATATTACAGATGACGATGATTTACAACGAAAAGTTTCAAATTTCTTGATGAGAACGCGGAAATCTTAACAAGCTTACAGATTTTGGATTTGCTGCAATTGAAAAAGTAGATGGATTGCATATTTGCACATTTTGCCATACTTTGATAATCAAGTCAATCAATAATATCTTTGGTTTGGCAACTCTTTCGGTCACAACGGCAAGTGTGGAAAGGTCATTTACCACACTGAAAAGAATCAAGACTTATTTACGTAACTCAACGGGCAATGAAAGACACAGTGACACAGTATCAATTCATGGAAACTTAGGTATTGATCCGAATGAGGTTCTGAAGAATATGGCAGCAAAGAAATCGCGAAAGTTAAAATTTTAAATTTTGTCTACTGAAATTGACGCTTTTGTTTGAGAATTGATAATTAAAATAACAGTGACAATATTGATAACAATAAAGTAGTTTTTTACTAATAAGTCCAACTTTGGTATCAAATAAACAAGACACCCATTAACCATTTCCGCCCCCTCCCCCCAAAAATTTATAACTACGTTTTGGGACCCACCCAAACCAAATTTTTGGTTACTGGCCAGAATGTATCTAATAAGTTTCCATTTCCTTTTGTCACTCAATAAGTTAATGTCTTACTCTTTACCACCGTTTTTAGTCTTTTTAGTTGCTTTTAAAAATAGTTTTTTGTTTCAAACATTAAATTACTCGCAAATATCTCGTAGATATTTTTTATTATCACTAAATAATTTAAAATATTAAAAATTATTTTAGCGACAAAATTAATTTAAAATAACATTTTAATATTCACCTTTAAAAAAATATCCCTTGATTTAGTTTATGGTTTGTATATTTGTTTTTAATGCATTTCAATAAAAAATAAATTGCTGTAGCAAAACTAACTTTTCCAAACCAAGAGCTCTTTTCTATTTAATATCCCTTTAATACCCTTCGGTTCGGAGAAGTAAAAATGAAAAAAAAAATTAGTTAATTGATAACTAACTAAATATCAAAGTTAAACTTTAAGCTAAAGAGATTTTTGCTATAAATTATAAACTTATAGAATTGACTAAAAACAGCTGACTAACGAAGCAAATATTTTAAACTTTAAACTCAAATTTTACTTAAACCGATTTAAATAACACTGCTATTTATGATGTGTTTGCAAGTAAAGGCTAAATTTTACTCATAGTATTAACTCATAAAACTGATTACTGATACAAACTCATAATACTAACTCAGGATTTTTTATATAAAACATAATTGTAAACATTTGTTTGTGCCGAAACCTAAAAACGTTAACTTTCAACACTTACTCAAATCCTAACATGAAGCCCAACTAATTATGCGGACAAGAGAACACACTCCCATTATTGCATAAAGCTTTATAACTCAACATGCATTAGTGCTACTCATTGCACTATATGCACCTAAACGCTTAGTTACGACGACGTCTCGCCATAACTTAACTAACTCACTAACTCAAAAACTCACTTAACCTTACGAGTTAAGTTTTAACTCAACTCAACTAAAAGGGTAAACTTGGAAAATTAATCTTCTAATCCATTACTTTCTGAGTTTCTAAATTGGAATTTTAATACAATATGATAATTAAAAGTTTCAATACTAAATACCTCAGATTTATAATTTTAACAGTATTTAATATTACCAATCTCAACAATTATCACTTACTAATTTATATACTTTCCTATTATCTTACCATAACTGAACTTCAGCAGAACCCAAAAAAAATATCATTAAATTTTACATTTTTTAAATCTCAAAAACTAACTAAATTTTCTTAATCTCTAAACTTACTAAATTTCTATATCCCAACAGAAAACAGTCAGATCACACGGGTCACACATATAGCACAACTTACCGCCCCGGCGCCTTTACACCTGGCGATCACCTCAAGATACTAACCAGCACATTGTGCGCAACCAAATTGGCTATAAAATGATCAATAGACGATTCAGAAACAGCCTAGAGCATATGTGGAATCAGACTTTAACCCTGTGTGTTCAATAATTCAAATTAAGTTGGCGAAAATTAAAATGAAACCTGACAAAAAAGTGTCAAATATTTAAACACTCAAAGATCCAAAAGGTTAATAAAAATACCAAGAACACATTAATAACAAGATCGTAATGACTTCAATTAAAGAGGACGTGAAAGAATATTGGTCCAAAATAAGAGATACCCTCTTGGCAGTCAATAACACCGATCTTTCTCGTCCTAAAACTCTTTCCAAACAGCAGTAAATGACAAATGCAATCCTAGAAATGATGGAAGAACGCAGGAAATGCAAGGCCCGAAGAAATAACAATGAATACCGGATTTTGCAAAGGACGATCTGCTAGGAAATTAAAGCAGCGAAAGAAAAATGGATGTCTGAACTGTGCGCTGAAGCGAAACGATTTTCCCACCTTAGCTATAGTATTCATCTACATAAAAAAATCAATGAAATTGCGGGAGTGCACAAGCAAAAAGCTATCATGAGTATAAAGGACAACAGAGGAGAACTAGTAACCAACAAAGATGAACTCCTAAGTATCCGGAAGTCGTATAGTGCAGACCTGTTCAACGACAATAGATCTACAATACTACCACAAAGAGAAGATAACCCAATAGGTCCGAGTATTTTAAAATCAGAAGTAGTTCACGCCATCAGACTAATGAAAAACGAAGAAGCTCCTGGTCCGGACGAAATGTTTTCAGAAACTCTAAAAATTTTAAATGAGGAGAGTCTGGATTTAGTTGTCAGTCTATTCAATAACATATACAGCACTGGGGTAATCCCCAATGACTGGCTACGATCAACTTTTATACCGCTGTCAAACAAGCAAAACGTACATCTTTTCAAGGACTCTCGTCTCATAAGTCTGATAAGCCACTTTTTAAAACTATTACTACGCGTTTTACATACTAGGCTATACAGAAGATGCGAAGAAGTTAGCGGGGTTAGTCAATTCGGGTTTAAAAGAGGATTTGGTACCAGAGAGGTTATTTTTAGTCTGCAAATGCTAATCCAGAACTGCTTTGATTAACGCAATGACGTATTTATAGCGATTGGAGTAAAAGAGAATAAATCAAGTAAGAAAATATGGTGGAACAAGGAAATAGAAATGGTGATCAAACAGAAAAAACAAGCATACCTTAAATGGCTCAGCACAAAATCTGAAGAAGACCATGCAACGTTTAAAGAGATAAAAAAAACAAGCCCGGAGACTTATAACGACAAAGAAGAACAAGTTATGGGACAAAAAATGTCAAGATATTAACACGTACATCGGGGGGAAAAAATGCACAGAAGTCTGGAATTTCATGGGTGCCCTTAAAAATATGGGAAAGGATAACGCATTTCTGCAAACAATTAAACCAAAAGAGTGAAAAAACCATTATAAAAACCTATTAACAGAAACACGACAGGAATATCTAGGTGACGATCCAGCAGGTCCCTTACATTTTCACGGGAAGGAAGTAAGGATACAGGTAGAAACGGTAAAAAAATCTATTATGGATCTTAAAAATGGCAAAGCGAGTGGGCCGGAGGGCATATGCGCGGAAATGTTAAAAAACGGAACAGATAAACTTCACAACAATCTAACATTTATCATCAACAATTGCCTAAATTGTCATTCAGTACCAGAACCTTAAAAGAAAGCATACATCTCGTTAATCCATAAAAAAGGAGATGTATATGTCCGGATAGGTTTCCGCGGTCATGAATATTTGTAATACTTAAAGTTCGGGTTGAACCGCGCCTAGAAATTTGTTTATTTCGACGTTTCGGCTTCGATTTTAAAAACATTTTCAAGAAGTGAAGCGTAAAGCGTCTGTCCTCTTTCACTTTAAAATCAACTATTTACATCAAATCGTCAGTAATGACAGAAGGTCGCCCACTTCCTTCTTCATTATGCACATTTGTACGGCCATCTTAAAAAGCCCTCACCCATTTCCGTACCATACCATCGCTCATATTGTTTTCTCCATACACTTCTCTGATCTGACGATGAATTTCAGCAGATTTCACGCTTTTAGCACTAAGACGCCGAATGACAATGTAATAACATCTGTCGCTTGTCAACAGAGTGCGGTACATAGTTTGCATGTGCCAAATGCCAACCGCGGCGCTACAGAGGCGGAATTTCAAAACGGTACTTACTTTAAAATCACGCCTCAATACGAAGACATAATATGTAACATTTTTTTTTTGTATTAAACTAATTTGGTAATTATTATCATAATATCATTGCAGGTTTTCCTTATCCTGGGCATCTTTAAAATAAGAAAAGAATTTTTGTGACATCTTATTCATTCTAAAATGCTAAAGATAATTTTTAATAATATAATAATAACCACACGCCTATGACTCGTCAATGTCCTTTTCCCTTTTGGGCCGCAAAGGTCTACGTTGAAAATATAAGTCACTTTCTACAATTGTGGCATTCTACTATATTACACTACTAATATCGTGTTCCTGAAATTTTACCGAACCTTGTATAATAAAAAACATAGCATTTTCATCGACTTTATACGTTTTCGTACTTAAATTAAAAAATACTCATTTTAATTGTTTTTGAAAACACTACTAAAATACATAATTCCTCATTTACAATGAATGCGTAACGGCATGTTAAATATGCATTAAATTTCTCGACAAGATTTACAACTTCCACGATTTTAAATTTTTTTTAGCAATTATAAATGCTGTGAAATAAAACAAAAATATGGATTTTTATTCGTGGAACGTTTTTTAAATTGAAGATATTTATGTTTTTAAACAAAAAAAATATTCAGTTATTTCCCACTAAAATAGGTAAAAATAATTTATACGAGGTCTAAAAATAAAGTACTACTACTGGTACAATTAAGCTACTTTATGCCTTTTTCCACTGTTTATAAAAATAGAGAAAGTCATTAGACGTTAGATTGCTTAGTATCCACGTCGTTTTTTCCCTAACTTCCTCTAAGGATTGAAATACATACACACATATAGTCACGCCTTTTTGTAGGGGTAGACAGACTACTTTTTTTTACTTGCTATGGTTCGCACAAACGTAAATAGCTTCTTTTACTTTCATCAGCGCTTTCATACATGCTCGTCGTTTGCTGGTACTATTGACCGCCCAAGTAGCAAATTAAATTCTATGAGGTTTGTATAAACAGCTACAAGATATATCTTATAGGATAGTAAAATTCTTATAACGGTCTACAAAACAATTAAATAATCCTTATACAACCAAAAAGGGCCCATTTTTATACGACAGTTTGGTAGTATAAGAGTTCTATTAAAAGTTTATACAACTCTTATACGATTGTTTTATACTCATTTATACAGCTACTATAAAAAAGCATTTTATTTTTAAGTGAAGAATATCAGAACCAAATTTTAATTTAAAAGTGCATCATGCATTTTATTGTAAAAATAGAGACTTATTCTTGGGCCGCTTGGGCGGACATCGGTAGAAAAAATTATAAAATCATTTGGAAGGTTTGTATAGCACAAATTTTGATGCGCCGCAAATTTTACTGATGGATTGTAGATATATGTTTGGCAAAAAAATAAAGCGCTTTAATTTTGTTTAAGTTTCAAGCAGATACTTTACTTCTTTCACAATATAATTCTCTAAATAATAATAAAGTCACATTTTTCAATTTAGTTTCCTGTTTCCAACTCAATTGCTCATATTGTCGGCGATAGCCGGTACAAGATTTTCTTAATTTAACATGGCGATTTATAATACAACAATTTTATCACAAAGAAATACCTTAAACAATGATTCATTGTAAAATGAAACGGTATACGATAAAACTGTTTTTTAACGAAGAATATTTAGATATTATACAACTATTTTGAAAAAGTAATAATTATATTAAGATTCGCGAAAAGTAGAGGTTGTCAGATCTTATAATATGATAATAAGAATTTTTCCTATGACCATGTATGAAAACGCCATAGAGCACACTGTTTTGTTATTTGAAAAGTAGCTCATATCACCATGGCATCGTTATTTGAATAAAATATTTTAATACGAAAGTCACTTTAGTCTTATAACGCAGATTTTGAAACTAATTTATTCTGTCATACACTGTTTTATCCTATAAGGCATTGATAAAGGAGAAAGGCTTATAGTATTTAAAGTTCACGTATAAAAGTGTTTTATAATGCAACGCAATTAAATGCTATAAAATATTTGTTATACAACATAATACAGATTTAATAAGACAAGCTTAAGTAACTTTTTTATAATGTAGCTACTAGTTATATAGTATATTATAGAACTCTTATACAATAGGTATAAAAGTCTTATACGATGATATTTTTGATATTGTATAAACTTGCTTTTAAAGTATTATATCATTAAAAAAATTATCGTATAAGGCGAGGTTAGTTAAATTACATTTTAATTTTATTTTAAAAAATAATTTAAAATTTGTTTTATTTATTTATTATCCAAAAAGCATTAAATGCTTATTAAAGACGTAATATGCTAATATTACACTATATCTAAAATAAATATTGGTGGAGGGGCGACTACGCCCCTCTCACATGATACCTAACCTACCTAACCTAACCATCTACAAGTATGTCTTTTTGAGACGAGCGTTTTTCTGAGTCGGGTATCAGTGTTACGAGAGTCGAGTTTGTCGAGTTTGTTAATATATTCATACTGGGTATTAACAAATAAAAAATTCACCAGATAAATTTTTAATCAAAACGGATCAAATTTATTACTACACTTACACCAGCGTTTCTCAAACTGTGGGGCGCGCCCCCTAAGGGGGGCGCGTTCACATGATTGGGGGGGGGGCATTACAGATTAAAAATAAAATGGTAATGATAAAATGCTACAGATAGATTTTTAAAAAATCTTTATTGAAATTTTACTTACTTAATGATGACAAAGAAACATTATAAGGACTAATATCTAACATGAGCTTGTTTTAAGGCGCACAACTTCTCTAAATTTGGTTCTATGTTAGAGATGGCCACTCTGAGTTCATTTTCTACTTGAAGTTTATTTCTGTATTTAGATTTCACGACAGCAAGTGCAGAAAATCCAGTTTCACAAAGGTAGGACGTTGAAAAAGGCAACAGAATTCTAAGCGCTTTGGCTTTTATAACGGAGTAGTCGTTCGGAAGTTCAGTCCAGAAGTTTGTTAAAGATTTGTTAACAAAGTTTGATTTTTGTAAGGGATTTTTTGAAATATCTATCAGTTGTTCTTCTTCTTGCAGTGATAGTCCGACAGGTCTATTTTCGAATGGATTTAAAACCCAGCTCCAGTCTGACAACTTGATATCTTTCTCTGCAAAGAAGTATCGCTTGAAATTCTCAGTTAAGTTTTCTAAATGGCTTTCTATGGTTTTTAGCATCACAGCTTTATAAATATCTTCCAATGGGGAATCTTGCACAAAATCGCAAAATGTGGGAAACATTTCCAAACTGTTTTCTTTCAATTTGTTATGCCATAACTACAATTTCTTACAAAAAGCATCAATATTTTGACTTAAATCAAATATATTTACGTCTTTTCCTTGCAGCTGAAGATTAAGTATATTAAGTTTTTCAAAAATATCTACTAAATAAGAAAGCTTCAGTAAAAATAATTTGTCGAAAAAATCTGTTGAATGCTTGTGACCTTCCTCGCTTAAAAATATCGCTATTTCCCTTCTTAATTCAAAGACACGCTTAACCGTCTTACCGCGTGACAACCATCTGGATGAGGAATAAAACAACAAAGATTGATGATCAGCTCCAGTATCTTCACACAGAACAGAGAACATCCTTGTTTTTAGTGGTCTGGTTTTTATAAAGTAAACAACTTCAATAACTACTGTCAAAATCATGTTTAGTCCAGGGCTTAGCGATTTTGATGCTAACGCTTCCCGATGTATCATGCAGTGCGTCCAGATAATTTCTGAGGATTCCTTTTTTACTAGCGCTTGTAAAGTGTTGTATTTACCAGACATGGCTTGAGCTCCATCGGTGCAAATCGCAACACAATTTTTCCATTGCAAATTCATTTTAGTAATAGAATCATTTGTAATCTTGAACAACTCGGTGGCTGTAGTTCTTCCTTCAATCTGCTTACAAAACAATAAATCTTCACATATTTTAGAACATTGACAGAATCTAATGTAGCAAATCAAATGGGAATCATTACTAGAGTCAGTTGCTTCGTCAAGTTGTATAGCAAACAAGTTTCCAGTAAGCTCAGATTCAAGCTGCTGCTGCATATCAACTGATATATCGTTAATTCGTCGACAGATTGTATCAATTGACAGAGGAATATTGTTAAGTTGTGAAGTAAAATTTTCACCAAACATTATTTCTACAATGTCTTTGCAAGCGGGTAAAATAAGTTGCTCTGCAATAGTGTGCGGTTTTTTACATTTAGCTACTTTGTATGCCACTTTATATGATGCCAAGAGAGCCTTCTCATTTACTGCCAGTACTCTATGGAAGCTGGATTTTTGTTTTTTAAACAATCTGAGTTTCTCCACAAAAAAATCTCGCGGTTTATTGACATATTCTCTGTGCAGCGTTTCTAGATGCCTCTCTAATTTATTTGGTTTCATGCTATCTGCAGCCAATACTTTTAAACAGATAACGCATTGTGGTTTTTCTTCGCCACCTACTTCAAGGCTAGTAAAGCCCAAATTTAGGTATGATGGGTCATATTTTCTTGTTTTAGATTTCGGACGATTTCCACCTGAACCTGTCGATGTACAAGCCCCGTCATCCTCAAGTTTTCGTTTTAAAAATGTATCCATACTACATCTACTTATACACTCACACTTCAGAATAATGCTTGCTTAGTGTTAAAACACCTTCACTGAGAGACTAAGAATACCGTATGTGCGCTTCTGTATTTATAGTCGCGTTCAGACAGTTCGAGAAAGATCAGGAAGCTTGAATACGTGGCACGAACGCCGCGAACTTTCCGACAGCATCTTTGGCGCTCTCGACGAGACAATGTTGCCTATTTTAGTCCAAATTCCTAGGTCTACGGATTGGGGGGCGCAACATTTTTTAAATTAAAACAGGGGGGCGTGAATAACAAAAGTTTGAGAACCGCTGACTTACACGTTAAAACTTAGCAAACCAAAAAAAACTTTTTGAAGTGAAACTTCCTTAGAATCGTTGTGATTTCAAACACGATGAAACGAAAGAAAGTTACACTAAAAGAGACAAACACATAAATCTATAGGATTATGACTGCAAGGAAATGAAATAGAATCCATTGTGCTACATTATCGGTCTTCTCTTTGTGCGCCGTTTCATACGTAGCCTTCCCATTCTTGTTTAAATAGTTTACATAGGCGTATGATGAAAAATATTACAAATTTTTTGTGTACATTTATGTTTATTTACATGGAACATATTTATAAATATAATTTAACCATTTTTACATTAAATGTTGCCGTTTTTGCTGTTTTCTTAAGTTTTACTTCTGCTGCATGGTACCAGATGAAAACGATTTTACTTACTTTAAAATGAATTAAATAATATTACTACTATTTTTTAAACATGGTGGTCTTAAAATAGTCATTTGTTTTAAGTGAAACAAGTAGAAATTGGCCAATAGTTTCTTTAATGTAAGTATAATTTTTTTTTTGAAAGGGTGGAAGTTTTCTTTATGTGACTTTTTATAATTTTATGGTAATGGATTTGTTTATGTTTTGGTAGTGAAACACCATTTGATAAAAACTGTTACATCCGTTTTGTAAAACCGTGGTTGTACTTGATAGCTAATTAAAAATAATCACTGAAACACGTATAAGTGGTATTAAAATACCAGCAATTAATTAACCAATTTTACCAAATATTTCTTTAATTAATATCGCCCATAATTATTTCACTCTGTTATTTGATTTTCCCGCCACAAAAATAACTAAACTCATTCTAGATACGATTCAAGGTAGAAAAATAATTCTTTGTTATCATTCTCGAAATGTATATCGTTTAATCGCCACGCCGATGGGTAATAAAGTAATAAACATCTGTCAACAGAGTGCGGTACATAGTGTTCATGTGCCAAATGCCAACCGCGGCGCTACAGAGGCGAAATTTCAAAACGGTACTTACTTTAAAAACACCCCTCGTAATACGAAGACATAATATAACTTTTTTTTTGTATTAAACTAATTTGGTAATTATCATCATAATATAATTGCAGGTTTTCCTTATCCTGGGCATCTTTAAAATAAGAAAAGAATTTTTGTGACATCTAATTCATTCTAAAATGCTAAAGATAATTTTTAATAATATAATAATAACCACACGCCTATGACTCGTCGATTTCCTTTTCCATTTTGGGCCGCAAAGATCTACGTTGAAAATATAAGTTACTTTCTACAATTGTGGTATTCTACTATATAACACTACTAATATCGTGTTCCTGAAATTTTACCCAACCTTGTATAATAAAAAACATAGCATTTTCATCGACTTTATACTTTTATATATATTTATAATTTTACCAAATATTTTTTTAATTAATATCGCCCATAATTATTTCACTCTGTTATTTGATTTTCCCGCCTCAAAAATAACTAAACTCATTCTAGATACGATTCAAGGTAGAAAAATAATTCTTTGTTATCATTCTCGAAATGTTTATCGTTTAATCGCCACGCCGATGGGTAATAAAGTAATAAAATTAAATTATTTTATATCGTCAAGTTGACTTGGTTCGGTTGCTTTTTAGATTTTCCAAATAACAAATCCCAAATTTGTTTTACGATACTTTTAATTTACCTGATGTTTTTACTGTTAAATATATTTCTGGAAGATTATCCAAACAAATACAATAAAAATCATGTTAAAGGTTTCCTAATAAAAGAATATATTTTTTTAAACCGTCATGGCAGCACTGTTTAAAATGATGAAAAGTCACTAGCTGTCATTTGTTTTTAGTTCAGTTTGATTATACATTTTGGCGAAATACACGCTTTAACAACGTTTGGTTATTTTTCAAAAATTTTATAAAAATAACCGTTCTTTTGTTTAAACTCAACGTAATCATCGTGAAGATTATGGTCCACATAATCGTCCTTCTGTGCTTGCTATTCGACAAATCGATTAAAAAATTCAAAACAAATTTCATTTTATACGAAATCAAAACACAAATAAGAGAAAATGCAAATCGGTCGATTAATGACATTCTTAAGAATTTGGAATTTCAAGAATGACAATTTTGCTTATTTTAAAAGAAGATTCAGCTTTCTCCCTCTCTACTCGGTCCTATTACCCTCACAAGAGTTTGGTAGCACTATGCTTCTACCATTTTCATAGCAATTATCCACTCCTCTGTTCTGGGATAGTTCTGTGGCCCCGTGTAGAGAAAGTCCAGTCAAGTTCCGTCTACCCATCGGGTTGGAGATCTTCCTCGTGACCTTCGTTCGTTAACTTTGCCTTAAACCACCAACTTTTTTCTGGAAACATGCCCGAAATACCGCACTTTGTTCCGGTTTATTCTCTTTACATCCCTATAATATTGTGTTAAATCAGGAACTGAAGCCACGTGATCTTGTCGTATGTTTGCTGATTGGGCTCTTGGGCAACTTGAACTTGATCCTGATTTTTTTTTAAAAATAATTCCTTTCACTTGCTGTGGTTCTTACTCATCATCTTTATCAGTGCTCTTATACATGCTCGTCGGTTGTTAGTACTCTTCATCTAGCCTTTTTACAAAACAATGTTGATCTGATCGAGATATGTTCGCCGACGTCGACCTTCACCGACTTGTCCATTCACACTCACCTTATAAATTTGTTTCGTAAATCTTCCTTTATCCATTCTTTCTACGTGTCCAAACTATTTAAGCATTCCTTCATCTAGGTATCATGTGAGTGGGGCGTGGTCGCCCCTCCACCGCGACCTTTCCTTTATCTATGTAGTTACAAAGATAGATAAAAAAATGCTTAGATGGTTTAAACATGTAGAAAGGATGGATGAAGGAAGATTGACGAAACAAATTTATAAGGAGAGTGTAAATGGACAAGTCGGTAGAGGTCGACCTCGGAGAACATATCTCGATCAGATCAACATTGTTTTGAAGAAAGGCCAGGTCAAGAGTACCAACAATCGACGAGAATGTATGATAGCAATAATGAAACTAAAGAAAGCAAAATATGTGTGTAAGAACCGTAGCATTAATCCTATTTTCATGTTTTTTCTGCCAAACCCAACAATTACTACCATACATAAGTGTAGGAACCCACACTCCGCTATGCACAGCCAGACGTGCCTTTGTTGACACTTTCTGGCTGTTCATAAAGCTATACAGTGCCCCATTCATTTGTTTTCCTGTCAACACCCTTCGCTCAATGTCACTGTCATACTTTTTATTTCTCGTAAACTTTGAATTCAAGTACACAAATTCATTTACTTGTTCCACTCTTTCTCCCTTAATCAGAACTTCACAATTTGTCATGCTTTCTTTTTTTTCAAAAACCATTACTTTCGTTTTGCTTAGATTTATTTTCATTTCTTTGATTTTCAGGGCATTTAAAAAATTGCATTCTTGGAGGTATTTTTTTTGTAATTTTTAAAAAATAAAATATTAGATGTTACACAAAATTCTTTTCTTGACAGCAGTAAGACATAAATTAAATTTTGTTAATAACTTTTTTTAATAACTTTATACTTTATACTTTATATTTTAATGTTTTTTATTTAAAAGAAAATAAAGTAAAGTTCCCATTTAAAATTTGTTTTTATTATTGTTTTATACCCTACGATATTTTCTTTTTTTCCTGGTTAATTAATATTTCTTTTTTTACGGTAAAGATCTGAATCACATTCTTTTTTCAGGTGAGATTTGCAGTCTATCCAGTTATCACGAAGTTAATATACCCGCAAAATTTGGGATTGTTCAGTACAATAAACGATTGTGGAAAATTCAATAATACATTGGTGTACTTAAAAATATTTTGTAACGATGTGTAATAGTGGTCAAAAACAAATCCAGTGGATAGTTAAGACTCCTAGACAAGGTAAGTGAAGGTCTACTTACTAACAGTAAAAGCTTTTGGTTTCTTTATCATTTAAGAGTATTATTTTTGTGTAACGTTATCAATTGTTACGGCTAGGATCATTTTGAACCGTATCCAAAAACTGGCATGCTGATGCATAACTAAAGCAATAAAACAACTCTAAAAGTCATTCTTTAAAAGCTTTGGGTGAGATCTGCGGACTAATCTGCAGGGTTTGGACTTCTACCTCGGGGCAGTGAAACGCTGGATGTCTTAGCTTCAATAAAAGGAAGCTGTGGCAAGAGTTGGTTAAAGAGGTCCCTAAATTTGTCATGCCACAATAAAGCATAAAGCCATAGTTAATATTTGGGACTGGGTCATATAGCCTCTTTACACAGAGAGCCCATGTGTAGTACAAAGATGGTTTTGGATTTGAGAAATTCTCCGAATCAGAAATCGTGGAAACGTTTTTTGCCTCTATATGCATAATGCTTTGGTTTTTCGGGAGAAAATCTACGCAATCATGGCCTGTGCCAGGGAGAATAATCACAAAAACTACACAAATTAGAAGATTTTCATATGTTATTACAGTTTGACGGCATATGGTGCACAAGCACATTATCACCTTAAGGCTTGTTCTGATTCACAGAGACACCTGAAAATAAAAAAAAAACGAGAAAGCAAAAGCAGGCACCTCGATAATAATCACTGGAGTTGAGGGTATCTAAAGCTACCTCCTGGTCGGTAGGAGACTGCGTGAAAAAAATTTAGTTGTTGATTTATTGGAAGACCACAGCCAAAATTCGTCAATCAAAGAACTTGGACAGATACGCTAATGATGAATACCACCACAACCTTACGATATTTCACCCTATAAGTGGCAATAATAACGTCATCAAGACCTACGATATTAAATATTGACATCAATATTGCTCTACAAAACTGATTAACTTTAACTACGTGAAATCTAGTAATTAAAAAAACAATTTAATTTTGAAGAATTGACCTTTTAAAATTGCTTTGTTAGAGGTGATTAAAGTTAAATGTATACTTATAAATGTAAAACGATTTATTAATTGATTTATTAATTATTTCAAGGTAAAAAACAACGAATGAAAGTTTTCATAAAATGGTTTTTTACTTTGTTTCAAAAACTACATTTTCTGCTGCCATATTTTTAGAAGATCTTTAAACTGCAAACGCAAAATAGTAATTACCCATTCAGTTGGCGCAAATGTTTTTTAAAATGCAAAAAAAGAAAAATGATGCGTTGCATACTCTTTACTTGAGATAATATAAGCTCTCACACAGAACAGCAAAAAACGAATTATTTGACTGGTCGAAAATGAAAATAGTGGCCTTAGAGCAACCTTAATTTCAGTCCTAATGATTTTATAACAATTTTAAAAATTCGATCCATTAACTTTGTTACAAAATTAACAAAATATAAAAAATTGTACTGGGCAGAAAATTAATACTTTTTGTGAAGGGACTAAGTCAATGTTGACTTATAACCTCAATATTTAAAAATTAAAACATTAAATAAATCGTTGCACTATTAGGAGCTAATTATAAGCTTTCAAACTAATTTGATTTTAATTTTTAAACTCACGCCCTTGATCTCAAAATAACCTCTAATCGACGCAAAGACTTCGTTATTAAACTTTAAATTTTGTGGGTAATTTTTTTTGTATTTTTTCTTCATTTGTATCAATTATGGATTGTTTTTGGATTAAGGGGATAAGCACAAAAATTAAAATTAAATTAGTTTAAAAGCTTATAATAAGCTTTTAATTCTATTGCAAAAATGTATTCAATATTTTAATGGTCGGAAGGTAATTTAAACCCCCCAAAAAATATTGAATTTTTGCCCAGAACAACAAGATCAAAATTTTTAAATTGTGAAACATAAAAGCTTATAATTATGCACACCTTTTTTTCTGAAAAGTGAGCAGAAAGCACCTTAATAGGGGTGTAATAATAATAAAAATTAAAGTAAAAACTGTGCAAAAATTACACCTACATAGACCAAGAAACATTAATGCAGTGGGTTAGGTTAGGTTAGGTTTTATGTGAGTGGGGCGTGGTCGCCCCTCCACCGCGACCCTTAGTAGGTCTATTGTAGCTCACCCCTAGAGGCTACAGTTCACCGCACAATCCAGCCCTTCTTATGAAGTTCATGGTTGTATAGGGTGAGATTTTTTTAAAATCGGTAGGTTTTAGGTTAGTGTAACCAAATATGTTGAACCTTATTCTTCCCAGGCCGGGGTATAAACATAGTATATGTTCAGCAGTTTCGTCTTCCACGCAGCAGAACCGACAGTCCGTTTGTTGGTTTAGATCTATCTTTCTGAGGTGGTATCTCAGACGACAGTGTCCCGTAAGCAGTCCTGTTAGAATACGCAGGTCATTTCTGCTCCATTCTAGGATCTGCTTATTTGTGTTTCTCGAGGGTTGTAACGGTAAAAACGCCTTCGAGTATTTACCTCTCCGCCCAGTCCGAAATAATTGTTTTGGCGGCACTTGTGGTGACTCCAAAAACCGGTTCTGGTCCAGTGAACTCAGATTCGGCCCCCTGTTTTGCAAGGGTGTCGGCTTTTTCGTTTCCTTCCACCCCCTGGTGCCCAGGTACCCACAGTAGGGTCACCCTGTTGTTTGCACCAAGGTACTCTAAGGATTCGATGCAATTACATACAAGTTTAGAATTTATCTTGTTGGAGCTCAGTGCTTTTAAAGCAGCCTGGCTGTCTGATATTATATTTATGTTTGTGTTTGCTAGAGGTCTGTTGGTCAACTCTCTTGCACACAATTCGATAGCGAATACTTCAGCCTGAAAAATTGTGGCATACCTGCCAAGACTGGTAGATATTTCAATCTTTGGTTTCCTGCTGAAAACACCGGCCCCAACTCCATCTGGGGTTTTTGAGCAGTCTGTGTACATTTCGTATTCAGTCTCTGGAAAGAGGATTTGTCCCCTCATCCATTCGTCTCTCTTCGAAAAGAGGACTTTGAACGACTTTCCTACGTGTATTTTTGTGGCTAGCAAGTCAGGAACCATCCCAAGAATTTGGTGGTTTTTTGTTTTACTCAGTATCCCGGAGTGATCTCCGAGTTGCTCTCCATTTATTTGCTTTTCCAAAGATAGGAATCTATAGGAAGCTATCCTGGCCTCCCTCTCTAAGAGAATATCTAGTGGAGGGAAATGTAGAAGGTGTTCCATCGCTGCCGTTGGTGTGCTGGACATAGCTCCAGTTATGGCCAGGCATGCCAGCCGCTGAAGGCCAGCAAGCTTAGCTCTAGCTGTCTGTTGTAACCCTTTGGTCCACCAGACTACTGAACCATACGTGACCATAGATATTATCATTGTTTGATAAATACAGTAAATCTGTTTGGGGTTCATTCCCAAGATTTGCCACATACTCTTCTGAGATTCCAGAGAGAAAACCTGGCTTTGTTTATTGTTTTTTTCAAGTGGGCGTTCCAGGTGAGTCTTTTATCCAGAACTACACCCAGGTATTTCACTTCCGTCGCAAATGGAATGCTCTCTCCGTATAGGACAGGCTGCCGAAGCTTATCTAGATTTTTCCTTTTCGTAAAAGGAATAATTACGGTTTTTCGGGGGTTTACAGACATCTGTTCCCTCTCGCACCATCTGTATACTGTGTTAAGGGCTTCTTGGAGGACGTTCGAGATCGTCGCTTCAAATTTACCTCTAACTATTATAACCAGATCATCCGCATAGTATTGAAAATCTACTCCCTGCATGGAAAGCTCGCTCAGCAGAGAGTCGACTAGAAGTGACCACATTAGGGGGGAAAGTACCCCGCCTTGTGGACACCCCTTCGCCGCCCTGAACATAACCGACTCTTCATGCAGTGATGATATTATATATCTGTTTTCAATCATGTCTTTGATCCAGTTACAGATTTTACTGTCTATCCCTCTTTTCCTAATTGATGTATAGAGTGACTGTAATAAGGCGTTATTAAACGCTCCTTCTATATCTAGAAAAGCTGCCAGCGCAATTTCCTCATGTTTAAGGGAATGGCCGATCTTTCCTACTAGATTGTTTAGAGCTAAATCCGTAGATTTGTCTGTTTGGTAGGCATATTGGTGGGGGTTTAAAGGATGTTCCCTAAGATTCCCCTCTATAATATGTCTATCAATAATTCTTTTCAGAGTTTTCATTAAGAATAAGGTAAGGCTGATCGGCCGGAAGTATTTGGGTAGGGAATGATTCACCGTACCCGTTTTACGTATGTATACAACTCTCGCCGTTGACCAGCCCAGCGGAATATAACTCCACGCCAAACTCTCTCTGAATAGTTTAACCAGAAGAGGTAGTAAAATTTCGCTGCCCTTCTGAATGAGGGCAGGGAAAACACCATCCTTCCCTGGAGACTTAAATGGGGAGAAATAATTCACCGCCCATTGTACAGATGTTGGGGTGACCACTTTTGAAACATTTCTCCAGTTCGCCATTTTGGGTCGCGATGTAGATCCCATTGAGAGTGGAATTTGCTCCTGGTCCCTCAGAAGCAGACTGCCGGAAAAGTGGGTCTGAAAGAGAGTCTCTAACGTTTGCCTACCAGAGTCCGTAAAAGAGCCATCTGGTCGTTTTATCGATCCAATCTCTTGCGTCGGATCTCTGGCGAGAGCCTTGTGGATTCTTGTGCTGGCAGGTAGATCTGATATACTCTGACAGAACCTCCTCCAGGATTCTCTTTTGGCTTTCCTTATTTTTTTGTTATAAGTCGTTAGAGCTGTACGATAGATTTCCCAGCAACCTGTTTCTTTAGCTCGATTGAAGAGACGTCGAACTTCTTTTCTTTGCTTGTCTATGCTTCTGCTCCACCATGGTGTACCTCTATGGTCCCTCTTCTCCTTTAATGGGCAGTTTTCATTATAGGCCGTTAGAAGGGCGGATGTGATATGCTCATTTTTCGCTTCTATTTCGGCTCTATTTTGTATAGTGCTATTACCGTTACCTAGGTGCTGTTGAAGGGATTTACAATACCCTTTCCAATCTGTGCATTTTGGATCTCGAAATTGCACTATGGGACGTTGTCCTATTCTCACGTCAAAACGTATGTGTCTATGATCTGAGCACGAGGGCTCGGTAGATACCTGCAAGTTAACTATTTTAGTACTCATAAACTGTGTACTAATAGTTATGTCTAGAACTTCTCCGCGAATTCTGTTCATGAAGGTTGGTGGGACAAAGTAACTGAATGTTCAAGTTCCTTTCATCGACGTCGTGCACAAGAATTAAGAGGCCCATTCACTTACCGGAATCCTGCCGACAGTACTGAACATAATTAACGCGTTCTGGTCTGTGGATCTAGACTGTCCAATACAAAACGACAGTTAGTCTTCCAGTTGCAAACACTAAAGTGTATTCCGGGACGACGAGCTAAATATGGCTACCAGGAACTATCTGATTTTTATTAATTCCTTTCTGAAAGCTAAGCGCAATTTTTTTTTTTAATAATGTACAGCTAAATTAGCAGTTTTGTATAATTTCAAAAGTTTTTGCAAGCCTTCGATACGTAATTTTCTGTCCATGTAGCATTTTGCCTGTATTTGCCATAGCGCCTTATGCTGTTTATACAGTGCTTTCATTTTAAAACCAGCCAGTCCAAATAACTTTTAATTATACGTAAATGTAAGAAAAATAAAAAACACGTCGAATTTTAAATCGAGGAGGAGGTTTAAAAATGTTATTCTGCTGTTTTTAAGTGGCACACCTTTAACATCCCAAACCTCTTCACTAAAATGTCAAATAGCAACCCCTACCTTGTAAATACATCAAATAAAAATTCAAGAAAAATGCAAATTAGCCATATAAACAACAATTTATTTCATCGATTTATTTTGCTGATAATCACAAATTTTGTGAAATAACATGAAACCATAAAAAAACGACCTACGTTACTGTTAGATGGGTGAATGTCTAATTGGGGATCATATAACTTACTTCTGAATACATGTCACCCTTTTTAACATTTTAAGTCATTTTGTTTATTTGTTTTAAAAATATTAAAAGTATATTTAGTTAGTTATTTGCGACGTTAAATTAGCCATTATTTGTAGCTGTAGCATCTGAAGTTATTTAAAAATGGTGTATTCTGTAACGAAAAAATTATTTTTTAATAAAGAGCTAAAGGTCTAAAGGTCTAAATACTGAAAAAGAATTTATATTTTTAAATCATTGTATGAAATGAACAAGAATCAAACACTGATAATTAATATTAATTAAAAAAATAAAATTTAATTTATTTCAAAATTTTAATTTAAATATTTAAACTTATTACTAACTTATTTACTAACTTAAAGAAAAAAGATCAAAATTTTATACTTAGGGTTCCGTGACTCCTTGATTTCTTGATTGGATTAAATTTGTGGGGATGTATAGGTTAGTTCACGGATCTATAAAACCGTACTTTTTGCTGAATATATCAAACTAACTAAAAAAAATTATGATTACGAACCACGTAGGGTTTTTGGGTTAAAATCACTAAAATGAGTCAACCCCAAACAAATCCAATCGTATTATTTTAATTTAGTATCATAAAACAAGCTAATTAATAGACGTAGTTCGGCTTCAAGGCTGTACAAACTTCGTTCTTATCTCTCAAAAACAATAAAAAAAACCGAAAGTATACATACGGGTTTATTAAAATTAAAAGAAAAAATGTTTACAGAGTGCTAAAAGAAATACAAAATATAAAATTAAAATTTCAACAGTAACAGTTATATTAAAATGAAAAAATTCACTTGGTGAATGTCTTCTGTAGAAGAAAATCCAAATGTTTTCATACCATGACGTCTGCATTATAGTTTTCAAGTAAAATCAACCAAACTTATCCAATTTTCCTCTTAAAGGAAATGCTTGATTCTGACTGTTATTGTAATATCATCAATCCCAAGTATTGTCAGCGTATTTAATGCCAGTCGACGAACAAAATCTCCGTTGATAAACCATAAAAAAACCAACAAAAAACCAGCTAACAGCGAAAAAAAAAGACGGGAAAGCCATCGGCAGCAGCGAAAAACATCCGACGGAAAAAAAAACCGACATTAGACAGAAAAAAAAGGTCGATTACTAAAATAAAAATGTCACTAAGAATGATTTTCGGCTAAGAAATAATATCTTACATTAACGACGAAGGTTCCTGGCATAAAATATTTTTAAAAAAAAAATAAATCAACTAACTCGTTAAAGCTAAATTACATATGAAAGCAAGATCAAATACAAAAATTAAAATTATTCTTACCATTTATATTGTACACTTAAAAACTTTAAATAAGTACATAATAAAAATTTACCCGACCTTTTTAACTTTGTCTTACTACTAAATGAATAAATTCGATTTACAATGGCCTTTTAATACCTCAATCTTATCAGCATTAGTCTATAAAACACTTGGTGGGACGGCTTGATACCAGGACCGGCTTTTAAAAATTTTCAATAAAAATAGAAGGAAAAATTCCCGTTACAATTCTCTTAAAAAAAGGGCATCATGATAGAGCTGGTACCAAATTTTGGAGAAACTGGATCCGTTTGTAATAAAAAAAAAAAATCCCACTTTTTACAGATCAGTATGGAAGACCAACATTTTTGGAAAAAAAAGCATGAGCGATGAAGTAAATTTCGGATTGACTGGCTTAGTTATTAAACAAAATAAGCACTATCCCATTTGATAAACCAAAGACCAACGAACCCTTGTAGGATCATTACTTAAAGTTAAACTATAACAGTTACTGGTGACCGCTATGGAAATATGTTGAAAAATTTTCTTTGCAATAATATCAATTAGGTTTACAAAACAAGTAATTTCAACGAGACAGAGCCAAATCACATCATACACAGATCGTGCTACTTGAAAGAAAATGTGTATACTACCAAACTAACCACAACTTTGATACTGAAGAGCAAGATTCAAACTAAAATTGCTAAAATAACAACAAATTTTGCAATTGTTGTAAAAAACTTGCGCCACGGTCAGAAGCCACTTAACCAACATAAAATTTCATAATACATACATATAGTCACGCCTTTTTCTCAGAGACAGAGGCAGAGACCACTTTTTGCCACTCGTTACGGTTCTGGCACAGGTCTTTTGCTTTTATTTTTTTTTATTATTATTATTATTATATTATTATATTATTATTATTTATTTTTTTATTTTTTTAGAAACAATTTTGAATATAAAAAAACCTTGTAAAAGCATAGTTACATTTTTTGGGTTAGGTAGGAAAAGGATGCCTAAAATGGGGTAATTAGGAATTATTTCTATATAAAATTTTAAAAGTTGCGTATAGCTGAAATTTTGTTCTAAGGAAATAATGTAATTAATGTAAAGTAATTACGTATATTCTGCCATAAGTAAATATTTAAGATATGAAAACTTAAACCTTTTTTATCCAAAAACCAAAATAGATGCAATTTTCCATTTTACCCGTAAGTTATGGGTAAAATGGGACTGAAGGATGACGTAAAACGGGATTTGTAATTAGCGTTCAAAATACTGAAAAGAATCTTTATTTGAATAACATAATCCAAATTGTTAATGGATTGCGACAAGTATCGCAAATAAGATCATTTTCATCTGCTTCGATATCCGCACAAGCATCATGTGCCCAATATTTACATGTGCTGCATTGTATCCAGCCTTCTCAATGACCATCTTGTAAGTACTTATTATGACAGTATAGACATTTAGCGTCATCTTCACTCTCTGAGTTACTACTACTCCTCTTTTCGAAACATCCTCTTTTTTATTTTCGTATTTTTTTTCTTTTAGTGAGTTGATTTTAGTTCTACAAGCTATTTTCTTAACATTAACTTTTTTCTTATTTTCGTTTTTTTTTATTCAAGGATTGTTCCAGTTCTTTCCTATATGGGGTACTGGTCAGTATGACAGCTTTCTCTCTCTTTAGTTTGGTTTTTTTTCTTGAATCTTATTTTTAAAGTCGACTTTGGCACTCCAAATTGTTTAGCAGCTTTTAAATAACCGCAAGTGCCATTTCTACATTGACTACTCGGACCAGCACTGTCTAGTAGTTTTCCTTTTGTATGTAAGCCATGTGCTTAAACTCTTCTTGAAAATAATACACAAAAGAATATATGCGAAGTGCGAGACAATAATGGGGGACTCTCAGTTTGGTTTTCGCAATGGCTTTGGAACAAGGGGGGCACTATTTAGCATACAGGTTCTTATCCAAAGGTGCCGGGACATGTCGGTGACCGTTTACGCATGTTTCATCGATTACAAAAAAGCCTTTGATAAAGTTAAGCACGAAAAACTGATCAACATTCTTAGAGAAATGGGACTGGAACAACGAGACCTTAGAATAATAGTCAACCTTTACTGGAACCAAAGTGCTCGAATAAGAATCGATAACACCGCGTCCGACGAGATCAAAATCCTGAGAGGCGTTCGTCAAGGATGCATTTTATCACCACTGTTATTCAATTTGTATTCCGACAGGATATTTTAAGAGGCGTTGGATGAATGTGACGAGGGGATATCTGTCAATGGGATTAATATCAACAATCTAAGGTATGCGGATGACACGGTTCTTGTTGCCGACTTACTGGAAGGACTGCAGGAACTGGTAAGCCGCGTGACGGCTGCAAGCTCAGAGGCCGGACTTAGCCTGAACGTGAGAAAGACAAAGTGGCTAGCAGTTAGCAAATCAAACAACGTGGATGGACACCTGACAATTAACGGTCAACGAATTGAGCGAGTAGAAACTTTTAAATATTTTGGGTGTCAACTAAATGAGAAGTGGGACGGCATGCAGGAAATTCGTGCCAGAATAGAACAAGCTCGTGCTTCGATCCTGAAGTTGCGTAAGGTACTTTGCAGCAGAAATTTAAGCTTGCCTCTGCGCGTCCGAGTGCTTCGCTGTTCAGCATATTGTTTTATGGAATGGAAGCTTGGACTTTGACAGATGCGATGTGCAAAAAATTGGATGCCTTTGAAATGTGGACGTACAGAAGGCTATTAAGAATCTCCTGGGTAGAAAGAGTGCGTAACACCGAGGTACTTCAACGCCTCGACAAGCAGCTGGAAGTTCTGTTTACACTAAAAAAGCGCAAACTGGAGTATTTTGGTCACATCTTAAGAAATGACAAGTATCGACTTTTAAAGCTTATTATAGAAGGGAAGATCGAAGGACGAAGAGGCCCCGGTAGAAGAAAGATATCCTGGCTAAAAAATTTAAGACAATGGTATGCATTAAGCACTACCACAATGTTCCGCCGAGCTGTAGACAAGGTTCAGATAGCGCTGATGATTGCCAACGTCCGAGTAGGACAGGGCACCTAAAGAAGAAGAAGATGTATGTGGCATCTGAAAACAAGATAAATACACTGTTTAGTTGATTGAGGTAAAATTAAATACCCCATTTTATCCAACTTGCCGACTTCCCATTTTATCCGCAACCAGTTTGAATTGTTGTAACTAACCTTAAGATTTTTCTATTATATTTCCACCAACAAATAAATTTACAATGGTAGCAAAATACTAACGCTTTACACAAATAACTATAGAAGTTCAATATTGTCAACTTTGAGGACTTACGGCATCCAATACGAAAATTTTAAGTCAAACATATAAAAACACATAAATCTAGCTGAACTCTCTCACAATATCGGGACGACTTAAATAAAAAGTTGTCGTTCACCGCCTTGTTGTCTAATATCACGGTAGCTCATCAATGCGACGTTGCCATTATTAGTAAAGTGTATAGCGCCCATATCCCATTTTACCCGCATATCCCATTTTAAGCAACCTTCCCCTACCTAATTGACAAATAATTTTAAATATCAACGTTTTATTTTGATTGTTTGCAGTAAATGGATTAATATTAATAATTTTGCTTTTAAATATTAATAAAGAAACTTAACTGGAAGTTGGAAAGACAAAAGGTTAGACATTTACAGTTCAGGTATACCGAAAAATTTTACTTAAAAAGAGATTAATAAGGAAATTGTTTATAACATTAAATACTAAAGATATTCCTTTGAATGTTCATGACAAAAATCTATCTATTGAATCTGAGCTACGAGCGCAAAAACACAAAGTGTAACAAAATGTAATGAAAAATACTAATAAATTAACAATTCCCAAACTTCTACGGCCATATCATATTTTCATTTTAATTTAAGTTGATGTTTTGTGATAAACGATGTAATAAAATGAACTGAACCCGGCGCAATAATGCGAACCGAAATGTTTAATTACTAAAGAACTGAGTTTCCACTTTTCGAGTTTCTAAGTAGTTTGTCAGATAAAACTTTTAGCTTTAATTACAGAAAATGAAATAAAAATTTTTTATATATAAATTGATCGGCAATTATCCATTCAGGAGAAAATAATTTATTAGACATTTGATATGGTATAAAACGAACTAAATTATTTGTAAATAGTGTAACTGCTTTTAAGTGAAAATTGAAATTAAGAACTAGAAGCAATACTAGAAATAATACTAAAACAGAAGCACTATATAATACACTTAGACCAAGAGCCCATGACGGCCAGACCTTCGTTATTTTATGAAAGCCAAAAGTTTTTTTATGCATGTCCCCTATGCAGGTAAAAACGACCAGTGACTGTAGAGTTTGGGTTGTGGTTATTTGGCCAGGTAACAGGTAGTAAATGTGTATAAAATAGTACCTTAAATTCGTTAACGCATTAAGCTCAACTTTTTTATATTTTCTTCGGGATAACTTTAGAAATCTCGTTATCCATTGCCGGACACTTATGAAAGTTGCTACCTCCTGCCAGACACCCCTAAACTTTAATAAATTATAAATGCACTTGCTAGTATAAAAGCTAAATTTTATTTATGTTACTTGGAAACCTATAAAAAAATGTTACCTAAATAGGCGGACAGTTTTAATGGTTTTTACATCTTGCCAGACACATTAAAAGTCCGTTGTAGGTGCGAGCGCGAGGTAACAACTGTTCAAGCGTGTGCGAGTGAGACTGCTTAGTCGACTGCGATATTTTACTGCGCATCATCTGTCGTTTAGTGAAGTACTGAACAATTATGCGTAGGTACAACCAACAATTTTCACCAAGTATATCTTTTATTGTTTGTGGGATGTGATGAGTAAGTCTGTCGATGTAATATAGCACGCATTCTGTTAAAATATGTTTAACACTTAGGTTGCCACGTAGAAGGTAGAAGAAAAAAAATATATAAAAGTGAGCCGCGCCACCGACTTAGACGGTTCAAGCCGGAAACCCCTAGGTCTTATAGGCACTAGCAGAGCCACACGATAAACAACTGAGATTATGGTGAACTAAATAAATGAAATTATAGCTAAAATATATTGGATACTTTACTACTACAATAAATCAAAGTACACAGTTCAATAATAAAATTATAACAAATATAGTCAAAATTAACAGCTAACAATAAATCAAAGTACACAGTTCAATAATAAAATTATAACAAATATAGTCAAAATTAACAGATATGGTAAATTTTTTTCGCTAAAACAAACCAAAAATTTAAAATTTACAATTTTATAAAATAACCAAAACAAAAGTAAGAGTAACAGACTTTACCAAGTTACCAAAAAAAACGTATATAAGTCAACTCCTTAATAATACTAAATCAAACGTTTACATAAGGCTGCTAATTTACTCATGTTTTTACCATTTACATAAAGATCTACACTGTTAAAACAATTGAGTTTATTTAAAAACATTTTTACAATGGTTTTCTTTTTAAATATCAATATTGTAGGATATTTACAAATAAGTATGAAGAAAACATTTTTACTTGGACATAAAGTATCATTAAGAAGATTATCCTTATTAAAGTTCAGCCTTGGCACATTATCCAATGCAACAAATAGTTTCCAACAATGTACTATATTAATAAATTAAAACAAAACTTAATCGTGGTGTCAAAAATAAGTCACGTCGATAAATATTCAAAAATAATCACTTGTAACCTTTGGGTATACGAATGCACTACTCCTGTGGCCAGTTTGGTTATGGAACGGCACCTGCTAATTAACAATGGCTTTCCTCAAATAAATCCCGCATGCGGTTATTTTAACTCGACACCAAAATCCAAAATATCAACAACGGAGGTAAGATAGAATGGTCAAGTTAAAAATTAAATGGTTTTTCTTCAAAATCAAATTAAGATGGCCCAAATACAGCCAGATATGAAAAGAAAACCGTGGAGGCTCCGCACACTTGTTAATATCACACCGCCCCAAAAATTCTCACCACACCCGACTTCGAAGACTCTCCCCACACGACTGGCCTACTTCCCAAGCCGGATATCAAGAAATGACACGGAACCGACATCAAACAAGAACATTCGCAAGTCCATGTTCCACACCAAGAATCGCGTCCGTCAGTGCTGATAGCTAGCCCCATCTACACAGAAATGTAAACCAAACAATAATATAATCGATAATACACAATAATCGAGGCTATGCAACACTATTTACAACGAATGATATATTTAAGTTACAACAAAATACGGTACGCAACACTATTTACGAGCACTTGAGGAATATAAAATTATCAGAGATACAACCATAATGGAACTGTAGAAGGGAAAAAAAAGGCACGTTACAAGGTCTGTTCCACACACTTCACATCTTGGTTTGTCACCACCTGTTATGAGGTATCCAAGTGTTAATCGGGTATGTCCCAGTCGCAAACGTGTCAGGATAACTTGGTGACTTCTGTTTTGGTGGTATTTTTCATGAGAGTAGTGATGTTTTTATTTCTGCTAGCTTAGAGGTGGAATTATACCATTGATTTTGCCACTTGTTAGTTATTTCTTGTTTGTAGAAAGATTTCAGGTCAATGTGATTTATTTTGGGTTCAGTAGCAGTCAATGGATTTAAAATGGCTGCTTTTACCAGTTGATCTGCTCTTTTATTGCCTGGGATACCCACATGAGATGGGACCCACATGAATCTAATCACTGCTCGGTTTTGTTTGAGTACATGGAGCTCTTGTTTGATAAAAAGTATAATGGGATTTTGGGTGTTTGATCGATTTATTGCCAGAAGAGCACTCATGGAATCTGTTATAATATAGCATTTCCTGGTATTTGGCTAGAAAATCATGTTTTTTGGACTAAAAATTTTCTTTATTAGTTAGTTATCATGGATTTTCCAATTCTCCAATACTCTTAAAATTTGGTAACCCCTTGTGAAATAAAATCATTCCTATTCTTAGAAGATTTTGATTAAACTAAAAGCACACAAAAATCAGACAAAAACTATTTTTATATTACACCTTCGTATTTAATAATTTCAAATTAATCTAAAAATATTAACATTAATACAAAGACTAATGTAATGGGAAACAATATTTTTCAAAATATTATAAATTATTAAAGACCAAATTTTAAATCTTAAGAGCATAATGGCGTCTCAGGCATTTGAAAGGATAAAAAAAATAATTTTAAATTATTATCACAATTCGCTATGGAAACTTCAGCAGAAAGCAGAAATAATTTAACTTCACACGCTTGTACTTTAATTCACTCTTTATTAAAAGAAGAAAACATAATATTTCTAAACAATTTCCCAAAGAAATCAATTTATTACCTTTCTTATTCTATCAAGAAAACAGGTTTTCGGCTTAGTACTGCTTGTGAACCCCTTGTGAACCCTTGTTCTGACGATCTTGCAAGGTGGTTCTAGGAAAATCAAATCGTCTACTAACTGCCCTTACTTTTTCTACTTTGTTAACAGCGTTTAAAGCTGCAGCCATTCATTCAGAAGACTAGAAAGCAATAAAAGATTTTCTAATATATTTTCATGGCATCTAAAACAGCAAATTAGGTATCTCAATATAAAAAAATTTACCAAGTTAAGTGACAGTAGGCAATTTGCATTTTTAGATGTAAAAACTATTGCTTTATAAAGCCATATGAATACCTTTCTTTAAAAAAATTTAAAATAAAAACTTTTAAGCAACTTTTTACTTCTAATAAAATACAAATTCTTTGTTTTTACTTTAGTACAAATCGTATTTCTGACGAAAATAGAGTTCACTATGCCAAATGATAATACCGGCCATGGTCGAAATTACTCCCACTTTTGCGGCCGGTTTAACTCCAAATGTGAAACAGAATAATCGTTTAAACCAGGGGTCTCCAAACTTTCCAGCCTTAGGGCCATACTGGTTACTCCAGTAAGTTCCGAGGGCCAAAACCATATTATCATTGTTGCCGGTGGTAAAAAGTGAAATAGTCCACTGATGAAAAAAAAAGTCCGAAAAAGTACGCAACGTTTAAAAAAGGCTGCAAAACGGCAACACTGCATATTATTAATTTTCCTGTTATTATCTATAATTTCTAATTGAAACTGTTTCAATCACAACTACGAAGTGAATGTTTTTCACATTTTAAAACATGTGAAATATTCAGCCACACCACTGAGACTGAGTTTCCTATCGATTTTGCAATCGAAACTTTGAGTGCTTTGAAAATAAATTTTGATACTCGTTTCTCGGACTTTGATGCCATTGCGAATCAAATTAAGATTTTTCAGAATCCTTTTGATACTTACATTAAAACCCTAGCCCCGGAACTTTAAATGGAAATTATTGATCTACAGTGCAGTGATATAATTAAGAACAAATATCAAAACTCATCTTTGTTGGAATTTTATAAGAGTCTTCCACTGACACAATTTGATAATTTGCATAAAATTGCTCGTGGGCTGTTTTCTGTTTTTGGTACTACTTATTTGTGTGAGAAGACCTTCTCCAAAATGAAGTACACAAAAAATGTTTACAGATCTAAATTAACTGATGAGCATCTTAAATCTCTTTTAATAATTGGTACAAGTAAAATTAGTCCACAACTACAAACTATTGACAGTGGAAAATCTCAATTACATAAATCTCATTAGTATTTCATATGTCATTATGCTTGTTATAAGTTATGTTTTTATTTAAAATGTATAAAATGTTAGTTGGATTCATTTCAATAATTTGTTAGTTATTATATACTGAAGTTTAATTTTCTGCATATTATACATGTCTTTACTCATTACAATTCTATGTTTCTTTATCCAACTTATCACAAAAACAATAACAATAAGCCTACAACAATGTTATGAGTAGTTAGCCCATGACCATATCAATGTAGATGTCATATTAATAATTATTTAACATAAAATTAGAATACTTCAGTAAACTAAATTTAATTTGCTATAAAAAATATGTTCTCTAAAAGGAGTTTTCAAGTATGCTAGCTCTCCGCGGGCCGGACAAAATCTGTCCGCGGCCGGATGTGGCCCTCGAGCCGTAGTTTGGAGACCCCTGGTTTAAACAATCAACGTTGAGGTTTGGTTAGTATAAGCCCAAAGTTCGTTAATTGAACACTTTTGACTACAGTTTAATCACAAAAGATGTATTATTTATTCCTTTAAAGTGTTTATTACTTACTTTTGAAACCAGCAAATTCTTTTAACAACAGTAACAAAATCGTACTTTTACGAATACAACTACAAACACGTGATGCATTGAAGGCAGCAACACACCACTCGATGTAACATCGACAACTAATCATGTGGTGAGGGAATGACTGAATTTATAGAATAATGTGTACGAAATATCCAGCGGCCGAATTTGCCTCCATGGCCGATATTTACCCCACATAACCTACTCCTTGAAAATAAAACAGATTTCAAAATGATATATCCCATTCAATCTAATACGAGTACCTAATTTTTTTAGAAATAATAATTTTCCTTCATTAAGTCGTATTAATAAGGCTAATTTAAAGCCTCTCCGTGGGCAACTAGATCAATTCCGGAAAGTAGTATATGTACTTAAAAATCGATTACCTGTCACACTTGTTACCCTAAACTTAATATTTGCTTCCCGTTTTCGTTTCCTTTAAACTTGAGCTTTAAACGTCGTTATTAAATGTGATAGACGAGGGTTGTATATTTTACAAAATCTACATAGAAAATAAAATGACAACAATAATTGTCGGTACTGATAATAATTGCAATACATGTTTCTTTATGGTTTAATAAGTTTACGAAAATAGTTATTAACATTTTGTTTGTGATTGGAAATTTGGTTTATAGCAAATAAGCATACAATTTTAATCTGTTAAATAAAAACACGAACCGCAAGAACAAATATCTATATTTATATTTAAATTAATGGTTAAATTTTTCATATAAATATTAAATATACAACATTAACAACATTAAAAAAAAACCTTTATCTACAAGAAAAATCCACGAGACTCGTGGTATAAATTATTATTCTACTTGTGAAGTTCTTTGGAGTCCAAAGATAATACATTGTGAAGCTTAATTCTTCAGGGTCAAGGTGCATAAAAGAATCTATTATAAGTGTTGGAATCAGTCAATTTTAACTCTAATGATTTATTGTCTCCATTTTAAATTAAGTTTCGACGAGCCGTCCCTGAGCTCCAACGTATGTAAAGCAACCATCTATAAAAGTTAACTGCAACATTTCTCCTCCACTCGCGATGTCTCTGGCTGGCACGGCAGCCAGTTCCCTTTCTCCTTGCTTTAACGCACAGTCTCGAGTCGACGCACAAGCAAAGTTCCCCTCCCAACGTGCTGTCTCGAGTCGACGCACTAGTAGTATTGCTCCGACCGTTGAAAGTGACGAGTCATTCAGTTCAATTTTATTCACATCGTCCAAAGGATCGCTTGCCATCCTTTGTCCTTAAGTTTATTTTTAATTTATTTCACGGTTTTGAATTGAATTCATTGCTTGCAGGTATTTGTTAATTGGTGTGCATTGTGGATCGAAGAGAGAAATCCATTTTGTGTTAAATAAAAACTTTAAAAACCAGCGAATAGTGATTATTTTCAGTACACTTATTATCGAAGTTGAGTAAAATTTCTCCCATGTAGAATAAGGAGAATTTAAAAAATCCATTTTTTACAATAAGCAAATGATCTGGTAATGACCTCGGATTAATAATTTCGTAGCTAAAAAGGTAACTGTTGGCACAAGAGCAGGAGTAAAATAATAATTAATTTGAAAAAGTTGTAAATTTGTTCAGCATTAATTAATCCACTGAGAAGTGGACTGTATCTGGAAATTGACTCGAGGCTTGCAATTAAAAAAAAAGCAATTTAAAGATATAACTACCAACTTGTTAACAGAAAGTCGACATACTCAAAGACGGAGTCTTGTAGATTCTGAGATTTGGATGTACAACTTGAAGGATTTCTCACTCTAGATCTCTTTAATTGTAATTGAGTTGACGTCGAGATTAAAATTCAACGCTTGCCCAAATTGAAACAAAATTTAGCTTAAATATCTTCATAGTAAAAGTTTACTATTTTGCGAATAAAAGTTTGTAATTCAGTTAACATACATACATACATATAGTCACGCCTTTTTCCCGTGGGGGTAGGCAGAGACCACTTCCTTACACACATCTTTTGCTTTCTCTACTCTCATTAGTGCTCTCATACATGCTCGTCGGTTGTTGGTGCTCTTGACCTGGCCTTTCTTCAAAACAAAGTTGATCTGATCGAGATATGTTCGCCGAGGTCGACCTCTACCGACTTGTCCATTCACACTTCGACTCTGATAAATTAAGCTATATAAAACGTTATGGAGCGTATAGCAAGTAATGTGCAGCTTCCTCGTGGTTGCTTGCTGCAGTGTAATTTGATTACATAGATGACAGTACTGATGTGGCAACGACTCGTATAGGATAACAAACAAGGTGCTGTATTGAAATAACACCAATTAGGCCATAAAACTTATTTTTACAAAAGCACAAACACTAACAATCACTTAAAATTTGTTATATCTAGTTCTTTTGTATAACTTTTGTACATTGAGGTACTAATTTTCCATTGATAAAAAATCTTTGGAGTAATCTGTAATTTAAGTAGGTGTGAGTTTATGATTTAGGGACTTTTAAGTATAAATTTCAAGGTATGCTATCTGTAAAATTATTTATAGGAAAAAATAAATTTTTACCTTAAAGAAAAACCCCCTCCAAGAAGAATGTATAAGGATGAGATCTAGTTGTTGTAATGTATTCCACCGCAATTCAAATTTAGATTTTAAAGTAAAATATTGATGTAAAAAAAGAAAAGCGTGAATTTCAATACATTTCATTAAGAGATCCCAGTGAAATAGTTCCATGGATAGACTAAAATTATTGTATTAAATTAGTAGAAAAAGTTAAAATCCACAAACATCAATAAATATAAAAAAATTGCTTTTTGAAAAGTGTGTTTCAATAAATCTTGTTGAATTCTTTTAATAAATCTCTATAATTAGCTTCAATATTTTTCTATAATTAAAATCTATCATTAAAATTAAAATTATTGCTAAGACCCAATAACAAAATTGTAATCGCTACAATAGCAGCAAAATTAATGGTGTAAGTGCGACACTAGTACTTTGGATCACAACATTTATGCGTCTAGGCATGCTTCTAATAAAATTTTAAATAAAATCTAAAGTAATTTGTTCCCATGCTGTGATAACTGGATGTTTAAGTTTCCTCAGGTTTCTAGGTGAAGATATTTGACGTTTTACATTTTTCTAAAGGTAATCCGATAAATGCTCGAATAGAATCAGATCTGGACTTTTTGGTGTTCACTACGTAACTGGTATACCAACTTGATTAAGATAACCAAGTGTCCTTCCCAGCTATGTAAGGTCCAGCGTAGTCTTGCATAAACAGGAAATTAGGTTCTAAAAAAGGACTGATAGGTATCACATGTTCTATTACAATATCATCTCTCTGATGCAGTACAAGTAACGTCAGAAGTTCCACAGTGGTCTTATCTAAAACCATTACTATTCAATTTTTATGTAAATGATCTATCATTACTGTAATTGTTTAATATTCGCTGATAATGTTAATATCTATATTTGTATACAGACTTTGAACGACTGCTTAAAACTCCAACATTATATAAATAATTAACATAAATGGTCTCTTACAAATGGTCTACCTAAATTTTAATAAATGCTTTATTATATCGTTTACAAAATCAAAAGCTCCCTTGAATTTCTAATATGAAATACATGGATCAACTATAAGCAAAGCAAACCGAATTCTGGGCTTAATTTTACTCATTAGTGTGTTCTATACTTTAGTATGCGTCTACAGTATGGTCTCCCCACTATCAAGTACATATTAATTAAATTGAAAGTGTTCAGAATATATTTCTGAGATATGTGGCCATAAATTGAATCTATAATTTGGAAACTATAATTATGAGACTATTCTAACATTGCCACGTCTTTTTTCGTTCTCTAACGAGTACTCTGCTAGCGGTTTCTCTACTGGCAAATTATGCCCGAGCTCAGCCGTAGAGGGTAGAAGAAAAATATATAAAAGTGAGCTGCGCCACCGACTTAGACGGTATAAGCCGGAAACCCCTAGTTCTTATAGCCACTAGCAGAGCCACAAGATAAACAACCATGATTATGGTGAACCAAATAAATAAAATTATAGCAAAAATATGTTGGATACTTTACTCACACAATAAATAATTAAGGTACACAACTCAATAGCAACATCATAACAAATATAGTCGAAATTAACAGCTATGGTAAAATTTTCTTGCTAAAACAAACCAAAAATGTAAAATTTACAACTTTATAAAATAACCAAAACAGAAGTAAGAGTAACAGACTTTACCAAGTTACAAAAAAAGCAAAACATATATAAATCAACTCACTAATAACACTAATTCAAACGCTTACATAAAGGCAAAGAACAAAAGGTAAAACATATATATTATGAATATTATGAATTAGTGTTATTAATCAGTTATTGTTATTAATATATATATATATATATATATATATATATATATATATATATATATATATATATATATATATATATATAAGTTAACTCATTAATAACACTAATTCAAACATTTACATAAAGGCAAAGAAGATTCACTAGTTAACCGTTTACATAAAGATTTTCACTGCCAAAACAATCGAGTTCATTTAAAAATATCTTTACAATGGTTGTCCTTTAAAATATCAAGATTGTAGGATATGTACAAATAAGTAGGAAGAAAATATGTTTTTACTTGGACATAAAGAATTATTGAGAAGGTTATTTTAATCCAAGTTTAGTTTTGGCATATTATCTGATGCAATAAATAGTTTCCAACAATGTACTATACTAATGAACTAAAACAGAACGTAATCGTGGTATCAGAATGAGTCACTGCGTTATATATTTAAAAATAAATCACTTATAATCTTTGGGTATACGAATTCACATGTACTCCTATGGCCTACTTCTGTGGCCTACTCCTGGGCTACTCCTGTGGCTGGTTAGATTATGGGGTGGCACCGGCTAATTAACAATGGCTTCCCTCAAATAAATCTCGACAACGGTTATTTAACTCGACACCAAAACTCCAAAAATATCCACAACAAAGGCAAGGCAAAATGGTCAAGTTAAAAATCAAATGGTTTTTCTTCAAAATCCAATTAAGATGGCCCAAATACAGCCAGATATGGAAGAAATCCCATAGAGGTTCCGCACACGTGCTAATAACACACCGTCCCCAACAACTTTCACCAACACCTCCGACTTCGATGAAGCTCCCCAAACGACTGACGCTTCTATATCGGAAATCAAGAAAAATGGCGCGGAATAAACGTCAACCCACAATCTTCTCAAGTCCGCGCTTCGTCCTCGTCTGTGTGGATATCCAGTCCCATCCACACAGAAATTGCAAACCAAACGATAATCCTACCCCTACAAGTTATGCAACATTATCTACAACGAATGATATATTTGAGTTACAGCAGAGTACTGTATGCAACAAGGAATACGAAACTATAGAACTGTGGAAGGAAAAAATAGGCACGTGACAACATATTTGAACATTCCAACTCTTTATAACCGAAGAATAAGAAGAGATCTACTTATATTATTTAATCTACTCAATAATGAAATCTTATACCCTAAATTATTAATATTATTAAATTTCAGAATGCCATCTAGAACCCCTGGTAATACTAATCTTTTTAAAGTAGGTACCTTTTCATAACACAAACTATGGCCTCAACATTTCATTAACACGATTAATGAGACTAGGTAATGAACATTGTAATCTTGGATTAAATATCTTAAATGTATCTTAATACTGCTAAATTATATATTTCACATCATTTGTACTTATCTTACTATTTTTTGGTATTTTATACATTTTATTTTAATTTAAATTTTAATGTTTTATTTTATTAAATTATATTAATTAGTAAAACTATTCTAAAAATGGGGTAACCCGTAAATAAATAAATATTCTCAATATGGTAATTAGCATTCATGGATTTCGTACGGACAGGAACTAATTCTGTGCGAGCGTCTAAGCATAACCACCCCAGAACATAACAGAACTACCGCCGATTGGAATCCTTGCAGAGACATTGCAAGAAGCAAATATCTTTCCTGGTCTTTGCCAGACCCTTTCACGACCATGTGGATGCTTATCTGTAAATAATACTTTTTTTCAATTTTGATCAATTTTAATGATTTCGAGCAAAACCTAAACTGGCAACTCTGTTTTTTCCATCGAGCAAAGGCTCAATGGCTGGTCTTCTACTGTTTAATCCAGCTTTATTTTACTGTTTTAGAAGAAATTGTGACATTGCGATCAGCTTCGCGTTCGTTTCTAATTACAAAACTAGTAACAGTCCTGTTTCTTAAAGAATTTTGTCTAATAAAATGTTCATCTCGGTAGTTAGTGCATCATTTTCGCCCTTGCTCTGGCCTTCAAGAATAATTTCCTACCTTATTCAAGCGTCTTACCGCACGATACAATATTTTTTTCTAACAAATTGGCAACATAATTTGACCATACTCCCTATCCAATAAAACTGTGGCCCGCACTACTTCTTGGTCAGTTAAATTCATTGCTCGATTTATTGTTGAAGGTCAAAAATTATACAGTTTACCACAAAAATCGTATTAATTTTAAAAACGAAACAATTTATAAGTTTACCTTTTAACAAAAATTTATCTCAATTACAGCAAAAAAAATTTTAGAATTGTAAATCTAAACGAATAGTTTTAATAGTTGTCATTAACAACGAGACAAAATATGCATAGCCTATTATTCAAATACTTAATAAGCTTTAAAAACGGACACAACAAAAAAATTAATTTTTTGGATAATTTAAAATTGTTACATCAATTTTGACCACAAGTTTATTATAGGTAATAAGATTATTCGAGTATCCAAGAATTAAAATTTCGTTGTCAATACATTTTTTCCATGAAAAAAGCATGAAGATAAGTTTAGAATTCAAAGAAAATTTTTGGAAACTTGATTTAAAATAATTTTTTCAGCTTTCCAACAAAATATTTTTATATTGGAAACTTTGATAAAATCATTTAGAATCCTCGCTAGAAGCAGACTTTTTAAACCGTTTGCTAGAATATCACGATTTGGTTATATCGTATAGAATATTTCGAACTGGTTTAACTTCGTTATATTATTTCGTTCGTTTTTATGTGAAACTTTTTGAAATGTGGGCGGATGAGCGTTGGTAGGTAGAAGAAGAGTTCAGTTGGGTACAAATTGGTAAGCAAAAAGTTCTAATGTGACTTTTGATAAAGGTACATATTATTTGACCGTACACAAGACAAGAAGGATACCAGAGAAGTATTATTGATTTTGTAATTGTGGATGAAAGATTAAAAAAGAAGGTGATGGACATGCGGGCATACCGCGGTGCAGGTATTGACACAGACCACTTCTTAGTAATGAGCCGAATAAGAGGTCTTTTTAAGCTGTGGCGCCATCGTGTGCAGGAATCAAGTAGTGTTCTAGAGCGTCTAAAAGTTGAGAATTTGCAAAAAGAAGATATAAAAGAGGAAATCGTTAATAAATTAATTGAGAAATTTGACAGTTTAGATAAAGCATGTGAGGTTGAAGAATTTTGGAAGCCATTTAAGGAAGGAATCGTGGATATTGCTATTGAAGTGTGTGGTGTAAGTAAAAGAAGGAAAGGATGCAAGCTACAGAAAATGTGCGTAGAAGTTCAAAAAGCAGTGTCAGAGAAGAAGAAAGCCTGGCTGGATTGGCTGGCTACAAAAGCCAATCAAAGAACGCAAAAGGCAACGATTGAGGATGTAAACAAGGCAAAGAAGAAGTATAAAAGGTTAAAAGGTGTGGCAAAGGAGGTTGTGGCAAGAAAGAAGTTGAGTGATACAGATGAATTTGACAGAAGGTTATCTGACGATTTCCAAAACAATATTAAACTGTTCTGAAAGTCCATAGAACCCCCAAAGGTAAAAATACTACATCGCGACTGGAAAAAATCAGAAACCAAGATGGTAGTATGGTAAAAGGAAAGGAATGCGTATTAAAGAAATGGAAGAAATACTTCGAAAGTTTATATAAGAGAAAGGATACATAAGTACAGGTTTCATTCGGAAACATGAGTAAAAATTGCAATAAAAGTAAAATTAGTACGACAGAAATTGTGGAAGCGTTGAACAGTATGAAATTAAGTAAAGCTGCTGGGTACGACAGGATAACAGTTGAAATGCTGAAGGCTGGACAAAACGTGGTAGCTAGTCTGCTGTACCGCCTTTTTAACCTTTGTTGGAGAAGTGGTAGCGTATCAGACGACTGGTGCAAGGCCGTTTTCGTGCCACTTTACAAGGGAAAAGGTTCTCAGCAGGACTGTAAGAACTACCAAGGTATTAGTTCACTTAGCATAGTCGGCAAATTGTATGCAAAGATATTGATTAAAAGAGTAACGAATAGAACTAAGAAGATGATATGGGATGTGCAAGCAGGATTTAGAGAAGAAAGGAGATGTACGGATCAGGTCTCTTTATAGCGAAGTATAGTCAAAAAATTTTTGGCTAGACTTTTAGACAGAAAATTAAAAGTTATTTGGACTGGCTGGTTTTGAAATTAAAACACTGTATAAAATCAAGATAAACAAGTGTAACTTAGTAACAGAACGAAGTCCCAAGGGAATTAGCGATGAATTAAACATAAAACCCATACTAAAATATTTGGCACTATGTGTTCTTCCCAGCTATCATAAATACACTGGACTAGTTTACAGGCATGTCAAAACACATTCCTGGGAATCACAACAAGATGCCATCCAATGACCCACGAAGGCCATGTACACAATAAAACAAAAAAAAGCATAAAAACATCTTCGACCTGCTACCAGGACCAACCATTGACTACTCAACACTTTAGGCAATATACAAAGAACTCCATACCTTAACCGTGGAGAATGTAGTAAGGCATTATAAACCCACCTAAACACACCCCCATCTAACATATCCCAAGAAGAGCAGAAACTTCCACGATGCTCCCGAATAACCCTTAAGCAGCTCCGGTCCGGTTGGTTTAAATTCCTTAACGCATACATGAGTAGAATAAACCAACACGATAAAACAAATGTAATATATGTGGCGGACTTTACCTTTTCACCTTCTTATCCAATCCTACATATCTTACACCATCAGACCCGTGATTGAATCCAGCCAAAGTGGCAGAGTTTCTGGGACTCCCGACGATGACGGCGAAAGATGAAGTGACGAGACACTACTATAATAATAACATAAAACTAGCACTTAGAACCACTTACGATCAGCAAATCTACCTTTTCACTTAAGGCATAACTAACTGCTATTAGACAATAAACCTAACCAAAGTTAACCTTTCCTAGATTGTAGATTGTAGATTTTAGTGTGGGTCATGAAGGCCATGCTGCCTCTCAAGCACTTCGACCTATCAGATTTTTTGTGCATAACCCTTAATCTATACAAAGCCCGAGATTCCGAGACTTGTAGTAAAGTTTATTAGTTTCCTGGGGGCTAAGTTTCTGATATCGAAGGGCTTTAGAAAGGCCCCTTCCAGAAACTTGAGCCTCTTGCAGAAAAGCGCTGGACATTCGCAAAGTAAATGTTCTGCAGTTTCAGCGAAGTTTTCGCAGTAGCGTAAACTATCACTCTATGTTTTCAAGTGGTACCTTAGAGGGCAGTGTCCAGTGAGGAGTCCCGTTACCAATTTTAAGTCTTTCTTGTCCAACTCAAGAATCTGTTTAGCTTTCCTTGGCGAAAGACTTACTAGCCTTTTCGCTTTTCTTTGTCCTGGCACTTTACGCCAGTGAGATTTCATTTCAACTGTTTCACAGCGTCGAATCTCTTCTTTCAAGTGGGCTTTGGAAAGTCCACAGAAGGGTTCTAGGCCGGAAAATTTTGTATTTGCCCCTTCTTTGGCCAGGCAATCTGCTTCTTTGTTGCTTTTAACTCCCTTGTGACCTGGAACCCACATCAGAGTAACCTGATTGTTTGTTGCCAGTTGTCTCAGGGACTGTTTACAGTCCCAAGTCAGCTTAGACTTAAAAGTGTATGACTTCAGAGCTTTTAGTGCTGCTTGGCTATCTGATGAAATATAGATTTCTGCCCTTCGGGTGTTTTTTCGATGCACTCCTGGGCACATGTCTCTATGGCAAGTAATTTTGCTTGAAAGATGGTTGGGGTGTTACCAAGGGTTTTTGAGAGCCTAAAATTCGGCCCTATAACGCCCACTCCAACGCTTTTATTCATATTGGATCCATTAGTGTACCACACTAAAGCATCCCTTCACAACACCTCTCCTAACACCACTCTTTAAAGTTAGGGAAAAATAAAGGGATCCTAACGTACAACTAAAAATTACAAAAATTACAAAAAAAATAGCAGCGAATCAGGTTAAAATAAGCAAAAATAATAGAAAGTTGTTGTCAAAGGTCACTCTGAATACCAACTTTTTGGATAAAGTTAAAAAATAAACAAATATAGTAAAAGCAATACAAATACTCCTGCCAATGGTCTCATCTAATTACAATTCTAATTTATTTTTATTTTTTGCTACATGCAGTTTTTTCTGGCAACCTAAGTCTGTTTTTACTTAACTTAAGATGATGTTCTTATGGGTAAAGTGCACTTGACGTTTCAGCTTGAAAACGGTTAAGAGTGACGTACATGGGATGTCATAGTTAAAGATTATTTTATTTTTTAAAAAGTGGCCTTGGCTACAGGCAACAAAAATCCAACATTTTAACACATAAATATTAATGTTAAGTCTTTAAAAATCACTAATAACATAACAATTTTGTTCTATAATCCTAAATAAATGTTAAAAAGCTTACTCTAAACTCAAAACAATCAAAAAATTGCCACGCGGTGCACTTTACCCATAGCGTGCTACCTTCGTAGTAGTAAGAAGAAAAAAATGCTTTGCTTGACACTCCTGTCAATACTATCAAGGAACGTGTCAAAGTGTTAGGTATATATGTTAAATGTCCTAGAATAATTTTTATGTTTATTAAATTTAAAATAAATATTATGATAAACCTCGTATTAATAGGTTCGGGATCAGGGGTAAAATGTGACTCATTATTAGTCTGGTCAGCATCATAATTATAATCCTCGAAAAATTGTGGCTTATCATTAGTCTGGTCTTCATTATCATTGTCCTCGACAGGTGCTAGATCATTTAAAAAGATAGTTGTTCAGAATTGAGAACACGTTCTAAACGTGTCTCTCCTTTTAATTCGATCCCTCTTAAGCACAGTCACTAATTGTACGCCGTTCAAGAGGATGTTCACAAACCCACGTAGATCTCTAAATGGCCAAAGTATTCCTACAAAGCTAGCTAATTTAGACCAAGTTCTGATGCATCGATTTAATTGAACCAACTACTATCAACCTGTGGTAAAAAAAGTTAAACTGCTGCAGGAAAATCCGGATTATTTTTTTGTGAAATTAAAAGACCAAAGGAAAACTACCGTATCAAATGGACACCTAGCGCCTGTCGAAGATGATGATGATGATGACCAGGCTAATGATGAACCGCATTCCACCAAAGATAATAATGATGACCAAACTAATAATAAATCACATCCTACCCCTGATTTCAAACCTATCAATACGAGGTTTAACAGAGTATCTACTTTCAATTTAATAAACAAAACATTCTGGGACATTTAACATATATAATACTTTGACAGTCTTGACAGTGGTGTCAAGCAAAGTCATTTCTTCTTTTAACGACTACAAAGGTCGCATGCTATGAGAATATTATCCCAAGTTAAGCGAAAGCAGACATACAGTTAAATAAATTGACCTTTACACAGACGTCACTAACAATGAACAGTAGTAAATACAAACTTTATATGCCTCATCTTTTTTTACTGACAGTAGAAACACATCATACTATAAGTACAATTGTATTTCAAGCAATGACATACGTTATTTTGTATCTCTAAATGTTAACGATCTTATTCATAAGAATTTATTTTGACCTCTTATGACAACTGTCATTATTTTGATACGGGTTTTGTTCAAAGCGTTGTATCATTTGCATTCAGATAAATTCTAAAAAATCTGTTTTTTTTTAAATTTTAAATTTGTTATTTTGATTTTACAGTTTGTAAACACTTTTTAGAATCTGACGATGATTTCTAAAATAATTAGTCTATATTGTATTGTAAATTTCGAAGTAATAAATGTATGAATAGTGTACCTTAAATTACCAATGATTTTTTTTATTATGCTAGCCAATTGTTTTTGTTATGCCCAAGTTATGTGCTGTTTTTAATTTAAATAAATTTATTTAAATAAAAGATTTATAAAAATTTCTACTTTTGTTAATGGTTACAGAATAGGTTTTTTTGTGTATTAGTAGCAGACAAAATTCTTATTAGTAAATATTATAGTAATCTTATTTAAATTTTCAAATATTTTAAAACAGTTATATGAAATTATTTAAATTAACTTTAATAAACAGCAATATTTAGTTATTTATAACCCAAAAAAATACTGACAGGATAAACAAACAGTGAAAATATTTAGGCTCACGACAAAGTAACAGTAGCCATTTTTGACTCATTGATTTATTTCGCGAGGTTTGTAGGTATGACGTCAGGGTAAAGGTCAATTTTTTCTACAGTATATAGGGAAAAATCACGGAGTGGGCGACATCTATTGTTGATCGTATGAACTTCTCGAGGTGTGAACAACAAACTAATCTTCATTTGTTTATATGGGTGAAAAGTGAACTTTATAAATTATTTTAAGCAATACTAGCATTGAAAGTGTTATATTTACACGATATTTTATAAAAAATTGGTGTTAATAAATCACAAAATCCGAAAATGCAAAGGATTATAAAAGATGATATGGAGATAAAATCGCGAATAATATGCTCTGTTTCACAATGCTCTCCGTATGGCAATTCGATTATATATTTGCATAAATTTTGTTTAAATCCCAAGGCAGCTCAGAAATGGAAGATGATCTTAAAGATAGGAAAACCAATCTTAAAGTTTGTTTGTTCGCAGCAAGCACTTTGTGAAAGATGATTTTTTCAGTAATAAGTTTAATATTGTTGTCAAATGATCTATCATTTTATTTGTAATTATTTATAGTGACTTCAACAATAGTAATTTTAACAATATTTTGACTTTTATAGGCATTGCAACAAGAATTCCAGTGACAACAGAACTGAAAAATTTCAAAAACAAACCAAAATTGATACCTGGACACACCTGGTCTTTACTGACAGTTAACAAGACTAAAAACTAAAACCTTTAACCCAGCTTAAATCCTATAGTTTAATACAAAAAATTAATTTAAATCTCTGAGATAACCAAAATTCCCTTCAATAAAAACTTTTGGTGATCAAATGACAAAATATTTGTTGTTCACACCTCGATCCGACATTTTGTCATTGACAGCGCATTACGTGATTTTTTCCTATTGCCATAAAAACACCGCATGCACATAAAAAAGTAACATAAAGTAGAATTGTAATCAGATTAGACCACTGGTATGTGTATTTGTATTTGTTTTTACCATCTTTGTTTATTTTTTTTTTCTTTGTAACTATATCTGCAAAAAAATGTTTCAAAATGTTGGTATTCAAAGTGATCTTTTAACGACAACTTTCCATTATTTTAGTTTATTTTGACCTGATATGCTGATTTGTTTATTTTGAATTTCCTTTACTGCTTTATTCATCCTGTCAAGACTATCAAAGATCGTGTTATAGTGTTATATACATATGTTAAACTCCCAAACAATTTTTTTGTTTATCAACAGTAGATACTCTAATAAACCTTTTATTGGTGGGCTTGGAATAAGAGGTAAAATGTTACTCATTAGTTTGGTAAACATCATTATCTTCGGTAGAAGAACGTCAAGCTAACCTGTCTTTCAGCTTTTCGTAAGTGATTTGCGAAAAATTATGTAGGCAATTTTTTGTTTAGTGGATTGAAATATAAAATCTATAAAAAATTGTCAATATAAGTGTAGAATTCCTAGTTTTTGGGGTCACTGAGTTTGATATCGACATTACCATCTTTATAAGCTCCCTTAAGAAAAGTGCGGAAAGGGCATGGAAAATAAAAACTATTAAAAACACCGATATAAATATCGAATTCGTAGCCTCCGGACAAGTCTACGAAAGGGCTAAAAGGAGGTTGAAATATAAAAGCTACTAAAAACGCCGTTATTAGTGTCAAATTTATAGTTTTTAGGGTCACTGAGTGTGATATTGATATTCCCAAGGCAGAAAAGCTTACAAAAAAAATGAGAAGGGGTTGAAATAAAAAACTATTATAAATGGCTGATATTAATTTTAAATTCATAGTTTTTGGTGACGATACTTTATTAAAGACATTTTCAATTTTGTAAGCACCCTTACGAAAGGGATGGGGGAAAATGAAATATAAAAACTAATAAGAACACCGATATTACTGTTGAATTTATAGTTTTTGTGATAGCTGGGTTTGATAGCGATAGCAGGCAAGCCAACCTGAAAGCTGCGAAAATGTACAACCTGACAAGCAAGTTTACACAAACAACCATTAATATATTTGGCTATACGATTAAAAACCAGATAGAGAACGACTTTAGCCCTTAGTATATGCGATCTTACCTCTCTTAGAAGGACTCTAGTCATGTTCGCTCACTACTCCAAGTGGATCCCAAATTTTTCTTGGAAAATACACCTTATGACTCATTTATGTGACTTGCCCTTAAACTCAAAAACAATGCAATGTTTTAAAAATCTTAAATATACGATTGCAAAGTCAGCAGTACATGCAATAAATGCCTTTTATTGTAGAAGCCTACGGCAATGGTGCCAATTTTTAATTGCAAGAACATTTTGACTTATTACTGACCAGAAAACGACGTTGTTGATGTTTAAATCTCGGCGTCAAACCTAAACGACGCCAAACATTTGAACAAAAATAAAAAATTTCAGAGATCCCCATTTGAGCTAACAAATACGATATCATATACCGGCCTGGAAAATATAACCTTGTTGCTGATACCCCTTTCGAAGTATGTGATAGACTTCAATCGCATATACAAAATTAAGCCCAGATCGTTTTCCAAATTAATAAACGCTACCTATCCATCCATCATCGACGAGTACTCGAGATGCTCGTTCGCATTTCCCTGTTTGGAAATTAGTGCCAAAACGGTGATAAAACTTCCAAACAGCATTTTCATGATATTTGGATTTCCGTCGTACCTCTACTCCGCTTCTTCATTTTTATTGTCAGAATTAAGAGAATTTCTTCATTCGCGTGGTATAGGTTCAGTCTATTCTATGGCCTATAACTCTTAAGGCAACTGAGAAATAAATAAATAAACTTACAGCTTGCTCTGCGTTCACACAAAATGCTGATAGAATACTGGGAACATGTTCTGAACGTAGTCTTCTATTTGATTTGTTTGCTCTTTTGCTCAGCCCTGAGAGGATATTCACATTTCCACGTAGATCCCTAAACGGCCCCAATTTTTTTACAAAGCTAACTAATTCAAAACAAGTTCTGAAGCGTCGAATCGATCGAAATAACAAGTATCAGCATGTGGTAGAAGAAGTCGAACTGCTGCAGGTAAATTCGGATAATTTTTTTTAAAGATTACGAGATGGAAGAGAAACTACCGTATTAAATAGACATTTAGTGCCTGTCGAAGATAATGATTACCAGATTAATGATGAGCCGCATTCTACCGAAGATAATGATCTTGACCAGTCTAATTCTAATTTTAAGCCTATTAATGTGATGTTTATTAGAGTATCAACTTTCACAACTTATATATCTTTTAACACATACATTATTTCTGCATCCTCCACACCTTAATTTTTTTCTTTCTTATTGTAGTCACAATAATGTATTTCAAATTAATTTAGGTAAAGCATCTTAAATAAAACTTATTTTTGTATTATGTTTGCGCTGATGTCACCGTTACTATTACACATTTATTCGTACCTTTGGTTTCAGTAAAAAGAGTACAATAAAGTTGTCTTAAAGACATTTCAGTGTTGCAAAATTTAGACGACACAAAAGAATGTGTTTGTTAACATAAAACGATAACGGTTCTCAACCGAAACCAACTGATATACAATTCAACAAAATTTTAAAAATTCCCTCGCATTCTATTATGCAAAAACGAGTATTTCTACGGTTTTCTGTAAACGAAACGAATTCGTTGTTATTTGGTTTCAGTATCGCTGCTGTTTCAATATTTTAAAATACGTAAATTTTATTTTCCAATTTCGTTGCCTAAGAAAATTACTATGTGTTTTTTTATGTAAAGAAGAAAAAAAACGTGGTTACATTTTATTTATTTTAACTATAGATGCAGTGGCGTAACTGTACCGTTGAGATCCGTGGTTAATTTATCGAATGAGGCTCAATGTAAAGAAGCTCAACCTACGTTGTACTTAATACAATGCAAAGGAAGTTAAAGGCAACGAAGAAGCAGATTGCCTTGCCAAAGAAGGGGGAAATACAAAATTTTCCGGCCCAGAACCCCTCTGTGGACTTTCCAAAGCCCATTCAAAAGAAGAGGTTCGACGCTGGGAAACAGATGAAATGAAATCTCACTGGAAAAAAGTGCCAGGACAAAGGCAAGCGAAAAGGCTAGTAAGTCTTTCGCCAAGGAAAGCTAAACAGCTTCTCGAGTTGGACAAGAAGGACTTGAAACTGGTCCTCCTCACTGGACACTGCCCTCTAAGGTACCACCTGAAAAAGATGGGCAAGTGATAGTTGCCGCTACTGCGAGAACTTCGCTGAAACTGCAGAACATTTGCTTTGCGAATGCCCAGCGCTTTTCTGCAAGAGGCTCAAGTTTCTGGAAGTGGCCTTCCTAAAGCCCTTCGATATCAGAAACTTAGCCCACTGGAAACTAATAAACTTTACTCGATTAAGGGTTATGCACAAAAGATCTGATAGGTCGAAGTGCTTGAGAGACAGCATGGCCTTCACGGCCCACCCTATAATCTACAAACTACAATCTCTAATGCAATGCATTAAGTTGACAAATTTTACAAAATTTAAGATTATGTTTTTATTTTAAATATGATTTAACTTTCGTTTAAAAAAATTTTTTTTAAAATTATAATAAACAAAATTAAAAAAAAAAACGTATACAAGTCAACTTTTTAACAATACTTTTTTTCAACGCTCACGTACGGCTGCTAATTCAATCACGTTTTTTTTCTTTTTCATTTACATAAAGATTTACACTGTTAAAACAATCGGGCTTATTTAAAAATATTTCTTTTTACGATGGCTGTCCTTCAAAACAGCAATATTGTAGGATATTTACAAATAAGTATGAATAAACGTTCTTACTTGGACACAAAGAACTATTGAGAATATTACTTTAATCAAAGTTCAGCCTTGGCATATTATCCAATGCAATAAATAGTTTTTAACAGTGTACCATATTAATAAATTAAAACAAAACTTAATCGCGGTGTCAAAAACAAATCACGTCGTTTAAATATTCTAAAATAAAACACTTGTAACCTTTAGGTATACGAATTCACTAATCCTATGGCCTACTCCTGGAGCCGGATTGATTATGAAACTGCACCTGCTACTTAACAATGGCTTCCCTCCATCAGATCCCGCACGCGGATATTTTAACTCGACACCAAAATCCAAAATATCAACCACAAAGGCAAGATAGAATGGCCAAGTTAAAAATTAAATGGTTTTTCTTCAAAATCCAATTAAGATGGCCCAAATACAGCCAGATATGAAAGAAAAAACCGTAGAAGTTCTGCTCACGTGTTAATATCAAATCGTTCCAAAACTCTCACGCGACTTCCACGACTGACACCAAGTGACCCTTTAAACTACTCACTCCCAGGCCGGATATCAGAAAAATGACACGGGACACGCGTCAGCCAACCTTCGCAAATCTATGTTCCCAACTCATAATCGCGCTCGTCCGTGTTGATAGCCCATCCACACAGAAAAGCAAACCAAACAATAATATAGCTGACAACACACGACAATCGAGGCCAAAAATCAAGGCGAAATCTAATAACAAAGACCCCCACTCCAACTCCACCGATTAACAAAAATGTCACAGCCATTAATAATTAAATCCTATCACTACTAGGTATGCAACACTATTTACAACGAATGATATACTTGAGTTACACAAAATACGGTATGCAAAACTATTTACGAGCACCAGACTATCAGAGACCCAATTAATAATGGAAAAAAAAATAGGCACGTGACAAGTAGTTAGATTTTGTTTTATAATTACTTTATACTTTTTTTTTAGCAAATTACCACGCTAAGTACGCTTCTTCTTCTTCTTCACTTAAGATTTTAGGCACTTTCCCTGTTACGATACCCATCTTTTTCTCAGCTTTCCAATATCTCTTCTTCCACGGCATTGATAAAATCTGACTTTAGCAGGTATCCTTTTCTCGTGCATCTGTTCCACGTGTTCTCGTTTATGTTAAAGATGTTTAATTCCGTTCTTTTATTTCTGTTTCTTAGTCAGTCCACTTTTGTGCAACCCTTCACTCTTCTTAGAAATTTTATTTCTTGTGCTTGTATTCTACTTTCTTCTTTTTTCGTTCTCCATGTTTCACTACCGTTTAAGAGGGTTAGTACAGCTTGTAGTGCCCTGATCCAGGAAAACATGGAAAGAGGGTTAATGAAAGCCCAACAAACTCAGTTGACCGTTCATGAGAATTTCTTTGAACCCAACGAACGTGTCAATGTCAACACGCATTGTTTACAAATTAATTCTATTTATTAAACAACGAATCGTCTAGCAAAGAACTGTGTGTTTTTATATTTTGTCATAACCGGGTCGATGCGCGAACTGCTTAGTTCACCTTCCTCGGTTCAAGTTCAACATTTTAAATAAAACATCTAGTCGTAATGTTCAATTAGTTATTATAGTATTTAGGAAAACGTTCCTTCTTTCAGGCTTTTTGTTCAGCAAAAGTGCTAGTAACACTATTATTAACTTAAAAGATCCTTACTGTTTTGTGTCTTAATTATTAAATTTGTATGATATGTCTAATTAACTACACCCTCTTTTCCTCTCTTAGTAATGTTGCATCAATCGTTTAAGTATATTATAAAAAGAATTGGTCCTTTACACGTCCCTGTGCTATTATTCTTAAATTAAATTAAAAATCTACTATAGTTAAAACCCCATTCTTAGTGATCCCATAAGATAAATAAAAATAAAACATACATTTATACATACATATAGTCACGCCTTTTTTTCCATAGGAGTACTTCTTTCCATTTGCCACGGTTCTTACACACGTTTTTTGCTTCTTCTACTTTCATTAGCACTTTGATGCATGCTCGTTGGTTGCTGGCACTCTTGATCTGGCCTTTCTTTAAAACAATTTTGATCTGATCGAGATACGTTCGCCTAGGTCGATATCTATTAACTAGCCATTCACACTCGCTTAATAAATATGTTTTGTCAATTTTCTTTTATCCATCTTCTCTACGTGTCTAAACCATCTGAGCATTCCTTTATCTAATTTTAATACCACATATTTTACACCACAGAGTTTCCATATATAACTTTTCCTCACTTTATACATCAAAGTCACTCCGGCCATACTTCTCAGACTACTAATATCCTCAGCATTGATCCTACTTTCATGCTTTTTCTGTCAAACCCAACATTCACATCACACATAAGTGTTGGCACTTTTCTATGCTTAGCCAGGAGTGCTTTTTTTAACATTAACTGGCTACTTATAAAGTTATGCAGGACCCCATTTATTTGTTTTCCTGCCAACACCCGTCGCTCAATATCACAGTCATGCTTTTCGTCTTTTGTTAACTTTGATTAGAAGTATAAAAACTCATTTACTTGTTCCACTTTTCTTCTTCAATTAGCAGCTGGCAGTTTGTCATATTTTTTAAAAACCCTGCTTACATTCAATTTCATTTCTTTAATTTTTAGGGCATCATGCATAATATGACCTGTTTATCGGCGTTAAGAATTTATTTGACGATTAAATTATTTATTTTCAATTCATATTCATTATTTTTTAAATCTTTTAAACAATCGTGTATGTCTAAGATAAACAGCCATGGCGATGCCACACTTTCCTGTCTACTATATTTTTTTAAGTTGAACCAGTCCGTGTAAGCTCCGTTTATCCTGAAACTAGCAGTGGAATCCTTGTAAAGTAATTTTAGTGCTCGTATCAACTTGCCGCTCACCCCAAACATAGACAATGTCGACCAAAATTTATTTACCACTTGGTCAAAGTGCAGTAGACCTTTTGATTTCTAGCCATGAATTTTTTGACCATGCCTTGTAATTAAAAGATCTTTTTTTAAATCCTGCTTGCACATCCCATATTTTTTATCAGTTTCAATCATCATTTTTTTAATTAATACCTTTGTATACAGTTTGGAAACGATGCTAAGTTAACTTTGGTAATTTTTGCAGTATAAAAAAGTAAATAGTTGATCACTAACAACCAGCATGGCAAGACCGTGAATTTCATCCATTGGGGGTCATCGTGAATAGCTGACTTTAAAGTTATGTGCAGTTTTAATTTTGTTTTGTTTTAATGCCGACTATAAAATTTTACTCGTGTTTTAATAGATTGTAATTAGACTAGAATAGTATATTCTGTAACAAGGTTAGAATGAAAATTCTAAAAACCACGAGCATCACGAATTTTCATTCTAACCGAGTAGCAGACTATACTTTCTCCACGATCAAAAATTTTAAAATATTTTTAAATGGAAACGAGCAAAAGATAATTTTTATTACAGAATTAAATTACAATTACATTAGGTTAACACTAAATAATTTAAGAAACATTCTACTTTGTATTAATTGTTATATTTGTACAGTTTTTGAAATTAAAAACTGGTGCATTATTGGAGGAATTTTCACAATTGCGTGGTTCGTAAAAGATGAACTAACAATCTGTAACGTGCCTTTTTTTTCCCTTCTACAGTTCCATTATAATTGTGTCTGTGCCTAGATTTACAATTAAAATGGATTGTTAATTTTTTAATCATTGTAATAACAATAGTAACGCTTATAAAGCGGTAAGTATGAGGAAGCGGCAACGTTGTAATCGCAGCTGAGGTTAAAAATAGCGCGCGCGCATTGATTACATCATTCATTATTAAATACATAAAATGCTATCATGCTGTATACCAATCATAAAGGCTTGAAAAAAAAGGAAAATATAAAGGATTTTAATAAATATAAAAACAATTGCAAGGAAACTTGAATATTTATTTTTAACAGTTTTTTTATATTACTTTAAATGCATTTTTGAAACAAAGTTCCTTGTCGTACGGTTTGGATGGGGGCTGGGCAAAAGAAAGTGTAAAATTTTTCTGTCACGAAACATCAGAAACGTTTGCCGTAAACCAATTATACTTGTAAAGCGCACCTATGACTGGGCATGCGTTATGGGTAACTCTTGTTATTGGTCCATAAACTAAGAAGGCTAAGAAGATAATAACAATGACGCTAGGTAAGTTGTAACGTGCCCTTTTTTTTTCCTTCTACAGTTCCATTATAATTGTGTCTCTGATAGTTTTGTATTCCTCAGGTACTCGTAAATAGTGTCGCGTGCCGTATTTTGTTGTAATTTAAATATATCATTCGTTGTAAATAGTGTTGCATATCTTATTGTGATAGGATTCGATTGTTAATGGCTGTGGCATTTTTGTTGATCGCTGGAGATTGAGTGGGGTGTTTTCGTTATTAGATTTTGCTTTGGTTTTTGGCCTCGATTGTTGTGTGTTGTCGGTCATATTATTGTTTGGTTTGCATTTCTGTGTGGATGGTGCTGGCTATCAACACGGACGAGCGCGATTCTTGGTGTGGAGCATGGACTTGCGAATATTGTTGGTTGACGTCGGTTCCGGGTCATTTCTTGATATCCGGCTTGGAAAGTAGTAGCAAGTCGTGTGGTGACAGTCTTGGGAGTGGTGTGGTGAGAGTTTTTGGGGCGGTGGGATATTAATGAGTGTGCAAGGCCTCTACGGTTTTTCTTTCATATCTGGCTGTATTTGTGCCATCTTAATTGGATTTTGAAGAAAAACCATTTAAATTTTAACTTGTCCATTCTATCTTACCTTCGTTGTTGATATTTTGGATTTTGGTGTCGAGTTAAAATAACCGCATGCGGGATTTATTTGAGGGAAGCCATTGTTAATTAGCAGGTGCCGTTCCATAACTAAACCGGCCACAGGAGTAGTGTATTCGTATACCCAAAGGTTACAAGTGATTTATTTTTAAATATTTAACGACGTGACTTATTTTTGACACCACAATTGAGTTTTTTTTTAATTTATTAATATAATACATTATTAAAAACTATTTATTGCATTAGATAATATGCCAAAACTGAGTACTTTGATTTATTGTTAGCTGCTAATTTTGACTATATTTGTTATAAGTTTATGATTGAACTAAGTACTTTGATTTATTGTTAGCTGCTAATTTTGACTATATTTGTTATAATGTTATTATTGAACTGAGTACTTTGATTTATTGTTGGCTGTTGATTTTGACTATATTTGTTATAAGTTTATTATTCAACTAAGTATTTTGATTTATTGTTAGCTGTTGATTTTGATTATATTTGTTATAAGTTTATTATTGAACTGAGTACTTTGATTTATTGTTAGCTGTTAATTTTGACTATATTTGTTATAATTTTGTTATTGAGCTGTGTACTTTGATATATTGTAGGAGTAAAGTATCCAATATATTTTAGCTATAATTTCATTTATTTGGTTCACCATAATCTCAGTTATTTATCGTGTGGCTCTGCTAGTGCCTATAAGACCTAGGGGTTTCCGGCTTGAACCGTCTAAGTCGGTGGCGCGGCTCACTTTTATATTTTTTTTTCTTCCACCCTCTACGGCTGAGCTCGGGCATAATTTGCCAGTAGAGAGACCGCTGGCAAAGTACTCTATAGAGAACGAATAAGACGTGGCAAGTCACATAATTTGAAGTGAAAGGCATGATTAGCGGAGTATTAGATCCAGTAATTGACGAAACTAACTTATTTGCTATATTTATTCGATTTTGCACCGAATTTTCTATGTATCCTTCTGCTACTTGAGAAGACTTTCACCATCCATTCCTTTTTAGTGTTTCCAGATCTGCTCCCGCGTCCACTAACACAGTAGCCGACGTCTTTCGATAACAATGACCAGTGTATTCTTGAGGCTTCTCGAGATTTAAAAAAGCGGCAATTTGTGTGGGCATTTTACCAATTTTATTGATACCAATTACCTGTTTCGTGCAATTTTCTCTTTGGAAATTGACAAAAAAATTATCAGTAGTAATAACCCAAGGACATTGATAATTGTCGAAACAATTTTATAACAGATTTTGAAAGCTTGTTGCTTGGAAACAAACCGACGCCGTAGGCGGAGGTCTGTTGCCTATAAGCAACAAGCTTGAGATAGATGTTATAAAATTTTTGAGCATTCATCAATGTTCGAGGGTTATTCAGATAGAAATTTTTTTGCTGATTATGGAAATAAAATATTTTCTTACATCACAAAAGTCCATAAACGCTTTCCACACAAAATTTTTATTGTGAACAGTATTGTTCGGTATATTCGATGCTATAATTTCATCAATATTATCTTAAGTATCACAACCAAATCGTGACATATTGAAATATTTGAATTGTCAAAATCGAATTGAAAGGAAATGTAGGTATGTATCCATAGCAACATGACATGATTTAGTGAAAAGAACCCATGGGCTCTTTTCAGTATAATTTTGTTTTGATTGGTTGTGTTCGATCAGATGACGACAAATTGACTGATTTTATTGGATATCAACTTGAGCAAAAAATTTTCAGAAAGGATGTCTTGTGGTCTCAAATGGCAATATTTTTTCACAATGTTGTAGTAGTTTTTTGGTAGTAAACTTTCCAGTATATTATTTGTACTCTTTGTAATTTCAGGTGGTGTTTTTTCACACTATGATTCTGAATCACTCTATAAATTCATAATACTTTTTATATTTTCAAATGAAAACGTGACAGAAATAATTTTGACACTACTGAAAATTGCCACTACGGTGACAATCAACTGCGTCAAGGCTAATGTTATTATTGCTAACCAGTATGAGAATATTATTCTATTACAAGAGAGAGAATGTAAATACATTTAAATTGCATGGTGGCAGAGGTGTTGCAGAATATTTCTTCAATCTCAAGAGAGAGAATTCCAGCATTCTGTAATCAAATTTCATTTCAGAATTAGCAAATTCTGTGATAATTGTGAAGAAAATATGGTCCAAACTAAACTGTAATTTTATTTATTTTATTATATTAAACCTTTAGTATATTACGTCTCTAGACCAGTTAGTTGGATTTCCTGGCGATGTGATATTATAGCTAAAGATTTTATATCACATCCGTCAGGGAATCTAACATTCTTGCCGTAAGTTTTCTACTATTTTTCTTGGTCCTTAAGCTAAAAGTAAACTTAAATAATTAATATTAAAATTATTAAAATAGCGTATAATATCTTACTTGCTTTAGCGCTATCATCTGGCCATCTTGCCAAGTGTAGCGCGCTTCATTTTTAGTCCAATACCTTTTTTTTTTATTTATTATATTTTTTTATTTTTCACTAACAATAATGTAGCTGTGAGACATTGTAGACTGTCGTCGTACAAACTATGCAAAGTAGCTCACTCTGGTGTACTTTAAACAGTCGGCGAAAGGTAAGCAGGTCACGAAAGTCGTTCTTTCCTGACTGACATGCGGACGGAAAGACCGTACATTGGTCTCGAGGAGCAAGAAATAAAAATTTGGTCATTTTAAAATTTTTTAATAACTTTTAAAAGTTTTTTGAATTAATTAATTACAATATATTTTTGAATAAAACAAATCCAAAACTTGCGAATTAAGAAAAAAGTTTTGTTAAAAAATGTCTGCTTTGTTTCATTACCATGGACCACCGCTAGCTACTAATAAAATAATATTGCATGCCCATGGTAATACGTGGTTACGCTTTAGTTTTAGCTCACTCTGTAAATTATATAAATAAACTTGGCTCGCGAACTTGTATTTACATTGAATTCAATTTTAATTTCACTGAAAGATTACATTTTTATTTACGTACAAAAAAAGGTATCTTTTTAGAAAAAAATATTTTACTTTTTTTTTTAAGTTCTCTTGTCAGTTAAATATTTTTATCCTTACATAAAAAAAGCAGACTCTTGGAAAATAATAAAAAAAAATATTTAAATTAACGTTTTAATTTCAAGTACAGTTCTGTAATTTTTTGTTTAGAGAATAAAGAGCACTGGTAATTTAACTAAGAATTAAAATAATGGTACTAGCTAATATATCTCAAATTGCATTGTCTTAAATTAAAGTGCGACTCGAAAGGTCCAACACGACTAACTTCCCAGTGGAAAGAATGAAAAAATACTATATCTTTTGTTGTTATAATTATTATTATTATTAAAATTATTATAAAAACGATTTCAAATTGTTTATAACAAATTATAATGGTCAACAATATTCTGTTTATGTCAACCGTATTCTTTCAAACTTTTTTTTATCATTACTAAGCGGGAGCTATTTTCAATTGTTTATATCAATTGAAATTTTTTTTTTGTTATGATCAATAATCATTTGTTAGTAACAATATTCAATTGTTATAAACAATGCTTGATCATTACTAATAATAATTTTTCACTGTTGTAGCGTCTTTAATGCTATTCTCTTAATAATGACACAAGTTTAAAATTCTCCAATTCCTATTTTTTTTTCTAAAACAATTTTTTTTTATGAAATATTGTCATCACATTTTTTAAACAGATATTCCTAACATTCAATAATCATATTATTTAAAAATCTTAAAATTTGGTATTAAAAATAGTATAATATATTAATTGCAAAATTTAGGTAGTTTACCATTTTTTTCAAATTTTTAATTCTGCATAAAAAACAGCTTGACTGATTTTGCTGAAAATCCAGTTTTGCGTAATTATGCGTCGAATATAATTGGTCCCAAGTCATTATAATTTTTTTTCTCGAGATTATCGAGACGAAATATAATTCCATCTCGATTTTGGGAGTCACGGTGTCCAATAATATGTCTTGGCATGACCATGTTGCTAACATCGCAAAGTCGGCAAGCCAGAGGCTAAGTTTTCTGTGGAAAGCCAGAAAGTTTTTTACTCCTGATCAACTGTTGACGACGTACAAGGCTCAAATCCGACCTCTACTGGAGTATTGCTCGCACATTTGGGGTTCAGCACCAAGGCATTCTCTTCGTCTTCTAGATTCCAGAAAAGAGCCATTCGCTTGATAAACAGCTCAACTCTCACAGATACCCTTCACCCTCTAGAACATAGAAGAAGATTTGCAGACCAGTCATTGCTCTACAGATATTTCCATGGCAGATGCTCCGGAGAAATAAAAACTCTTGTACCCTCATTGGCCACATTCGGCCGAAGAACTCGGCACGCTGATCAGTCTCACCCATTTACTCTCAAGCTTGACACTACAAGGACCAATCTTCATCAAGAATCCTTCTTTTACAGGGCTGCTACGGAATGGAATAAACTTCCAAAATCAGTTTTTCCAGAGAACTATAACCTGCAACTTTTTAAAAAGCGTGTCCACAATCACATTATTTCTATAATCCCTTCCCCTTCTAATACTCGCAGTGCGGGCCGTCCGCGACCCATATGATAGGTCTACCCTTCCCTTTTTGCGACTATTTTCATACGCACATACGAACATACGTACAGTGTAACAGAAGTAGCTTGGCGGGCGGAAGATCCCAAAATCTGCGTACAACAAAAACATTCGAATAACCATCCGATCGGCGATGACGAAATTTTCAGTAGTCGTGAGTCTCAAGTACAATCGGAGAAAGAATTTTATGAATGTGAAGTATATTCAGCCAAATATTTGTTATTTTAGAGGCTAATCGCCCGCCAAGCTACTTCTGTTGCACTGTACATACACACACAGACGTCCACTTAAAAACTCTTGTATTCAATTGATTCGATTGATTGAACCGTTTGGGTCAATCTCGTAAAAACTACCAAATAAGTAATTAGATATTTAATATTATCTTAAAGCTAATTCTTTTGTTAAATTAAAATTTAAACAAAAATATTTAATTTATTGAATAAACAAAGTAATTTTATGCAGCTCTTGTTTTATTTTCGAATTTACTCGGGTATAAAATATTTGTTTTGGGCAAAGACATTTTTTTTAATTTTTTATATTTTACTTTCTATTGTTGGTTGATTTTAAAAAAAGGAAATTTTAAGAGGGTTTTTTTTAAAGGGTAAAACTAAATTATTGTGCCCAAATTAAATTTCACTATACATATTTGTTTCAGTTTCAAAATTCAAAACATCTTTAATAATATTTGGAAGTCTTTGGGTTATAATTAAATAATATAACCCATAACTCACGTATTGCTCGTTACACTAAAAATTTTATATATCAAATTTTTTTTTTGGTTTTTTACCAAATTTTAATAATATAATACAATAGTAAATTATGAAACAAGTGTTATAAACGTACCTTTAGTAACGAGGATTTTAATCACGAGTGCAGCAAAAGTTTAATAAACGAGTGTCCAGAGGAGTTTATAAACAAGTAACATACAATACTTTTTCTACGAACTTATATCAAAACCACTGCCACGTCTTTTTTCGTTCTCTATAGAGTACTCTGCCAGCGGTCTCTCTACTGGCAAATTATGCCCGAGCTCAGCCGTAGAGGGTAGAAGAAAAAAAAAGAAAATAAAAGTGAGCCGCGCCACCGACTTAGACGGTTCAAGCCGGAAACCCCTAGGTCTTATAGGCAATAGCAGAGCCACACGATAAATAACTAAAATTATGGTGAACCAAATAAATAAAATTATAGCAAAAATATATTGGATACTTTACTCACACAATAAATCAAAGTACACAGCTTAATAGCAACATTTTAACAAATATAGTCAAAATTAACAGCAAACAATAAATCAAGGTACACAGTTCAATAATAACATTATAACAAATGTAATCAAAATCAACAGCTAACAATAAATCAAAAATCCAAAGTTTACGATTCCATAAAATAACCAAAACAAAGGTAAGAGTAACAAACTTTATCAAGTTACAAAAAAAACGTATACAAGTCAACTTTTTAATAATACTTAATCAAACGTTCAAATACGGCTGTTAATTTACTCACGTTTTTACCATTTACATAAAGATTTACACTGTTAAAACAATCGAGCTTATTTAAAAATATTTATTTTTACAATGGCTGTCCTTCAAAATAACAATATTGTAGAATATTTACATATAAGTATGAAGAAAACATTTTTACTTGGACACAAAGAACTATTGAGAAGATTACTTTAATCAAAGTTCAGCCTTGGCATATTATCCAATGCAATAAATAGTTTTCAACAGTGTACCATATTAATAAATTAAAACAAAACTTAATCGTGGTGTCAAAAACAAATCACGTCGTTTAAATATTCTAAAATAAATCACTTGTAACCTTTGGGTATACGAATTCACTACTCCTGTGGCCGGTTTGGTTTATGGAACGGCACCTGCTAATTAACAATGGCTTCCCTCAATAAAATCTCGCATACGGTTATTTTAACTCGACACCAAAATCCAAAATATCAACAACAAAGGTAAGATAGAATAGTCAAGTTAAAAATTAAATGGCTTTTCTTCAAAATCCAATTAAGATGGCCCAAATACAGCCAGACATGAAAGAAAAACCGTAGAGGTTCTGCACAAGTGTTAATATCACACCGTCCCAAAAACTCTCCCCGCACCACTCCCAAGACTGCCACCAAACGACTGACACCAAACGACTGACCTACTTCCCAGGCCGGATAACAAGAAAAATGACACGGAACCCACGTCAACCAACAATATTCGCAAATCTATGTTCCACACTCAGAATCGCACTCATCCGTGTTGATAGCCAGCCCCATCCACACAGAAATGCAAACCAAACAATAATATAACCGACAACACACAACAATCGAGGCCAAAAACTAAAGCAAAATCTAATAAAAAAAACCCCCACTCAATCTCCATCGATTAACGAAAAATGCCAAAGCCATTAACAATCGAATCCTATCACTACAAGGTATGCAACACTATTTACAACGAATGATATATTTAAGTTACAACAAAATACGGTACGCAACCCTACTTACGAGTACCTAAGGAATACAAAATCATCAGAGACACAATTATAATGGAACTGTAGAAGGGAAAAAAATAGGCATGTGTCACCACAAAGCTGTATTTTTTATTAAATAACTATCAACTAATAATAAATGGTTATAAACAATTCTATTATTATTGATTATAATAAACAATCAATTTTTAGGTTAAAAATCTTTTAATATTTAGGTATAATAATTAATTTTAATCAGTAAAATGATATTTTTTAAAAAAAAAAATTTAAATCAATCCAACTTTAACGTTAAAAAAATATTTATATCTAAAAATTTTAACCAACCTTTTTTGTAGAGCGTTAATTTTCTATAAGAATTTGTTTTGCTTATTTTAAAATATTATCTTTAACGTGAATAACAAAATTCCAAAATCCAAGAGAACGTTGTTCTAATGTTATTTAAATGGGTAAATGAATTTACGCTTCGGCACCTCTTAGTATTAATATTAAGAGCTCTAACTTTCACAGTATTTAACCATTTTCAACAATATTTTTGATATACCTGATTAAGAAAAAAAAATTATCGATTTTTTTGAAACAGTCTAGTAAATATATATTCATTAGGTAAAATAATAACTGTTAGTAAAAAAGTGGTATGAAGCCAAAGCAAACATAGAACATGCGCAGATTGTTCCGCACTGGATTGGTCGGCATGGGTGTATGTATGGGTTGTATGCTTGTTTATAATACTAGATATGTTTGGAACAAACTTTTATTTAACATAAAATAACTCCTTTTTAAAACCTAAAAAACGTAAATAAATGAAAAGTATTTCCTTTAATCTTTAAGATCCAACCCACGCAGTTTAAAAAACGGTTTTTCCATAAATCATTCCCGCAAGATTAATTTTAGTCTATGTTAAAGAATAGTAGGGGAATACCCGATGGAGCCATTAGTTTAATTCCGTATAATTTTTAGCTTTAGACACTACATGTTCTCGCTCCAGCGGTATTTGTCATCATAAATAAAAATAATTGGGGCAATAATAAAGATAAAACTGCATTTGCGAGCTTTTATTACAAACACTACATTTGGAAGAATGCAGATAGTTTATTAAACAAAGTTAAAATTTTAAATACAATGTTTATACTTTAATCAAGACCAAATTTAAGGTAATAGTTACCTACCTGTTTTTTTTTGTTGAAGAGGTAGAAAAAACCCTTTATGGAGAGGTTATGAGTCTGAAAGCTCAAGGTCCACTTTGAGACTCCACTGACTGTGTCAGGTCTACTCACTAAAAACTCCACCCCTATTTAGGTCCGTCTTGATATTGCCTCCGGTGACACTAGGGCCTGTTGGTCCATTGTATCTTGCCTATGTGTTGTCATTGTACAATGGAGACCCAACTCGCATACCGCCCGTCTAGTACCCTAAAACAGCAAAACACTCACCGCGCCACCGCGAGGCACTGGTCCGAAAAAGACAGGCAATTCGCGGGACCTAAAACCACGCTGCACGCAAGCCAGTACCTTCGTACCTTGTACAAGTTCTGTACTGGGTGGAAAAAATGTAGCCGCCCAAAAACCGCCCATTTCCCCCAGCGCCCCGCAGCAGTACAGTAAGCGCTCCACCGTCTCCGGATCTCCGCCGCACAACCTGCAGGCCAAGCCTCCATTATACAGTCCCTTAGTGATGCTAATCTGATTCCTGTACATTGGTAACAGTTTTGCCGTTCTTTTATGGCACGGTCCTTTGATGTATTATTTCCCGTGTTTGTTTCCCGGTATGCTTTTCCAGTAGTTTTTGTGTTTTTCCGAACCTATTTTTTTAAGTTCGTCTACTTCCTCATTACCTGCAACTTCCTGGCGTCCTGGAACCCGTATCAGTTTGACGTGATTACGGTCTACCAGCGTTCTCAGTTCTTCTTTGCAGTCAACGAGTATGGAAGAAGGGGTGGTCCGGCGCTAAGATGCCCCCTGCACAGGACTAAGGCTGTCTTATACAGAAATTCACCCGGTTTTTTGTAGGCTCCGTTAGCTAAGGTGCTTCCCCACCGCTATGCATCCCTCAGCACGGTTTGCATAACACTTTGGATTGGGATTATTTTAGTCGCCTTTTACGACAGATCTCTTTCATGACATACTCGCTGTAAATGTTAAAGAGGAGAGAAGACAGAACGCATCCCTGTCTCATTGCAGAAGCTATTGAAAACTCGCCTGAGAGGTAATCATTGACTCTTACCGTCGCTGTGCCGGAAGAGTGTTCCTATTTCCTATAGAATCTTTGACAGTTTCGACCATCTTACCTTATCGAATGCTTTTTTAAAACCCACAAAACACAATATTATTTTTACGTTGAATTCTCTTGCTTTCTCAATCTGTTGTCGTACATTCAGGATCTGCTCTTGAGTCCCTTTTCCCGGAACAAATCATTTCTGCTCATTAGGTATTTGTGGTAAAAGGAGCGCTTCCAGTCTCTCGTTATATATTCTGGTGATGAACCCTTTTTGTGCAGTGGTATGAATATGGATTTACACCAGTGCTTCGGATTCCCAAATTTTCTGACACAGGACATGAAGTATGTCAATGCTCAATTCTCGAGTCCTGGTACCTTATGGTTTCGCAGCCTTCTCACTGCGCGTTCTACCTCCTTAGAATCCCAGGTTCAAAGTCTTCTATACGGTCTTCCGGTGCGGTGTCTGGAGTATCCTGGAATAGCTGGCCGCAGTAATCCCGCCATACTTTAGCTATGCCTTTCACATCTGTGACAATATTGCCTTGCTTGTCCTTGATGATCTGAGTCTTATCTTTAAACACTCGAGATAAATATTTCACTTTGTTGTATAGTTCTTTAGAGTGATTCGCAGTCGCGTGTTTATCGTTTTTATCTTTTCGACAAGCTTGTTTTATTTTATTGTTTACTTCTTACTGTTTGTCGTATGGTCAGTATTTTATCAATTACATCCAATGTTGATGCTTCGATGTGTTATCAGATTTGTGAACTCTACTTGCTGCTTTAACAATCCATTTTTCGGCTCTATCCCAAATTTGATCGCAGCTTTCTGTTGCTTTCTCGGAGAACATCTTGAAAGCGAATTGGATCAGGAATAATTATTTTTCTTGATTTTGATTTGATCTTTGGTTTGTTAAATTTGTGCTAAAGAGAAGCCCATAATAAACGTTGATCGGATCCGCTCTCTGTCTCGGGTTTGGTCTTAGTGTTACGGCAAGAAGTTCTCTTCACCTTTTGTCGATGAGAATGTATTCAATTTGGAAAAATTGTTATGCCTAGGCAATATTTAATAAATAACAATTACCCTTATTTATTAAAAAAAAGTTAATAAATGGTAAACTTTTGTAACACTTAAGGTGTGATTTCATGGTGACACTTGACGCTGGCTTTTAGCGTCAAATTTGATCGCATTGTATAATTTCAATCAGAATGCCATATGGATAAGAAGCAGCGTTAAGCCTAAGCGTCGAACAGTAGCGTCAAGCGACAGTAAGGAGATTAATTAGCGTTTAACAAGTAATCAGTACCCTGATTTTAATGGTCTCTTTCTCACAACCAGTCCAAATTATAATATGTCTATGGTATTAATATAAGTTAGAATTTTTTACAAAGCAAAAATTATTTATTTAATTTACATTAAACAGAGATTTATAATTGATGTGCTTCTTCTTTAAGTGCCGTATCAGGTCCCCCTGACGTTGGCAGGTCTTTCTCGATTCTGCGCCAACCGAAACAGTTCCTCTGCGCTGCGTATACCAGTCCATTCACGGATGTTCCTCAATTAGGAAGCCTGCTTTCTTCCTACTCCTCTACATCCTTCCACTTCTCCCATCATGATCAGTTGAAGGACTCTGTATCGCTCTCCTCTGAAGATATGTCCAAGATATGAGATTTTCCTGCACTTAACTGTATTTAGCAGCAAACGTTTTGCGTCGGCCCTGTTTAGCACCATCTCGTTGGTCTGCATAGCTATTCAGGGTATTCTCAGCATTCGCCGGTGTAACCACATCTCAAATGCTTCTAACCGATCAACTGCAGCGGCTGACTATATGTAGGATTTTACCATTCCAGCCGTAATTTTGGGTTCAGATTATCATTGCATAATAGTGGTTTCATTTTTTAGAATGTTGTCTGGATCAGCGTCTGGATCAGACGCTGCTGTGTGCTGGTTTTGGTCAGCCCCGGATATTTAATTTTTCCGGTACCACCTATATCTAGGAGGCGTTTCCCTATCCGCCACCCGATGGAGGACCAGCAACCCCACACGGAACATTATTGATGTTACCTCGTCAAAATTCATGACACATTTGTTATTTTATATCATTAATAATGTTAGATTAATAATATCAAATCGAGGCAATTAGATGTCTGTAGTATTTTCAAATTGCTTCTTAATATTGATTATATTAGTTCGATTTATTGTCAGTGTCAAATAAATGACACCAGCGTTAAAGCTCAAATATTTTTAGCTTTATCGCTGCTTCTTATCCAAATGGCGTTCTGATCGAAATTATACAATGTGATCAAATTTGACGCTAAAGCCAGCGTCAAGCGTCACCATGAAATCCCATCTTTACTTTTATTAATATTAACGACAAGTTTTATTTCCGCACTAACTGTCTAAAAGTGACAAAAGCCTACTTGAAAAAACGAACATTAAACCACGGCTAAATTTATATATGCTAAATGATTTTCTTGAAACTTTCAAAAACCAACCAATAAATCCGATTTATTCACAAAACCAGTAAATATAAAAATATATAATAATATATGTATAATAACAACTTCTTCTTCTCAGAGTGCCGTCTTCATCATTGAAGGTTGGTAACGACGATCCTGGGCACTCCGAAGCAGGGAGTGAGCATCCAGACCTGTCCAGTCTCTAATGTTCTTTAACCATAATAACAACTTACAGCTAGTTAGTTTCAATATCCATCGGTAAATCCTTTCTTTTTACTTGGGTGGTTATTTTATTTTAATTTTAATATTATTGTTGCAATGATTTTAAATTTTGTACGTCTATATGTTGATTATACTTAATTTATGTGTTTATTATGATATTATGATGCACTATGTATATTTATTAATATCAATTTTGTATATTCTTACCTATTTCAAATAAAAATTATTATAAATCTTTGGATATAACAAGCCGGTATCCTAAAAGCCATTATCAATAATTATGTTTTAAATCGTAGATCCCAAAACCATTATAACCCCTACCATATATTCCGTATTCCATATACCATATGTACCTAATATTCCGTAGGTACTTGATATTTCATAGGTACCTGCTTAAAAAGATACATTAAATTAACTTTATCTAGAGGTTTTTTATTTCTTCTTTTAAAAAACATAATCAGCAAAAAATTGAAATGTATAACCTCATAGATTTTACAAAAACTTAATAACAATAAAATATTTAATACAAGGCAATTAATAGAAAAAACAAGAGAATTTAATATACCTATGATCATGTGCTTTATTGACTACAGCAAGGCCTTCGATTGTGTGAGATGAAAGTTCCTGTGGAAAGTGCTCAAAGAAATGGGTGTCCCAAAACACCTAACAAACATCATAAAAACATTATATGAGGGAAACGAAAATGACGCAAGAATTGGAAACGAAACTTCCAGGCTCTTCAAATGTGCAAAAGGTGTCCGACAGGGCTGTATATTATTGCCTACACTATTTAATATTTACGGCGAAATCGTTATGCGCATGTTACAAATAAAAAAAGATAAAATATATGATATATAATATTTACGCCCACGTTGGGCGCCAATTTGTTACGAACGAAAAAAATATATATATATATAAATCTTAAAACTGTAAATTTGTTCGTATGGAAAAAAAATATTGAATATTTATATTTACTAAAACTTATAAAAATTATTTACTAAAACTTATAAAAATTATTTACTAAAACTTATAAAGATTATTACTGATATCCTCAGGGGTTCGTGGATACTTGATTTCGTTATTGAATTCAATTTGGGGGATTGTATAGGTCAGTTCACGGATCTATACAATCATTTTTTTTTTGAATACCGAACTAAAAAACTAAGAAAACCACGTAAGGGCGCCAAGCGATTTTAAGAATCAAAAATCGCTAAAAATAAGTTCCCCAAACAAATTTAAAAGTTTACTTTACCTTAAGTACCATTTACCGAGCTAATTAACGTATTTTCACCTCCTATTTGCAAAATACCATTCTTATCTTTTAGAAACCAATTAACAAAAACAACCTAAAATGTATACAGGTTTATTTACTTGAAAATAAAAAAAATTTAGACAATTTTTGAGTACATAAATCTATAAAAGCCGATCTCACTGTGCCTAACATAACTTTGTCAGGAGTAACCATACCACTGAAGTCATCCATATCGATGCTTGGTATTACTATCAGCAATAACCTTTCCTGAGAAAATCACGTGAGGTCCATTGCCAAAAGTGCATCCCAAAAACTTGGTTTTTTGTTTCGTGCCAAAAGCTATTTCACCTCCAGTCAGCTGCTTATGATCTATAAGGCACAGATCCGACCTGTACTGGAGTACTGTTCCCATATTTGGAGTGCAGCACCTAAACATATCCTGAAGCTACTGGATTCTGTCCAAAAAAGGGCAATTCGTCTCGTCGGTGATGCCTCGCTTACAAACTCGCTCACTTGTCTGGAACACCGTAGAAAAGTTGGCGATTTGTCTCTATTTTATAGATATTTTCATGGGCGATGCTCTTCTGAAATATCAACAATCGTTCCTCCTTTGGCAGTCTCTTCAAGATTAACCCGTCAAGTTCAGTCTTCACACCCCTTCGTAGTCACTTTGGAGACCTGCAGATCATCACTTTCCAAAGACTCATTCATCCAACGAATTTTGAGGCTTTGGAACTCATTGCCTAGGGAGGTGTTCCCCGAGGCATACAACCTCCAGAAATTTAAGAAGAACACCAACTCTTACCTTCTTTCACTTGGTTCCCACGATGTTCTCTGAACATTACAGGATATCCCTTTTCGTGGGAACCAGAACAAAAAAAAAAAAAAATAAAATAAAATAAAAATAAATAATTTTAAAATTTTAGCAATTTAAGCGGAAATAGAATAAAAACAAAATTAAATAAGCAGCAGAAAAATCGGAGAAACAACGGAGAAAAATCCAGCGCAAAAAAGTACCAATTTCTAAATTTCTAAAACCAAAACCCGTCTCAGGCATCACGCGAACAGACTGCTAAAACATCCTCAGGAACTGCAAATTCTCGTTGACACGACGAAACTCAATGAAGACATAGGTAAACCCCACTGAAGACTTCCACGGTTATAGTCCAGCCAATGGTAAAATTCACCTGGGGAAAAAAAGGAAAGAAAAAGCCAACCACATTAAATCTTCCTTCCACTCGAAACAGCAAGTCATCGGAAAAAAAGGAAAAGAAGAAGAGAAGAAGGCCAACCACTAAAACAATATATAATTTAAACTAACTAATAAAAAAAACCAATAAAATAAATAAAATCAAATATCTCACCACTAAATAATCCTTCCCCTCGACACGGAAAGTCAGCGAATGGTGCATTTAGTATGATTAACCTTTTACCATAATGCCAAGAATTAGACTAACTCAAGACTCTGTTTTAACTCTCGAACCGACCTAGCTCAAAAGACTCCCACCACTTGAATATGTATAGAATGTGCCCAGATCCGGCCTTTGAAATTTTGGATAGGAAAATTTAACCTCAGGTACGCTGACGATACCACGCTAATAGCAGGCGACGAACAGGAAATGGTACAATTATTACAATGATAAACAGAAGAAATCCGACCGCTGGGATTGGAGATAAATCTAAACAAGATAATGATATTAGACAGAGGAAACAAGCTACAACAGTTACAAAATGGAAACAACTTAGCAGACATCGAAAGAACCGACAGCCTAACATATTTAGAAGCCTTGATAAATAATCAGGGAAACTGCGAAACTGAAATTAGATGACGCATACAAATGGGACGAACAGCGATGACCAATATAAAAATAATATGGAAAGACAGACAAATATCGCGAAACACAAAGATAAAACTTGTACAAACACTAATATTCGCAATAACCATGTATGGTGTAGAAAGCTGGACGATCAAAGAAGCAGACTCCTTTAAGCTCTGGTGCTGAAGAAAACTACTATGCATCCCTTGGACAGCACGAAGGACAAATGTATTAGTTATTCAAGAAATAGGCATAAAAGATCGACTGTAAACAATATGCCGACGACGAATTCTCCAATACTATGGGCATATAAACAGAAGAAAAGGAGAAAACATGAAAAAATTGATGATTCAAGGAAAAATAGAAGGCCAGAGGACAAAAGGTCGGTCTCCCACTAGATGGGTAGACCAGGTAAAGAAAATTACGGGAAGACCCTTACAAACAACCATTAGAGACACAAAAGATAGAACACTTTGGAAGAAGATCATCAACAACACAAATTAAAAATCATGGAATCACGACCTCTTAGCTTTGAGAGTACGACTGACAAAGAGAGAATAACAATTAGAAATTGTAACTCTAGAACTGATGTGACTTCAATAAAAATTTAAAATTACTCGTAAAATATAAATAACAAAAATAAAACGAGTACCTGTTGAACAAAATGGACTTTGGTTAGACTTAATATAAAAAAAAATCTTAGCCAACAGTGAAATTCAATTGCTTAATAACCATTAAAACACCTGCAAGATATATTCAAAATTAATTAAAACAAAAATTTTCAAAAGTCGCAGAATAAATTTAAAAATTTCTGATACCACTTTAAACTTGTGTAAGTTGATCTTACTCTGGGATATCAAATTGCCATTAAGCAAAACTCACTATGTTGCGAAAGAGTACGTTATTGTAACATTCAAATCACACTGAAGGCAGAAACTTTTTTTTAGTAAATTTACCTAGTTCTCTATGTTTCCAGTCTCTCTGAGAACAAGAAACAATGGGGTTATTTTTTTCCTATGCTAAATCGCTATTAGTTTGATGACTACGAATATACCTATTGGGTTAATAACGTGTAAAACAATATAATTAAATTGTCCAAAATCTTGCGAGTTGTCATTCTTAATCTCATATATACTTTAAAATGGAACTAGTAAGAGATTTTTTGCCTGGTTTAACAATGGAGTGCAAGCTAAAAATACCCTTTCCATTATGGTCACATCGGAGTGGAAAATCAATAGGGCTATTGTGGAACATTCAACTCAACTTTTTGGATGAAAAAACATTACTTCGGTCGGTTGAATTGTAAAATTATTAAACGTAAGTAGGTATGATCATGAATTCGATCGCAAAGTATAAATGGTTGCGAAAGAAATGTCACCAATATTTATTTGTAATGGCAAATTAATAATATACTACACTAAAAAAAATCCTAATTTTTTAATTTATTTTTATTTTCCTAACGAAAATTTTTTTGGGTACACTCTATTTAATCAACTGCTTTAAATGAAATAATTTTTGGTTTAAAATTTCTTATCCACTTTAATAAGATTGAATGACCCTTGAGGATAATGTAGACCATTCCACGCTTTTGATATCCTCTTCAAAGACTGTAAAAAAAACTTTAGCCCATTCATTAAAAGGTTTTCAGCCTTTTTATGACTGACTGTACACTGAGATCCAGTACTGCTTTTTAAAAAGTTTTGAACAAATATTCCTTGGAAAGTAGTTTACCCCGTTTTAAAAAAACTTTTATTGATGGCTTGTTAAAAACTTTTTTAAATTTATTATTATAGCAAGAAATAATGTTTCCAAGTTACTCTCTGGATAAAATCAGGTAATGTAATTTTTCTTCATTTGCAGATTTACATCTTTTATATTACATTTTTTGCTTAATTTTGTTCTACATTATTAAATTTTTTAAGCCTGGGGGATATTAAACATAATTTAGGAACTAAGTTTACGCTAACTTAACGCTTTCGAGACGATCCGTGACTGGCAGCCCGTGTCCTTTTAATTTAACTTCAAGTTTAGGGTGGACTTAAAACCACCGAGGGAAGAGGAAAAAAGGTCGTCTAATGAACTCACGTGGTTCACAGATGGCTCACTGATAAGCGGAAAAAGTGGTGCTGGAATATATGGGAGAGAGACCCAAGTATAACTATGCGACTGGGGAGACATACTACAATATTCTAAGTGGCACTCCAAGCAATTGGAAGTTTCCAAACTAGCACAAACCTGTTGAAAGAATGCCAGATATACCTGAGAAATCTGACAATGCATAACTGAGTTGAACTTGAGTGGGTGCCAGGACACATGGGTATTAATAGCAACAAAAGGCAGACGCACTTGCATTGCTGGGCTCTGCAGACTCGCTGCTGGAACTTGAAACCGGTATGGGAACATCAGAATCTTCTATCAAGAAAAAGGCCAAGTCTTGGCTGACCTGACAGCAACAACAAAGCTGGATAGAAACACAAATACTGAGGCACAGCAAGAGAATGATAGGGCAACCAAACTTTGCACTTGCTACTCATGGCTTGAAGCTGGACAGGAAAAAGCTGGGGCTGTTACCAGGGTTTGTTAAGGAGCAACATTTGTATAACATGGGGATCTTTTTGGAGAACCCAATATGCAGACTTTCCGAGGATGGGGAGGAAACATCATCCCACGTCATATTTAACTGTGACGTCCTCATTAGGTGACGCAGCCAGTATGGGGACGATACGACTCAGACTGATGTGGGACGGGCTAAAAATATGATACGAGGCCTTTTACATTTAAGTAAAAAGCTTAACCTGGATCAAGATAAGCCAGAAGACAAGTTGGCTAAGGGCCAGTATTTAGTATTTAGTAGTATTTAGTTTATATTGTGTAATGGTATAAAGCTAGAATGGGTAAATGCATTGCACTATTATTGGAATGTGTTTTTAACAATAAAAAATAATAATTAAAACTGTTACTTAAAATCGACCCATGAAAGGCCACAAGATAAATCAAGTTATATAAATTTTTGACTTAAATTTAAATATGCTTCCAATTTAATAATATCTGGTGTATCCTCTTTGATATCTGCATGGAACTTATCGTTTTCCTTTATTTTCGAATGAATCAAAGTAAAATATTTCTTATTATACAATATTATTTGTTTAATAACAACACTTATACGTAATAGCGCTTGAATTATATGTTAACTTATTTCTTTTTAATCTGATAGGCTTACGGGCAAAAATTTATTTTGGGTGCAAAGATCTAATTTTGTCCTAAAAGTTGCCTTTTCCTTAAAATTTACCAAATAATTGTACAAGCATTGGTAAAAAATAGTTAATCTTTCTTATCGTAAACATTTTTTTGGTATCAAAATGTGGTGTTCCTGTACAAAAAAATAATAAAAATATGTATGTATCTATTACTACCGTATAAAATTAGGCCCTTATGGCACTGTACCTTCAAATTTTTTGAACACCTGTAACCTTCCGTGTGTGTTATCTTTAGTTCTTTTTATTATTTTTGCCAATAGTGGTAGTATACTGGAAGACCAGGATTAAGGATATTAATGCTGGCTGATTTTCTGCAAAGTGTATTAGCCATCATGTTACTATAGCTTTAGTGTGACCTTTGATTTAGCAGACCTGGATTTGGTTTGTTTGGAAGGCACCTTGCCACGTCTTTTTTCGTTCTCTATAGAGTACTCTGCCAGCGGTCTCTCTACTGGCAAATTATGCCCGAGCTCAGCCGTAGAGGGTAGAAGAAAAAAATATATAAAAGTGAGCCGCGCCACCGACTTAGACGGTTCAAGCCGGAAACCCCTAGGTCTTATAGGCACTAGCAGAGCCACACGATAAACAACTGAGATTATGGTGAACCAAATAAATGAAATTATAGCTAAAATATATTGGATACTTTACTCCTACAATATATCAAAGTATACAGTTCAATAATAAACTTATAACAAATATAGTCAAAATTAACAGCTAACAATAAATCAAAGTACTCAGTTCAAAAATAAACTTATAACAAATATAATCAAAATCAACAGCTAACAATAAATCAAAGTACTTAGTTCAATAATAAACTTATACCAAATATAGTCAAAATCAACAGCCAACAATAAATCAAAGTACTCAGTTCAATAATAAACTTATAACAAATATAGTCAAAATCAACAGCCAACAATAAATCAAAGTACTTAGTTCAATAATAACATTACAACAAATATAGTCAAAATCAACAGCTAACAATAAATCAAAGTACTCAGTTTTGGCATATTATCTAATGCAATAAATAGTTTTAAATAATGTATTATATTAATAAATTAAAACAAAACTTAATCGTGGTGTCAAAATTAAGTAACGTCGTTAAATATTTAAAAATAAATCACTTGTAACCTTTGGGTATACGAATGCACTACTCCTGTGGCCGGTTTGGTTATGGAACGGCACCTGCTAATTAACAATGGCTTCCCTCAAATAAATCCCGCATGCAGTTATTTTAACTCGACACCAAAATCTAACATATTAACAACGAAGGTAAGATAGAATGGTCAAGTTAAAAATTAAATGGTTTTTCTTAAAAATCCAATTAAGATGGACCAAATACAGCCAGATATGAAATAAAAACCGTAGAGGCCCTGCACACTTGTTAATATCACACCGCCCAAAAATTCTCACCACACCACTCCCAAGACTGTCCCCACACGACTAGACTACTTCCCAAGCCGGATATCAAGAAATGACACGGAATTGACGTAAACCAAGAATATTCGCAAATCTATGTTCCACACCAAGAATCGCGCTCGTCCGTGTTGATAGCCAGCCCCATCCACACAGAAATGCAAACCAAACAATGATATAACCGACAACACACAACAATCGATGCCAAAAACCAAAGCAAAATCTAATAACGAAAACACCCCACTCAATCTCCAGCGATCAACAAAAATGCCACAGCCATTAACAATCGAATCCTATCCCAACAAGGTATGCAATACTATTTACAACGAATGATATATTTAAGTTACAACAAAATACGGTACGCGACACTATTTACGAGTACCTGAGGAATACAAAACTATCAGAGACACAATTATAATGGAACTGTAGAAGGGAAAAAAAGAGGCACGTTACAACCTTCCAGAGCATAATGACATTATAGTTCTGATTCTGATGTTATTTTGTGTTGTCTTTTGCCTGTGTAGATTATTATTGTTTTGTCCGTTTTTTATGAGTGTGGAAAAATAAACACTTAAGGAAATGAAATTTATTGTCATGAAAATGCTTTATACAGTTCAGTGTATAATTTCATTTGTTTTATCTTATTTACCGGAAATAAAGCCCCATCCTTAAAAAAAGGAAAAACCACTAACGAAAAAATACGTTTTTAGGTATTTATATTATTACCTACTGATATAAAAACCATTTACATTGCTTTGTTAAGTTGGTGAGAAATTGAAAAATATAAAAACAGCAATTTTGCAAGAATATTAAATATTTGTGTATATAAATGTAAGTAAAAAATCAAAGTTCTCTTAAATTTTTTTTAAATTAAGTGTATTTTATGTTTACTGCTATTCCTAAAATAGTTATTATTACAAACGAAAGAAACAAACTTTAAAAAGCAAAAACAATTAATCACGGTTAAAGTGAAAACATTTTTACAAATTAATATTTAAATTACTTAACTGGATCACCCAATTGAATTAATTAAATGTACACTGAAAGTTGCAATTTTGTTTTTAGATTATTGAAAAATAAAAATCACAAGCTACATGATTCAATATTGAAGGGTAAGTTATTATTAACTTATAGTACAATAAACAAATTTTCTTAGTATATATTATGCATGTTTAAAGATTATTATACTTTATTGTTATAAATAAATATAAAAAAAAAGGAGCAGTAAAGGTAAAATAATTGAAAATCCAATAATTATTTATGGCTAAAGCACCATTTAGTCTATTCAACAAGTATTTAAACAAAGATCTCCAAAACCATTTGTTATTTTAATTAAATTAAAGAAGTCAGTTTGTTAAAAACATACAAAAGTTATAAATGAGTTAGATTTACATTAAACATTACATTACATTAAATTTACAAGAAAATAAAAGGTGATAAATTAAATGTTGATTTACCAGTCTGCTAGATAAAAGAATTATTTCTTTGGCAAGTGAACGACCTTACATCAAATTTGACTTAACGTCTACAATATTATCATTCGTCACTTATTGCAGAGTATAATCTTTTCTGGTATTTGGCTGGAAATCACCTTTTTCAGACTGACAATCCTTTATAAATTGGACATCAATAATCTTCTGATTTCTTTATAACTTTAAAATTTGGTTCACACCTAAAAATATAAATAGCCAACCGAAGATTGATTGAATAGATCTTAATATTTCTCAAAATATGTCATTTTTAAGTTAGGATGATGTAAATTCCCAAAGATCTCAAAATAAATCTTGTTAAGATCATGGCTTTTCAGACTTTTAAAAGGATAAAAAAAACAATTTCAAAGTATCTTAAACTTCACTGTGAAAATTTTTTCATACAGTTGTACTCTAATATCTCTTTATCAAAATATTAAAAAGTAATATCTTTATTCACAAGAAATTTACTTATCTTCTTACACACTTCAAAGAAAAACTCAGGAACGCTATCAAAAATTAACGTCTTCTCTCCAGGAAAGAACAACGACGAAAAAAAGCAAGTACATGTCCTTTTATCCCTTCTCATCAAAATTCTTGTCATCGACAAATAGAAGTTTTGTCTGTTTTGTCCGGTTCATGGACCAACGTTTATGTTCACTAATTCAGCTCGAAGTACCAATGTTTATTTTACTAATCCGTTACGGCGAAGTAGATGTTGTATTGTGTTTTTTCGCGTATCTTTGTGATTGGATTTTAAATGAACGTAAATGTATACACTAAAACTACTTATATTTACACTATAGACATACACTTAATTTGTTGTTATAACCCAAAAGCTATGTTGCATGATGTTTTTATATTTTAGATGCTTAAAAGCTAAATGTACAATGTTGAATGCTCGGAAACTAAATGTATACTGCAGAATGCTCGAAAGCTGAATGTAAAATGTTAAATATTTGGGAGCTGAATGCATAATGTTGTTAAACGTTAAAAGTGTCGTTGAATTCTAAAAGCTTTTTGCCATAAAAACATAAAATCTTACCTGTGGTGGGTACGAAATAGTCTGTCCCACATCTGTTTTTAAGTATAAATTTAACTATTTAATAAAAATTTTAAACATAATCAAACTTTTAATTTAAATATAATTAGACATTAATTTGAGCATTCATACCTGTAGGCAGTACTAATTAATCTTAAAGTAAACAATATTTCATGTTTATAAAATACAAGTTAATGACAAAATGTAAACTTTGACAAATAAAAAAATAGTAGTCAAAAAATTAACGTACCAATGACGAGTGTAATAGTTTCCCAAAGTGTGGGTCGCGGCAAAAATTGTAAAAACACGAAAAAAAAATTTTTTTACATATTATTTTTTTTAAATCGGATAGTCACTAAAAACAACGACTAGCAAAAAAAAATTTTTAATCTTTTGAAACTTTACATACATTTATTGAAACCCATTCAAACCACGATGAAGAATATTTACATCTTATAACACTATCAGTTTCAATTTAAGAAAAGCTTTCGGAGCTAATAAATAGTTTTAAAGATTACTTTCCGGATATTCCTTTAAATATTATGTGGATTAAAGATCCTTTTTCTGTCGAAATTGAAAAAAAAAAGAAATGCTGAATCTTAGTGAACAAGATGTTGATAATTTAATTGAAACTTTATGCGACACCGATCTTAAAAAAGGTGTTGAAACTGTACCACTAATTAATTTTTGGTTGCGCTGTCAAAAGGAATATCCAAATGTTAGTGAAAAAGCGATACAATTTTTAATGCCTTTTGTCACCATTTATAAGTGTGAAGCTGCGTTCTCAACCTTGGTGTACTTAAAAAATAAGTATCACAACAAATTGGATGTCGAACCTAATTTGAAAATAAAATTAACATTATAACTTCCTAATTTGAAATTGTTATGTCATTCTTCGCACTAGGGACAAAATATGTAAAACAAAGTTTACTTCATTCACTAAAGTTTTAAATGAAGGTAATGTGTTTTTAATTACTTATGTTTTTGTTGTATAAATATTTTGCAATTTTTGTGTATGTAATAAACAAACAACTTGTTTTTTATTAGAAACTAAAATTTGTTTTGTAAATAAATTTTTTTTTTATTAGGTGGGTCGCGAAACATTTTAAAATCTCGTACCGGGTCGCGGTAAAAAAGTTTGGGAAACGCTGGTCTAGCGCTATCACCCATGCAATTTTTAGTTATTTAGAACGGGACTTCTGATAAAAAATTACCAAAAATATTCGAAAAATATTTTTTATGCAACCAATTCATCTCATGTATTTAACAATTTAATTGTTAACACATTAAGTTAATCCTTTACAAATGAAATTTGGCTCTAATTTACAAAAGTTTCATACGCAGAAACTTTTCATTCAAATGATTTTTATTTAATTATTGTTTGATAATAAATTCATACTATAAAGTAAAAATTTTTTCCAAATTTATGTTAGTACTAAAGTGTGGACTAAATAAACAGAATTGTTTCATTTGGTTTATATTAATTGGATTCGTCTAAATCAGGGGCCTCCAAACTTTCCAGCCTTAGGGCCATACTGATTACTCCAGTAAGTTCCGAGGGCCAAAACCATATTATCATTGTTACCGGTGGTAAAAAGTGAAATAGTCCACTGATGAAAAAAAAAGTCCGAAAAAGTACGCAACGTTTAAAAAAGGCTGCAAATCAGACTAAAGTCCGCAAAACGGCAACACTGCATATTATTATTTTTCTGTCATTATCTGTAATTTCTAATTGATACTGTTTCAATCACAACTACGAAGTAAGGTAAATGTTTTTCACATTTTAAAACATGTGAAATATTCAGCCATACCACTGAGACTGAGTTTCCTATCGATTTTGCAATCGAAACTTTGAGTGCTTTGAAAATAAATTTTGATACTCGTTTTTTGGACTTTGATGCCATTGCGAATCAAATTAAGATTTTTCATGATCCTTTTGATACTGACATTGAAACTCTAGCCCCGGAACTTCAAATGGAAATGATTGATCTACAGTGCAGTGATATAATTAAGAACAAATATCAAAACTCATCTTTGTTGGAATTTTATAAGAGTCTTCCACTGACACAATTTAATAATTTGCATAAAATTGCTCGTGGGCTGTTTTCTGTTTTTAGTACTACTTATTTGTGTGAGAAGACCTTCTCCAAAATGAAGTACACAAAAAATGTTTACAGATCTAAATTAACTGATGAGCATCTTAAATCTCTTTTAATAATTGGTACAAGTAAAATTAGTCCACAACTACAAACTATTGTCAGTGGAAAATCTCAATTACATAAATCTTATTAGTATTTCATATGTCATTATGCTTGTTATAAGTTATGTTTTTATTTAAAATGTATAAAATTTTAGTTGGATTCATTTCAATAATTTGTTAGTTATTATATACTGAAGTTAAATTTTCTGCATATTATACATGTCTGTACTTATTACAATTCTGTGTTTCTTTATCCAACTTATCACAAAAACAATAACAATAAGCCTACAACAATGTTATGAGTAGTTAGCCCATGACCATATCAATGTAGATGTCATATTTATAATTATTCAACATAAAATTAGAATACTTCAGTAAACTAAATTTAATTTGCTATAAAAAATATGTTCTCAATATGTTTTCAAGTATGCTAGCTCTCCGCGGGCCGGATGTGGCCCTCGGGCCGTAGTTTGGAGACCCCTGGTCTAAATGATAACCCTCAAACAAATCAAAGAAGTTTATACTTTATTCATTAACTTTGATTTGTAACTTTTCATCTGACGAAGGTTCTCTTAAAATGATTGGGGAAGAAAAACTAGTAAAATACAATTTTGAGGAAAAGTAAAAGCATACTTTTTGACCTGGATCTGTCAACCTTCGTAAGCAATATGAATTTTTTATGGGAAGTAAAAGCTGTTGCCAATCCATTTTTTAATATACTTGTGTGATTAGTGCACGTTTGCTGTCAGTTCCTTCTTTTATTTATTTTTATAAAATTGTACCTTTTAAGATGAATTAGGGCCTTTTTTAATTATCTAAGTCTGGATAAAAAAGTAGCAGTGAAAAATTCATTGGTAATTTAATTGTATTAAACTTTATGATTGATGTTTGATTATTTTGAGAATACGCCTTTATTAAACAGGAAAAATCTTGTACGATGTTGAAGTAATTAATTATTTTGTTAGATAATGGAAAATTATTAAAATAAAATTATTTAAAAGTGAGTTACACACTGCTGGTATAAATCAATGCACTCATTGGAAAGACAATGTATCTGTAGTTGCACACCGTAAAAGTGCGTACACAGTGCAATCACAGATTTCAACACCTTATTTTTTTTGTTCTATTTTTAATCATTCTTAATCGTGCCTGAAATTTAACGTAGACCAAAACGGTCGACAATTAAGTATCCCTCCGACCGGTGAAGCTTCAATTCATTTTATTTACAGCGGTCAAAAGATCGCTGTCGATATTCGTCTTCCTTAGTGATTAAAACGATATTTTTCCATGGCATTCAAATTTTATTTCAATGCTTGTAGCAATTCATTAACGGTTTTTTTGGTATTTAAATAGAGAAATATTGTGTTAAATAAAAACCTTTAAAAATCAGGGATTTATGATATTCAACCACTCCACTATATCAAAGAAGGGTATAATTCCCCCTGTGTACGAAAAAGGGAATTACAACATCCGATTTTTATAGGCATTGATCGTTGATTATGCACACTATACTCCAAAATTGGTGAGTAATTTGTTCCGTCCTATTTTCTTTTTATTTATTTGCCAAGATCGTTTTGTTATTGGTTTTACATGTTTTTATATTGTTTAAAAAGCCTACTATTATACTTATTAGAAGCTCGAGGTATTAGCTTATTGAGTGCTGTACTAAAACTGTTTACAAAAATTCTAGCAGAAGAAATATCTCTAACCGGAATATGTGAAGAACAGCAAGGGTTCAGACAGAACAGGTCTACTATAGATGCTATATTTATAATACGTCAAATTACTGAGAAAGCCATTGAGTTCAATAAAGTAGCCTTCACGTGTTTCATTGATCTAACCCAGGCATTCGATAGGGTACGGTTAACAGACGTCTTGGCCCTACTACAAAAGAGAAGAATTCATCCGAATGTAATAAAGACCATCAAAGAATTGAACAAGAACAACTACACATATATAAGAAATGCAAATAAGCTAAGCAATAAAATACCTATGACAACCGGAATCAGGCAAGGAGATAGCCTAAGCCCAATCCTATTTAATATCATCATGGATGAAATTATAAATGAAGTCAAAGTAACTGGGAGAGGATATCGACTGGGAGATAAAGAAATAAAAATCATATGCTACGCTGATGATGCTGTAATCGTATCGGAAGACGAGGACAACCTACAGAGACTCTTACACAAGTTCCAAAAAACAGCTGAAGAATTCAATATGCAAATATCCGTCAAGAAAACCAAATCGCTAACAATATCCAAAGAACCGAGAAGATGTAAACTCGCAATCTATGAGCAGAGTGTAGAACAAGTGATGTCCTTTAAATATTTAGGAGCTAATATAACTAGCACTAGAAATATTAAAGAGAAAGTAAAAGCTCAAACAACAAAGGCATCTCTAATCTCAGGATTCCTGAGAAACATAATCTGGAGAAATAAACACATGAGTACCAGAAGTAAGGTCAGAATATATGAGACATGTGTAAGACCGATTATGACATACGCGATAGAGACCAGAGCGGAGAACACGACTACAAAGCGACTTCTTAGATCAACGGAAACGCGAATTCTTAGATCGATAACTGGCTATACCTTACTTGACCATAAAAGAAGCAAAGAGATAAGGGAAATATGTGAAGTCCAAGACATAGTAAGATGGGCAAGAAACCGAAGAAGAGAATGGAGAGACCATGTCAGCAGAATGCCAAACGACCGGCTGGCAAAAATTGTGAGAGAGAAGCGGCCCAATACACCACGCCCAACTGGACGCCCACCAAAAAGATGGTATGATAGCTGGTTTTCATCGTCCCAATTGTTTTTGGGCAACCTTTGAGGCAAACACAGGACGTAGTCCTAACGTAAGAAGAAGAAGAAGCTCGCTGTAAAAGTGAATTCATGTAAGTAGTAACTGACCAATCCTTGCACAAATAGTAGAATATTGTATGCTCAATGTTTAGGCATAAATAAGTATGGTTCACGTCTGCTTGGATTTAAAAAATTCCTGGTATGTATAAGAAGCTTTAGAATTATCAAATAGATAGACGATAAGTACTTGGAAAGTATGACTGTGATATTAAGCGACGGGTGTTGCAGGGAAAAGAATGAATATGGCGCTAACTAACTTTATTAGTCGCCAGAACGTGTTATACACATAGAGGAGTGCTAAGATCAATTCTGCTCCTACGTGAAAAAGGCGTGACTATATGTATGTATGTAAGTACTTGGGATGAAAAGTCGATAAAGAAATTGTATTAAAGATTGACGATTAATTAGAAGCTATGAGAAATGTATACCGGGTGTCTTAGTTGAATTTATTATTTTGACAAGACTAAACCCCAAATTTTATTTATTTTTATTTATTAATTTTTGTTTAATCCACTACATAAATATTTTTTGTTCTATATTATCAAACTTCACACGAATTAAAATTTATTGGTTACAAATTCGGGGATAAGCTAATTTTAAAATTAAAATAATACCGGTATTACTATTTTTACTAACTTTGAGCAACCCAACTGATTGCGTAGAACAGTCATAGAAGTTTTACAAAACTGGATCAAACACGTTAGAAAATTTGAAAAAAAACTTTGTTAATAATTTTGCCTTACAATAATCCACCCCTTATTTCAAATACTTATTTTTAGCTAATATTTAACGTAACAAACTTTTACTTTTGCTTTTAATAATATTAGCTTAATATTAAAACCAAGTTTATGTTTTGCTTTCCTTAGAGTAAGCGTTAATAATTCTGCCTTACAATAATCCACCCCCTATTTTGAATATTTATTTCTAGCAAATATTTAACGTAACAAATTTTTGCTTTTAATTATAATATTTAAAGTTTTTTTTACAAATATTAGCTTGAAATTAAGACTAAGTTTATGTTTTACTTTTTTTAGAGTTGCTTATTAGAATAAAATTATTCTGGAGATTATCGTCGTATTAAACATTATTCTTCTGATATTGCGCTGTAACTTTATAATGCCCTGACCACTGTCATTAAAAAACCACTTGATGGTTTTAAATGAAATTTATACAACTTTTTAAAAAAAATTAAACTAGTGCTAAATCAAAGGATTTTTTTAAACTTCGACTTTTTATAAACAATTATCTGTTGCTTTTTTTCTGAAAATTCAAGAGTAAATTATGTGGCCGCCATTTTGTTTAAAAAAAAGCTTAAATAAGGCACTAGATTAACTATTAAAATACTTATTTCTTTTTATTTTAATGATTTCAAGTGAACTGTTGAGAAGTTATGATGGTAACCGCAAAAGACTACTTGTAGAAGAGGGGCCGATACATATAGCTATAACTTTTTACATAATTAATATTTTCTTTTCAAATTTTGATGAAATTAAGTTAAAACATGATTTAAATATATAGTATTGTTACTTAAATAAAATTACTAAAAAAAAGTTATAAAAAATACTTGTTTTTTCGTACATCTGAATGACCCTAACCTCTTAATATTGAATTATAAACGAATTATTTTTTAAAATATATTTTTATTTTATTCATTTTTTATGGTTCATTCATTTTTAGTTATTTTAAGTTTCAAAAATAAAAATGTTCGTGTCTCTTAACAATACTTCTATTCTATTAAGTAGTTGCTTAAGGAAAAAAATAAACTATAAAAAGTTTTAATTTTTTATTTAGTATTGGATGACAAAACAGATACATCTAGATTGGTGTCATCTGAATATAATTCTTTTAACAATGACTCTGTATTTACAGTAAATTTTAGGGTTCCGTGGTGTAAGGGAAGTGAGGTTTTTGGATTTTTTCTTCTCTGTATTTTTACGTATTTGCATTTTTTTTAAATTTTTAATGTGTTAATTGTTGTACACCCAAATGTCACTTTTCTTAAAATTCTTAACTAAACCCCAGGGTTTATTTCAGGATAGTAGAGCGGTAATCTAAGAACTATACGCCATGCTGTTTCATTAGTACGTCTGTAATTTTTCATTAAAATATATGAAGGGTCTGGCATTTAGAACTGCTTATACCCTCTATATTTAAGTGACAAATCTTGATACTGGTTCCAAGATTTCTTGTCAATTGACCCTAAATAGGGCCTTGTAGATGTCCTTGGTTTATAATAGTAATGAAGATGATGTGTTCTTACTCAGGAGATCGAAACGATTATCTGGCTGCCAGTTGTGCTACTCCAAAAAACACACGCTGACAGTGTAGATCAACTCTACCACAGAGGCAAGATAACCGGCTACGATCTCGTAGAAGCAACCTACCATCGCATATATGGCGTAGCTACATATGTTTGGTCCAACATTAAAAATGCCCACCTATGCTCCACCGCTAATGCTAACAATATCCACAAAGTTGTTATCAAAATAGAAGGAGTAACAATCAGTAACGTCTATAAACCCCCAGCTACCACTTAGCCACCCGAAGTCCTACAAGCACAACCACACCTAATTGTCTACATATGTGACTTGAACATCCATCGTTCACAATGGAAATACAGGAAAAATGATCCCAACGGTGAGACCTTAATCAACTGGGTAAAATACCGTAGCCTCTATCTTGTTTTCGATGCAAAGGAACGAGGTTTATTCAGATCTGCGGCTTGGAGCCAGGACTATAACCCTGATCTTTACTTCGTGACCAAAGATGAAAATGGCCTTCCTGTTAAAGTGATCAGAGTAATTAGGACAGACTTTCCACATAGCCAACATCGACCGGCTATAATGGAAATAGGCACGAAAATACCTCTCCTAAAGTTAAAGCTCATACAATTAAGGTAAAACGCGATCTTAAAACCCTTAAAGCAGCTAGTCCCTTTCAAACTGAATACTTTAGCCTGTTCACAGACGAAGAGCTTACAGACGCACTAAAAGAAGTAAAGGCAGAAAAGGCTTCTGGGCCCGATGGCATTTAACCAGAGTTTCTACTCCACTTTGGTAAATATGCCATAAAATGGATCGCACGATTATTTAGCAACTGGCAATATTCCCCATCAGTTAAAGCGGGCGGAAATCATTGCTTTATTAAAACCAGGAAAACCGGACGCTTACTTAATAAAAATCACCGCCAAGATCGAAACCAGAAATAATATCCTGCATAAATTGTGCGGCACAACATGGGGTTCGTCAGCTAGTACCTTACGCACCTCAGCGTTTGGCTTAGTTTACCCAGCTGCAAAATATTGCGCCCCAATGTAGCTGAATAGCGCCCACACTAAAAAGGTTAATGCACAACTAAACAACTCTATGCAAATTATTAGTGAAACAATCAAGCCCACTCTTATTTACTGATTGCCCACTATGAGTCACATCCACCCACCACCACTTCGGAGGGGAAATAAAGCACTTAATAGATAAGATACAAAAATTATTAATAAATCCCAGCTCCCTATACACCAGTATAGGACCAGTGTATTAGAGCCATTGTACGTGTATGTGTGTGTGTGTGTGTGTGTGTGTGTGTGTGTGTGTGTGTGTGTGTGTGTGTGTATGTGTGTGTGTGTGTGCGTGAGTGTGTGCGTGTGCGTGTGCGTGTGCGTGTGCGTGTGCGTGTGCCTGTACGTGTGCGTGTGCATGTACGTGTACGTTTATGAGTGTGTGTGTGTGTGTGTGTGTGCGAGTGTGTGTGTGCGTGTGCGTGTGCGTGTGTGTGTGCGTGTGCGTGTGCGTGTACGTGTGCGTGTATGAGTGTGTGTGTGTGTGTGTGTGTGTGTGTGTGTGTGTGTGTGTGTGTGTGTGTGTGTGTGTGTGTGTGTGTGTGAGAGGGAGAGAGATATAGCTATGTCACGTACATATTGATGTCAATCCAGACACTGTATAAAAGCAACTCATACTACAATAAAATCATTACTATGAGGCAGCGTCCGACGCAAACATTGTTGGGAATTTTAATGCGGTTAACTAGATAATATAAAAACCTTTTAAAAACAATAAAATAAACTGCCTTTTAGGTTATAAATAAACAATAAAGTATTGCTTATTGAAAAGCAGTACCATGGACGCAATTTTTAACAAACAATACAGTATACAGCGCACAAATTAGAATAAAAAAGTACTGAAAACTATTAAAAAGTGCAATATTGTGTTATGTCACTGTTAAAAATTAAAAAAATCATTGTCAATGGTAAGTATGTACTTAAATAACAATAGGCTTAAGCTCAATACTACGAAGACCAAAGCAATAATTTTGACAACATTCGTTAAATATTCCAATATTATTATATTTACATACTTACCATAAAAATGAGAACAAAATTTGTAAACGTATTTCGGTTTTATGATTGACAACACCCTTTCATTAGATTTTTATTTTTTATGCATCCGTAGGAAAATATGTAAAAAGCTATTTTTCTTCAGTAGAATTTTATAAAATCCTTCAAGCTTTTTTAAAATTACCGTATTTATTACAATTGTACTTCGACTAACGTGCGAGTTTATTGTATACATTTAACTTTTTTTTTTATGAAAATAGTCGCAAAAAGGGTAGACATATCGTGTGGGCCGCGGACGGCCCGCACTGCGACTATTAGAAGGGGAAGGGATTATAGAAAGGAAATGATTGTGGACACGCTTTTTAAAAAGTTGCAGGTTATAGTTCTCTGGAAAAACTGATTTTGGAAGCTTATTCCATTCCGTAGCTGCCCTGTAAAAGAAGGATTCTTGATAAAGATTGGTCCTTGTAGTGTCAATCTTGAGAGTAAATGGGTGAGACTGATCAGCGTGCCGAGTTCTTCGGCCGAATGTGGCCAATGGTGGTACAAGAGTTTTTATTTCTCTGGAGCATCTGCCATGGAAATATCTGTTGAGCAATGACTGGTCTGCAACTCTTTTTCTATGTTCTATAGGGTGAAGGGTATCTGTGAGAGTTGAGCTGTTTATCAAACGAATGGTTTTTTTCTGAATGGAATCTAGAAGACGAAGAGAATGCCTTGGTGCCGAACCCCAAATGTGCGAGCAATACTCCAGTAGAGGTCGGATTTGAGCCTTGTACGTCGTCAACAGTTGATCAGGAGTAAAAAACTTTCTAGCTTTCCACAGAAAACCTAGCCTCTGGCTTGCCGACTTTGCGATGTTAGCAACATGGTCATGCCAAGACATATTATTGGATACCGCGACTCCCAAAATTGAGATGGAGGGACTTGGTTCAAGGGTATTTCCGGACATTGTGATGGGATGATTTGAGGAATTCACTTTCTTGGAAAACGTGGCACTTTGTTTTTTTTGGGCGTTGAACTGAACAAGATTGTTGGTTCCTCACTCGACGATTGCTTCAAGATCTCTATTGATGGAATCAACCTGAGTCTATTTGTATCATTCACCGAAAGTGATCGATAGGATGTGAAAGTTGAGACAAGTGTGCTATCGTCTGCGAAACTGTAAATGGGGTTCGTGGTGGTTTTCAAGAGGTCGTTGATGTGTAAAAGAAATAAGGTGGGGGACAGGATGGAACCCTGGGGGACCCCGGCATTAGTTTTAAACGCATCAGAAGAAATACTGTCAACTGCCACATCTAAGGAGCGATCTTGTTTGAAGCTCAAGAGCCATTGGCGCAGTTTAGTTGGGAGACCGTAAGCAGATAATTTACTTAACAATGCCTGGTGCCAAACGCGGTCAAAGGCTTTAGATATATCCAAGGCTATTGCACGAGATTCACCAAACTTTTCAATATTTAAACAAAATAAACGTACTACAAAAGCTCCAAAATAGAAAAATGAGGATAATTCTGATATGAAACATATATACTAACATATCCCTTATGCTTGAAACTTTGCAGTAGCTACCCGTTTATGACAGATTTTACGTAAATGCCATGATTTACATACATATAGTCACGTCTTTTTCCTTAAATTCAACAGTCAAGTCCATAGTTATCATACGCGAAATAAAGACAATCTTTATCTACCACAAGTCAATATGGGTAATAAAATGAAGTCCTTTTTCTATAAAGGTTTAAAGGCAGTTGTGTTGATCTCCAGAATACGAGCACTACCCAACCAACGAAATCTTCCGAGTTTGTTACAAGAACAAGGTGAATATGCTAATAGACCAACTATTACAAGGCCAGTAGGAATCAGAGTACGCGTAACTCTGCCACCAGTGGAATTGCATCACTTGACTATTCTCTCATTAAATGATTTTAAAGTTTCACCATGGCAGCTACTAAAAATTTCTCTCTTCTTAGATCTGACTGCTTTTTCTAAGAATTGCACTGCCCCATTAGTCTACCGTCAGCGCTTTTTGGAAATCTTACACGAGTTTCCTAACTTAACAATTTTATGTACAGACGGATCTAAACCATCAACCAGTACAGAAAGTGCTCTATCCATTGGTAATTAAACGTCTTTTTGGTCCCTGTTAGCTTACGCATCCATATTTACAGCTGAACTTTATGGTATTTGGCAGGCATTTCAGTTTTGCAGTATGGCAAGACTTAATCAAGAAACCATAATCGTCTGCGACTCTCTCAGCGTCCTTAAATCAATTTCAAATCAATTTTCAGATGATCCACTAGTTAGGACAATATTATTTTCCAAACATCATCTCCATAATATTGGTAAATATGTTAAATTCATTGGGGCACCAAGCCATGTCGGAATAATAGACAACGAAAACGCGGATACAGCAGCTCGTGACGCGGCTGAGAAAAGACAGTCAGGAATAGAATCGAGTGAGCAACTGCCTAAAGCTAATAAAACCCTCTGGTGTGCCTTGACGACCTCCAAAAGCACTGCCCAGAGGTGACAGAGTGAAGATTCACAGATTAAGATTCGAGCATACAGCATTAACCCACGCGTTTCTCATAGAAGGACAAAACCCCCCGATATGTCTCCGTTGTAGTGAATTAACCACAGTGTCACATATCATATGTAAATGTCCAGGATATGAAAATATGCGCTAGATTAAAATAAAAGGTGTCGAATTTATTGGAACTTCTCATTCCCCACCATTAGGCAGATACAAGCCAATAAGCCTAACATAATCCTCCTCGACGACCTAACTTGGCATGACCATGTTGCTAACATCGCAAAGTCGGCAAGCCAAAGGCTAGGTTTTCTGTGGAAAGCCAGAAAGTTTTTTACTCCTAATCAACTGTTGACGACGTACAAGGCTCAAATCCGACCTCTACTGGAGTATTGCTCGCACATTTGGGGTTCAGCGCCAAGGCATTCTCTTCGTCTTCTAGATTCCATTCAGAAAAGAGCCATTCGTTTGATAAACAGCTCAACTCTCACAAATACCCTTCACCCTCTAGAACATAGAAGAAGAGTTGCAGACCAGTCATTGCTCTACAGATATTTCCATGGCAGATGCTCCAGAGAAATAAAAACTCTTGTACCACCATTGGCCACATTCGGCCGAAGAACTCGGCACGCTGATCAGTCTCACCCATTTACTCTCAAGATTGACACTACCAGGACCAATCTTCATTAAAAATCCTTCTTTTACAGGGCTGCTACGGAATGGAATAAGCTTCCAAAATCAGTTTTTCCAGATAACTATGACCTGCAACTTTTTAAAAAGCGTGTCCACAATCATTTCCTTACTATAATCCCTTCCCCTTCTAATAGTCGCAGTGCGGGCCGTCTGCGGCCCACACGATAGGTCTACCCTTTTTGCGACTATTTTCATGAAAAAAAAAAAACTAAGACGATGTTCGTGATCGAATTTTTGGCACCAGCCGAACTGAACATCGCCTTAAAAGAAGAGGAAAAAAGGACAAAATATATAGACCTTCTCTTCGAATTCCGCAGACTTTATCCAGACCATTCTGTTGAACTGGTCATCCTGATAATAGGCTCCCTCGGTGGTACCCGCCACACAATGCTCTCGGAACTCCATTAATACCAGCTTGCCGACAAAAGGCACACGTTTTGGCTGGGACAATGCAGAAGGCCGTCATCCTGGGATCATTGCGTCTGCTCAGGGCACACGATATTCGGTCCCAGTGATCACTCACCTAACGGTGGTCACTGGTTTCTCTCCAGCTCGGCTCTGCGAGGTATCGGAACCGCAGGGTCGTGACTGGGATTTAATAAATTAAATTAATAATAATAATAGTAGTAATAAGTTTATATGCAAAAAAAAACAATACAAGAAATTTTTTGTTTGTAATAAGCAATCAACAATTAGTCACAGAATTACATAACAGTTGAACAGTTATAATATTTGTGCATTTGGCTAATAATAAAAAATTAACAATTAATATAGATTAAGATATTGTAGATGAGGTTAACTTGTATTACATTTCATTAACATAGTAAAACTAAAACCAACTCAATATAATAAAAAATGTTTAAATGTTTAGTACAAACCCACGATAGGTTTACAACTATTTTAACATAGCACTTAACATAGCATGACATCATCATTAACATTTTTAATTTAAAATTTAACAAAATCAATATTGTATATTTTTATTCACTATGTCATGAAAATATAATTTGCCAGTTTGTAGTATCCACATTTTAATATTTCTTTTGTACCTTTTCTTGTTATTGATATCCATTATGAAATTTGGTACCATATAGTACAAGCGAGGTTTTAGATGGGTCGCATTTCGTTGACCTATAGTTTTGTTACAATGAGGTGTTTACACAATCCCACCTCTTTTTCTTGTATAATGTTTTCAATTTGGGGGTAGTAATATAATATTTCATTTTCCTATATTTCTTAAAATACAATAAAATAAAATAGTTGTCTTATAACAAGATGTGAATCTCTGACATTTCTGTAAAATTATTTCGACAATGTATCAGCAAATTAAATTTAAGATTGTGTTAATATCAAAGATTTTTTGTTCAGGTAGGACAAAGGCTGTTTATAGGAAATAGAATCCTAGCACTATATTTCCCCGAGACACCATTAGTAGCGCAACCAGTTGTCGACATTAACAAAATGTAAACAGCTTTAGGCCCACCGCAAATTGAACCAGCCCACGCACATCCCACGCACAACAGACGCGTGCACTAATTTGTAAAACATGTTTTGAAACGGAGTGGCGCATATTGAGCCCATTGTACGACCAGGTTCAATTTCAAACTGTTTCGCGCGGGTCGGGTTGTTCTAGCAACACAGTTTCGTGGGTCGTGGGTCATGGGTCTCTACTTTTGTCAGTGTGATTAGTTTTTTCCAACTAAAAAATGGAAAAATTAATTGAAATTGTTTAGAGTTTTTCTGTGTTATATGATACCACTCATGAAGATTGCACTATTTGGAATTTCACTTGACAAGTTGAATTCCCCATGACTGTCTCTTTTTCGTAAATACTCATTTGTTTTACTTCTTTTTATTATTTTTGCTGAGTATGTGCAACAGGATAAATGTTTCTTTATACTCAGATTCAGATTGTAAATCGAGAAGAAGGTGTTGCTGGCTTGCTGTCATCTTGAATACTGGAAGAAGTGATAGAGTTTTAGGTATAAGTCGTGAGTGACAAGTTGAATTCCCCATGACTGTCTCTTTTTCGTAAATACTCATTTGTTTTACTTCTTTTTATTATTTTTGCTGAGTATGTGCAATAGGATAAATGTTTCTTTATCCTCAGATTCAGATTGTAAATCGAGAAGAAGGTGTTGCTGGCTTGCTGTCATCTTGAATACTGGAAGAAGTGATAGAGTTTTAGGTATAAGTCGTGAGTGACAAGTTGAATTCCCCATGACTGTCTCTTTTTCGTAAATACTCATTTGTTTTACTTCTTTTTATTATTTTTGCTGAGTATGTGCAATAGGATAAATGTTTCTTTATCCTCAGATTCAGATTGTAAATCGAGAAGAAGGTGTTGCTGGCTTGCTGTCATCTTGAATACTGGAAGAAGTGATAGAGTTTTAGGTATAAGTCGTGAGTGACAAGTTGAATTCCCCATGACTGTCTCTTTTTCGTAAATACTCATTTGTTTTACTTCTTTTTATTATTTTTGCTGAGTATGTGCAATAGGATAAATGTTTCTTTATCCTCAGATTCAGATTGTAAATCGAGAAGAAGGTGTTGCTGGCTTGCTGTCATCTTGAATACTGGAAGAAGTGATAGAGTTTTAGGTATAAGTCGTGAGTGTGGGCTGTGTTCAATATGCGCTGCTATTAAAACACATGTACGTGGGCTGGGTTTCGGTCACACGAGGGCTACGCATGGGTTGTACGTGGGCTGGGTTCAATTTGTATTAAAATGAATCATGTTCCTAATAACATTGCGAATGGTAAATTTGTATTTTTGAAAATTACTTATGCCCACCCTGTATTGTTTGACGTAATAGTTTTATCTGCTAAAACCGATTTTAGTAACAGGAAGTGAACGAATGCTATATTGATATATTGAACCACATTCGAAATTAATATAACAGTGTGCCATTTCCGCCGTGTGAAATAATAAATAAACTTATTAATCCTTATAACAATAGTTGTTCCAATTTTCCTGTATAATATCGGCACGAAATAATTTTAAAATAAAATAATTTTTGCATTTGACCGTTCGTCATTGGAACATTTTCAATGATACAAATAATGTTTTAGTCGATAATTTTTTTTGTTATTGTTAAAAGTGTGTACATAATGTGTTATTTTTGATAACCAACATGTTAAAATACACGAGTCGAATTTTAAAGTTATTTTCTTTTATCCACACATTTTTAAAAGAAACCGGAAAATAATATATATAAAAAATAGCAAACAAAACCAATATTGGTTAAACGTATTACACACATGCAAATAATCTAAGGATATTTTATTTTTAGCTGAAAATTTTTAAATGAATTAACATTTTGCGGCTGATAAATTAAACCAAGTTAATTTTAACAAAGTTTATTCAAACCACAGCCTATTTAATATACAGTTTATTTTAAAACCATCCAGTCCAAATAACTGATTTTGCCTAATTGTAAGAAAAACAAAAAACATATCGAATTTTAAATCAAGGAGAAGGTTTAAATTGAATTTGGAATTGAGCCAGGCGCTCAGCTCTATACCCATTGTGCCCGGGCACTGTTGATTGGGATGTGTTCAGGAGACCAACCTCATGCGCAAATCAAATCAGCCGACCTGCTGTCTGTGTTTTGCCCGACGATGTCCTTGCGGATTCTCCTAAACAATTCACAGTTAACCAACACATGAAGTAAAGTTTCTTCTTCCACCCTGCATCTTGGACATAGTGCGTCATGGTTGATGCTCATGTTCATAAGATGCCTTGCGGTAAACCAGTGACCAGTTATCAGCCCGAAGATCGGTCTTTAATGATTTCCCTCGAGACTGATTAGTCGGCTACCTAGTTCTTTGGAGGACCCTTTAGAAAGGCCTTTGGTGTGTCGCACCCTGTTAGTTTTAAGCCACCTTTCCATAAATCTGTCCTCATGTTTCCTGTCCAATGGACCTTTGATGAAACCATTAGATACGGGAGTTGAGCATACAGGGAGTGTACTTATGGCTTTACGCTGGATTAGCTGCCCTATCATTGCCCTGAATATCGCAGTTTCCAGGAACCCAATTCAGTTTGACGTAGTTATGTCGCCAGCTAAAAAGCTCAATGCAGTCATGTACCATTTGAGAGGTGGTGACCATTGACGTAAGTGACTCTAGAGCCGAACGACTGTCGTCATAAATGTATATGTATCTGTTCCTGTACTTTAGGTTAATTATGTGCCTTGTACAAGCCTAAATCGCATATATCTCTAAGAAAGTAACTTGGAATCTTATCCTGAAATGATACTTGATGGATTGTCGGTCACAACCCAAGGTTAGAACCCCCTCAAGATCCCTACCTTTGAGAATAGCTGCATGCCCGTACAACGTCATTTTCCAGAGTCCATAAGAATGCAGTCTTATGGTAGTTTTTACCGCCTGGGTTTCTGCGTAGAGATCTGGGGGCTTAATGTTGAGAATAGCCCCCATTGCTGGCGTGGAGGTAGTTTTAATTGCCCCCGTAATACCTAGCAACGCTAATCGACAGATCTTATCAAGGTATTTGACGTTAATTTGCCTTTTACCAAACAACCAAACAACTGACGTGTAGTTGGTTTGTAGGACTAAAATAGCTGCATAAAACTATCCTACCACGATGAGTTTCAGGCCCCACGTTTTACCAATAATTCTCTTGCAGATCCAGAAAGTGGCAATTGCTTTCCGGACTTGCTGTGGCTTCTTCAGTTAAGTTTCTTGTCCAGTGTGACAGCGCACTTTACTAAAAAACTTAAATTTATATTGAAAATTGAGAGACCTTTCATTGTAAACTGCCTCTATTTCGTAAAAAGTACCATCTCATACTTACTGGAGTTTATCCTTAGAGACCTGGATGTGCACCATTCTTTAATGAGATCAAGAGCTTTTTGCATCTTTCTCTTATTGCTTCTGGGTCCTGGCCTTTGACCAGAAGTTTCACGTTGGCCGCGTAGCTAACGGCGAACTCTCCCAGCTTATTTGGCTTCCTTAGAGGACTATTAATAACCATGATCCACATAAGGGGAAAGAATACCCCGTCTTGTGGGCATCCCCTCCTCACATGGGCCTTCACGTTGCCACAAAGCTCTATGGTTACCGTTCTTTGTTTCAGCATAAAGTCGATCCAAATAGAAATATATTTTTTTGTATCGAATCCTTTAGCACCATCGCGAATAGAATCGAAGGAAGTATTATTAAATGATCCCTCTATATCTATAAATTTATCTATCCAGTGCATTTTTTTGTAGTGAAGGGCTTCCTCTATGCTACATCGTAAAGAGCCGTTTCTACCGACTTTCCCGCCTGGTACGCATGTTGTGACTTGTGCAGAGGTTTTTGGGCCACTGCATTGTCTCTTACGTGCCTGTTTACCAGCCTTTTTAAGTTTTTAATAAGAAATACGAAAAGCTTATATGTAGGCTAAAATAATTTGGCTTAGTCATAGGTGTTTTTTCCGGTTTGGGTATAAATACTATTTTAACCTTCCACCATACTTTGATTGGACATTCTTAATAAATTATCCTTTATTGATAAAATGGGCTAAAATTGATTTATTTTTTTTTAAATGTATATTTTTTTAATTTTAAACGTTGCTAAAATTTGCAAAAATATGACATTTTATCTAAACTTTTTTGAAGTGTCTTCAAAAGTATCCACTTAAGATATTAACATTTTGCTCTTTGTAGGCTTTGATACTTTTTGCTAGAGCCATGTTTGGATAAGCACTTTTAATTGGAACCCAACAGTAAAACAAATTTTAAATTATATATTAGAATCTTTTTTCAAACCATAAAAAAATAGTTTTAATCTACCTACGGTTTAAATTCACAACCTTTTAATTTTAAAATCTTATATTTCGTTTCTTGGTTTAAACAAAATAATTCGCACAAATTTAAAAATGTAGTAAAAACACATTGTGGTTTAAAAATGTTATTTATTATTTGTTAATATATTTGAAGAATAAAAAGTTTTAGATTTTATCAGAAGTCTTCGGGCAGCAAACACCAGCGTACCTGTAACGAAAAAAATTACTCAAAACAATCCCAAAAATACATCAAATTTCTCTAAACAATAAAAAAATAATACAACATGACCTACTTGTTTTGTACAGGGCAAGAGAATTTTTTGTATACTTCAAAATCAGTTAAAAGAGAAAATATTGAGGGACAATCTTTTAAGAGCGTACATTCACCCTCTTCGTTTAGTGGCGTTTTTGGGCAAGTTCCGTCAGCAGGAAGGTTTAAAGATGGCATACCCAGTTCCAGTTCACCTGCAATACAATTTTGGTTGCATAAAAAGAAAGTATTTTGTTTTTAAATTTCTAATAAAAAATAGATTTAATAAATATTGTGTCTTTGCTTATATCACCCCAAAAATAAAATTTTAATTTAAATTACTTTAATAACTTAGTCCTTTAAAGATAAAAAATACAAATTAATTAAATATTATTTAAACATATTGTACCAACCAGATGTAAAAAATAAAGATTAACGTTGATGAAATAAATAAAGATAAAGATTTTTAACATCTCGACATCAAAATGTTTATTTTTGATAAGTCAAAAGGCATTTAGGTAACAAAATTGTTGTTAAATATTATAAAATAATTTATGCCACTCAAGGCGTCAAATAGTATAAAAAGTACCAGGCTATAAAGCACAATTTCAGAAAATACAGAAGGTTTATTATTATAGAGGAGTATAAAAGTGGTTTGGGGCAAAATCAGAATAGTAGATAGGACCGATTTAATTTGCTGCAATATTTTTTAAATTTCAATATATATAATAATAAAATACTTTAACTAATTGCGCTTTTATCTGCATGATATTGCACGAACATATAATGCGATAACAGTGTCTAGCTTTCTTAATGATAATAGTATCAAATTATTATCGTGGCCTGAGCAATCCACTGAATTGGAATAATTTAGTTTTGTAAAAGAAACTTATAACATAAAACACAATTGGTTTTTGAAAGGAAACGTATCACAAAATTAGTAGGGAATTAGTAGGTTTTTAAAAATTGGCACCAAACTTTTGTAACTTAAAAAAAACACTTTAGTTAGGGTAACACAATTTGGCGCCCAACTTTTGAGGTTTAGAAAAATACTTTTAGTAGGCTACAACACTTCAATTTAATAAAAAACTGAGTATTACCTATTTGTAAATATATTCCCATAAAAAACTAAATATTACCCAAAAGATATATTCTCATTTTTTTTCACTAAAAATAGTCGCAAAAAGGGAGACCTGCGACTATTAGAAGGGGGAGGGATTATAGAAAGGAGATGATTGCAAACCCGTTTTTTAAAAAGTTGCAGATCATAGTTCTCTGGAAAAACTGATTTTGGAAGCTTGTTCCATTTTGTCGCAGCCCTGTAAAATAAGGATTTTTGATGGAGATTGGTCCTTGTAGTGTCAATTTTGAGAGTAAATGGGTGAGACTGATCTGCGTGCCGAGTTCTTCGGTCGAATGTGGCCAGTGGTGGTACAAGAGTTTTTATTTCTCTGGATCATCTGCCATGGAAATATCTGTATAGTAATGTCTGCTCTGCAACTCTTCTTCTAAGTTTTATTTTAAAGAAATAGCACGTCACTGATTACAAGCGTAGCTGTAACTCCACAATAATGTTACAGCATTGCCAGCACGAGGTTGGGACAAAGAGAATCGATTGGTATTCTTTGTCATACTTATGGCCACTCTCGTTTAATCATTGCCTACGGGAAAAAGGCGTGACTTTATGTCTTCTTCTTCTTCTTCTTATCCATATTTAAGATCTTTCGACCTGTTAGTTTTGCAGGTTCCTCTGTATCAGTTTCTGGGAGGTGGACTGCCAGCTGTCCTTCCATCTCTTAGGTGGTCTTCCGGGTGCTCTTTTTCCTATTGGTTTTACTTTAAGTGCGATGCGTGGTAGTCTGCTCTGTTCCATTCTTTTTACGTGAGCGTACCAGCAACTTTTTCTTTGTCTTCCCCATCTTACGATGTCTAGCACTCCGCACTGTTCCCTGATGTCAGTGTTCCTAATTCGGTCTCCCCTTGTTTTTCCCATTATAGTCCTAAGCGTTTTCATTTCGAGTACTCGAAGCATGCTCTTCGTTTTGTTAGTTTCAATTGACAGTTGACTATATGTATGTATATTATTTTACATAAATAATTTTGTTTTCATCAAAATTACATTCTGCAATCCCATTGTGATATGTATGTTCTTGTTTTTTATACTTCAGAGTCCTAAAGAAAAAACAATAAAGTTTCGAATCGTTGACCATTTAACAATTGGTTTTCTTCAACATTTCGACCGAATTCCCGCTAACTCAACAATCAAAATCATATTCAACGGTCGCCATTCTATTCAACTATACTATTATAACTTATACACAATTCAATGTTCATATGTTTACTTGATAGCCTTTTAAAAAGCGAATAAAAATTTTTGAATGCTCGGGTAGCAAAAAAAAGTGTATACTTTTTTTAATAGACCGAATCCCTGATAAATACTCGTAATATTTTAGTGTTTATAAAAGTTTTTCCGAATTTTTGATACATTTGAAAAAAATATACCCAAGTTGCGGTTTTAATGAACTTAGTTTAAATTAAATTGTTAACATTTATTAAATTTAAAAGGTTTACGAAAGATGGAAAGTTTGACAGTGACATTGAGCAAAGGGTGTTGGCAGAAAAACAAATGAATGGGGCACTGCATAGCTTTATGAGTAGCAGCCAGAAAGTGTCAAAAAAGGAACGTCTGGCTGTGCATAGAGGTGTGTTGGTAGGAAATGTTGGGTTTGGCAGAAGAAGCATGAATATAGAATTAATGCTGTGGAGATGAGTAGTCTGAAAAGTATAGTCGGAGTAACTCGGTTGGATAAAGTGTAAAAGAGATGTGGTTACAAAGATAGGTAAAGGAATGCTTGGATAGTTTGGACACGTAGAAATGATGGATAATGGAATATTGACGAAACAAATTTATAAGGCGAGTGTAAATGGACAAGTCGGTAAAGGTCGACCTCGGCGAACATATCTCGATCAGATCAACATTGTTTTGAAGAAAGGCCAGGTCAAGAGTTTTAACAACCGACGAGCATGTATGAGAGCACTGATGAAAGTAGAGGAAGCAAAAGATGTGTGTAAGAACCGTAGCAAGTGGAAGGAAGTAGTCTCTGTCTACCCGTACGGGGAAAAGGCGTCACTATATCTATGTAAAACCCCAATTTAAGCTTAGAACATAATGGCTTTAAATTATTTCTGTTTTTATATGTAGATAAAATGTTAACGTTAAGAATTTCTTATTGCTTTGTATATAAATTATGACAAAATACCATGTATTATTCCCCTTTATATTTAATATAGTTTTCTAATGTTTATTTTTTATATCGTACAAATTAACTATTATAAACTGTTCAACAAGTACATAATATAAAAACTTCTGAAATTTAAAATAAAAATCATTAGACCCGTGAAATTAAGGTTTATTTGAGAAAATAACAAAAGCGACCTAAAAATTTATCTTCAATAAACCACAATGGGTGTTTAAGAAAAAGTGACAAATTAAAGAAAACAACAACATACAAAGTTCATTTATTACGGTACTTTAAACAGCTGTATACGAAACTTAATACCGTAAAGGACCACCTCAGAATCTTCTTAATGCTGTTACTCTATTTGGAAGACTATTCATTAAATTATTGATAAACTGCTATTGAATGCCTTTCCAAATGACTTTTAATGCGTAAGCTAAGTAGTGCAATATTTATGGAGGTTGTTAAAGTCGATTTAATTGCCTGGGCATTTCGGTTTAAACGTTTTCAATGCAATTCATATCTGGTGAGCAGAGTGGCCACTCCAATTTTATAATCCCATGATGTACTATTCGGTCGTTTACAATTCTTGCACGGTGAGGACATGCATTATCATCAATAAAAAATCTCTCGCTATGGCTTCAGCAAATGGTACAACTATCGGCTTCATAACCATTTTGCGAAATCTTACCTACGTCATTGTTTGATGAATCAAGACCAATAAATCAGTGCGGCCATCATAACATCTTCTTACAGTGTCTTGCTTTCTCAAGCGTTGACGACTCCCATATTGACCACTTCTTTGTATCTATCTCTATCTTGAGCTGCGTGGAGAAGTTCCTCAGCAGTTAAACCTGTCCATTGTCGGAGATTTCGGAACCAGGATAGCTTTTTGCGGCCTATCCATTTTTGTCCCTCGATCTTGCCATTCAGAATAAGCCGAAGCAGACTATAACGTGGTCCACGCATCACATGTCCCAATTATTCCAGTTTGCGGCGCTTGATGGTAGTTAAGAGCTCTCTATCGTGCCCTATTCTGATGAGTACGCTCTCGTTGGTAGTTCGGCTTGTCCACGGAATTTTAAGCATCCGTCTGTACAGCCACATCTCGAATGCAGCAATGCGGACAATAATTTTTTGGTGGAGCGTCCATGTTTCGCAAGAGTACAACATAATAGACCATACATAACACTTGGTAAACCTTTCACGCAGATGAATGTTAAGTTGCTTGGCACAGAGTAGCGGCTTGAGATTCAGAAATGCTTTTCTAGCTATTTCTATTCTAGCCTTGATTTCTTCGTCTGGATCCATCGACTGATTGATCCAGCTTCCAAAATATTTAAAGTGCTGAACTCTTTCTATATTCTCGCCATCAAGTGTTATTCTTTCCGGGCCAACATTCATTTTGCTAACAACCATAAATTTAGTTTTTTTGACATTGATTTTCAGTCCCCATCTATTACTTTCTTTGTTTATCTTGTCTAACATACATTGTAATTCTTTTAATGATTCAGCTAGGAGCTCAGTATCATCTGCGTATCGAATGTTAAAAATGGTTTCGCCTCCAATCTTTATTCTATCACCAGATTGTGTTGCCCATTTAAATATATTCTCCGTGTAAAGGTTGAAAAGTGTAGGAGTTAAAATACAACCCTGTCTCACACCTCTCTTTATAGGTATCTTAGTTGTCTCCTCTCCATCTAGTGTTACTGTGGCAGATTGATTCCAGTAGAGAGAAAATAACAAACGTATATCATTATTACCGAGGGGTATATTCTGTAGAGTTTGTTATGCTGTACGAAATCAAAAGCCTTTTCGTAGTCAATAAAACATAGGTACACCGGCTTTCTTACCTCCCAACATCTTTGAAGTAGCGTTTTCATGCAAAATAGTGCTTCTCTGGTACCTAAGCCGCCTCGAAATCCGAATTGTTTTTCACTAATGCTTTCTTCGCATTTGTTGTGTATACGGTTTTGGACAACACGAAGTAGAACTTTTAGAGGGTGGCTCATAAGACTTATTAGTCGAAAATAATTACAAGACGTGGCATTACTTTTCTTTGGCAAGGGGATGAACGTGGATATCTGCCAGCTCTCTGGAAGTTGACTGGTTTCATATATATATATAATCCAGGATATCTACAGCTGTCGCTGCCTTCCTGCTTTCAGCCCTTGTCTCCAGTTGTCCTTGTCCTGCCAGTCTCCGTCCTGCAGGTTTCTTAATTCCATCGCCTCATCCACTTCGTCTCTCCATGATCGCCTTGGTCGACATCTCTTTCGTCTGCCTAATGGACTCCACTCAGTTACCCGGTGTATCCAGCGATCCTCCGGAGTTCTTCTAACATGTCCGTACCACGTTAGTTTCTTTTCCTCTATGTGTTCTAGTATGTCTTTTTTTACCTCCATTCTTCTCCTGATCTCCTCATTTCTTATTCGATCTAATCTGTTCACTCCACAACTCCTTCTCCAAAAGTCCATTTCTGTGGCTACAATCTTCCCTTTGTTTTTTTTGTTGATCACCCACATTTCAGCTCCATAAGTCATTATGCTGCGTACTATTGAATTGAATATTCTCGTTTTATTAGTCTTGGTTATGTGGCGATCCCATAATATTGGGTTTAATTGATTAATACATGCCCTAGTTTGACCTAGTCTATTTTTTATTTCTTCCTCTGCTGTTCCACTTTTTGATATTATAAACCCTAGGTACTTAAATTTGTCTGTTCCTGAGATCTGTCGGTTATCATCTATTTCTAGGTGATATATCCTGTCTTGTGCCGTTGACATATATTGGGTCTTTTCGAGGTTGATTTCCACTCCATTTTTCCCATATTCCTCCTCTAGTTTCCGCATCATAAAACTTAAATCCTCCTCATCTTGAGCTATGATTACTTGATCATCGGCAAAGCTTAGAGTATACAGATGATCATTTCTAATTGGTATTCCCATTCCTGCACATTTTCTCTTCCATGGTCTTAGTGTCTGTTGTAGAAATATTTTGAATAGTGTGGGTGATGTTGAGCATCCTTGGAGGAGACCCTTAGTTGTTTTGAAGGCATTTGATAGTTTATTTCCCTCTTTAATCCTTACGGTATTTTTTTTGTACATATTTTGGACTGTTCTGATAATTCTCTGCGTTATACCCATTTCTAACATGGCTTCCCAGATTTTAGACCGAGGGACAGAATCATAGGCCACAAATGCAAAATGTACCTCTCTGTTCTTGGCCATTTTTTTCTCTATGAGTTGTTGAATTGTATATATATGGTCCATACATGATCTTCCAGCCGTAAATCCTGCCTGATCTTCATCAACTTTTTCTTGTATCTGTTCTTCTAATTTTTGTTTGGCGACTTTTCCAAATAGTCGGCCCATCGAAGCTATTACGCTGATTCCCCTGTAGTTTTCGCACTTTTTTTTCTCTCCTTTCTTATGGATAGACGTTATGTAGGCTTCCGTCCATTTATCTGGTAGTTCTTCTCCATTTAGTGCTCGGAGGAACATTGCGTATATCATTCGCCCCAACTTCTCAGTTCCGTATTTAATTAATTTTCATAAATATGGTTTCATAAATATTATAATATTATATAACATATCCCTCCCCAAATACAAAATGATCCTTTACCAAGAAGAGTGGTTAGAACCATTATATTTTTATTTTACCGCTGTCCTCTTTCTCTTTGGACTAAAATTCAACTACATACATACATACATAAAGTCACGCCTTTTTCCCATAGGGGTAGGCAGAGACCACTTCCTTCCACTTGCTACGGTTCGTACACACATCTTTTGCTTCCTCTACTTTCATCAGTTCTCTCATACATGCTCTTCGGTTGTTGGTACTCTTGACCTGGCCTTTTTTCAAAACAATGTTGATCTGATCGAGATATGTTCTCCGAGGTCGACCTCTACCGATTTGCCCATTTAACTATCACACGTATATAAACGAAATCGTGATTCGTCGGAGAAAACAATTTCTTTAATTTTGAAGATTCCAATTACTGCGTTTTATAGCCCAACCATGTCTGTAAGCACGCTGCGCAGTCGTTAACCGTGCGTGTGTAGCACGTCTTCTTGGACTTAAATTACGTATACGCAACCTTCTTCTAATAGTCTGACCAGAAATAACAACTCTAATCCATTGTCTAAAGAAGCTGTTAATTCTTGAAGCAGTGAATTTTATGTTTCGCCTTGCAGTCAGGACTATGAAACGGTCTTAAACTTACGTTGTGGCTCGAACTCGTCATCCTCCATGCATGTACTGTGCATACCCAGTTGCTACAAATCGATTTATGCTTGACTAATGACGCTTTGCGAAACATTTCGCTGGGTAGCGACTTCTTGAGATAAACCTTCACGTATCCAACGCACTAATTGTTCGAGAGCTGCACTACATGTAATCGTCGTAAAGGCAAAACTTTAACGTAAATAAGAAAACTTCTTACTAATTACAATAGAAATGCAGCCTTCTTTTCGACTTAAATGGAAACCTTGCAATATTCTTCTGTTAAAAAGATAACAGCCGAGGTATAGAAAATTTTGGCAAAATTTTTGCAAAAATTATAATCATCCACTTCAATTGTTGAGCAGTGTAGTTAAAACGAAATTTATAGCAGAAAAATTATATAAATTTTAATAAAATATTACCTGATGGCAAGGAGATGGTTCCATTTGGATTTAAAACTGCAGTTAACCAAGTCAACGAATCCTTTAATGTTGGTACTCTAGTTGTTAATGGTCTTATGGTGGTGGTTGGTACTGTAAATACACAATTTTAAAAACTAGAAAATAATGGTTTATATGTATAAGATACGAGGGCGGTTTGATAAGTCAGTGACTTTTTGAATAAAACAAATTATTTTCCGCAAATAAACATTTTATTTTTCTACATAATCACCTTTTAGCTCGATACGTTTAGTTCAGCGTTTTTCTAATTTTTTATTCCCACCAAATAATAGGTTTTTTCAAAGCTTTCAAAATACGCGTTTGTTCCGGTAATGACTTCTTCATTCGACTCAAATCTCTTACCGCCCAGCCATTTCTTTAGGTTTGAAAACAGAAAATAGTCGCAGGGGGCTAAATCTGGAGAATATGCTGGATGGGGTAGCAGTTCGTATCCCAATTCGTGGATTTTGGCCATCGTGACTAGACAAGTGTGCACACGTGCATTGTCTTGATGGGATAGCACTTTCTTCTTCGCCAAATGCGGCCGTTTTTGCTTCAAATCAACGTCGAATCTGTTCAAAAGCTTTGAATAATATTCGCCGGTGATCGTTTTACCTTTCTCGAGGTAATCGATGTGAATGACACCGCGTACATCCCAAAAAACTGTGGGCATGACCTTGTTGGTTGACAGACTCTGTTTCGCCTTCTTTGGTCCACGTTCACCCCGAGCAACCCACTGTTTCGATTGTTCCTTGGTCTCTGGCTTGTTGTGATGGATCCATGTTTCATCCACAGTAACAAAACGGCGCAAAAATTTGTCCGGATTACGGCTGAACATCGCTAAACATTCTTTTGAAGTGGTCACACGATTGCGCTTATGGTCGAGTGTGAGCAATCGCGGCACCCATCTCGCAGAGAGTTTTTTCATGTCCAAATATTCGTGTAAAATATGATGTACCCGTTTAGTTGAGATACCTACAGCATGAGCCAACTCACGCACTTTTATTCTCCGATCATCCAATATCATTTCATGGATTTTATCAACGATTTCCAGCGTGATCACTTCTTTTAGGCGACCTGGACGTTCGGTGTCACTAGTGCTGGTACGACCACAACGGAACTCTGTAAACCACTTCTTAACTATTGAAATTGATGGTGCCGAGTCTCCGTAGTATTTATCAAGTCTTTCCTTAGTTTCAGTGATGGATTTTTTACGTAAAAAGTAATGCTTAATCAGCACACCAAATTCACTTTTTTCCATTTTCGTAAAAATTTACGAGGTTGTCTGCTTTGAACGGCTATCAAACACCAACTGCACGACGTAGCTTGCTCAAAATTAGAAAGTTGCCCACTGATAGATTATAGTTGACGGAAGCACTGTTGCATTTGGAGTAACTGCGCGGGAAATTCAAAAAGTCACTGACTTATCAAACTGCCCTCGTATATGTTTAATAAGTAAAATAATGCAAATAAGTGCTTACCAGGTAAAGGCCTAATGAAATCAGGCATTGAATCATAATAACGGGTGGGAATTCCTAAAAAATAAATTAACTGTTTTAGTAAAAATGGAAAATTTAAAAACAACAATAATTATTTTCGCTAAGGGTTTAAACAGTTTACAAACGCTTGATAGAAGGAAATAAGCGAAATGAACCGTTGATAAATCTTTAGAATAAATGCAAAATAATCCATTATCATTATAAATCCCAAACATAATTATAATTTCATTATGCAATATACACATTGACCTAAATGTAAACGTCCCAGGCCAAGAGTCATTAAATTTATTATCCAAAGATCTTACAGTTACAAAGACAAAATGACGGCTTAAACTTACACGAAAAACTAAAAGAGACTGCCGGAATACATAAAGGCAGAGCATCAAATATTCTGGCTGACGAAAACAATCAGATAATTACCGATAACAGAGAAAAATTACAATCTGGGAAAGATATATTAAGGAACTTTTCTACCAGGATAGACCTACAGTTATGAATGAAGACAACGACCACTTGACAGGACCATCAATCACAAAAACGGAGATAGAAAAAGCGATACATAACTCTAAAAACAATAAAGCAACCGGGCCGGATGAGATCCCATCGGAAATATTGAAGATATTGGATGAACGAGGCATTGAAGTTCTACACAAAATATTTAACACCGTATACGAAACAGGATAATACACACAACAATGGCTAAGTTCAACATTCATCCTTCTACCTAAGAACAATAATGCTAGAAAGTGTGGAGACCATCGACTGATTAGCCTGATAAGCCACACTTTGAAAGTTTTTCTAAAAATAATTCATCAGAAGATTTACAAAAAATGCGAAAGAGACATCAGTAGCTTACAGTTTGGGTTTAGACAAGGGATGGGCACAAGAGAAGCGATAGTGGCCACACAAGTCCTTGTACAGAACTGCCATGATGTGAGAAAAGACATATGCCTTTGCTTTGTTGACTAAGAGAAAGCATTTGATCGAGTTAAACATCCAAAACTAATTCAACTCCTCAGGAATCTGAAAATAGATCAGAAAAATATCAGATGTATCGAAAATCTATATTGGTACCAGACTGCACAAATTAGGCTCAATCATGAGCTGTCTGATGATATAGAGATCCGGAGGGGCGTGCGACAGGGATGTGTCTTGTTTCCGCTTTTGTTCAACCTGTACTCGGAAGGCGTCTTCCGGGAAGCATTGTAAGATGTGGAGATCGGTATTAAAGTCAACGGAGTGTGAATTAATAACATACGTTATGCTGATGACACAGTGCTCATCGCTGATAACATGCAAGACTTACAAAGACTGATCAACACAGTCGGTCAACATAGCAGATCGATGGGTCTAAACATAAACACTAAAAACGAAGTTTATGATAATAACAAGAAACCTGAATGCGTTTGAAGACTCACAGTTAACATTCAACGCAATGCGCATAGACAGAGTGAGCAAATTTAAATACTTGGGCATGTGGTTATCTAAAAACTGGACGTCTAATAACGAAATCAAGCGTCGCATTGAACAGGCCCGACAAGCATTCATAAGACTGAGAAGAGTATTTAGTTGTTCGGACTTCGATCTTAGTCTGAGTTTTTTAAAGTGCTATATATGGTCGGGGTACTTCTCTACAGGATGGAAGGTTGAACCCTTAAAGTCAACAACATTAACAAATTGGAAGCGCGCCAGGTGTGGCTTTACCGCAGAATGCTCAAGATACCGTGGACTGCAAGAATAACAAACGTAGAAGTTCTGTCCAGCATCAACAAAGAACGTGAACTGTTAACTACCATTAAAAAGAGAAAGACTGCATATCTGGGGCACGTCATAAGGAACAAAAAGTATGAGTACTTACAGTTGTTGATCGAGGTTAAGATAAAAGGCCGTAGAGTAATAGGAAAGAAGAAATTGTCTTGGTTGCGGAACATAAGACAGTGGACAGGAATGAATGACATACAGACCCTAATTCATACCGCAAAGGATAGAGAGGAGATGGAAAATGTGATCGCAAACATCCATAAGTGGATAGCATCCGAAGAAAAAGATCTTAAAGCCGTGGACAAATAATATCAATCTTACCGCAGCATGATGTTTAGCATCAAAACTCGTCGTAATTATTAAACGATTTTTAGTATTATTTTTTTACCACGTGTTTCCTGAGTTCGCATTATATTTTGTAAGCACAGTACAAACCGACGTTCCAATAACAATTTTTTTAACTTTAATCGATTTCAATGCAGCCCCCTTACATCATATTTTTATCGTTGGCATTATTTCGTCAACTTTAGAAAATTGAATTACAATTCATCGGCCATAGATCTACTTTCTATTTCTTACAATCCACACTTCACTTTAATGTTTAAAAAAAAATTTTAGGTAATGATAATTTAATCAAAAATTCATTTAAAGCCTCTCACTTACTGGACTAGTATCCTTTAGTAATTAATTGAAAATCAAATAAAACATTTATTGATTTACTTAGTATTGTAACAAAACAGTTGGTAATCCACATCACTTGATAACTTAAGTAAAAACTAATGGTATACCAGAAAAATAATACAATTTTTGGTATGCATGCATCATAAACCATCAATAACAAATGCAAAAACGTGCATAAAAGTTGCTAGTACGGCATCAATAATCAAAAATTACGTCAAATTTTGTTATAAATTGTCAAATTAATCAAATTGTATACAATTTGTAAATTTATCTTAAAACAACTAACACGAACGAAAAAATTATTTCAAAAAAATATTAATAGAATAAATACACTAAAGTGACAATAATTTATAAATTATAAAAGGTACGTGCGATATTTATATGTGTCGGTGTATGTGAAAACACGCTCGAAACCAAAGTCTGAGAGGTCGAGTTCCTTTATTACACAGTTGCTGATATCTACATTCGCAATCAATATCGCAATTTTCTTGTTAATGTTTACGTACTTATCTTATACGCTAACAATAACGATTCGTTAATATTTTAATATTGCTTTTGTTTTATCCACAATAACAGTTATTAATATTCTTTGTAATATAAATGCATGGATGATTTGAGCTGGAATTTATAGTCGTTGAAATGGGATCTAGGTATCGATCTATTTCTACAGTGTTTCAAGCTTAAACTGAAGCAATTATACAATGCGCACAGATAGCGCTCTCCATAGGGAGAGCCAGCCTTAGCGATTCCCTTTTGTCTAAAAATAAAGACGGGGACGGGGTTAGGGACCGGAACTTGATGTACTTGATGTTCGAAAAAAAGGTCTCTATATTTTGTCCGTTTTTCCTCTTCTTTTAAGGCGATGTTCGGTTCGGCTGGTGCCGCAAATTTGATCACGAACTTAGTTAGGTGGTCGAGTAGGATTATGTCAGGCTTTTTGGCTTGTATCTGCCTGAGGGTGGGGAATGAGAAGTTCCAATAAATTCGACACCTCTCCTTCTCCATAACGGACTCAATATCCCCCGGATCATAGGGCAGGACTGGAGTTTCATCAATACCGTACGAGTGCATAGTATAGCACTCGTAATGCCGCATTGTGTCTATGGATATAGGCCGAAACTGCGTACACCGTCCATGCTGAAAGCAGGTGCATTAGCGTTTCCGGCACCCTACGGCAGGCCCTGCATTTTACATCAGGGACCTCTATACCCATGACTCGGCTTCGGTAATGTAAGGTATTAAAAACTCCATCCTGGCATGCCATGATGAACTTCTCTGTTTTCGATTTAAGCCCGCCTGACCTTAGGAATGCAAAGGTCAGTTCTTTGGATAAGCCCCTGTCTTCGATGTTGTTTAAGAAGACAGAATGTAGAGATTTATTCATGTGGAGCTGCAGAGTTTTATCAACTTTTGCAGCTTTTATGCGGGCTTTTCTTTGTGCGGTATCGGATAAATTAAAAGGCTTTGCGTACTGAAGTATTTAGCAGCAGGCGCAAATTTAAAAAATTTAATTCGTCCGTAGATTGGTTTAAATATTGCGCAATACGAAAACTATATAAAAAAGCGCTGAAAGATGGTAAGCAGAGGGCCTACACAGATACTATTCTCAATTTTGAAAACAATGTGGAAAATTGTAAGTCAGGAAAGACAAAGTAAATTTTCAACAAGTAACATCAGTTCTTTGAATTTACATCAGTTTAATACCTTCTTTGGTTCTGTGCCAAATGTTATTTTAAGTAATCTGGAAGACTTTAAAGACGATCCACTGTCATATTTAGATAATATTTGTAGGCCATCTTCATCCTTTTTTGGCCCCTGTTTTCGAATCAGATGTACGTCAAGCCATTCTATCTTTGAAAAACAAACCTAGGTCGACTACTATGGCCTAAATGCTTCCATGATCAAGATGTCAATGGAGATATTACTTGAACCTCTTACTAACTTGTACAATAAACGCATAATCGATGGACACTGGCCTGATGCATTTAAGATATCCAAAATTGTACCTGTTCATAAAAAAGGTGATAAAGACCTGTTTGATAATTACAGGCCAATGGCAATAATTCCTATTGTATCCAAAATTTTTGAAATCTTAATGAAAGACAGTTTAGTTTTATATATAGATATGCAATCCATTATGTCGTCTGCTCAATTTGGATTTCAAAAACATAAATTAACCACGCTTGCACTTAAAACGATTATCGATTATATTGTGGAGAGTATTCATCATGGAAGTGTTACAAATGCAATCATGTGTTACTTGACGAAAGCATTTGATTGCGTGAACTTCTTTGTTCTTATTTCTATTTTATGGATTTAGTAATATGGAACTTAAATTATTTGAAACCTACTTAAGCAATAGGCACTAATACGTAAGCTATAATAGTTGTACTTCTGATTTATGTAACTAGCGGGGTACCTTAGGGTTCAGTTTTGGGCCCTATCTTGTTTCTATTGTACGTGAACGACTTGCCTTCTGCATGTCAAGAGTTATGCAGAGTCGTTTTATTTGCTGACGACAAAACTTTATTAACTGAAGGTGATGAGAGTATGAGTGGGCAAAGTTTAAGTAGAGCTAAGAGATGATTTACTTCGAATTCATTAAAACTGAACGAACTGAAAACACAAAGAGTTTTGTTTAGTTCTGACAAATTTGCAGTAGCGTCTGATCCTGCGAAACTATTGGGAGTGACCTTCGACACTAGATTAAATTGGTCACACCACGTCGACAGCCTCTGCTCTAAACTTTCTAGCCAACTTTTCGTAATGAGACAACCACGGTCATCTATATCGTTCAAAATGACAATAAAAACCATCTACTTTGCTCTTATTCAAAGCCATCTAACATATGGCATGTTAATATGGGGCGCCTCCTCCCACGCCGAAAGAGCTTTCAAAATGCAGAAGGCAGCCGTGCGTGTTGTGGATGGAGCCCAGCACCGTACTCATTGTCGTGAACTTTTTAAAAAAATATGAAATTCTACCCTTTTTATGTCTTTACATACTGAAAACTTTAATTGCTATACATAAAAATATTTCTAATTTAACAAAACACTCAAATTTTTACCAATATCACACAAGGGGTTCAGATAATCTAGTCCCTCATTATTCCCGAATCTGTATGACTAAAAACAATAAGTGGAATTTAAGAATGTACAATAAACTCGACAATATATTCAAGGATAACAAGATTAAAGATATGACATGTAGGAAACTTCGTAAATTTGCCCGGGACTTTTTATTGGAAAGTTGCTTTTATTCCATTGACGAATATTTTAATTTTTAAAATACAAATTTTTATTATTATTATTAACTTAATTTATTAAATCCCAGTCATGACTCTGCGGTTGCGATACCTCGCAGAGCCGAGCTGGGGAGAAACCAGTGACCACCGTTAGGTGATTGATCACTGGGACCGAATATCGTGTGCCCTGAGCAGACGCAATGATCCCAGAATGACGACCTTCTGCATTGCCCCAGCCAAAACGTGTGCCGTTTGTCAACAAGCTGGTATTTTATGGAGTTCCGAGAGCAGTGTGTGGCGGGTACCACCGAGGGAGCCTATTATCAGGATGACCAGTTCAACAGAATGGTCTGGATAAAGTCTGCGGAGTTCGAAGAGAAGGTCTATATATTTTGTCCGTTTTTCCTCTTCTTTTAAGGCGATGTTCGGTTCGGCTGGTGCCGAAAATTCGATCACGAACATCGTCTTAGTTAGGTTCGAGGAGGATTATGTTAGGCTTATTGGCTTGTATCTGCCTGAGGGTGGGGAATAAGAATTTCCAATAAATTCGACACCTCTCATTCTCCACAACGGACTCAATATCCCCCGGAGCATAGGGCAGCACTGGAGTTTCATCAATACCGTACGAGTGCCTCAGATAATAGTATAGCATTCGTAATGCCGCATTGTGTCTATGGATATAGGCCGAAACTGCATACACCGTGCGGATTATTATTATTATTATTATTTTTTTTAATGAATTTAGGTGCATCGATTACTAGGATCATTAGCACCATGAATTGGGCAGGACAGATTTCACATTACTTAAATTTTTGTGAAGAGGTTGACTACTCTTAAGAAATTCATCAAATTTTCAACCGTGGTAGCGTCTCTGAAATTTTCAGATAGTTGTTCTGATATGTCAAGAAGTTTTCTCATGTTTCTGAATCCTGGGCATGTACATATAATATGTGATACGGTGATTAGTTCGCCGCAATGATTGCATATCGGAGGATCTTGTCCTTCTAGGAGGAATGCGTTGGTTAATAGAGTATGGCCGAACCTCAGTCTATGTATTTTAACCCTGTCAGCTCTTGGCAAAGTCCCGGGGGGACGCCACGGTTGGATATCAGGTTTTATTGCTTTCAAATGGTTGTCTATTTGACTCCATTCTCTTTGCCACTCTCTTTTTATTTTGGAATTGTATTGAATTTTCATATCGTCTGCTCTTAAGATTCGAGCTTCTACTCCTTCGGCTTCAGCAGCGTTTCGCGCTGCTCTATCTGCGATTTCATTGCCTACTATCCCGATATGGCTTGGTGCCCATATGAATGTTACATTTTTACCATTGTTATGCAGATGATGAGTTGAAAGTATTATCATTCGCACAAGTGGGTCTTCGGAGAAAGGATTTGAAATAGATTGGAGGACGCTAAGGGAATCGCAAACAATGATGATTTTCTGTTTGATTTTTGTCATACTAGAGAGTAGTAAAGCTTGCCAGATGGCGTAAAGTTCCGCTGTATATATAGAGGCGCAGGCGGAAAGAGACCAAGTGTGTATTTCATTTTCCACAGA